>OZ012686.1:19640555-19749055 GCA_963942565.1 Maea johnstoni
ATTGGCACCCCCTGACGAAAGAAGATCTTGAACAAAGAATTGGGCGAAATATTATGTTCATAACTTATCAATCAATCTGGAGAGCATTACCCAGGCAATGGAAAGATGAACTACTGGGCAAAAGAAAAGGCTTTGAATTAGAACTCCCTCCAGTGATAAAATGGATCATAAAAGATAAAAAAGGTACAAAGTCTTTTAGAGAAGTCTGTTCCATGAATAATACAGAATTCGTACCCAAGGGGCAGGAAAAATGGTCTCTGGAATTTGAACCCACATACGTACCAAATTGGAAAAAGATTCACTTAATACCAAAAGTGGGCAAAATGAACGCACGTATAATTTATTTCCAATACCAAATTACCCATAGATCCCTTGTAACAAACAGAAAACTTTTTATGTTCGGACTAAGGGATAACGAAAACTGTGATATATGTAATATTCCAGAGACCAGTACCCACCTCCTATATGATTGCACAAATGCTCAAAAAATATGGACAGATATATCGAGATGGCTTCGTAACAACATAAGATCAGAGGTATATCTAGACAAACTTTCAATCTTATTGGGAAACCCAAGAAATGAAATACTAACAAATTGCGTAATCCTTATTGTTAAACATGAAATCTACAAACAAAAATGGAACAAAAATTCTCTAAACCTATCAAAAACTCAAAAGAATCATCAAGTCCCACATGGAACTAGATATTTATTTTGGCGCTATGCATGGTAGACCTGAAAAAACTATTGGCAAATGGTTCTCCATTTATAATGATCTTCAACATTAACATCTAGTATTACATAGCTATACGTTACTTCTCCAATTTACAAAAGCAATTACTATAAACTATGTTAACAAATTAATATGCAACAAATGTTTACTTTATTATTTACACAAATGTATTAACATGCGATCTTCATTATTATATGTTTTCTATTTGTACATGTATATATATTTGAGTACTGTATAATTTATATGTCGATTAGGAACAATAAAATTATAAAAAAACAGTGCCGACATTTAATTGCTGCATTAAATATTTGTGCAGCCTCGTCATAATACACAACTGCATGGCTTATTGCCACCGTTTCCAGGACATGGATGCATAAATGACCTCAAAATTGAACGTAGCTTTGAGTTGCAAGCTACGTATGTCACAGATGTGATCCGCCTATTTTTCGACATGTTATACAATGGTGTTTGTACAACCAAGCACCGGGAGACATCCAGTCAACTGGTGCAGGAATTTAATGTCTGCACTGTATGGTTGCCTCAGTTTAAAACTGGGATTCCAAGCATAGTTGTTGGATATGAGTGAGACTTGACACGAGCATGTAACATATAATTTACATTGTCAATAGGATATCACTTATATCAGAAATATATACTTATCTCTTACAAATATTCACACTTTTACTTTGCCGAACAGACATCCAGGTGATCATTGCTTGTCATTGGTTGCCATTTTAGCCTGCGATATAGCAAAAGTACTGGTAAATTATGAAAATACAAATTGTAATGTTATCAGTCAGATCTCTTCCACCTGTTGCTTCCAACAGGTAAATATGTCTTATGCAAACAGTGCCGACATTCCTTATCATATGACTGTGGAGGTTGCAAAGCTTGTGCCATTTTGGGGACCTTTGTTTTATAAGATTACTCCTGCCCAGCATTGCAGTCTGAAGTTGGTCTGAAGGTTTCAATTCAAACAGAATGCTGCTTGGAGACTCCCTCCTCAACCAGCAAAGCAGTTGAGGACACCAGTCATATTGTGCAAGAGTCCAATGTTTGACAAAGCAGATTAAAGCCAAGGTTCACTCTGGTACAAGTGTGCTGAAATATATGGTTGCCTGGGTCATGAATATGCAAGCCTCATTTACGTGCGCGTTCAACCGGTGGCGCCCACACAGGCAGTCGCCGGCACCCGGACGACTGGTTCAGGAATTAAATGACCCTACTGTATATCATCAACTCGAATCTGGATGACTACTAAATGTCTCCTCCCAGTCTTTTATATTTTTCAAGTGCTTTTGTTTTGTAAATGTTTGTAGTTCACTACAGGCAGAGATACAATAATACAATAGACTGTTTGACTGCAGTTTCACAATCATGTTGAATCCAACCGATCGTACTGGTTGTACAATGTGAGACAGATTTGTTACCAGCTCCAGGTTTTCCAACAAGGAGTCTCAGTACTAAGCATTATGTGAAATAACTTATCCTCTCATATTGATGGTACTAAGTTGTGAAGCAGGTGTGGTCATTTCTCTCTGAAAAATTGGCCCATTTTTATGTCCAAAGAAGTCAATGTCACCACAATACTCGGACAAGCCTATAGCAACCTTTTTGTCATCAGCACACAGAACAAATTACTGATCCTCATTGTCATTTGAAAGGCTTTAAGTTATGGGTTTAATGATTCCTGGCTGTAAGACCAGCGGATGTTACTTTCATTTTTCATCTAACTTATACTGTTTATATCAGGCACAACAAAATTTACTTGTTGACTATTGAGAATTTGTTTTACAAGTTTGCGTTCTTCAGCACTTTTGGGTCTCAGTTGTTAAACAAAAGGCTTTCCATCTTGTTCACTACATATTCATTACAGATTGCAAATGTTTGAATTGTAAGCCATTCCACTTAGGGCGAAACCAAATCTACGCAACCAAAATGCCCTATACAGATCTCATCATGGCACAGACAGAGACTTGTCAATGCGCAAATGATTAGCTAATGCGCAAGTCATCGGCGAAAGTTAACATGCGCAAAGTCAAACCTTCCCTGAAGCATCACAACCGCATAATGGGTGGCTAAATCTCTTTTTCGAAAAAAAGAAGAAGTTATAGTTCTATCATAGATATAGTATTGCCCTCTTGTGGAACATCCATTGTATGGGTTGTAGGAAATATCTTTCTGAAGATCCGAGTGTATCCCTTGCGTATTTCGCGCATGCGCAATGAATAAATCAATGGATCACAAATACCATTGATTAACGACCACATAATAGCCACGCGGGCGACGGAGTACATTGTAGATTTTCCTAATGTTGATGAATATAGTAGTGGGACGGCAACACGTACTGGGAGATAGAAAACCAAATATGTCCCATGAATGGCTCCGATTGTAATGAAAGCCTTCCTGTTCTTAGTGGTCCGATAAGATACCTCCTGATCCTCACTAGGTAATATTTGGCCATGTCTTGCCAGCTCCCATATAATCCGGAAGTATGTGAGAAAAACTTTTATAGTAATTTTTTTGCGGAACGTCAACTAAACAAACGACTGCCAATTCAAAATCAGTACAATGAAAAGTAGGCCTGGATAGAGACACAAACCGAGTCTATACATGTTGCGGAGAAAGTAAGTGCCATAGATGCCATAAGTAGACCCATGTCTGTAATACTCAGGTTGAGAGGGAAATACTAGTAGTGCATTGGCTTCATATATCTCTGATGGCTATTTTCAATGCGGCAATAGCAAAAATATTAAGTAAAATAACCAACGGTGCAAGCCAAAGTCTTAGCCAGCAGGGCGTCTGGGTGTCATATGGACACCCAAACCCACAAAAATAACCCATCAGGACACCCAGAATTTTTCAGGGTAATTTTCTAAGATAAGGTAAATACATGTTTTGGTTGTATTCTGAGTACATTTGATCTTCCTTGATAAAAAGGACGCCCCAAAAACTTTACAATTGCCAATTCTAAGCACCGCTTTTCTAAATTCTGGCTAAGACGCAGGTGCAAGCAATCCGTGAAAAGTCAATTGTTTCAGCACAATGCCTCCCGATAAGAAACAAACCCCCTATCACATTAAACATTTAACAGAGCGGAAAGCTGGTAGCATAAAGTGGGGGTACGTATTGTTAAGGTGTAGGATAGGCATCTATGTTGAGAAGGACACCCACATAATGTATTAGATATACGGAATTTGGCATAAACTAAAAATAAATAATCGTTCTTTCAATAGATATATTTAATTCTTACAATTTTCTAATATGGTGAAGATGTGAACACTTTTAGTCGATCACATAACCTTAAAAATAGTTTTAACTATGCTAAGTAGTCTCATATAATGTAAAAAAGTTTCAAATTGCATTTTGCCTTTTGTACTTACCTTTTACACATGAAGACTAGACTAGACAACAGCATATTTATTAAGGATGCCCGCACCAGTTTCTTTTTCGATTGTTGGAGGCGTCCCATTGTTGCGCATATTACGAGGGTCAGGCATGAGTGACGTGAAGGTCAGGGATGGATGGGACATTCATATCGCCGTAGCGTACTGTTAAGGGATAGAGGAATTACTTTTCTGCCTGCAGACAAAGGCAACAAAACTTTCCATAATACAACATGGACTTAAAATGTGTGCGTGACAGGGGTGGATAAATTACACTTTTATGCAGTGTTGTTCGCCATACAAATTAAGGTCTTCCGACACTTTTAGAAATTTGAGTTTAATTTTGCTGAAACTTCGCATGAGTAAGGAACAAAGCACAGTGATCTTCAAAAACAACTTTTATCCATGGCCTCATCGACTTCGCATTTTTTCACAAGTTTTTGAAAAAATAATGCAATTTAAGTTAAGTGGTCTAAAGAATTGCAACTGCCGGTTTGCAGTTGTTTTCCCCGAGAAATACAGTGTCAGTGTAAAATATGATTAATTATTCTAGTTAGTCATAATGTCCAATATTCAATAGGTGTCACCGTTAAAGAGTACATGTATTGTAGGACCTTAACCACTAAAATGGTTAACGGTTTAACGGATCAGAAAAACCGAGGAAGTGTATGTATGTATGTATATTTATTGACTGAAAATCATATTTTCAAAATCATACATGCAGTTCAAAAGGTGTTCAACATAAACAGAAGAAGACGAGCTTCTTTACCAAATACAGAAAGGCATATAAATGTAACAGCTTTGTTAAGTAAATTATGTATTATAGATTGAATTATACCAGAAAAAATATCAAACAAAGTTAGATAACATCAATTTTAAACTTCAAGCGGGAAAGCAGTAGCCGGTATTCCTTTGATACATTAGAGGGTCAGTACCTAATCAGGGATATTCTAAAGGCATAAATCATAGATTATTCAGTCCCTGATCTTTCCATCATGACCAACTTATACATTATATCGATTCGTTGCATTGACACACTCTAGATAGGTATCATATCACTTAAAGTGGCATGCAAAGGATTCCCTCCTAGGAGTGTTTCTAGGGATCAGTTGCATGCCATATCTCAATGCACTCACTTGATTCCGAAAGTTCTTTAAACATTGACTTCCTTATGGTGCTTGTTTTTTTGAGAGGGGACCGTATTAAACACCCGTTATTCAACAATAGACTATAGTCTAATTTTTTTTTGGAACAGCCCGAAGCAGAATCCGGGGTGTCTAAATGTTTTAGTTCTGAAGCACAGTCAATACGTCCTAGAACACAGCACTTTCTGGTGGCTGTGGTTCGATAAAAACTGTGAATATGGCATTGGTTAAGACCCCGAACATTCAATTGATATTTTTTTTATCAAATTGAGTTCACTGGATGCTTAAATAAAATTTATATCAAAAACGATTCAAGTGAAATATATAATAGGTTCTATTGGTTATGTTTAGCGAAAATTTGCCTGGTTAAAGAGTGCTTTATTTTTTGGCTTGTTGTGTGTTTTGAAGCCCATGTCACACGCTCGTCGTAATTAACAACACTGGCGACTCCAACAAAGGGAATTACCCTATTGTTGCCACGGGACATAGCCAATTTTTTTGCAAAAAAGCAAAAAGCGTGCTCTATCACTCGTAGCTCTGTAGCAAGAAAAGTAACTCGGAACACCCCCATTATTTTTTGCTATACTGAAAGCAAATATACAGAGCAAGAACATATCAAAAAATAAAAAAATTCTCTGGACTAATTTATTTTTTACAATTTATTATGTGTGACATAATGCGTCCTGGCAAGCGGGTACGACTCCAACAAAGGGATTTTCCCCCTATTGTTGCCACTACAACAGGGAAACAAAGGCAGCGTCATTGTCTTTTCATGTCTTAAAAAAGCAAAAAACGTACCCTTTCACTCATAGCTCTGTAGCAGAAAAAGTAACTCGAAACACCCCCAATTTTTTTTCGCATACAGAATGCAAATTTACAGGGCAAGAACATATCATAAAATAAAAAAATTCTCTGGACTAAACTTTTTTTTACAGTTCATTATGTTTGATATATTGCTCTATATTTGTGTCCATTTTTGAGAAAAAGTTTTCAATTTTAATTCAACCCCTCCAGTTCAGTTTTTTGCTGTGCAGAAGATATTGTAAGGTTTAAATTATAGTTTGCGCAAGCCGAAAGAGAACCTACTCCATTGAATACATGCGAATTTACGTTTATAAAGATTTACAATTTATTTTTCTGCACACGAACAACGCAGAATGAGCGGAAAATCAGAAGATACGTGACGTGATGGCCTTTCTTCTCTCATATGGTCACTTTTCAAAAATCACAAATTTGTCTCTAGCAAAACAGATCGGCCAGACAGCCAATTTCTTTTTACGTTTTCTTTAGTTTTGTCCCACAAGGTACAACATATCCAAAAATTACAAAATTCGAAGGACAAAAAAAAAACTGGTGCGGGAATCTTTAAGGTATGCAGACACATTACATTACATATTCCTCTTAGCGTATAAACACCACAAGACAAGAAAAATGGATACTTCAATGATACTTTTATCGCCAATTCTCAAGCAAAAGACCTGCATGTGAAATTGTGAATATCTCAAAATTAACTCATTTTCCCAAAATAGATTAGGAAGAGAAAGCAGAGCTCGCGTTCAAACATTAAAGTATTTTAAACAATACACGTCTGTCCCGATTACCCAATGCTCTTAGGCATCAACCATTTGATATCTTGCCAAAAAAAGGTGTTTCTGAAACGTGTTTCTGAAAATTGACAACATAAATAATCCGTCTCAGTATATTTGGAAAATAAAAAATCTGCTCTTGGAAAATAAGGAAATACATACTCGGTTATGGATTAATTCTCATTCAAGTGCCAGGAAATGGCTGAGAATGCATCTCAGAGTGTCTAGACCCTTATAGCTTCTGGGGCCTTCGCATTCGCATACTACTCGTCCCCCAAAAAACATTCAGCCCGGATAGAAAGACACCCGCTGAAAAAATTCTGGCTAATCCCCTGTTTGAGGTTGTTGCTTTTAAACCGACTTCCAATAATTTTGTCAAGATTAGATCACTCCTGAAGATCAACCCCTGCTAAGATACATGTTAAGATAAGATAAAACAAAACCCATTCGTTGAAAAATATACCATCCATGCTGAGATTATAGACGTGAAACACTAAAGATAATTCATAAAATACCAAAAAGGCAGAGATGATTAGAATACTCACAAAATTCCCATAAAGATAAAATGTAGTACAATTAAGAGAATACAATCATCAAAGACTTCATATTTACTATCTTTGCCTCGCCTCGAAAAATCCAAAAAAATATGAATAAAAAGAATAAGGATTTGTGTCAGAACAAAATAAAATGATCCGTCTCTGAAAAGTTTAAAATGGGTAATCTGTCCCTGAAAATTTTGAAAAAAATTATCTGTCTTTGCAAAATGAACATGGCCCTCCGAGGATATCAAATGGTTGATGCCTTAGGCATTGCAGCCTACCGCGTAGTACTTTTTACCACTGCAGAGCGTTTTGAAGATAGTGTGATGCCCATGACCTAGAGTTAGGGGGTGGTTCCCACTGGGAAGTCAGCTTTCATCTCCCAAGAAGAAATGCCTAGTCACGATACTTAGCCCTACGATGATAGAAAATCTGACGGTAATCGAAAGTGTCGAAGTACGATGGTGGAGTTGTGAACGGCAGAAAAAAACACCCCATTTTCAAGAAAAACAGTGGAACTTTTTTCTGCCGTTCACACCTACACCACCGTATCGAAGTCAAAACCCTAATAAAAACTAATTGTCATGTTATTGACAAGATGTTTTCACATTAATGAAAATATGGAGGCGTTTCCCTCAACAGTTGACTAGCTCAGGATATTCTACTTATATCTAGTTGACGGTAGTCTCGTAATGTACCTCCAATCAAAATCATCATCTGAATCATCAGAATCTCGTAACAACTGTTTCTTCATGGAAGGATCCATTCCGTCGCAATCAATTCCTCCAGATTCCTTCAGTTTTTCTATTGCCTTCTTGGACATCCTGTGAGATTGGCACTTTTTGCGAAAGTAGCGCCTATCAATCTTTTCACGTTCCAGATCCTTCATTGCTTTTGTGTGGCCTGCGGCCTGGTACTGCCAGACTTCTGGTGTTTTATTTGCGTGGAGTCGTCCCAATTCAAGTATCACCTTCTCGCGCTCTTTTCTTGCCTCCCTGTCGTCCTTCTTTTTGCACTTATCCATCAGTTCGATATCATGGTTGAGCTGTTTTTCTGCCGCGCTGTTTTTGCTGAGGTTTTGGGTGTCGATATAGCTGGAAATAGTTGGCAGGCTGTGACGCCTACTGCTGCTTGCCATATTTTCACTGTTAGTCTTCGTAAGATGGCTCCCGGCCTGGGCATGTGGGAAAGTTGCCAGTGACTTGGAGTTAGGCGGTGGTTTTCGCCGGGTACTCCGGTTTCCCCCACTACTTACAACTGGCTAGTCACGAATTAGCCACAATTGGTATAAATGAAATTCAAATTCAAACTTCAAATTCGTAAGATGGCATGAGATACGCTTCTGCCTTTCCCGGTATGTTAGCCTTGAGGGATATGTTAATACCGAGTTTTCTGACCTTTGGTCACGGCTTCCAGAACTCCAGGCAACTGCCAAGTTCTGCTACCACCCTGGGGGCTCCATCGTGGTCTAAAGATTGGCCAGAAGGGTTTTAGATTTTTCGAATTGGTTATTATTGACCACAATATGGATGTTTTTGACCAGTTCTTTCTTTATAATAAAAGCCCATGGGGGTAATCTGCTGCGATATATAATCCACTTCGATGCGGGAAATGCCGCAGTTATCGAACGTAGAGAAACAATAAGATTTTATTGCTTAGACGTTTTCCAAAATATCTTTTGAGTAAGATGGATATTATTCCACAAGCATTTCCATGGTTTCAAACTCTTATTGACGAATCTGATTGTCGTCTTGTTTCAATCATGTAAACAACTGTGTGCTTATGTTTAAATTCACAATAGGTCTGTTCTCTGGCTAATGGTACTAATAGGTCTTCTACAACTGTCAAAGTTCATTTACGATTTTTAGCACGAAGTTAGAAATCCAAAGCGTGTTTGTGTGTTTCTCTATATCAGTATGGCATAGTCAAATTCCAGCAAATGTACGCATTCCCTTGCATACTAGTATTCCTTTTCAATATGATGCACGTGCTGTGATGGCGTTTTCCTTTATTAATATCATAAGCGTTTGAGACGAATGCAATAGTAACACTCTTCATAAATTTATCCAGAAGTCGTATAATGGCATACCTGACCCTTAGATTAGGTCAATATTACCACGCATCTTGGTAATACATAATGTTGATAGTCGTCAAAGCTTACTACAAGCATTATAGCACACATAGAAACCAACTGAAATTTGGCACCAACCTTTAAGATCACAGTCACACACACGCTATTTCTAGACTTCTCTTTAAGATCTGCTAACTCTCTTTGAAGACACGTCTCTCATTTCCCACACAATCGGGCGAGTCCAAAAATGAATATGCAACTGACGTGACTAGAAACTTTGCCACTTCACATATCCAATAATCCTCTAGATTTGCTAGATTAAACACTATTGAGGGCTGATCCAGGAATAGGCGTTGAGTGCTAATGGTTAACCCATTAACACTCAGAGCAGCCAAAACAGGCCTGGCAATTTTGGAAATGTTTTACCTACAGAAGCATTTTCTGGAAAACATTTGAAGGAGAAATGTTGATCAGAAGTCAAACAACAACTCTCCCTCAAATACTTTGTTAACTTTTGCTTTATTCCCAAGTTATTTTCAAAAGTATTAGAGTAGCAGACGATACTTTCTAGAGTATCTCTGAGTGTGAATGGGTTAATCACCGTGTCAAATCACCATATTGACCCCGTGCAACTGAGCATGGCATGGCCAAATTACTTCTGCACAGTGTTAGCTATTCAATCGACGCACAGCACGCTTGGGTAGGATGCTCAACTGCTTCTGTTAAATCCAGCTTAGATGAATAAAAGGATGGATATGTAGTGAGATACCAATTACTATATGCGCTAGAGTGAAGAGCTTCCTACCCTATGGGTCTCAAATCTGGCCTCAGTGTGACGTCACTAGAAGACAAAGACCAGTGAGGGCGCTCTACTGCTTACATTACAGAGAAACTTGCGCACCAACATGCGTAGAATGCGTCATTTTGGGCTATTCGCCGGAGCAGGCTTGTTCAGGTTGACCGGCTGTTTATATCCACGTTTTTTTTTTCATCTAAGATTTCTTTTTCTTGGGAAATCACCATTGCAAGGGAAATCACCATTGCAAAGGTTTATAAGGAAGCATAGCAATTAATATTCTTTTATACTAAAAGCATGCCCTCCAATTTAGTTCGTATGTCAAAAGTTTGCCCAACACGTTCATTCGTTACTTGGTTATGGCATTGGAATCCACAGCTGTTTGTTTGGCGTGGAATATGACGAAGTGTTTTACTCCAGTCCCCTCTTACTGCAGTTGGTACTTCAGTTCATTTGAAGGATGGCCATTAGATTAGTCTTTTGGCACCTCATAGAATTATCATTTACGTATTTTCCAAAAATCATCACCCGTTTGGAATGTTCAAAAGTCTTGCATACACGTACCGAGATACCTAGGTTGTTTTGTATTTATCTTGATTTGAGCGCAGGCTCAAATAGTCTTGTCATTGTATCAAAGTCTCAAAACAGCCTCTTAAAATCCACACAACAACCTAATACATATGTTTCTAAATTGATCAGTACATGTTTACGTGTTTTGAAATGCTCGACGATTATCTACGTTGAAATATTCATCAAAGGAGGTCGAAGGCAATTACTCTTTGCATCAATAACAGTCATAACCCGAAGCACGTGAGAAAGTATGTGTGCTCTGCTGCAATCTACATAATGCAAAGAAGTTGTTAACAATTGATTGCTTTTGATCTCCTACCCTCGAGCGCAATGTACACGTATAATTTCTTTCACAGGTCACTTGCTGATCAATATTGTATTACAGAGATTGCCCTTTTCTTGAACCAAACATTACATTATAGGTATTTGACTGTGTGCAGGTCTCCAGCTTCCAGATTTAGGATTTATCGATTGGAGTTTCCCCTTGCAGATATTTTCCGTGAGTGAGCCTGAAAGATATATGAAGTGTTCGGAGTTAGGTATATTGTAACCATGACTGAAAATTTTGCGGTTCTCAGTCTTACTGTACCACTTACTTAAACTAGTACTTACATATTACTTTTTGCAGATCTAATGTTGTCAAGAACACAAACGCATCAATAATTATAATTTTTACAATGTCACTTTTTCAAAGACAATCATTTGCTTAAAAGCACCGTGTCAAATCATCATGTCGACCCCGTGGAGAACCCTTATGCTGCTGGTGGCGAATTTGGCCAATAGAAACTAATGCAAAACACCTGAAAAATGACAGAAACCCTGGCAAATGGGTACTCATCTGAGAGTACTCGCCGAGAGCTATCCAATGAATACCAACATGACAGGGTTTAGATGGTTTTCAAAAATCTTTCCATCCTTGTGCTTTGGACGAAAGTAGTCTCAGCATTGGAAGGGTTAGGCATGACATGGCCAAATTACTTCTACACAGTGTTAGCTATTCAATCGACGCACAGCACGTGTGGGTAGATGCTCAATTACTTACTTTAATTTCGTCAAAATTTAAATTTAAATTGAAACTGCATTTACGATTTTTTGGTAACGAGCTTCTCAAAAAAGGAGTAAAGTAATATAAAATAAACTTTAAATATTTATTTTGATTTTCTATTGTGTATTTTGCCAATATTTGGCACATTGGCGTGTTCTTTTTGTTTCTTCGGTTTGCATAAATGAAATTAGTATTACGAAGATTTGATCATAGAAGAAATTATCAAAGGATTGTCTCCTATTAATTTCTTTAAGTTTTAAGTTTTCTATTGTTAAAAGTTTCCACGACTAGATATCAGTAAATATTATCAAGTTATAAATTACTATATCTTTATAAACATTTCCGAGGGGTTCACTGTTTTTTGAGTAATCGATTTTTTATGTCACAAATATAGCCATATATCATCTATAAACATCATATCATATATACTTACAAAAAGTACAAACATGAATATAGAACAGTTCAAACAGAACAAAGGAACTGGGTTTAGTTATTATCTTGTTTCAGACATAGAAGTTAAGAATGGAAGTTTTCTTTCCACATCATAGATAAAATGTACTCCTTTTAGCAAACTGTGAGCGTAATAATTCCCCACATCTATCCCATCTTTTATGAAAGATTTATATTTCTTTTTATTCACTGTGTGTTTATAGTGACAACAGTCGAGGCCATTAATCCTTACAGCGACCAAAAGAGCCTTAGAATTGTAATGGAAATCTTTCAGCCAAAATTAAGCATACTGTGGAAATTAAATGTCAATCAGAACACTTCCAACAGATATCCTTCAAATATTTTGTAAATCATGCTGCATTCCCAATTTATTGCAAAAAGCTTCATATATCCAGATGATGTTATCTAGGGGACCTCCCACGCATTGCACTTCTTCATCTCTAAGCTGAATATAATTTTCTCTTATTTTTCTTTATTTTTTGTCTCTACCGCCTGATTAACTGTTATGTGTTCAGATACAAACCCATTCTGTAAAAACCTTGATATACTTGCTCAGAATATTATTTATGAGGCACCTGTTCCCAAACATCCTCAGTGTATCTATTTATAATTTACTTTTATTTCTTGTTGCATCTTTCATTTTCTGTTTATTTACCTTATATTTATGTTTGTATATGATTTTCCTTGATGAGATTTGTAAACCAACACTTTACAGTCAATAAAACATCAATCAATCAATTCGTGGGTTAAGTTTATACGTTTGTATCTTGGTTATATCATATCATATATTTATTAAATGTGCATGAATCGAGCACCTCTGGCCATATGTTCTATTAGATAATCATTCATCCTTATACAAACGATGAAGTATTCTTTCGTTTATAAAAGGCGTAAACGTCCGATGTGAAATATTCATTTTATAAAAACATCCCTGAAATTTGCATAATCAATATTGCAATATGGTTTGTGTTTCGTAAATGAAAATTGTTTTTGTCCAAAAAAAACGCAGATGTTCATATAAGATAAGGATATATTTGCAACAAAGTGTCCTTTTACACTATACTACATTCGTATATCAAAGTTTAGCATCATACCTATCTACATCACACAATCAAAGTCTTACCTCTTTGAAATAACCTTTTATTCCTTACGTAAACATGATTTGTGACTTAAAGAGATGTGAATCGGTATCTCTGCGCAGCTAGATCAGTACTTTGTTTGTTCCAAAAAAAACGCATATGTTCGTATCAAAAAGAGGTATATTCGCAAGAAAGTGTCCTTTGATTATAGTACGTTCGTATATCAAAGTTGTGCATCATACCTATCTACGTCATAAAATCAAAGTCTTACCTTTTTTATGAAATCCTTTGATTCCTTACGTACACGTGTTTCCCAACTTACAAAGAGAAACATGCGAGTCTGTACATCTGCGCAGCTACATCAGTACTTAGATAATATCTTTACAGGTATGATGGATGTCACGTCATAATGCATACTTAATTATTGTTTTCCATTACCCAGAATACCCCAGGTAGACAACTGACTGTGATATCCTTCGCTAGATCCAATTTCTCAAGTAGGCAGCTGGTGTCTAGGCGATAGGCTATCATTTCCGATCCTGGACATGAGTTGAGAACATGAGAAACACGAAGGGGCGGTGGGGGCGGGGGTACTACCTCCTCTTTGTGTGTTGCGGGTGTGTGCCATTTTTCGGCGAGAGCATTTTTCCTTCTACATAAAGTGCGCCGTGCATTTTAACTACGTATATACATATTCAGATGTCGGTGGGGTCGTCCTCGATGGCCGGGTGTTCTAGGGTGTTGGTGTTGGCGTTGCACCTCGCTGCTTCTTACCAATGTTCGGATTCGAATCCGACTCGAGGCATGTGATGAAGTTACCTGTCACTAGCGATTGGGTTTTAACCCATTAATGCTTAAGAGATTTGCTGGAAATTTTCGTCTGGATCTATGATACTTTTGATAATAACTTATGAATTCTGAAAGATTTCACAAAATATTTGAAGGAGAGTTGTAAGTATTATTCTGAATAACATTCCTCCTTCAAATATTTTTCTAACTTGGCTTTTGCCTGCAAGATTTTATCAAAATCGTCAGGCAGTTTTGGCCGCTGTGAGCATTAATGGGTTAATATTTACCGGATACTTTGATGCACTATAGCTAAATCAGTTACAATTGGCTTATCACGACACGATTTAGCCTTAATATGTTTTAAAATGTTAATGACGATAAAATCGAAAAGAGGTGTTAATGTTTACATTAGCTTAGAACATGTTTCTCAATCAATGCGATCGGGGTCACGTATTTTTCAAACAAAAAAAACGATAAATTGCACTTTATCACTACTAAAATCGAATGATAGAAATAGTGCGATGGGTGTGTGTGTTTTCGCAGAGATCCATGTATTTTGATAATGCATAGGTTATAAGGGTTAGCATTACAAACCACGTTTTGTGTGTTGCTTATATGTATTGAGAACGTGCGTTTAATGTCTCAGTGGGTAAAAGCAATTAGCATTTTGGAATTATTGTAGAGACGAATTTCTCCAAAAGTTTTGAATATCTGACTGATTTAAACATCTCCGATAAGTTCCACTCTATGTGCGGTACGCCCTCACCAGTATTTGGAAAAGTTCACAACCCCCCCCCCCCCCCCCCAAACAAACAAAAAAAAACAATTAACATTTCGGAATTATTGTAGAGACGAAATTCTCCAAAAGTTTTGAATATCTGACTGATTTGAACATCTCCGATAAGTTCCACTCTATATGCGGTACGCCCTCACCAGTATTTGGAAAAGTTCACTACCAACACCCCCAACGCCGTGTACAGTGTAGAAAGCGTGGGTTGAGAAAGGTATAAGGTTGCTTGCCTGCCACTTTCCGCTATGCCTTAAATATCAATAATGGAACAGGCGAGATGGAATAGGATCGATCGCGGAAAAGTGTGCTATAACAGTTTTACCTCAATTCTGTGATTGCATGGTGACCCCCCGCAAGGATGTCACGCAACTCCTCCAATACGTGTTCTACAAGAAGCACTATTGCTAGCACGCCATCGTACCTTTGAACTGAAGTCCGGAAAAGGTACAACGGAAAAGCACCTGGAAGTTGTAATTATCAAATTGCTTTATAATAACCCCACACAATGCACTGGACACGCATCATTTAGTTTCAATACAGGGTTAAAAGAGAAGTGTAATTGCATATTAAGCATTCTCCATTCTCCATCGATCTCTATCGTAACCAAGATGTACTGGCAAACTCTTAAGATAAGGGACCACAATCTAGCATAACCTACCAACTTGGAGTAGAAAAGTTCTCCACTCCTCGGGAATATTACGTAAACAAGTAACGCTCCACAGTTATGAGCATGTTACACTCTCCAGTAGGTTTGACCAAATTTATGTTTAAGTTCCGGTTTTCGAAATCTTGTGTTTATTTTTGCTATCTCTAACCTGATGTTTACTACACTTTGCTATGTTAACTAAACCGAAATGTCTATATACTAAGAAACTTAGAGTTTCCTCTTTTGCTGCATTATGTTTTCTGTTTGTATTTTGTGTTCCTACTGTTCCTGTATTTCACGTGTTTGTACAATTTTGTAATACCAATTACAGCAAATAAATGTACAATACAATCTATCCGTTATAAAAGAGCTCTGTGATTGATGTACTTAAAGAGTATGGTGTCATTGAATCATTTCAAGCAGTTCAAACAAAGTAATAGTATGTTTTACTCGCGCGTTTTATGGTATTTGATAATGCATTTTGTTCAACTGTCAATTGCATTAAGTCAATGGACACCCTACTTATTGAGAATGTTTTTATTAAGCGGTAGTTTATACGTTTATAAGTGATATTTCAATTCTGAGACAGTAGATGTTAGGTTGATCATTTGTGTTCTCTTCCCTATAACGGACAGATGATGGTACAAATAGGTTCCTGCGTGTAAAGGAAGTTATCGAAGTTTGTGTTAACTGCACATATATAGGAATAGATAAAGGCGGGACGAAGAAAGTTGAAAAAAAACTCCTTTTGCATAAACGGTAAGGCAACGAATAGCCTCACAACACAGATGTATGTGATACAATACTCTAAGTTTGATCCTGTTATCAATAAAATTAGTATTACAACAAAAGAAGCTATTCTCGATAACAAGACCAGTGGTAGGGCTCCTAATCTATATCAGATACAAAATATCCTAAGATCACAGTTCACTACTGAGAAATATATTGCTTCTACAAATGATAAAAAAAGTTTAGAGGCTTTTGTGCCTCAATTTGGCATTCTCTGTTTTAGAGGCAGAAATATTCATTTATTTATCTATTAACAAACCTAGTGCGGTAGTAACTAATGAAATATGAACATTGTCTGTAAACATGATAATTTGTATTGAATAAAAACCAGGTGCACAACAGTTGTCGAATGCTCCAAAAGTTTTAATAAAAGATACAGGAAATACCGTAAGACTGGGAATGACTTCTTTGAGTGCCTACATTGTGTGCCAACAATATTTTGTTTATCAGCGAAAATATCTTTGCCAGAGTGCCAAATGAGATTTAGAGAGTTCCCCTCTGACGAGAAAATGTCTTCAAGGGGGTGGGGGGTGGGGTGGTAAAGTCGTTATCAAATTTCAAAAATACCCCTAATATATATATATATATATATATATATATATATATATATATATATATATATATATATATATATATATATATATATATATATATATATATATATATATATATATATATATATAAATATATATATATATATATATATATATATATATATATATATATATATATATATATATATATATATATATATATATATATATATATATATATATATATAAATATATATATATATATATATATATATATATATATATATATATATATATATATATATATATATATATATATATATATATATATATATATATATATATATATATATATATATATATATATATATATATATATATATATATATATATATATATATATATATATATATATATATATATATATATATATATATATATATATATATATATATATATATATATATATATATATATATATATATATATATATATATATATATATATATATATATATATATATATATATATATATATATATATATATATATATATGTATATATATATATATTGTCTGTTTGTGCATCCTATTTTTCTTGCATCTTGAATTTTATGGCCACCTCCTCATTTTACCAATTTCTGCATTTTGCATTTCGGCATGCGGTGGTCTTTCCTAGGAGAGAGTTTTAGTTGGGGCAGATTTACTGGTACACCGGTTCTTGTTGCTGCCATATTCTTAGTTCGGAGTGCCATGTATTTCTTCAAAGTTGGTGAGCGTCTCGACAAGGTAACGAAGGTCTATGAAACGAAAAACTGCTATTTCCTTAGAAACATTCTTGCTTTTATTCATCTTAGAAATATATTATTTGATATTCTTTAAGATTTCAAGTCTAAAAATACATTTTTGAAAATTATGTTCTTTGAAATAAAAATGTAAATGTAAATGTAAATGTAATCTTTATTTTAAGTCGGTATATCAATTACAAGAAACACGAGCTACTAAGGCTCTTGGCCGACTGGGATGTTAAAGGGCAAATGCACCATCATGATGATTTAGGTTCAAAATGTGAGGCTGCCATTATCAGAAGTGGTGCTTATGAAGTGACTGCCAGCCCTGCTTCTGATTGGTTGAGAGATATCAGTGGCAGTCACTTCCAGCCACTGATATCTCTCAACCAATCAGAAGCAGCACTGGCAGTCACTTCATACCACAGATTGTGCTTAATTGGGCTTAATTGGCCTGCAATGTCAGCCTCCATGCCCAGACTCAGGCTAGTTTTTTACTAACTTTCATAAGCCATATCTGAGGAGTGCTGAGGAGGACAGACTTGCGGGTGGTCTTATTAGAAAGGTGACACGTATAGGCACATTTTGAACCTAAATCATTATGATGGTGCATTTGCCCTTTAAGTAAAAAAGTATTAAATGTAGAATTGTTTATTCTTTCATTCCAAATGATTGCTATTTTTCCATAATCTAGGTTTTAGGCTCTTCCATTAGTTCTACATGAAAAAAAGTAAGGAATCATCATCATCATGATATAACTCCACTGCTGCGTCAGTACTCCGTTACGCCCTCTAATGTGTAAAAACGGAAGCTTTATGGACTTGTACGCCATCTCAATTTCGTTTACTATTTTGACACTAGATGACGCTGCAGTCGTACTGGTTACTCATTTCGAGATACCCGGATATTGCAGTCTCAATTTAGAAATCAAGATGGCGTCAGCTGAGAGGGCCTAGGTTTTACTCAAATATTTCGGGAAGTTGTTCATTAAAGGTAAGTCACAAAGTTTAAACTATATCCCCAAAGTCTTTTTGGAAGTCAGTATTTGATTTCGGTCGACTTTCATTTTAGTTTAATTGGGATCCGTTACGAATTAAACTCGTGTATTGCTCGTACTTGCTGCCGAAGGGCCCCTGCCGAAAGACGGTCCTCAAGACCATTTCATTTCCCATGCCCGAAATGACAATTCAAGTCAGAGGTTCATTTGCCGTATATCATTGTCATACATCGAGAGAAGGTGGAGGGCATTCTTAAGCCATGGCGTGGCTGTGCTAAGTGCATTTTATTTGTCGATCAGTGCGTACAGATTTCGGCTCGCTGTGCACTCGCGTCTGTTTTGAATTTTATTTAAACTGGGTCAAGCAGAAGGAAAAGGGAAGGAGGGTCCCACGACTATTTGGGAAGACGCCGGTTGCGCCCTGAAATTCTATGCAGGATAAAGTCCGAGAACAGCTTACACAACTCATTACTTTTACTCATGTAAAATGTGGAAATACTTATGAACAGCATGTTCTGATTGATATCTGTATTGAATTATTTTCAATTTAAAAAATAAAAAATAATATTTGAATTAAATTATCAGCATATGATAATCATAATGATTAGGTCCATACTGACTGTACGCATATCTACTTGTAAAGGAAACCCTTTATTGAAGTACATGTATATTCAGTTTTTAAAACTGAAGGCATGGCTCTCTTTAAAATGATCGATTGGCATCGATAGCCAGTTGCTAAGTAATTTGATTGCTAGTTTCCTTGTTCATTTCATTTGGAGGTAGAGACCAAGTAAAAAGAAAACTTTAGGTATGGCTCCTAGATGACCAATCCACTTGTTTCATAGTTTAGTAGGTGATAGAAATTAATGTTTAATAGCGCTATACATTTGGGCTTTCTGTGAGCCTGGTTCAACACATCCTGATATGTCCAACAGGTGCCTGTGTGCCCCCATGTGCACTACAGTGGAGATGTTTTTGCTGTATCGGTATGCCAGTTATGCCTATCAAAAATAACATAAAACTGACAGCTGGCAGTGCTGTTATTCACTGGCAGATTTACGGTTTAAACACACTTCATTCATTAGGAAATCTGCAACAGTTTCCCTGTCCTGAGATTGCGCACATTTGTACTGCTTGCAGTGGGCAAATTTTACAATGGGACATACTGTACACAGCCTAACACAACAGGAATATTGTAATGTTTAGTACTTGGCTTGTGGGTAATGTGGGAAGACACCTTCAAATGTGAGCACTTAGATATAAGAAGTTTTTTGTCATATTTTATCTAAACTCATCCCAAGTCCAGTGTTTTTCACACCTTTTAGGTTTCACTGCATACAAGAAGATGAACTCAAGTCAGTATTTGTGTTTGGTTGGATATCTGTTAGAAAATTTCAGCAATCGGATTTATCCACAGTCATTTGTTGGTGGGTTTTCCCCAGGTGCCTCCAGGGAAATGTGTTTCCTGTGTGCCCATACCTCTATCATTATCAGTACATGCCACTATCTATAGAGTATGCTTCATCTTGACCTTGGCTTGAGATTGTGCACAAGTATTGTCTTGGTATCCTAGCAGCAGGGTATCCTATTCATTGAGTTGGCCTCTGACCCATTAACACAGTTAAACTGTATGCTTGTATTAAGATAAACATCCAGAGTTTTTCGGAACTAGGGTTGGATGACATGTGTCGGCAGTAGAATGGGTGTAGGGGGGGGTTGACTGTAACGTGTTCGTGTTCGGCGTTCATTTACCCTACAGGTCTGTAGGGTAAATGAACGCCCGGCCGCTACGCGTCGCCACCGTCCTGTATTATAATATTATAATTACTTGTGACGTCATCAAAACTGTAAAATCGCTAATTTCACTGATTTAAAAAAGGTTATTTAATTTCCTAAAAGTGTATTCTTAGTACAATTCATCCATTGAATGTATCCATGCTGTTTGGCCAAAACAGAGTGGACGCTATCATACATAACTGGAAGAACCAGGTTTTCAGTAATGAAACAATCCCAGGCGTTCCACAAAGGCTTTCGACGTGTTTGAAGCCGCCTAACGGCGGGTTCTGGAACCTCGCGTCTAGCCTGGGCCCTATGGAGGAAACTATGTTAGGGTGCTAGTTACTGGGATGAGGAAGTAATTAATCTGGAAAAGTGAGATGTGCTGAACCCATTCATTCACAATGCGTACTGCATGCTCACTTTGTGGAGCATGTACAGTAGTCTAAGCCAATTTGGAGACCAAAACCTTCAAGAATCATTACCATATCTTTTCTAAAAAAAGTGTCATGCTCACTTTGTGGAGCATATAGTCTAAGCCAACTTGGCGTCATTTCGAGACCAAAACCCTCAAGAATCAGTACCATATCTTTTCTAAAAAGATGTCAACTTCTAGCATACATGTAAGCGATTTGTCTTATCGATGAGTAAATACATATTTATGGTTGTAATCTGAGTATACTGCACGGTCTCCCTTGAAAAATGAGATGTCCAAAAAAAATTAATGGCCATTTTTTAGCAGTCAGTTTCTAAGATTAAAATCCCGGATTAGACCCTGGTGTTGAGTATTCCTTAATTTGTTCATGGACCTGCTAATAGATCATCATAATCTCAAACAGCATGTAAAGGTGGAGCTCTAGGCGTATTCTTGATGCTTGTGCATTGTAAATAAGCAGAGGCTGTGACTGTGAGCACTTGGATGAATGGTACCTGGGGTAAAGACAAAAATGTCCATTTACTGTTTGATCTCTGTAAGTTCCCAATTATTTTATCAATTATACCCAGGGCTGTCCCTGTAGTGAGGGTATTTGCAGTTCAGTGAGCTTGGTACCATGCGTCTCTCCCAGCAGTGCCTGAGGGGGGAGGCCTTGGATACATCACTACCATGGACTTGTTTTATGGCTGTTTCCTACAGGTTGTAATGATGATATTACCATCATCTTACATAATATGGCTACTACTATGATGTAGCTGGGAGGGAACATACCCTTTTTAATAGGCTATATATATACAGTAAATGCTGTGTACATAGTTCCTCATTTTGAATGCATGATGAACTGAACTGTGCATTATGATGATTTAATTTGAATTCTGTGTGCCTGCTGTCTTCATCATGAATCTAAGGTTCTTAATGCTCCTATCCCTCAAGGATATTGTTTGGGCGAAATATAAATGTTGTTTGGTTACAAATCCCCGAAGCTTCAATTTCTGAAAAGCAAGACTGGTTACTTAGCTTGAATTCCCCTTCAAACTTAATATCTATGATGACTATTAAAAAGTGCATGTTATTCAAATATGACCTTTATATCTGATTTATGGTCCAACAGACCAACACTTACATTGGTTAGCATTTAAATGTCTTTTGAGATTAGCTGTGGACCATTTACTGACACTCTGGCAGTCGACTGGCAGTAAACATATCATAACATGGTTGATGGAGAAGTAGAGGTGTTAAAATTGTTGTGCTTTGTCAGTCTCTGACATCATCTAACATTTTCACATGACAATTAATCTTTTTCTACAGAAAATGTTTGATGGACACTGGTCAAGTAATATTAACTCTGTTACATGACTGAGCACTGAGAGCAGCAATGATGATGATGATAGTGCCTGCATATTTATTTATTTACCCACCCCTCTCCACTATATAAGAAAGTACTTGAACATTGGGTTGCATCTGTTTTATAGTGAATCTTGTTCCCTGTTTGTGTGCCCGTCTGATGAAAGGGCTGGTATGTATACAGACTTATACAGAGACAGTGGGCTACCTGGTACATTGCATGATCATTTAGTTCTATGCAGGCTCAGAATGCCTCGAGGCTACTTGGCTGGTGCTTTTGAAAGGCTATCTCTAGCACTAATCCTATTGTCTACCTGTAGACAAAGGCTTTAATTACCTCAGAGACTGAGATAAGCATCTCGCCTGTGGGGATGAAGTTCTTATAATAGAAGTGACTCATCTATTCTCCCCATACCCCTCCTCTCTCTGTGATGTAAGGGATTAATGGCAGCTCTCTCAGATGATGTGATTCAGACCTGTGTGTGATTCATTGGGAACATGGATCGTCCCGTGGATAGCCATGAATGCCTCGCAGGTAAGAACATGGGTTTGAAACAAATATAATGGATTTTCTGTGAAAACTTTTATTGTGAAAATGAGTTATATGGTTAATGGTCAGGACTATTCATTTATTAAACTTATTTTGGGAACTTGACAAATATCAGTACTGTAAAAGACCCTATTGATACCTATATATTTAAGTGATTAGTTTTCCCCTGCATGACTAGGTAATAAATTATCTGGTTTCACATTTTCACTGGCATTAGCTACTTTAGCCATATTTTATTGCAAGTTTCTGGGTAGAATGCTTGCAAATTAGATGCTGAAAGATATAGAAGTAATGGACACGTTCAGTCTTCTATTAAGTACATGTTTGTGTTACAAGTGTGTTACCTTCAAATTTTATTATCTTTAAGATGTGAATACTAATACCTCTGTTTACAAGTCCCCATTTTATTTGGAAATTTTCTTGGTTGAGATGTTAGTTAAGGTTTAATAGTGTCCCTAGACTCCCTACCAGTATTATAATTTCTAACCTGCTTCCTTAGTTTATTTCTGGACAGTCTTATCAATACTTCCATGAAGATAGCCTGCTGTCAAAAGTTATTTATATGATGCAGAAATGAAACATCTGTCTGAATCTTCAGCAAGAGACAGCATGATTTGTTTGGATAGATAAAACAAGCTGAGGTATACATGGCCTAGGATAGACTAGCTCCTGGTCATGATCTACACATGATTAAACAGTGCTTTTCTCTGTTCTGGTCTATCTTTTGCCCAATATTTAGGTGTTAGTTTCTGGGACTGGTGTTAGATGTTGTCAACGTTGGTCAGCAAATGAACCCATGCTGGCTGTCTGGTTAGCCGATATAGATCTGAATAAGGGCTGAGTTGGTGGTGTAATAAACTCAAGTCAGTTATTAAAGAAGTGACTCAAATTTCTTGGCAAGTTGAATACATTCAATCATATGAACTTATGCGTGTCACCTGGTGAGCCAATATAGATCTGAATAAGGGCAGGCATCTTAGAGTTGGTATACACTCAAGACAGGTTACTAAAGAAGTGAAATGAATTTCTTGGCCTACAACCAGGCTAGCCCCAGCACAACCTACCATAGCTAGGGCCTAGGGATGTTGCTCATTAAGGTACTGGACTACTGGTCTAGCTGCTTAGCCTCTTCAGGATTAGCCACAATGGAGGCAGGACCTCAAGACATATGGTTATTAATGAGTAGCATACTGAACCCCCATAGAGGCAGTGAGTGCTACTATCCTAGGACCTCCTATGCAACAGATGTAGACACCATCTGGATAAACTACCCTCCCTCAATGGTAATGCCATTCATGGTCAACATTACAACATTATAGAAATACAGGAGGCAGGTTGCTGGAAGTGTTTTAAAATCGTTGAGTAATTTAGCATGGTGTTTCTTACCTGGATGTCAGGACATTGTTTGGGTTTTGGGAGCAGGATTTCACATCGGATAGAGAGTTTCCACACTCCACAGTGTCTTTGGGGTTGGGGGAAACAGTGAAGGGATGTGGTCAGGGACTTAGCCAGGACCCGTCCTACCTGTCTTTTGGACAGGTAGTTTCCTAAAAACCTCCTGTTTGGACAGGCAAAATTTTCTATGATGATTTTTCAATTTTGACTTTCTGTGTGTAATACCCAAATATTTTCATAACAAACCATCTTCTAGGACATAGCTGAAGTGAAAATTGTCCTTTTTGACACATTAGGCTATTAATAGTAGCTGGTATAAGGATTTGAAGTAGATTATTAGCTTACTCTGGACGGGCAGAAATTTTAATATTGTTGTTTTGGACAGGCATTTTTGAAATCCTGGCTAAGACCCTGGATGTGGTAAACTCAAGGAGATGATTGGAGACACTTGAGGTTTCTTTCAGTATGTAGAGTGATTATTTATGGCTGTCTGTAGTCTGAAGCCTACCACATGTCTAAGTTTTAACTGTCAGTTATGTTCTTGCATGTGTTACTGTAAGTGCATTGTGACATTAATATCACATTTATTCATACTTCACATGGTGTGTCAACAGCTCTGATATCATGCTTTTAAGATGCATACTTTTTCAGTAGATGTGACTGGTTCTTTAAATAATTGATTTGGTGTGGTGCCAAGGATATTGTACATTTGTACAATATGATTTACTACCTCACCACAGGGGCTTAGTCGCCAGTCACCACTTCTTATTTAACGAAACTTAATTTTGGGTACTCACTCAAAGGGTTTTTCTTCAAGGGTTTTAGTAATATTTCATTTCTTTCATTACTTGGCAATTATAAACGTTATGGACATCCAATTTCTCATGGGCCAGCAAAATATATTCAGATTGCAACCTTAAACATGTATTCACTTTAAAATACAATAAAGCACAGTGTCCATATACAATGCCGTAGGAATAATGTACAGGAGAGAAAAATCAGTTGTATGCTCAAAATTGACCTTTTGAGAAATTTCTCACAATTTTTTTGGGGTGACCTGAAGGGTGATTTTTAGAGGGTTTGGGTGTCCAAATAACGCCTAGACGCACTGCTTGCTAAGACTATGTGTTAAAAGTTGCTTTCATCCCCCTGAGTATAACTACACAGCAGCTGCAATATATACGCAACTATTGACACCAGCCAGTAAAAGTGTTACATGTACACATGGTCTGGCAGTGCTCATGTATAATGCACCTGGGTGTCTCTCTATCAATATTGACCCTCCATTCACTGACAGCCCCTGGGGTTAGCAGTACCTATACAACAGGTGTAATCAGGCGTGTGCAGGAATGTACTCCCGGATTTGATCCCTGATCGTCGTCACCGCCTCCACTACTAGTATATAGTTCACTGTCCATAAATGTGCGTATTTCTGATGACGCATTTGGCATTATTTCAGAAATACATCCTTTCGCTTTGGGCTCAAAATTCACAGCTGAAGCTTCAAGCCTTGTTTGACTCAGTTACTCAAAAATTGCTACAAGAAACGCAGTACTGGAAAGTACTGATTTAACCTATTCACTCAAGCGGCAGCAAATGCAGACTGTTTAGTTTGTGGTCTTTCTAACAAAAGCATATTGTTGCAAATATCAAAATTGAATTAGAATTCTACTAAGGTGAAAAAGCCAATTATATGTTTGAAGTTGAAATTTTGAGACAATCATATTACTCAGAAAAAAGGTGTCTGGAGGGTTGGTTTTTGAGGTTTTTACCACTCTAGTGATTGTAGATCTGGAGTAAGAGCTAAGAAAAACCGGACTTGAGATGTCAAAGACCATCTGCTTCATTGGAGGTCTGTATTGTTGTGTACACTATTTACTATTTAGCTACCCTTTTCTTGATCTGGATGAAGTAGGCTAAATATAGCTCACATACCTTTTTGTGTTCATGCAACAGTGCATTCTATTATATTCACGAATATGTATTGTGTTTCTCTCTCAATCTCACTCTCTCATATTTCAGTGGAGGTTTCAGGCTTAAGAACTGAAGTTATGCAGTGCTCAGTTGTTGATGGTTTATAAGTCGGTTTCGTAAAATCCACTGCCTGCAAAATCTGACTGGAAAGAGTGATAATGTTAGTGATCTTTACGATATATGTAAGATTATTAGAAAACACTAATGGTCATGCAGGGTGCAAAGTTAAGTCTGCAATCAGAAATGCCCCAAACTACTTCATATTTAGAGCTGGTGCATTTACATACAGTTATTTTGATTTACATATAAGTTCTTGCTATTTTGCTACATGTTAAAATCTTGTACTTTTTCAATAACATTTTAGGCTCTGGCCATCTTCAGCTGCTTTCAGTGACAGTTAATAGTTGCTGTGTGTGTATTTAGCAGTTAGCAGTGGAATAGTTTCAGTGGTGTAGTTGTCGTATGTGCAAGCAAGAACTCAGTGTACCTTGGCATAGATGGAGAAAGCTGATCACAAAGATAGCCCTGAGATAGCTGTGCGCCAGCAGGAACCACTTAGCCTTCTGCACCAACAACAAACGAGCATCCATGATGCCATGTTGCGGCCAGTCACTGCTCTCATCCTCTGGTACTAGAGGTACCTGAGCTGCTGTGGGCTACACGCTTATCATATCATATTCTCAGCTGAAACAGGCCCAGCATCTTGCCTGGATCATACTGTAGGCATGTTCTCTTCTTCTACACATGTATATAGAGAGCCTGCATCCTATATATCACTAGTTGAGCACTCCTTAGGTTGCTATTAAAGAGGATTGATTTGAAAATATAGTCCTACTCAGAGTCTCAGACATAGTCTCTAATTATAATGATAATCAGGTATGTACATTAAATTCTGTACAATCAATTTTATTCTCAAGTTACCATAAATCAGTTTCAAATACATATATATTTGTTAATTTTAATTACGTAACATGTTTACAAATAGAATCTCTTTGCTGTGGACTGAGTTGATTAGTCATCGGCAGATCTTGTTTTACACACAGAGGATTACTAATACAAGTCCTTGTTAACCCTCATAGCTGGTGGCTAATTTGGCCAATTGATACAAAATGATGCAAAAAACATTAGACAATGGCTGAAACCCTGGCAAATGGGTACTCATCTGAGAGTACTCAGCGAGGGCTATCTAATCAATACCAACATGACAGGGTTTATATGTTTTTCAAAAATCTTTGGGTTCCTGTTAGAACTTAGGATGAAAGTAGCTTCAGTCATGGTCTTAGCCAATATTTTGAAACAGGGTGTCCAAATGGAGGTTTCATAGAATTTTGCGTGTCCAAAGTGTGGTAGAAAGTACATACTACTAATAAAATAAACCCTATATATTTACAGATTCTGCATTTTTAGGCCAGAAACTGCTTTGTGTGTCTTATAAAAGTGACACTACAGCTTCTACATCTTCTATTTTCTAAGAAAAGTCATCATCAGCAAATTCTGACATAAATTTTTGGGTGTCCAAACTGTCAATAAACAGTGTTCTGGGTGTCCAAATGACACGCTGGACGCATAGGCGGCTAAGCCCCTGACGGCTGAAACCCTGGCAAATGGGTACTCCTCTGGTCTGAGAGTACTCAGTGAGGGCTATCCAATGAATACCAACATGATAGGGTTTAGATGGTTTTCAAAAATCTTTGGGTTCCTGTGTGCACTTAGGATGAAAGGAGTCTCCCCATTGGAATGGTTTTATAAGTAAGTACTTTTAAAGTTTATTTTCCCATAGGGCAGTGAGAGTGTCATTTTTGCTGGTTACGTTGTTATACAGAGTTGATGAGTAACATGAGGTTGGTGTCTTGGGAGGAGCACGGCAGTAAAACGTTTGCTTATCACCCACCAGGATTCCAAGCGCTCCTCACATAACTGTCAACATGTCACACAGAGGTCACACAGAAAAAACTGCTAATGCCAGGAAAGAAAGATGAGATGCAGTCAGTTTCTATCTGCTGCCAAGTCTTTAATTCTGGGCTTTTGGGACAATGGATATGTCTTTAATTGACAATTAGGGAATATCTTAGAATGGAAACTCATTATAAATGTTTGATTTGATCTAGATATAGGTAGTTCAATGAACTATAATCTGACATTATTTAAAGTACTTGAAAAGTTATATCTGGAGGCAATATCTGTGTCAAATAAGGATTAAGTCTTTATAAGATTGTATGTAACCGTGGTTTATTATATAACCGTGTAGAGTTTAGTATATAAGCCTATTTAAAGAAATGGCCCTTACCTCTCTTTTATCTGCCCTTCAGGTAAAGTGTATAAGTTAGGTAGAAATTCATCTTATAAGAAGTCCATAAACTTACAACTCAACAGAAAATGTCCACGCCATAGTGTATTCCCGATTTAAAAATTGCTATGAATAGTTCACATAGTTTGAAATGTTGGAACACCCACTGGGACCATTTTGTTTGTAATGGGTTTGCATAGATGGTGTCATGTCCCTAGTTTTCTCCAGTAACCCTGTGGTGCCCCCTGGTATCAGAAAGGAGTATGTTACCCCAAGAGGGCAAGGCGGAGACCCTACCCCTAGGGGATAGGCCAGAGACCAGGTACAGCTGGGCCATTGTTAGGTCGATATGATGTGCTATGGGTGCTGCCTGGCAGTGCCTGCATGTGAAGACTGTGGCTTATCCTACCAGGAGGAGGCAGCTATGGAGTGGACCAGGTCTTAGCCAGGATTTAGAAACTGGGTGACCAAATTAACCGGCAAAAAAGAATTGTAAAATGTTTGGTTTTATGCTTGAAATTGACATTTTAAGAAATTACATCCAAAAATTCTAGGGTGGATTGAGGGATGATTTTTTAGGGTTTGGGTGTCCAAAAGAGGCCCAGACACCCTGCTGGCTAAGACTATGGAGGAGGCAGCAGGGGGAGGATGAGAGTGAGGAGGATGGTCTGTGTTGCCTCATCCTCCCCTCCTGCCTGGGTCCATCAACACCCGAGCACTGCAGACCTCTGGGGCATGTGTAGGGGGAACGGGATACCCAATCCCTGACAACCCGGGCACCCTGGCACTCGAAGGCATGCCATCTCCCTGCTACACAGCCCAGACATCTGAGCAGCAGCAGGGTCACTCTCTGTCCCAGTTCCAGTGAGGAGGAGGAGCAGGACTACACAGAGCCATCGCAGAGATGGCCGCTGTATCACTGGCTTGTATTCGCCAAGATGTCCTCCATTTCGGGTAAGTTAGGGGTGTATTTTAATTGGGTGTTGGTCACTCTGGGCTTGTTGCCAGCCAGCCAGCTTGCCCTGCCTTGTGTGCAGTGGTGATGCTGCAGCTTGAGGTTGCTTCCTTGGAATTCTTTGAGCCACTCCTGAAAGAACTTCTAGGAGAGAATGGCGACTCAGTTGCTCAGCTGTCTCCAGCCGGTCGGCTTACATTCTGGGTGAGTCTCAAACACCATAAACTACAGATAGATTGATCAGAATCCATGATGTTATATTCAAAATGGATTCATGGAAAATGATTTGGAATCATTCCTTCTCAGGAGTTTTTTCACCTATAGATTAATTGAGGGTGATCTGCTCAAAAAATAGTTTCATTGTTCATGGGTATCCTGTATCTCATCATTCATGCAAGCCAAGTGTAGAATACTTTAGATGCCTTGGTACTATGCAAACCTTATGTTGCTGCATTCAATACACACTGAGAGTGACTTAAAACAATGCCTTTCCATGCTTAGTGTGCTTTACAGGAATTAACCTAATTTGATATGGGTCAAGTCAAATTTGCATACTCTATGCTAGTGTTAAGAAACTTGATATTCAGGTCACTGGTTGGATTTGTTTTTGTAGTGCAGAGTACTAGTATATGACATGTCAACTAGTATCTCATAGAGAATGGTACCGTTTCTTCTGGAAAACATTTCATCTATAGTCTTAGGAATAATGGTTTCATCTTGACGAATCATCACCATATACATGTAAACAAAATATTAATCAAATTAAAATTAATTCTTGCATCTATGTGGGCATTACCAAGCAATGTAGTAACTGTATATATACCTATGTAAAAACCTGAGCTAGTATGTTAATTTTACAAATTGAAACAATATGATGAAGAATTCTGGGAACCATTTTCTGCAACTCTACCTTAAAAGTTCAGCTCTAAGTAAACAGTAAAGTTTAGAACAAGCATTCAGGAATCTGACATGCCAACGTGGTATGTCAATTGTTTCTACTAGAACTAAAGTCTAACATTTGTACATACTTGGATTTCTGTAATCAAAATGTTTGGACTACTTGCTGTCCCTGCAGGCTAACCTTAATAGTTTGTACTGATGTGTGTGGGTTGCAATTGATTGGAGTACAGATTGACTGTTTAATTCCCAAGCCTGCCCTATTCAAAAGTCTTAAGTTAAATTGAAATATATCCTGGACCATGTTTTTATTTGTCAGAGGAAGCAGATCTTAGCAGTATTTGGATTGAGCATTTTGTAAGAAAACACAGCATCCTACCACGATATTTAATTATTTATACATTTATGCATTGCTTTTCTATGGTGATGCTACCATCTATCAACAGTGTTTATCTTGGCACTGGAGTAGTGCTGATAAGATATTCAGTGAAGGGAGTTTTTCAGTAAAGAGTTTAGACAGCAGGGTAGCCCCCCTCCCCCTCTCCTCCCCTCTGGCCATGGCCACCCAGCCAGCAGACATCATGTACTTTACCTATCATGATCTATTCACCACATCCTAGCACCCTGCCACCACCCGCAGCCTGGCCTGTCAGAAACGCATGACAGCCTCTTAGCACCCTGCAGTGCCACGCCAAAACTACACCACTAGGATTATAGTATACTATACAGGGCTCAAAAACTACACCTAAGTCTTCATCTAAATAAATCTGGCAATCCTGAACACTTATGGAGCTTCCTTGCTAGGGTGATCCCTATTTTGAGCCCTTTGATTTTACTTGACCTAGGGGCTAGGGCCCAGCTACTACCAGACAGGGGTGTCCTTTTTTTCAAGGGAGACCACAATATACTCAGACTACAACCATAAACATGTATTTACTTATTGAAATTAGGCAGGATATCCTCAGACAATCAAACAATGTCATGGGAATTATACTGAGGTGGGAAAACTTTAATTATATGCTTGAAATTGGCGTTATGATGAATTACTCTCATAAAATTTTGGTGACCCAAGGGGTGATTTTTGACCTGGTTTGGGTGTCCAAATGACACCCAGATGCCCTGCTGGCTAAGACTATGCTACCAGGGGCTCAGCATGAAATGCTTTGGCTTGTATGCACTTTCTTAGGAAACTTAGGTATAAAGAAATAAGTGTTTGTTTCCTTGTCACAGTTTCTAATTTTACATTAGGATAGGTAGTTTGGGAGTTTTTCATGCAGTTCACTGTTACAATCTGCTATAAATCTTCCTATCAAAAAGGGTTTGAATAGCACTTGCAGTTAAGTATTGTTCACTGATATCATTTATCAGAGTGCTTGAACAGTGCTTGTAATATATAACCACAACTGTGAAAAAATAGCCCAATCATGCCCCAATGAGTTCCTTTGAAACTCAAATAGATCCAATGGACATCCGAGATAAATCCTATTAAAATTTGGAGAGTTGGCCACTCCAAACCAGGGTTGGCATTGTTATAGGAAACAAACAATTTTTTAGGCATTTGGCAGAACTTTTCAAAATCCTGGTTAAGTCCCTGATGACCACTATTCATAAGTATTAAAAATGTGTCAGTCATGAATGTTACCAAGGAAGAAATGTAGCCACCTTCTTTAAGTTTTATTCGTCATCTTATTACTGATATTTATCCAATTTCCTACTAACTCATACCATTTGTATGTACATTTGTGTTTGTACATTGCTTTCTCTATGGAGGGTATTCCAGTATGAGATAGTATGTACTCAGAGTGCATGCCTATCCTGTAGAATGTCTCAAGTCCTATGCATCATGGCTGGAGTATGAGTATGATGGTATGAGCAGTGTGAGGAGGAGGGTTAGGCGGGAGTTCACTGGTTCACTAACCCGCAGCTCCTCAGCCGCCTCCAATCCGCTCAGCACCACGGCTCACAGGGGCATTCCGCAACCCCATCTGGGCTTAGTTGTGATCCCACATTCCTCTCTCATTACGTCACTCTTACACTCATACTCCAAGCTGCTCTGCGGAGAGACTGCAGGAAAAGCTTCTCATGCCATTGTCCAGGTTCCCGTTACTCAGCAATAATAAGCAGATTTTATCTTATTTTTTATCCTTTTTTTTCAAAATTCTTTGTCTCCCTTATTTTCATATTTGTTTTCTATACAAGTTCTCTAAGCGCTTCATTCTTTTGGTCATCAAAGTTTGGTCATCCCAATTTTTTGGTAATTCTATCTGAATATTTTTCTGTTATATTGACTTACAATGTGGTCCATACAGTAGGGGTGCTCAAACTTATAACTGGCAACATATGCAAACAAAATATTTCATCAGGTATGGTACCAATGACAGCCATTATGGTTTCAGTATGTTTAAAGAACTTCAGTGCTTCACTGTCAGAAATGTAGAAGCCAAGCAGAGCTAGAAGTCCCCTAGGCTAACTAGCCCAGGCTTAAGATGACATTTTCCTATGAATGATATAAATAGCCTAAAGATAAGTCAGTAACTTTTCCAGTGATACATTCTGTATATACTGAAATAAACAGGATGAAGTTATTTTTGGGTACATAGTCATACGAATCTAACATGATAATACAAAGTGCTGAATGTATAACTGAACTTATTCTCAATATATTAGGAATACAACAATTTAAGTACTATTTTGGACCTGATCTAGAAATCAGAATCATATATGATTATCTAGTCATTTGAAATGCGTATGCCCTAGCCACCATATATGTTATTTGCTTGACTTGTTTTGAGGGGCATCCTGGATTCTTTTGTGTGTATTTCAATATTTTGGACATCATTGATTCATAATCAGTGTTTGTGTGTGTGTTTTTGGTTTCACATTCTGACCTGAGACTGAGACACTGACGGCTAAGGTCCTGGTCTATGGAGACCTTAAGAGCTAGGCTACTTGAGGGGGGGGCAGGGGCTTAGCCGTAATGCGTCCAGCGTGTCATTTGGACACGCAGAACACTGTTTTTTGACAGTTTGGACACCCAAAATTTTATGACAGAATTTGCTGAAGATGACTTTTCTTAGAAGATAGAAGATGTAGAAGCTGTAGTGTCACTTTTATAAGACACACAAAGCAGTATCTGGCCTAAAAAAGCAAAATCTGTAAAGGTATAGGGTCTATCTAATTAGTAGTATGTTTTTTGTACCACACTTTGGACACGCAAAAGTCTATGAAACCTGTATTTGGACACCCTGTTTCCAAATATCGGCTAAGACCCTGGGGGGGGGGGGGGGGGGGGGGGTAGTGTAAGAGCCGCCAGTCTGTGCAGGAGATTAACACACCACATAACACTATCACCTCCAAAAACAAATAGTGTAAGTGTTTGCAGGCAGCCCTCTGTACCTGGTAAGGAGTGACTCAGACATAGGCACATGGCATGGGCCTGATGTATTATGTACCTATCAGGGTGCAACATAGGTTCAAAAACATTAATTTGCAGCGTGGGGCAAGCTGCCCCGAGAGTTAACTTGCCCGGTCAGCACCTCCACTTGCCTCGTCACTCATTTAAACAAAGGTGAAGTTACATTGCAAGGACTCTACCCAAAACATTACTCGCCGCATGGGGCAAGTTAGGGTCTTGTTCTGCTTGCCCGATTTCCATTTTTTGCTGAATTCACTTGAACACGGGGCTACCGTTTAAATGTTGCACGTTGACAGCAGGATATCTCAGAGGCTTCATCTGAACTCAGAACATCGCAGGCTTCTGGGACAAGCGAATACCTATACACAATGGCGCTGAGGCTTCGTCTCAACTCAAAGCCTCACAGACTTCTAGGGCAGGCGCGTAGTGTAGGCCTAGGTCTGATGTATCATGTACCTATATAGGATGTTTCAGAGGCCTCACCTGAACTCAGAATGCCACAGACTTCTGAGCAGGTCTGATATTTCTATACCTGGTGAAGGCCTTATCTGAACTTGCCTAGCTAGTCACAGACCAAGGCAGGAATATAGATACGCAGATAATATTTCCTGCACGTGAAGCACAGACCTCATCTGAACTCAGAACGTCACAGACATTTTGAAATAGGAACTGAGAAAAGAATAAAAACTAGTTCAGCAGGTTTGTTGTGAGTTCCAGGGTAAAAACAACAACCTTAGTAATTTTGCACCGGAGTATGCGTGTATGCACAAGTAGATGTACATGCTGGCAGCTAGGGGTGAGCAATGATATTTTTCTGCACTATGGTAATCAGCTGTTGTCACACAAAAACATACAGTAAACTTGTTTCTTTGTCTCCCAGTCTACCCTAAAAGGAGGATCTGTGTAAGCTCCTTAATAATATGATACATATTTTGGTTGTTTCAGTTGATGACTCTACAGGTCTGTAAGACCTTTCCCCAATGGGGTACATTGTCATTTATATATATTAACTCAGAGGAATTTAAAGGTTACTTCTGACTGCTTGTGACTTAGTAAGTGTTCTCTATAGTCTTAGCCAGCAGGCCATACGGGTGTCATTCAGACCTCCAAAAGCACTCCTCAGAACACCCAAATTATTGTGTGAGCAGTTTCTTGAAACGCCCTTTTCATATATATAATGGAATTTCTCTCACCTCATTATCAGTCCCATGACATTGAAAAAGGATATTGATATTTTGCCTTATTTCAGTAAGTAGAAACATGTTTATGGTTGTAATCGGAATATATTGTGGTCTCCCTTGAAAAATAGGATGTCAAAGTTTAACAATGGGCAATTTTGGGCAGCCAGTTTCTAAATCCTGGCTAAATTTCTAAGACCCTGGTGTTCTCTATTACTCAGACATTCCTCTGGGCTAGTAGGATGAGATGCTTGTGTGTTCCTCTGACTGTGCCCCTCTCCCCCTGACAAAGGCTGGCCAGCTCAGGTGATGGATCAGTGTCAGCAGTGGACCATCCCACCGCGCTGCCCACCAGCCGTCCAGCAGTTGCCACAGTTGCCCACTTCTATCACTACAAACGCATCATCTCAGACACTTAGAGGAGAAGTTCATAATATAGAGATATTTTGGGAAACGTTTTGTGTAAGTGGTTGATTCTGCTGGCTGGCTTGGCCAAGTATCTTGTATGGTGGTTACGCTAACCTCCTGCACATCTTGTTGCTCTTCTCAAGGAAATATGAAATAAAAAAAAGAGATTGTGTATGAATTTCTTTAAAAAAAAAAATGTAATTGTTTACTCAGTAAAAGAAATATCTTTATAGAATTGAAATTGCCAATGATCAGAATCATGACAATCACTACACCAACTGAATTAGAATTCCCTGATGAAATGTAATGAATATTTTCATGATGGCAAGAGTTTTGGGGCAGCAGCTTTTAGGTATATAAGAAATTAGAACATCTATTTTTCATTGGCCTGTAAATGTGGTCAAGTATTTCACTTTTACTTGGCTGCTTACCATAAGGCGATGCATCGAAATGTATAGTCGGTAAAAATCATATTAGGTTTTAGAAGTAAGTTGATATGTGCTCTTGTTTTTGGCAGTGTTACAGTGATGTTTACCTTAGTGTTTACCTTAAGACTTAAGTAGTATTTCATATCTGTTTAGTTGTGAACAAATCACTATATTTGGCAGTCATAAGTACGTTGAGCTTGGATTAGGGCCAGGAAATCAGTTTAAAGGCAACGCTTTCAGAGGAATAAGTTGCTATAATTGTTATCCTCTCTTTTGGACTTATTTTATCTTTAAGTGTTATATTGGGAAATTTATTTTCTATAACCCGGGTTCGATTCCCTGTGGGGGCGCAGAAAAAGGAAATTTATTTCCTTGCTGCTTTCCAGTGCTTCGGAGGGCACTGTAAGCCTTCGGTCCAGTCGGCCAAGAGCCTTAGTAGCTCGTGTTTCTTGTAATTTGATATACCGACTTAAAATAAAGACCACATTTACATTTAACATTTATTTAGTTATCAGGTCACACTACCACTCTTGAGCATGAAAGGGTTAACTTCCACAAGTTTCTAAATTGTGTGTGTGTTTATAACAGTCTTCCAACGGGATTGGTCATTTAAGGATAAGAAGTCAGCTTCGGGATTCATAACAGGACTCAGAAAATAGGGGCAGTGCCTGCCTCCATGGAAACGCTTATGATAACAATGGATTTGTGTTTCACTTGTGGCGTGCCTTCCCACATAACAGTCTTGGATGCATCACAGGGTCAGCAGTCGGCAGGCCTCCTTTAACACATTCATCAGAGCATCAGGGAGAGGTATGACAACATAGCAAGTATGTCATGGATGGAGATGTTATTTCATACATGTATATTTCACAAAGAAATATATCTCAGAGGTGAAAAGTACTTGTCAACTCTTATTGATGAAGTTTACGTTGTATTTGTCTATTTGGTGATGTTGGCTTGTGGGTGATCATCCCAGTGCTTTTGAGCGTGAATTTGTCAAAGCCTGCTTGCTGCAGGCTACACACTCACACTAGACAACATCATGGAAAGGGGAGTTGTAGTCGCGTAGTGGCTGACCTACTTGTGACGAACAAACCTCAAGTCGTAGTGGTAGTCGTCGGTCGTCGCAGGGTTGGCCGGGCTGCTGGCGGTAGTGGAGTACTTGTTGTGATGCACTGAGTGAGTGCGAACTATGATGCGGGCCTAGATAGGAGGAGGATGAGGATGATGCTGAAGGTTCGGCGGTTCGGGCGAGGAGAGATAGGCGGTTGGACAACTGTAGCCAATCAAGTGGAAGTCTTGTCTTACTGACGCTGATATGTTTAGGGATGGTTTGAGCATGCACCGTGAGGTTAGGACTAAACGACTTCTCCTGATAACAGAATAAACACAACACCACTGCTAAAATGTGGCCATGCATTGTGCCATTTGTAATGTCCGCATCTATATGTCTTCAGACAAAGACCTGTAGAGTAGATTGAGCTGATGTATAAAAGTAATTTAACCCTTATGCTGCTGGAGACTAATTTGGCCAATACAAAATGATGCAGAAAACCTGAAAAAATTACAACACTGGCACATGGGTTCTCATATAAGAGTACTCAGCAAGAGCTATCAAATGAATACCAACATGACGGATAGATGGTGGAAGGGTTTTCAAAAATCCGTGCGTCCTTTTGCTTTGGACAAAAGTAGCCTCAGGCCCTCAGCATTGGAAGGGTAAAGACACTTTACGCCTCTAAGGTCTTTCCTTAAGGCTTACTTTACTAGGCTTAAGTGAAATAATTTTTAAAAACCTATAGTAAAGCTGATGTGTTTTGTTTCTAGGTAGCTGCTTGGTTCTCGTAGTAGTGAGAAGGGTGCTAGTGTTTGCTCATGCAGAAGTTTACATGCAAAGTTGTAATTATCTACCCCTCTAAACTGCTAAGAATAAGTAACTTTAAATAGCTAGATTCAGCGTGTTTATTTTAGTCATACCAGGTCAACTGAAATCAGATTGTGGTGAAAGCCATCGCAAAAATCTTAGCATGTAACTGATTCTACCACAGTAATTTCACACTTATCAGGTCATCCAAAATCAGTTCATGGTGAGAGACCTAGTTGACACATTTTAAGGTCTTTCTCTGTAAAGGCGGGAAAGAGTAGAAGTCAGGTAGGGCCTAAGAGATGAATGAGTAAAACAAACAAAATTTTTCGCACACTCTCATAACCCATACATGCTTACAGTGTAAAGGTGAACTGACACAAAAATGACAATATTTACAAAAATCTTGCAAATTCATAAACATATCATGAAGAAAGTCTGGTTTCTTCAGTTAATAAAAAAAAAATCCCTTTTATATACAGATACACCCAAAATAGTTTGGCCTTTTTTACCCAAAATAACGAAGACCTTTTTGAGACATGAATGGTTTAAAAGAATCCTGGCAACACATAGGCTTGTGCCTTGGATATAAAAAAAAAAATTCTGCTGACCCTGCTGCACTTCTAGGGCTCTTAAAAAATATTTGAAGGGGAAGTGTTATTCATGCAACAAACATACATCTTCAGTTCTTGCTTTGTCCCAAGTGCATTCTTATTAGAATCCAAGCATTCTAGTTACTAGCCTTGATTTCTAGGCTGTCATATGTATTTTCTGTAAAAAAAATTCTGCTACCTAGCACCAAATATTCTAGGTGGCCATTGTTTAGTTTACACTTATCTCACCAGGATTCAGTTTGGTTATGACTAAAACCTCTAGAGATAGGAGGAGCAGATGGTGCCATCTATCTACATACCTGGTACTACACCACACTGCTTGGTCAGCACAGAAGGGAATGTAAACTTTTTAGGGACTAGGAACCTAGTCTAACACACTACTAGCTTAAAATTGGTGCCTCTGTAGCTTTCCCATGTATGTGTTGTAGGGGGCCTCTTCACACCCCTGTGATAGAATGTTAACTCTTGCCCACCCTGGCTACTTTGATTAAACTACCAGTTATTTACTCTGTACTATACCCAACTCATTATACACTAGAAATATTGAAATTATCTCCATGATATATGATATACTTACTGTTGCTTACTTTCAGTCCCTAGGCCCTGATGGTGGGTACTTGATAGGATCTAGTCCAGAAATCTCTGCCCACATTTAATCATTAAACCATTATGGCCTGTGTTACATAATGTTATCAGCTCCAGTAGCCTAATATTATTGGTCTCTGTGAGCTGTGGGTCCCAGGTTTACATTGATAGGGTGGTGTGAGGGCCTGCTGGACACCTATGGTGCCAGCCAATGGTAAACAGACCTACACTCAAGTGCCATCTGTTATTGATAGCTCTCACACATATTAGTGCACTACTGACCCTCCCCTCTATCTGTCTGTCTAGCCAGCTTCAGTCTATAGACGGTAACACTGGGGTCAGACTCTGGCTACTCACCAGGGAATACAACTCTCAACATACAGGGGTCAGCTTAGGCTTACAGTTGGTTGCCATGTCTTCATAATTCAATCTCAATATATACTGATTTGATTTATAAATACAATTTGGCATCCAGCACTAAACTTCATATTTTATACAGCAGGGACACATTCTGAGATGCATAAATAATCTCGCCAAAAACACTTAAGGTTGTCCCCTCCTGTTATAAAGTTTTCTATACCACTATTTGTACTGTGTAAGCTTTTCATATCCTTTAAGTAGTTTTTGCATGTCACAGTGCTGGGATGATGGAGGGATTCATATTAACAATATTTACTGCACAAAGGTTGCCCTATGGTATTCAGTAAAGGTACATGAACAATGGTATTTGCAAAATCATAGCATTTATGAATTTATTGGATATGTCAAGGCAAATATAAACTTCCAGTTAGAGTTCATTTCGAGCCCTCAAGAAACGTTGGATTCAAAGGTCTCCTGACCCCTCACAGGGAATTCCTGACATAGCAGTATCAGTGTGTATCCATGTGTACGCTAACACTTAAAGATAAAGGTTTAACTGCTAAGCTGTCTGCCTACAAATACCCTGCTGACTAGTCCAATAGGATAAGTCTCCTTCACAGCCTGGCATGGGCCCTAAACTGTTACATCCTCATTGTGGGGCATAGTTGTGCAGTGGATGGAACACTGGATGGCCCATGTAATCACTCATCTGTACAACTATCTCTTAATTCAATCTAGGAATTCTAGGATTGGAATTTGGGTATTTCTTAATGGTTTAAACAGCTTACTAAAAGTCTCGTTAGGAATGTGTGTGTGTGTTTAATAACAAAAGAGAGAGGTATAGAAAGTTTGAGCAGGGATTTGTATTTTATTGTATAAAATTCCCTGGTTTGAGCAATATTTTAAGAAATGTGATGTCCCTTTATAGGACACCCAAAAAATTTACAAAATTTTGCCAATTTTGGACACCCAGTTTCTGAATCCTGGCTAAGACCCTTGTCCAGGCCCTCTCCCACTCACAACACACTACCACTCTGTTCTGAATCCACAGGGATTACATTGGGATTGGAGAGTGGAATTTCTTGTATTTCTCTCGAGGGGAAATTGGACTGCTGTTGTGCTTGGGAAGTTCCTACGCGAGCAATCGCTTCATTCAGTCCACATTCTTGGAGATTATTGGCTTGAGAAGTTACATGTTGATTATGGGAGATACCTGCAGCTATTTGCACAGTCTTGTGAGTGTAGTCTTGCAAGCCTGCTTCACGCTCCACTGCCCTACTCCAGGGTGGTGCCATGCAGATTATCCACATGCCCAATATACATATAGGTCGCCCACCACTCCTGGCTAGGTCAGCATTAATGTCATCATCTTAGTAAGTTAGTAGGTAGGTTACCTGGCTATAGAGTCTGGTGCATAACCTTAGCGAGCAGGGCGTCTGGGCATCATTTGGACACCCAGACCCTCAAAAACCTTCCCTCAGGACAACCAAATGATTTTGTGAGCAATTTTATAAAATGTCATTTTCAAACATTTGATTTAATTTTTTCCACCGCAATATGGAGCCCATGAGATGTCATGACAAGGGTATCATGCTTTATTTCAATGAGTAAATTCTTGTTTATGGTAATCTGAGTATTTGCCGTTTGCCTTGAATAATAGGAAGCCCCATGATTTTACAATCAGCAATTTTGTGCACCCAGTTTTAAAATCCTGGCTAAGACGCTGATCAGTCTGATGCCTAAGAAGGGTGTGTCAGTGATTTGGGGATGGTGTAAGGTTATGGACTTGTGCAGTTACAGCATCCTCCAATTAGCCCATTATTGGGGGAGGTGTGAGCCTGCCTCTAATGACAAATAGATACTCCCTACTTATGAGCCCCTATCCATGCTAATTAACAACCCCTGCATAGTTGACCCTCTAAATAAAGATCTGATTGCAGCATGGTTATCTACAAGCAAGTGTAGTTCTAGGAACAGAGGCTGTAATCTAGGCTCTACTTTCAAAGCTGTGTACTGACAAGAATGTCTAAGTTGTATGTAAGACTGTTGTTGCACAGTTGTTTGAAATCTTCCAAAAACTCATCATGAGTTGACAATGATGATTATTATGATGGTGATGATGAAGAGGGTGATGACAGTGTAAGCAATGGTCATCAGGCCTAAAATAAAGTTGTTTGTTTCCTGCAACCCTACCCTAACAAGTTTTTTCCGCCCTCCCAACTCCCAATCAACGTAAAACCTGCATTAAACACACATTTTTGACCAAAAAAATAATGCAATTTTTTTCCCTGACCTTCCTACCCTATTCTTTTGCAGACCGTTACAGGAAACAAACAATATTTTTTTCTTGGCCTCATGATGCTGATGATAATGGTGGTGGTCGTGAGAAATAACAGTGGTGACGATTGTTTAGAAATATATGTTATGGCCTACATTCACAGACCTTGGCCCTGTGAGAGGGTACCTAATATACCACCATACCTGCTGGCTCAGGAGTGATAGATAAAGTGTTAACATGTACTGGTTATGTCTACCTGTAGCAATGGTGTATATACTCAGAGCCTACATTTGCTGATCATGGCCTTAATCGCTATCAGAGGGAAGCTCATATATCACCTATTAGCCCCAGGAGTGATAGGGAACATAGTAACAGGTCCTGATCAGTTCTGCCTATAGCTATGATGTATACTTATAGCAAACATTAGCAGGATTTGGCCCAAAGAGAGTGTAGATAATATATCACCATCCCTATTAGCCCCAGGAGTGATAGGTAAAGTGTTAACAAGGCCTGGTTATGTCTACCTGTAACTATGATGTATTCTCATAGCCTACATTCGCTGATCAGAGGGCATAGCTCATACATCACCTATTCGCCCCTGGAGTGATAAGGAAAGTAGCAACAGGTTCTTGTTATGTCTACCTCTAGCTAATAGCTATGATGAAGACGTTCTCCGATCCTGACCCTATTGGAGGGTAGCTAATATATCACCATCCCTGTAGTAGGCTCGTAGCTGTAAGCAGGTCTTGATCATTCCTACCTGTAACTATGATGTATACTTGTGGCCTACATTCACATACTTGTTGGCTCAACTCCAACTTAAGGTCAGAAAGGTCAATTTGTTTGTAAATATTCTGATGTAAATAGGGAAGATATGCTATAGATGTGCCATATAAGCCCATAGTTCTTTAATCTTTGTTCTTGGTACTTTGACAATGACAAGGCATCAGGTATGTCAAAACTTGAAATTGTAAGATGGGGATGATGGAAATAGGTGCTAATATTTATGTGACTTGGTGAAATTCCCTTGATGGATACAAGGCATGGTATGTCATGTTTCTGAGTAGTAACCAGCTTGTAAGGAGGTGATGTAAATTGAGAAGTCAGGTGCTAAAAGTTATGTGTACAGTATTTCATAATGTACATAGAGGAATTGACCTTGACTGTGACATGATATGTACTAGAGATATTCAATCCTACATGTTCTACAGGAATTTCACCAATGTGCAATTACGGTATGCTGGAAACACCCGAAAACAAACACGTTTATCCAGGGTGTGCAATTACTTGATCAGATCACTGTGAGCCCTGAAGCAGGGTACCTGACTCACTCGTGAGTGTCATACCAGCAAGGCTGTGAATTATAACCCATCACTCTAGCAGAAACCCCCCCTGGCAGTGATAAAGATACATGTGGTAGGGTTTTTTACATGAAATTCTAGGCCAAGCGGATGAGTCAGTAATACATTTTTGTTATGAGGGCCTATGCATGCAAATATATTAAAAAGCACAGCTCATTTCATGAAACATTAGATAGCTTTGTGACCCATTTATTTTGAAAGTTGGTGTGTTTTTTTAGTTTTTCTGAGTGTTTTTTCTTCAACCTTGAAGATATAAAATAAATAATGATTTGAAACCACTTGAGCCCTAAGCAAAAGCCTGTGGAAATAGTCCTGATACCCCGGTAAAAGCCTGAATGTCTTTGATGTATGCAGTACCCTCATGCAGAGGAGGTAGCAGGGTTTAGTGTACATGCATAAAAAAGGCCATGAATCTAATGAGCTGGTAAAGTTGACAAGCAGGTCCGAGGTCAGGACAGTCGTTTATGCCAGCCCGTCATTTACAGCAGTGATTTACTGCCCTGTTTATCTTAAACATTTTATGCTCTTTGCAGGCGGAGCATGCGCTGCTATTTTTGTTTTGTTTGCCCAATAGGCTTGCTTGCCCTGTAGGCAGCACAGAGGCCTCCCTCGCTAATTGGTCTATTATGTAGAAAAACGCACTGTTAATGACCAGCAAAAACAAACAAGCAAATAGACTTCTCTTCTAATGACAACAGCTAGGTACATACAATCATTGAGTGGTGTAAAAAAACAAAAAAATGTTGGCGTCGGAGGAGGATTGCGGGCGGTATTCTGGAGAAGGGAAATGTCAGTACGGTCTGTGGTGTGTTTGAGGAAGTTATAAGCTGTTCTGGGTGGGCCGGTGTCTTGAAGAGCATGCAGGAGAAATGCCAACAAAACATGCCTGCGATACCTGACTCGCACTTGATGCTCATAAAGCATGCGTGAAAAAACTCGGCTGAGAACCTAGATGTGAAGAGGGGACGCCAACTCGACCACTCACCATGTCAACGCGCTTGGTTGGTCATAAAGCTGTGTGGTGGTGGTGGATGATAGACAGCTCAAGGTACTACTATAGTTTATAGTATAGCCGCCTCACTTCTCACTCGAATGCTCCTCAGTCACTGAACTGATTTCGGGTCAACAGCTTTTTCTCACTCACTATCAACAGGGCCGTATCAGCTATGGGTCTATGGGTAAGCGTGTTTAACAACTACGATGGTAGAAGTAGTACTAGGAGTATCGATAAAATTAGAAGTAGGAGCAGTAGTAGTAATAGTAGTAGTAGTAGTAGTAGTAGTAGTAGTAGTAGTAGTAGTAGTAGTAGTAGTAGTAGTAGTAATAATAGGAGTAGTAGTAGTAGTAGTAGTAGTAGTAGTAGTAGTAGTAGTAGTAGTAGTAGTAGTAGTAGAAGAAGAAGAAGAAGTAGTAGTAGTAGTAGTAGTAGTAGTAGTAGTAGTAGTAGTAGTAGTAGTAGTAGTAATTATAGTAGTTAGAAGTAAATGTGAAAGAAAAAGTAAGATAAGTGCTACCATAATCAGTTATGAGTAGTAGTTATAGTAGGCTGCCGCTTAGGGTTGTTTGGTTTATAGGACTTGAAACCAAATAGTTCTTACAGGAAAAATAGGAAAAATAAAATCATAACTGACATCTCCTGGCTGTCATTGGAATTTAACAATAATTCCCCATAGTGGCTTGTCATTAAGTGGATTATGTTCATCACCACTCCACCAGCATGAGAAGTGTTCAGTAAGACTTGCCTGGGGAAATTGAATTGCAATTAGTATGGTTGATATGTACTCTAGATAGTGATATTGACACTTCCTCACTAATTGAACCTTGAAAACACTACTGCATTGATACTCAGTTGAACGTTTGATGAAATACAGATAAGCAGAGTTGGAGACAGACATAGAATTAAGCTCATGTTATAAACAGGACGTTTGAGAAATCTTAATTTCTAAATTGTCTGGTATGTATTGAGGTAGTATTTCTATCAAGGAACTCCATGGATTGCATAACAATTGCTTTTATTTAAGTTCTTGCTAATACAATCACTCTTTAATTACCAATGAGTGTAACAATGACCAGGGACTTGGCCAGGATTTTCATAATGTCAGGGTGTACAATTTGGGATTTGTAGAATTTAGGGTGTCCACAATCCCTGATTGAAAAAGTAAAAATCATTACACTGATTATGTACATGTAAATCGCCTAATACTGACTTGTTTTCTTTGCCTTTTCAGTGACACCATGTTCACATATGTGGAAATAGTGAAATATTTCCAATTCTTTAAAACATTTTGCATACACTTGGAATCACCTAATACTGACTTGTTTTCTTTGCCTTTTCAGAGACACCATGTTCAAGAAAAACAAGAAGCGTCCCATCATCTCCCCGCCTTCAAACTTCGAGCACCGCGTTCACACCGGCTTCGACAAGGGAGAGGGGAAGTATGTGGGTCTGCCACCCCAGTGGGCGAGTGTCGTGGAGACCGCCCCGCGCCCCATCCCCATCATAGACCCTGACCAGGTCACCCCCACCTCTGATGCCTCCAAGGTGAGTACAGCCAACACAAGCTCCTGGGTAACTGATATATACAAAAAAACTCAGCTACAAGACCTAAAAAAAAGTTGATTGTTTCCTGTAACCCTACCCTAACAAGTTTTTATTCAAAAAAAAACCTACCCTAAAGTTTTTTTCCGCCCTCCCAACTCCCAATCAATGTAAAACATGCATAAAACACACATTTTTGACCAAAAAAATAATGCAAAAAAAAAAGTTTTTACCAAACTTCCTACCCTATTTTTTTTCGGACCGTTGCAGGAAACGAACAATATTTTTTTCCTGGCCCTAGCATATATGCACAGCCAGGGTCATGCCACAGTAGCTATATTGGTAGAGATCGGTGCCATGGGACATTTTAGAGAGAAAATACTATTTTCCTTAATGTAGCTGAATATCAAAACTTTTAACATATACCTAAATAGCAAATCTGTTCTCAAGGATATCAAGAATTTTTATTGATTTAATAAAAATAACTAAGCACTCCTCTCTTGAGGTGACTTTCAATTTAGGATTTGTTATAGTTGCCTTAGTTGCCATTTCACTCGGGAATGCTTGAGGGTAAATACTTATTGCCACTAGCATAGAACAATAACCAAAGCTTCAGGCATTGGTTCCATGAATTCAAACAGTGATAAATAATTTGATGTGTCGATTAACATGGTAACAAGCATGAGTGAAAGATTGGTAAGTACTATTTTTCTGATGAAACATAATCAGAATGAAAGTTGCTATGGAAAGGGATTGTGAATTCATTTGGTAGGGCTACTTAATTGTAATATATGGACATGGCGCATGTTATGGGCTACTGTATAAATGGTATTTTTTTTGCAGGCATTTAGCTTCCGATATTTTCATGCACCCCATCTTAACGCCAAAATAACATTCTTAGAATGAATACCTATATAGTAATAAATATAAAGTTTGAGTGCTTGAATGTGCGAATTATAAGTAGAACAAATATCCGCCAGCAGGGCTGTAAAGCAAAATTTCTGATACTCCAAATTAAAGCCATATACAGTACTCAGTGTTTTCTTGTGTTCCAGCAGAATGTGGTTCGGCATGGCAACTCACCTGGTATGATCAATGGCTACCAGCAGCAGGACGTGCACGGCATCACGGTGGCGCGCTCCAACTCGCTGCGGCAGACCAGCCCCCTGCTCATGAACAAACGCGACATGATGAACAACAGCATGGGCCCGCTGCCGGAACAGGACCGTCCATCCTCAGGCTACGGGCAGTACCCGGGCGGCCAGGAGCAGGGCTACCTGCCTGGCTACGACACCTTTACACGACAGCAGCAGCGGGACCGGGAACGGGACCCGTACCAGCGCGGCGGGGACCCCAGGGGAGAGTACGAGCGGGGGCGTGCGGACCCCCGCGACATGCAGAGGGGAGAGTACAGGGAGCCCAACAACAGAAGAGACTATGGAGAACCAGATAATGGGGGCTTCCAGGATCAGGGGCGGGGGGATTACAGGGACCCCCATGATCCCAGAGACTATAGAGAATACAGAGACGAGTACGGTAACGGTGGACCACGCTCGCCCACGAGAGAGAACGAGCGAGATATGTTTAAGGATCCCGGCCGGACGAGAGAGAGGGAGATGCGGCCAGGGCACCCCGGACACCTGCCGCCCCAACAGCCCAACCAACAGTACCCACCTGCACCCAGAAGCCCCACGCGGGAATACCCACAATACTCACCTGGTGGAACGAACAGTAACGGATCCTTACCACGACAACCGCCTCAGCATCAGCATCCGCATCAGCAGCAACCATATCAGACTCACAGCTTGCAACGGGGGCAGATGACACCCGCCCAACAACAGTATGAAAGAGTAAGCCCATCAGTATTTGCACTGTATTCGTACCAGTCCCGCCCGACCTCATGAAGTGTTATTTCTCCATAATTTTCAAAAGCTGGTGTCAATTCTAATTCTCTTGCAAAAGTTGAAGAAAAACTAGGTTCTATAAGTACACAACATTTTGGAACACCTGTTTATACCTAAAAAAAAAAGAAAAAAGGGTATACCAGATCAGCAAAAAAGTCGAGCAGGATATCCATCTCAACTTCCCAAAACTTATGAATCAAATAATCAACAAAGCATTTTCATTTCCTATTTTCCATTTGCTGTTGAATGAGGAAATCAGCATTTTATCTCTCTAAAAAGATGTTTTCATTTTTCGTGTTTATTTTCCTGAGATTTCTCTCTGTTAGGTTTCAGAAATGATTCACACCATTCTCCATTTATGTTTTCAATAGTCCTCCTAATGATAACAATAATTTTTGGAATATTTATTTTGAAATGACAAAAAAAACTCAAATTTTTAAGTATGAATTTTTAACCTAAGTTATGTATAATCAATTTTGTTTCTCTTGTTTTATTTATCCATTTTATGAACAGTAAAGTTCTCACAGCTATTCAGTTGATGCACTTCACACTTCCCACTGTATATCAAATATTTGTCCATATTCTCTCGCACCCCACTCCTACTTTATATTTTCACCACAAATTCTCATGGAGCCCTTTCTCCCCAAGTTTGATATATAACTACCTAGTAATTCCAGTTTTTAGTGTCATATCATCATAGCAACTAGTGCATTAGTTTTGAAATGATTAAGGAATGTGTTTTTATCCTAGATGATTCTGTTTTTTCGCCTTGCGTGATTGTTTTGAGATGATTTTGCACACCAACTTGTGGGCTTTATGTTACTTTCCCGTTCTGACAGCTGCTTCCTATGGATTGGCTATCTGGTCACACATCTTCCAAGGCAAAGGTCTCCCTCCTCCTTTAGTACAATAAAGCACTCTGTCAATTATAATTTGGGACACTTTTAATAATTACGATTTTTGTGGGTTCAGGGTGGCCCATGTTTTCTGAAAATACCTCAAAGTTGTATCAGCAAGATTTACAGCTAGATCCATATTTTGTGAAATGGCAAATGTCGATAGATCAAGGATTGTTCAGATTTTCTATTAATTATTTTGCAAAATTATTATAGTGGCCCAAATTCCTAGGGTGGTAGAAGTTTCCGAGACTTTACAGTATATTAGAACTACATTTCCACAGAGATACCGGTTGGGTCTGATCATCAGTTCTGCTTTATTTACTAAAAAGAAGCTCTGGGAAAAGAGATAATGCCAATGTAGGAATTTCTTGGGTATTGCTGGCATAAATGGAATAGCATCAGACTATTCAAAATTATACAAATATGACAGAAATATCTTCCCCCAGCAGGGTCTTAGCCAGGATTTAGAAACTGGGTGCGTCCAAATTTTTAAGGGGTACAACAATATACTCAAATTTCAGCCATTTATCAGATTTCAGCCCTACTGGCTAACACTATGTCCCCCAACCTGTCTGGGAGTTACCGATGCCTTGACCTTGTGTGACCTTGCATGAGTGTGACCTTGACCTTGTTCCTTGACAGGATATGAGAAATCCCAACCAGCCCATGAACACCACTCCTCCTCATCAGCAGGCCAACAACGCCAAGCCCCCACCCCAGCAGCAACAGGGTGGTGGGGGTGTCGGCGGCGGCGGAGCACCGCCCAAAGGGGGTGTCTACCCGGAGCAACAGAGACTATCACATGAACAGGTTGGTGAGGGGGATTGCCAATAGGGGGCATTGCAAAAAAGACCAAATGGTTGGGAACACCACTAAGGAAAGTCAAAATAATTCTCAAGAATTTTTTTGAATTTTAGAGCAAGATAAAGAGAAATATTTCACAGTGATTATGTTGGGACTAAGGGGGTACTTGAAAAAGGGGGCGTTGTCATAAAATGTGTATCAATTAGGGTTCGAATGATATAAGGGGTAATAGTCTGGGATGGTATTTAACACGGTTTGGGAAAGGATGGCAGGAAGACGTTGACTTAAAGGTATACATTTAGAAGAGAGTTTAGGATTTAGGGTAAACCTGCAGTGCTTAGAAACCATGTGTGAAAGATATGGAAAATGGGCAATAGGATAGATCCTTGTAAAATGTGGTTATGAGTTACATGCTTTAAAATGATTATCTAAGGCACAGAGAACAATGGCAGAAATGATCAGTGAACAACAAGATGTGCACAATAGCCTAAGAAAAAAAACTGCCTCAGTTCCCAATTGTGGGCTTCAGTTCTCTAGAAATCTGTTTCCACTGGTTGTTATAAAATGACTCAAAATAGTATGGATGTTTGGGCAATGCACCACTGTAAACATGAAATCTGTAGAAATGTTGCACTAAAAATTCACATTCCATAGAACAACCTTACCTGGGTAAATGTCACCAATAGCATACTAGAAATAGATGTAGCATAGAAACTCCCGTAGCATGCAGAACGCTTATACTCCATACATAGAAGAACATTCTAATCAAGTAGTATATACCTACTATTAGTTTAGTTATACATGTACTAACTTTTCCTTAATTTGAGTAGATTGTAGAAATTGACCTCTGTGCATGTTTAGTTTCTTTCATAATACTCAACGTCAAGATGGTTTAATCAGAAGTGTCTCATAATGACAATGCACAATAGCATATGAATAATATCAGGGTGTCATATTTTGGTTTTGTCTATAGATGTATTGTTTAAAAATATAATATTATTATACATCTATCTCTATTATATATACAAAATATATATGCTATTTTTGCAAAAATTATTCTCCAGAAGGAACTTAATAACCATGTTGGCATACTAAAATGAATAATTTGTGTAGATTTGCATGACTTTAATCACAGTACCAATGAACAGTTCTATTGCCTAACCTAGCTCTAATATTCCATTTCTTTACCATCCCCCCTCCCCATCCGCCCCTCCTCGTCCCCTCCATATGCTTCCTTTATAACATGTGTGCTTTATGTTTAGTATAGTCCATTATGTGTAAGGTATTGTTGACTGGATCCGGACCCGTGTTACAATTCAAAGGTTTAACCCTTATAATGCTTGTGGCTGCAATTATGCAAAAAAAAAGCTGAAAAATGACTTGATCCTGGCATAACGGTACTCTTGAAAGTACTCAATGAGAGCTATCTAATGAATACCAACATAACAAGGTATAGACACTTTTCAAAACTAGCCTCAACATTGTAGGGGTTAAATCCTCTTTATTAGGAATGATTCCAGATGTTCAGATGTCCCTGAGTCATGAGGAGATAAATTTTGATTGATTTATTTTTGTCATTTCTTTCATTGATTTTGTATTTTGTTCTAAATTTTGAATTGGTAAAATGTCATATCTTCAAATATGAATACTAGGATAAAGCTGAAGGTCTGTGTACTTGTTATAAACCGTGTAAGGTGCACTTACCCGATAGGGTCTCCAACAATCTTCATCATGACGGTTAAAAACAAGCTCTACAGTCTCAAAGATATATATTTTGGCTAAGACCCTCACTCGCAGCTCCAGAAAACAGCACTTAGTATCTGACATGATTTCTCTTATTTACAATACAAAAATGATATCTCCAAATTAAATTAAAGATATTTTCAACCAAAAAAGAAGTGAGTTGTTATAATGTTATTTTTGTCTTGCAGTTCCGAGCAGCCTTGCAGATGGTGGTTAGTCCGGGCGATCCTCGGGACAACCTCGATAACTTCATCAAGATTGGCGAAGGTTCCACGGGAATCGTGTGTATAGGAACAGAATACGGCACCGGTCGCCAGGTGGCAGTGAAAAAAATGGACCTACGAAAACAACAAAGAAGAGAGCTGCTTTTTAATGAGGTAAAATTGAGTAATCTATGTATTGATATATTTTGTGAATTGTTTTAGAACTTAGTATAATGCAAAACGAAACCTATGCCAAATGCTGTCCCATGGGGATGAAGTTTTAATGATTAATAAGTTCATGTTTGTCGATAGGGATATCATGATGTGTTTGCTAACCTTATCCGTAGTAGGAGTAGTTACTATCATCATTCTCTCCCTCATTGGTTTGTGTACAGAGAAATGTGCGATACCACAAAGTAATGATGGTACCCAACCGATGATCAATCATGAGAATCCGAGCCAATTCCTATCACTTACATAAAGTTGATTTATTTTATAGTCACATTTATGAAAACATTTCATTTTCAATTATTCTGTTCTTCATTTTCTGGAGAACTGTTTTCTCTCTTGGTAATAGAGAACACTGAATAAATTGATTGACATTAATTCCATATAGAATTCAAATGAGTTGTTGCTGTGAACACAGTATTAGTAAATGTCCCGTGTAGAACCCCAAAAAACAGTTTTTCAAAGTTCATATGCTAACTAAGTAAGTCTAGGAAAAAATTAAAGTTCTTCTAGAAGCTTTAGTTTTATGTTCAAATATCTAAAATATGATTTAAGGCTTTTAGAAAATTTAACAAGCCATGGCACTTTTTTGCTGAGATGCCCCTGTTGTATGTTTACAGGTTGTGATAATGCGAGATTACCACCACCCCAACATAGTGGACATGTACGACAGTTTCCTGGTGGGGGATGAACTGTGGGTGGTCATGGAGTTCCTTGAGGGCGGGGCTTTGACCGACATTGTCACTCACTCAAGGTACAGTAGACCACCTAAAATGCAGTAAGATTTTCATTTTTTCTCCCCACACCCGCTCTCCATGATGGCGCAATGATTGACCGCCGAGTGGCCAGATCATCGCTCCGACCCGCCGAGAGCTGAACGAAAAAGGTGGCGCTTTACCGTACTCTCCTGAGTATCGATTGCTGCATCTCATCGGGCTCCGTAACCCTTCCACTGCCAGATACCTTCCAAATACACAATAAACAGCAGCAGCCAATTCAAGGGTATTGCTGCCTTGGTGGGATCTTTCTTATCAAAGCTACATTTTGGAAAATATTGAAGGAGGAATGATATGCATGATGCAACCAACTTTCCGTACCTTTCTAGATGTTTCTTTAACGTAATTCACAAAAACATTTCATCTTAGTCTGATCTTTATTAGATTCTATTATTTTCAGTGGAATTATGAGCATGGGTGTTTTCCATCCATCCTTTAAGTGCTTGAACAGTATAAGAATAACTTTTGGAAAATGAAGACATACATAATTCACTAATAACCACCTGGATAATCTCTTAAAGTCTTGTAGAAAGTGCAATATGAATTTCACATCTGATTCACATTGCTACTTCAAATATTTTCCAGAAGATGCTTTTTTCAGAATAAAAAATGTCACAAAAATAGCCTCTTTTGGTTGCTGCTGTAGAGGTGAATGTAAAAATGTACAAATAAAATATAATTAAATCTAAAGAATTTCTATTGATCTTCAAATAAGTGCATGTTACAAGCACCTGCAGGTAAGGTAGAAGATCAACAGAACTTCCTTGTGAATCCCATGAGGCCAAGAGAAAGGACCTTTCTTAAAGGACCACTCTTTAAGGCAATCCTGGGTTTTTCTTATGCTAATCCCCCCCTCATGCTTTAAGTGTCTATCTATATACAGCTACTGCTTCAAGATGATTGGGCTTGGCTTAAGTGGATGTTTGTTTGCTAGACATTCTGGCAGTGCAGATACATATCTTAAAATCATTAAGACAAGATTCATTAAAACTAATTGACATTGCTTTCATTTAGATGAGTTATGAAGTTCATTCTTTTCTTCTTATGACTATCCAGAAAAATAGGAAATATTTCATATATTTTAGTTGGGGTGTAGAGGGAATAATTTCTAACAAACTGGTAATCAGTGTGCATTAAGTAATTACTAGTGAAATTAACGCTGAAACCAATAGCTAACCTTCTAAGTCTTACTAATGTAATCACTCTGTATGAAAACCTATGAAGAAAGTCAATTCATAACATAACATAACATAACATACAATAAAGAAATGGTTGAATCTCTCTAGGCAGCTTTCTTTAACCTGAGCATGGGTCTGTGGCAGGCTGTTGGCAGCATGCTGGTTTATAAATGTCTATCAGTGTAGCATGATTGGTCCAGCCTACTCCCGTTTCTTCTCTTAACCCTTATGCTGCTGCTGGCTAAATTGGCCAATAAAAAATGATAAGAAAAACCTGAAAAATGACCAAAAGCCTGGCATATGGATACTCATCTGAGAGTACTCAGCAAGAGCTTTTTGTGCCTTGGAAGAAAGTAGCCTCAACATCAGAGGGATTAATATTGCTCCTGTTATGTTATTCAAAATTATATTTGGGTTTCTTAATTATTTCCTACAAAAAACGTTTATGATTTCTAAATAATTTTGATAATTTGATTGTCACTCCAGTAATCTGTTCACTCATCACTTATGCAACCAATCTGATCTTCGAAAACTCTCCAGAAGTCTGATATAAAGTCTGCAAATTAAAGAAATATTTAAGGAGAATTGTTCTTTATATTATTTAAAGAATTTCTGTGAATATTTCTTTTATTTGACTCCTACTATGGACATAAGGGTGTGAAGTCATTAGATGTTCTGGCCTATTTGAGCAATATTGATTTATAATTGCTGGTATATAGATGTGGCTTGCTGTATGGGTGTTTCTGTACGATGTGTTTATTTACCATATATGGTATTGTGGAAGGGTTATTATGGTCTGTGTCAGATGCATGCTGGGTAAAGGTGCATGATCTGTCTACCTGGTGGTTTGGTAAACCAAGATTTATTTGTATCCTCATCCTCAGAAAGCTATTTTTTCCACGTTTCTCTTTGGTTTTAAGCATTTTTGTTGTTATTCTTAGTGCTGCCTAATTTATATTTATGTTGAGTACAAATAAATCTTGTTTTACCTTTTGCTGCTTTGTGTGTAGTCTAGGAATGATTAGATGTGATGATGGCTTGGCTAATTTCTTGTAAAAAAACTTCTTATATTTGATCAACCTTAATCTGAACCCATGAGCCACAAAGAGTTATGACATATTGAGATTACTTTGAAATCATATTTTATTTAAACTCTAGCATATCATTCATTAACTCTTAACTCTGAAATGTACTTCTATTTTAAAACATTACTTACTATGGTGAATTGCTTGGTAAATCCTTAACAAACCATATAATAACCAGTCTAACTTTGAAAAAATTAACATGACTTACTACTTACCTCAAATGCAATATAATGGTTGATAATGGAATATCATATTGATTGATATAGAATTTAATTGCAATTGTCTTTTCTTGGTATTGGGGTATCATTTCTAACATAAATGTTTCTTCTGCTAGGTCTGACACCAATTGAATTGCTTTGCATTAATTATTTGATAGAGGTAGTTTATTAAGTGAGGGGGATAATTTTTTCCTTAAATCGATCCACATTGGTGGCTAAGCATGAGAGTAGATATTCTGAAAACGTAAATGTTTCTAAGTGTTTGGAAGACACTCTTTTTTGAAATATTTCCATAACTTATCAAACCTTTGACATTGTAAACACGATTGGACTAAGAATGTTATGTTTGTTGTTTATGTGTTCTAACTGTGCTATTGTGTTGTTTAGGATGGATGAACAGCAGATAGCTACCGTGTGCAAGTCAGTGCTGAAGGCGCTCGCCTTCCTGCACTCCAACGGAGTCATCCACAGGGACATCAAGTCAGACTCCATACTTCTGTCACATGATGGCAAGGTAGGTACTGCAGAATACTCTCATGCACCACAGTCACACCTGCTCTGATTACCACCCAGGGTCTTAGCCAGGATTTCAAAAATGCCTGTTCAAAACAGCAATTTCAAAATATCTGCCCGTCCAGATTAAGCTACTTATCTACTTATCTACCAGCTACATTTAACCCATTCATACCCGTATCAGCCAAAACTGCTACTAGTCAAGTAGATCTCCAGGTATGAAAGGGTTAAATGCCTAGTGTGTCAAAAAGGGCAATTTACATTTCAGCTATGTCCTAGAAGATGGTTTGTTAGGAAAATATTTGGTTTTTACACCCAGAAAGTCAAAAGTGATAAATCATTATAGAAAATTTTGCCTGTCCAAACAGGAGGTTTTTAGGAAACTACCTGTCCAAAAGACAGGTAGGACGGGTCCTGGCTAAGTCCCTGTATAAATACCACCTCATTTTCCTTGCAATGGGCTACCTGGATACTGTCATACCTTAATATAAATTTTTTAAAATAATAAAAGCATGAATTGGTATATATTGGTATATGCCCTAGTACCTTATTGGAAGATGATTCAAAGTTATCACCTACTGCCTTCACAGTTTCAGATACCCATAATAATACTTTAAATTTCATTTGAATGGTAAATTGGAGTACCCAAGCCCAGTTGTTTTAAGGCAAAAAATAATCTACAATTCTACAGATGTTAATCAAGGACTATTTTAGATATTTCAAAGATGAGTAATTAGTTGATTTATTTCCCTGTGATTTGTTTCAGGTGAAGCTTTCTGATTTTGGTTTCTGTGCCCAAGTGTCTACGGAGCTGCCTAAGAGGAAGTCGCTGGTGGGGACGCCCTACTGGATGGCCCCTGAGGTCATCTCAAGGTTGCCTTATGGACCAGAGGTGAGAGCCGCAGGAGAACTGGACAACATCTCTCTCACAAGTGTCATCTTGACCTTCTAGACATTTAAATAAAGAATAACTTAATAAGATATATTAGGAAGAGTTGTTGATTAACCCTTATGCTGGTGGTGGCTAATTTGCCATGACAAAATAATGCATAAAGCTGAGAAATGAATGAAACCCTTCAGATGGGTACTCATATGCAAGTACTCAGCAAGAGCTTTCCAATTGCAAATTTTCGGTCATGCCTTTAAAATTTTTGGGTAGGGCTAGTGCAACTTTTGGTAGGGCTAGTGAAAATGATGGGATACTAGACTTACTGGACTAGTAAGAATTTTGACGAATGTTGAACCCTGGTAGGTCTCTATTATTGAGAAAATTGTTGTGATTTTTCAGGTTGATATCTGGTCGATGGGCATCATGGTGATTGAGATGGTGGACGGAGAACCGCCGTTTTTCAACGAGCCTCCTCTGCAGGCGATGCGGCGGATACGAGACATGCCTCCTCCTAAACTGAAGAGCACTCACCGGGTACGTACTCCACACACGCACAGGCGAGACAAGTACTCCCCTACTGTCAATCCCCTTTGCGAGACAAGTACTCCCCTACTGTCAATCCCCTTTGCGAGACAAGTACTCCCCTACTGTCAATCTCCTTTCAATGGTGAAACATTGCTGCAATAGAAAAAAAGATCTCTTATTGACACTTCTCCCTGCCATTTTATAGCATTTGCTATTGTGTACTTTTTATAAAAAAGCAAATTTGTTACGTATGACTTCTATCGTTGGCTAGTACTCCCTTTCTGTCAATCTCCTTTCATTTATACGAAAATTGCCATAATAAACAAATGAATATTTCTTTTAGTCTTACAAATTTGTCTTACAAAAAAAATGAAATAGAAAATGTTTCCCTTTTGTCTAAATAAGAAGAATTCTATTCCATTTCTCTTACTCTGGTTTTGTGTGTTTTCCCCAGGTGTCGCCACGGTTACAGGGCTTTATTGAGAAGATGCTGGTGCGCGACCCCGCCCAGCGAGCGACGGCGTTTGAGCTGCTGCAGCACCCGTTCCTGCGGCAAGCCGGGCCCCACAGCTGCCTCGTGCCCCTCATGAGGAGCTTCAGGCACAGTCAGTGCTGAGAGAACACCCCAGAAAAACAATACACATACACAGAATAGCAGAAATCTACTCTGAGACAACCAGACAACTCAGAGTTAAAAAAAACTGAAAACTGACTGAAACCCTGGGAAATGGGTACTCATCTGAGAGTGCTCAGCGAGAGCTATCCAATGAATACCAACATGACCGGGTTTGGATGTTTTTGCATGGCGGGACTTCTGTGCAGAAAATAATACATGTATATTTTATTACACATGCCAGACCAGATTCAATGCATTTTGCATGATTATTTTATATGATATAAGTAGATGACACACTTTTTAAGTAAGAAGGAAACTGTACAGAACACTGCACATGACAAGCAAGGGAGCAGTACAGAGTAGAGAACGGAGATACGTATTGGTGCAGAATCATGACATATAGGGAAAACATTTGGTCAGGAAGGACTGACTGTGAAGAAGTGATGTACAATCAAGGATTGGAGGTGCAAGCTCGCATGATGCTGAGGGTGATAACGTTTGGTTTTAAGGGGACTCCTGCTCCTTATGCTGAATACATCAAGAAGTGAGATAGGTATGCTTGCCATAGGATGGCTCTCCCATTTAGCTGCTTCTGGTTAACCATTCCTCCGATTGTGTGCAATGAAGAACATGTCAAGTACATCACAACCTCCACGTTCAGCTTCCATTTCTTATCCCAAGATAAGATACGACCAGGATCCATTAGTGTCGAAAAGGACACTTGTTCATTTGAAACTCCACAATGTACCAGTATTAAGCAAAATGTCTTCTTCTTTGCTTTACAAGGCATGCTTTAGCATGAGAAAATGGGCAGAGTACTGTGCAATAACCAATACCTAGGACGAAATCAGGATTCCTGATTAGACTGAGGAATGTATCAATTGTATGGTTTATCTACTGCTTGCCGCTGGCTGGTCGTCCAGCCCCAGTTATAAAGTTATAACACTCCCCCTGCTCGTCCTTAGAGTGCCTCTGATGATAACGACAGGTTCTCAGGAGGATGGACAGGTCTGATGCTGGACTGATGGGGATGAAACAGATTGACCAGGATATTTATCTTAACCCCTTTTTGTTCTCAGAGGATCTGACACCTAGGCAAATATCTTGAAAAATCATCATGCTATGAAGTGACCCTTATGCTGCTGGTGGCTAAGTTGGCCAATACAACATATGCAAACATCCTGTAAAATCACTGAAACACTGGCAAATTGGTACTCATATAAAGATACTCAGTGAGAGCTACCAAATGAGTACCAACATGACTGGGTTTAGATGGTTTTCTAAAAATATTTGCATTATTGTGCATTGCATGAAAGTAGCCTCAGCATTGGAAGGGTTAAGCAAAAGCTGTAGTACCTCTCAGGAGAAACGAAACCCGCAATAGTTTTGCTTTTGATGATATATTCAGAGTTGTCAGACCACCAGGGTCCTCCGGGCATGAGTGGGTTAACAATCCAGTCTATACTTGAACCGCCGCAATTTTAGATAGAAGACCTGTGACAGTCAGAGAGGGGAAGATATCTCTGAAATTGGCCTGTTTTCATGGATCAACGGCTATCCACCGTTGACAAAGTCTGAAACAAGAGGTTATCCACATATTACATAGAAGTGTGGAAGAACCATCGAAAGATGTATAAGTTGATTTTAAGCGTAACACTTAACCCTTTCGCTGCTGGTGCCTAATTTGGCCAATACAAAAATCTGGAAAATCACGGAAACCCTGGCACATGAGTACTCATCTGAGAGAACTCAACGAGGACTATCCAATGACTACAAACAAGACAGGGTGTAGGTGATTTTCCAAAGAAAATTGCATCCGTGTGCTTAGGCTGAAATTAGCCTCAGCATTGGAAGGGTTAATTGCTTATGTAAAGCTGGGTTCTTAACTCGTACAGCTTTCATGTGGTGTAGTTTGGACTATTGACGGTTTGTTCATTTGAAGCATAGGCTATTGACATTCTATGAGAGATATGCTGTGTGTGATTATTTCGGTCATGTCGGTGTGAAAACTTGTGTCCCTGTTCAAATTTTTTTTTGGTACATGATAAGCCTTACTCACTCTTTACTTTAAGCAAAAGACATAGTGTACATGTGATGTTGTAAGCATGAACAATTGATCCTGTTGTTTCACACACACAGCCTCTTATGTATGATGTAATGGTCTAGTTTGGTGCTACTTGAGTTACTGAGGTGAGATTTTAAACTAGAAGTTTTAATGATCTTTTTATCTCGTTGGTAATTTGATGGGTATGCAGATAATTGCATTCCGTGTTGTACTTTTGTGAAAGGACAAGAAACCAAGCAACACCGAAAGCTACCAGCATTTTATGGACACCAAACTCTATTTCAATTGACAAAGTGTTCTCATATTTATCAACATATCATACTGAGTTTGTTATTTTATAGTTAAAGATCTGTTTTATATCTCAATTGGTCCAGAATCTTTCAAGAAAAAAGGGGAAGGGGGGGGGGGGGGGCGGGGGGGAGGAATTCATTTGAGTTTTTAGAAGGTCAATATTTTGCGTTATGGTTCATTATTACTCAGACCTTAGGACCATTCTTCTTGTGCTAATTCACAATAGAAATACCATGAAAGCATATCATTTGAGTGCATTCCTTAATTCACTATTTAAAACATATATATTGTTTTATTTCTTTATTTAATATTGAATACCATGAACGCATATCAGTTGAATTAGTGTACATTGGAAAGCTTTGCAGTTTTTAATTTGTCATATACACCGTTTAGTATATGGATAGCATTATTAAAACCGTTAGGTAAAATGAAATATGACAAAAATATCAAATCACACTTATGTCATTTTTCTGACTTCAAAATTAATTGGTGTACAGTTGTTTTTTCGCACTATTATCAGCATTTTTGGTGGGCCTGTAACTACTTAAAATTCTTGTGTAATAACCGTTGAAGAATTGGATCTTCCAGCATTTGTTAGAGGGTTATCATATTCGGATATTACAAGTCATGATATTCTGATAAGTATTACCCTCTGCTGATTCTGGCCAATCCTTGTGTTTATATTCGTCCAATGGATTGGATGGCAACAATCATTGAGGTGTTGTTTTAACCCATTAATGCTCGCAGCGGCCAAAACCAGCCTGACAATTTTGAAGCAATCTTTGAGGTTTTAGCACAATTGGCAAAATATTTGAAGGAGAAATGTTGATCCGAACAATACCAACAACTCTCCTTCAAATATTTTGTAAAATAATTCCCAATTCAAAAGTTATTGTCAAAAGTATCATCGCTCCAGACGACAATTTCCGAATGAAGCCTTAAGCATTATTGGGTTAAACAGACTTGGCAACAGCTCTTAAATTATTGTGAATGTAGTGTTTTCCCATGTGAGCTGTTTTTGTCCATCAAGGGTCTGTTGCATGGTCTTACCCAGGATTTAGAAACTGGGTGCCTAAAATTGGCATTTGTAAAATTATTGGGGCACCCTGCTGGCTAAGACTAAGGTCTGTTGTTTCACATGAACATATTCTATTCACACTTTTGGAGGAGTGCCAGTTTCTCTTGAACATTTCGATGAATGTTGCCTTCTTTTCCTGTCCATTTTATCTTGACGTCCATACATTATAGTTGTAGCCATAGACGCTGCATGATATATTAGCTAGTTAAAATCATGAAAGTATGTTGGAGTCGGTTGCCTTAAACCAGGTTTACAATCTCTGAGATAGTAAGCAACTGAATATTTCTAACTGTGCTGACCAGCCTTCAGAACCTGCAGCAGGACTAGGCCTAAAAAAGAATTTTTTTGTTTCCTGTAACGGTCCGAATAAAATAGGGTAGGTAGGTCGATAAAAAAAAATAATTGCCTTATTTTTTTGTGTGTTTTATGCATGTTTTTCGTTGAGTGGAAGTTGGGAGGGCGAAAAAAAATTAAGGGTAGGGGTTTTTTGGAATAAAAACTTGTTGGGTAGGGTAACAGGAAACATACAACTTTTTTTTTAGGCCTTACATTTTAGGATGAACTGATAGGTCACACGCCTTGAAAACTAGGAAGATCGTGCATATGAGATCATCAGGTATGATCTAGAGTGGGGATTATCTCCAACCCGCAGATAATCCCCTACCATGTGTTACATAGTAAAGGAACAATCTCCTTGTTTTAACTGGATCTGACCATTACAGTTTTTAAAAACTTGTGTTTTATTTTTACCACTTCTAATCCAAGAATTAATTTTAGGGAATGTGTTCTGATCATTATGAAGTCAGTTTTTTAAGGTTAAATGGAGTGTGTCCTGAGGCATTTTAAGGTAGGGCATGGAGGCAAGTAAATAGAGATGAAATACCCTCCTATTATGGACAGCATCCTGAAATGCGTAGGAGTTAAACAACTCTATTTCAATATTGTCATCAAGAATGTGCATGGTCTTTATATCACATATCAAGGAACCGCAAAGTGTATTAAAGATTTTATTCCTGTTGAGTGTTTGTTCAGAGGAAAAAGATGTCTTGGCACTGTAAATTGAACTTATAAAGAATTGCAGTTTATATTTCAAGACACCATCTTCCCCGGCAAGCCAGTGCCCATGAGTGTCCTGCTCTGTACATAAAGAAAACTATATATATTTGAGTCCATGGCATGTTTGATTGTGAAAAGAAATTATTTAACCTGTTTGTAAAGAGAGTTGAATTTTTTGCATTGTTCTAAGCTAGATGTTGAAAATTTTGAAGGTCTTGAAATATGGGGAATTCTCAACCTAACAGTTGAAATATAAGCCTTCAAGATATAAGAGTTTTCAAGTGGTGGGTTGCAATTTTAAGAACATGCTAGATATTTTAAAGTGTTTTAACTCTCCATGTTTTTCATGGATTCCTCTTTAAATACTAGAATTATCTAATGGAATTAAGTAGTTTAATATGCTGATTATGAATGAAATATTCTTCTATATTCAGTAACAATGATTATCTGGCAGGTTTTCAACAATCATTTTTTGTACAAAACCATGTTTAAATTTGTACAGAATATTATATGAAATTAATTCAAATTAGATATAGATTTTAACATTACTAAAATGGTATTTTATCCCTAGTCTGCGATGTAACCCAGTAGATGACATTGTAATAAAAGGCTGGTTGAGTTTTGTAAGAACAATACATGAAAAGAACAATACATGAAAAGAACAATGCGGTTGGAGCTGCATTTATCGGTGAGATGATGCTGGCAAAGTCACTGTATGAAGCGCCCTTTTTCTCAACGGAATTGAATAAATTAATATGATTAAGTTCAAAATCAAATTCATTTTGAGTGTGTTTTGCCTTTTTGTCGTCTTTAAGATTCTGACTTAGTGTGCATGGAAAGGAGTTGATCAAGTTTCTTTTTAAACATATATATATATTTCCAAGTGTAAAAGTTCTTGGATATATATATATTTGGTGCCTTAGAAAGTGACATCAAAGCGATAGGATGCCATTCATTTATTTAATGCCTGTGTCCATCCAGGGTGAAATGCTGAGAAGTAATTATTTTCTGATTATACTATAATAAGGCGGGCGTTGCTATTTTTGTATTGAGGGCAGTGGTAGGAACAGAGTATTTGGGACCTTTGAGTAGATCTCAACTTCAAAGTTCACTCAATTCCTTTCTGCTTTGGCACAAAAATGTCTTGCTCATTTGTGAATACTTTCAGATAATGCATATTTTGGAAAATGTTCCAAGAAAAAATGTTTATCACAATAAAAACTAGATTTTTGGATATTTTGCAATGTAATGATTAATTCAGGCTTTATTTGAAGAAAATTGCTAATTCCTAACAAGACTTTTTGAGGGCAGCTTATATTATGAATGGGCTGATTTAAAATAGTTAACATCTGACCTGTAAGATTACGTACTATGAGCAAAATTCTGAAAGGTTCTTAAGCAATACTGATATCAATGTAGATTTGTGAACAATGAGAAAACTAAGATGTACAAAGATATTAATAAACCTATCTGTTGGTGCATAACTAACATTAATCAATGAATTATTCACTTTTAATAAAAATGCTCTGCCAGTTGCCTCATTCCTTACATCTATAATTATGCTTAGCGTATGCCAAAAACCTCATTGTATGAAGGGGATGTTGGTCATTTGAAATTACTAACAACCTTTTTCTTACGAAGTTGTCATCCCCATTTTATTTCAAGTTCATTCGTTATGATATAGCTGATCAACAGTCCTCTGTATGTACTAAGTGAGAGTCTACTCAGTTAACCCTTGTGCTGCTGGTGGCTAATTTGGTGAAAACAAAATGATGCGAAAAAAAACTGGAAAATTACTGAAACCCTGGCAAATGGGTACTCGTATGATAGTACTTATCAAGAGTTTTCCAATGCATACCAACATGGTAGGGCTTAAAAGGCTTTTCAGGAAATATTTGGTGTAGAGTTTGACCTGAGAGAGGTGTTCTCGGCCAGGCTGCAGTGGCCGTGCAGCATGGGAAGGGCTAATTTGCTCTCTGCTATGTCCTCCCAGCATTGTTGTATAAGTAAGGTAAACCTTGCATATTTAGCCCCTCAAGAACCTATGTGTATCTTTCTATATTTGTTACGTGCTGAGTGCTGGAAAGAGAAAGTGCATGTATGGTGACTTAGTTAAGACATGTATAGTGATGTGAAGTGAGCGCTTTTCGGCCGAGTATAAACTGTGTGTTTGTATGTGCCTCCCGAGCATTTGTTTGTACAGAACAATACTGGTATGCTTAGTTAGATGCCATTAACACCCAAATGTACAGAGGAGAGATAAAAGAGTAGGGTTAACATTTTATTGAGAGACAGTGGCGCCATCTAATGGTCTGTGGTGTAACCAAAGTTCAAGTTTGCACATTGGATGTGTAACTTTGTAGTGTATAATAGATTAAGTTGACAGACTCCATGTTTTTGATTACATTGTGTGTTAAGAAGTTATGGTTTATTTTCTACAATTTCAAAAAGGACACTTGTCTAGATAGTGTTCACTCTTATTGGAGGATTTGGTCATGAATGAACTATCATAGATCAAAGATCATTATCATGAATTATAGGGAAAGTGTACAGTTCAGATACCACTTTCTTTCTAGATCTTTTTAAGCTGAATCTAATTGTAAGTAATCAAATCATGCCAGAAAGCGAACTCCTCACCTTTTATACACCATAACTAGCAGGTATCTCTGTACCACACAGAAATCTGGCAATTGGGGCGATGATTTTCAATTATTCTTGTGCAAGAGTCGCAAGGTTTTTGCTTGAAAAGAACTAGAAAGGAATGTTCGATCCAGGTGGACATTTCAGGTGTCATTGGGAGAGAGGGAGGAGTTACCTTAGTAGTTCATTTACCAAAAGAAATTCCCTCCTCTGAACTTTTCACTTCAAGGTTGCATTGCAGGCCATTTGTGTGAACTCTTGTACTCTCAGACTTTTTATAAAGAAGGTTGTCTATTATATACATACTTTGTCTTGTTGTTTTTATTTCTCTCTGGTTTGCATGGCTTTGTATCATGATATAAATGATCCCCAGGGTCCTTGGGCAACAACCCTCATCCATGCTATGTGGCCTATATTCAGGGTTTTCAAAAGTATGGTGTCTGGGCTCCAAAACCCTCGAGAATCTCACATTGATCAGTACTCCTACATTTTATTGTGAGGAATTCATAGAAATATCAATTCAAAGCAAATTATTGAATATTTTCACCTCAATATAATTCCCATGACATTGCATAAGTATAATGTGCAATTCCTCAAAAAGTAACATTTTTACGGTTTTATCTGAATATTTCGTACAATCTCCCTTTGAAAAGTAGTTGTTCCAAAATTTTGAAATGGCAACTTTTGGGCACCTAGTTTCTAAATTCTTGTTAAGACCCTCCCTTAAATTGATTTCCATATGGCCTTTGGAAAACCTCATCATTGTTGAGTGACAATTTATTAACATAAGATATGAGCGAGATAAACCCAAATCAGATTCCGGAAAAGGTCTGAAGACTTCTATGTATCTCTCCCAACCTATTTGCATCTTAGCTCTCGTATGGTCTGACAGTTTATATAAATCTTTAACTAGAATGATATTGATAGAACATTTGAAGAGAGATTGGGATCCCCAAAATTGAAAGTTACAGCCAGTCTAATATTTCACAAACTACTGCTCTATAATCGAGATATATATATATATATATATATATATATATATATATATATATATATATATATATATATATATATATATACATACATATATATATATATATATATATATATATGTATATATATATAGACATATATATATATATATATACACATATATATATATATATATGTGTATATATATATAGACATATATATATATATATGTATGTATATATATATATATATATATATAAAGTATTGGGATGTGTATTAAGGTATCAGACTGTGCACTCCAGGTGTAAATGGATGATAGGGTGGGGGCAACAGTATCTTGGTGGGACAAGTTAGTATCTACAAGTGGACAATCTACTATAAGCTTTTGGTGACAATGAAAACCAACTACAGTAGCGAACACTTCCACCTTTTATTGAACATTTAAAACACATTTGGTTAATTTTTCTACATAGCACCATTTGGCTAAAACTTACAAATGTAACCTAACTTACTGATGCCATTTGTCGCAGTATATGAGTTAAGTGTTAGAAATTTGCTCCCATCAAGTTCTTTTGATTACCTTGTCCTCAGAGTTTCACTTGCCGTTATTATGATGCTTTGATTATTTAGAAGAAAAAATGGGAACAGTCAAATGATTCAAGAAAGATTTCCAGTTTTGGGTTAAGTCCGAATTAGCATTTCCAACAAATATTTTCCCAAAATTCTTTAGACAAAAATATACCCCCATCAAAGTCCGGCCAATTTGGTCTGTTGTGGGCGTGGATGGGTTAAGCTCTTAATGGTCGCAGTATATGTGCGCCATTAATGCTTATGTACACACAACTATATGCATTATTCAGCTACAATTAGCTGTGTCCATAACTAGATCATTAAATGAAATATTCTCGTATGACATGAAAACCATATCCCTGCAAATTTGGAATATCACAATATTAAGTATTGGATGATTTTAGTATCGCTGATTTCAGTTCGCAACTTTCCTCAATAATATTATGAAAACACCTAATGTATGATGTATTCACTATTTCATTTCGATTATAAACAATCCCTTCGATAATACATACACTCACAGATATATATACATATATATGTATATATATTTATATATATATATATATATATTTATATATATATATATATATATATATATATATATATATATTTGAAAACACCACCTGTATGATATATTCAAATTTCGATTTTAAGCTGTATTTCAAGTTTTTCAACAGCAATGAAAATGAACACCAGAAAAAGTAATATCTGAATCTAACAAGAAAATTGTTTCCTCTTCACAAGCCATATGAGCAGCTGCACTTTTTTGCTGTAAATTACATGTTATAATCCTCTTGCTGGTGCACATCGCAATAACTTTCCTTATCAGCGTTAACATGTTGAATAAAAAACATAAGACATCCATTTCCTAACCAGTTAAGAACACTTTTTTGCTTCCATTGTTTAATTTTACATTCTTTAAACAAGTATACGCAACGCAGCTTACTATGGTAAAATAACTAGTTATAACCTGTGTGCGTAGTTGAAATTAGGAAAGGTTTGCCATAAGTACATTGGAGAAAGACGGTCATACCTTCGACCTTAGAACACATGTAGCAGATGGTTTTCGGATCTATGATCGGGACGTTAACTAAACATTCGTACTCGGGAGCTAACTCTTTCGCTAAAAGACCTATTACCTTGTCACACCTTTTTAGACAATGTTTTATGTTCAGACCTTTTGTCTTGGATCGTTAGATATCTTTCTAATTTTTCAAAAAAACAAACAAATAACTTTCGAACATTGGCGTTATCAATAGATATATTGCACCCACCAATAATTCATCTAATAATCCAAAAATGCTCATTTAAGATTCTCACTGGATTTGTTTGATTTTTCTTGAGAGTTTGGATTGTTTCTCACCGCTATTACTCTAACATCAAGCATAACAACAAGTCAACTGATCTGGAGTTCTTACTTTGATATTGTAATTAAACATACCATAACTATATATCCATTGTTTGTGCACGTGCGGACGTCATCTACAGTGCCGATATTTAATTCCTGCACTAGATGCATGGACAGCCCGTGCACAATACTCGACCGCACACCCGATTGCCACCCAATTCCTTGGCTATAGATGCATGGATGACCTCACAACTGAAAGTAGCTATGATTCAATGTGTTTGGCTTACTTTTTGACATGTTACCCATATGTGTTTGTTCAATCAGGCACTGGCAGACGCCCGGTCGACTGGTGCAGGAATTAAGTGTATGTACTGCAACCATATATAGTTCGCATTGTGTGTCGATGATGCATTGGCCAGTACTTCGGATAGTTTCAGTAAATAAGGATAGTGTGTATAGACCTTAGGATTTAGCACTAATGAAAGTCAATGTCAAACAAACAACGCTACAAATATATAATCTAATATTCTATGCAGATACAGCTTTACACATGTTTGGTATCTAGAGGTTACGAATTAACACACCACGTAAGTTAAGATCCCAGTGTATGTATACTTTTATACGATCTCTTGCAGTTGCTGTACATACATATGCACATTTAATTTATATCCACATCGGTGATGTGTTTGTGAAAGAATAATTAAAGATGAAAGTTTTGAAACAATCAACAGTATAAGCGAAATGCTAAATCGTTATTAATCATATTACTATTACAAGACACCGCTCAACCTGTCATGTTGTTCTGGACATTTTCGTGTCTTTCGTACATTTCATATCTCCTATACACTTTTCTTCGTTATTCCTAGCTGTACAATGCAGAAAGTAGTATTTGAGTCAAATCATGGATTTTGCTCGACTGGGCATTCACCAAGGAGTCTATTTTAACCCATTAATGCTTGCATCGGCCAAAAGCCTCCAGGAAATATTGGTGAAATCTTCCAGGGTAATGCATAATTGAGAAAATCGTTGGAGGAGGAGTGTCAATAAGAACATATCAACAACCATCCTTCAAATATTTCGTGAAATTATCCTTAATTCAAGAATTACTGCAAAAAGTATTAAATATCCAGACGACCTCCTAGTTATTAATGGGTTAACGCACCAGTTTACAAGTGAGTAGCCACTAAGTGTGCCCAGCGCCGCAGAACGACTGACGACGCCCAATCAGTGATTCGGCATCGCACGATGCCAATAATATTCTCTCGTTAGGCAGATTTTTCTCGCCGCTGTCATTGAATTGCGGTTTACCCAGATTTTTTGCATAATGATAACTGACTGTCAGCAGTAGCAGGGTTTGATATATGGTATTATCTTTAAGTTTGCTCTTCCATTAGGAGAGACCGTGTTAACCCTTATGCTGCTTATTTGGCCAATAAAAAAGGATGCAAAAAACTTAAACATGACTAAAAATCCTGTCACATACTCATCTAAGAGTTCTCAGGGAGAGCTATTCAATGAATACCAACAAGACCTGATCATTTTCAAAAATATTTGCGACCTTGTCTTTGGACAAAAGTAGCCTGGGCATTGGAAGGGTCAACTCTTTCATCGCTGCAGCTGCCAGAAAAAGCAAACCTTTTCGGCGATACTACTGTTTTACTATTTCATCCACTGACGATTGGAAAGCCAGTACCTGTAAATCTAAAAAGAGTATTTGGCCAGCCCAGTGATGAGAGGGTCAAACATACAACTGGCCTATGTGAACTGTTGCGTGCTTGCAGCTCTACTGACACTTTAAACAATACCCGGTGTTCCAAGAATACCAATACCTATTTGAGTGCAAACTCGGGTTAGATACAGTGCCAACATTCAAATCATACACTTAATGCGGCAGCCCGGGCATAATACACGAGCACACGCCCGATTGCCACCGTTCCTTGGGCAGGGGTGCATTGATAACCTCACAACTGAACGTAGCTCTGATCCGCAAGATTGATATGCTTGGCTTTTTTGACATGTTATCCATAGGTGTTTGTACAACCAGCCACTGGCAGACGATCGGTCGCCTGGTGCAGGATTAAATGTCTGTACTGTACCGCCACGGATAAAGTTCGTGTAAGCTACCTTACTTGTGCGACTATAAAACTGGTTTGAGGTTGAACTGAGAGATATGTCTAATGTACAGTGTTGGCAAAATGAAATGAGCGTTAGAGTTATCAAAACAGTATACACATTTCATTTAGATTCTTGGAAAGCTCTATATGCGGTACATGAATGATATATAGTGTTAAGGATGTACACCAAACAATTTAACGTTCGAAAACACAGGTACAGTGCCAACATTTAATTCCTGCACTAAATGCGTGGGCAGTCCGGTCATAATACATGACCGTACATCAGGTTATCAACCAATTTCATTGGCATGGATGCATTGATGACCTCACAACTTAACATTTTCTTTCGCAAGCTACGTGGGTCATTGGTGTTATCCATGGGTGTTTGTACAACCAGTCACAAGCAGAACGTCCAGTTGACTGGTGCAGGAATTAAATGTCTGTACTGTATTCTTCTCATATTTCATCGTTTCTACAATGACATCTACTTCTAATTTTTCATACCATTAAAATATCATGATGTTCGTTAAGTAGCTCATCAACTTACTTAGTGATGATTGTTACAAAGAAATACCACTGGATTAAAGGGACTGGGTGCCATAAAGCTACAATTGCTACATGTGTGTGTTTTATACACAGTAGATAAATAATCAGCAGTTTACAGTTAAATATAGATATAAATATAATTGAGGAAAAGTGGAATGTGGTAGATAAATAAACCTCAGATCATGGTCCAATTTGACTCTACGATGGTGCAGGTGTGAACGACAGAAAAAGAAACTTTGCTGTTTTTGGACAACATTAGAAAAAAATCTGCGGTTTTCCAGAAAAAACAGCGGAATTCTTTTTTCTGCCGTTCACCCCATAATCATAGATGAATACTATAAGGCGCCATGCTAGAAACATCTTTTGAATTTGGAAAACGAAAAATTCTTTAAGTAAAAATAGCAGACGAGAAAAGTATTCTATCTGCAAAGTAGAACTCAGAGACAAAGCTCGAAAAGTCAGGGATTTTTTTTCAGTTTAAAATAGTTTAATGTTTATATGGTAATTACAAAGTTTACGGGTAATGAATGATTTATTGACGTGACTTCGAGACAAAAGAAGTAAAGAATTATACAAAGGCAAAAGGTTTGAGTCATAGAAGTTGGCACCCTAAAGATCTACATTTCAATTTTACGTCATTACCCTGTCAATTCAAACGGTTAGTTTCGATGTGCACCTTTAATGAATATTTATAATAGAGCACAAGCCTACTTCACATGTGCCCATAGCCGTGGCCTGAACGGAGTAGGCCGGGACAGTGGTATACACTGCTATAGTAGCTTTAATTTGGTGTCGGCTAAACTTTTGCGGATTGTTCTTTTCAATGGGACGCACCTATAACTTGATGTCATATATGTAACCTAAGACCCCAGTCTCATTCCTAAGTATTTCTCCATTACGACAGTATTCAGGTTCACCAAACGCCGGGTTAGTGGTATACAATGCTATACTAGCTTTAATTTCGTGTCGGCTAAACTTTTGCGGATTGTTATTGTCAATGAGACGCACCTATAACTTGATATCATTTATATAACCTAAGACGCCAGTCTCATTCCTAAGTATTTCTCCGTTACGACAGTATTCAGGTTCACCAAACGCCGGGTTAGTGGTATACATTGCTATAGTAGCTTTGATTTCGTGTTGGCTAAAATTTTGCGGATTGTTCTTGTCAATGAGATGCACCTATAACCTGAGATCATGTATGGAACATATGATCCCGGTCTTATTCGTAAGAATTTCTTCTCTACCACAGTATTGAGGTTCACTAAATGCCGGTGAAAAGAGTGGGTGACATTTTTATAAGAAAACTTGAGACTGCGCAAATAGGTCAAAAGTACAATGCGCGAAATATTACCCAGACGCTCCCGACGCGGATGAGAGTATTTCCTCGTGTGGTCATGACACTTTTCTTAGAATATTCCGCAAACTTTAGACTTTGCAAAAAGGTCAAACGTACAGTGTTCGAAACATTACGCAGACGCTTCCGATGACGCGGTTTAGAGTATCTCCAAGTGTGGTTATGACATTTTTACCAGAATATTCCGCAAACTTTAGACTGCGCAAATAGGTCAAAAGTACAGTGTTCGAAATATTATTCAGACGCTTCTGACGCAGTTAAGAGAATTTCCTAGTCTGGTTAAAGTTCCTCCATGGATCAATAATAAAAACACGCAAACTTTAGACTGCGCAATTAGGTTAAAATTACAATGCGCGAAAATATTACCCAGACGCTTCCAACACGGATTAGAGTATTTCCTATTGTGTTTAAGCTCACTCCATGGATTGATAAGACGGCTTGCTGCTCTTCCTGCTGATGAAGTAAGCGATGATGACGATGAGGATGACGCCCGCCAGGCAGCCCGCGACGATGATGGGGACAATATTGTTAGCAGGGGGGCTACCAATATCAGCCAGGCATTCCACCTCTGGAAGGGTAAAACATGCATGCTTTTTGTTTACGATGACGGCAATAATGATGACGATGAGGCATTATTATCATAATTATTGTTAGTAGTAGAAGTAGTAGTAGTAGTAGTAGTAGTAGTAGTAGTAGTAGTAGTAGTAGTAGTAGTAGTAGTAGAAGTAGTAGTAGTAGTAGTAGTAGTAGTAGTAGTAGTAGTAGTAGTAGTAGTAGTAGTATTGGTAGTAGTTTTGTAGTTAGGTAGTATTATTAGTACTTTAAGTACTAATATTTATTAGTACTAATATTACTATAGGTATTATTAGTACTATATATCATTAGTATTATTAGTACTTGTCAGAATGTGTCAATATGTACGAAGATATCTTCAGCAAACAAAACGATTCCTTGCATTTTAAAAGTCATTAAACTGCTTCACCAGTAATGGTGGCATTGTTTTTATGTTGAAATCTGTTTTATTTTTCAATGTTCTATCGAAATTAGCCATACGTTTAGTTGGTGCGATACATGACACCTCGAGGGTCAATCTCAAATATTCATATGTATAAGATAAGAAACAGTTGCTTTTATATCGTATGATTTCATTGACTTACGATCGGAGTCAAACTCGCCAGACTTGGGGAGCTTGAATGCTTGGAGTCGTAGGTCTGACGTTGTCAGAGCCACGGTGTCGTTGTTGTCAGACGTCAAGTTGAAAACCTGCATACTCTCGCATTTGTAAGATGATCCTTTGGGGGTTTCAAAAAATACCTTGCCACTGTTTGTGCTGGATGAATGTTGACCAACTGAAAAATGTGTGATTTAGTTGGTTAAGTGAGATTTTTGGTGACTACATGTTTTCACTAGATAGCGGCTACAAACTTGGACAGTCCACGAAGTTTTGGTCACCATTTTCCTTGAAACAGAGAACTTAAGTTTTATATCGCCGTTGTGATATGTATGTAATCATGCATGCATGTATGTATGTATGTGTTTATGTATGTATGTATGTATGTATGTACAGTGTATGTATGTTTGTATGTATGTATGTATTTCTGCATGCATTCATGTATGTTTGTATGTATGCACATATGTGTGTATGTATGTATGTATGCATGAATGCATACTAGTATATGTATGTATGTATGTGCATATGTGTATACATGTATGTGTGTATGTATGTGTATATGTATGTATGTATTTATGTATGTATGTAGAAATAGTTCAAAATATAACGCAATGGCAGAATATTACATGCGAATATGCACTTTAATAGTATCGCGTTTAGCAAGCAAGAGAGATAGATTCACTTAAGGACACACACAGGTAATCACTATAATTTTGTTATAGACATATTTGGTTCTGAACATTGCATCACAGCAATTTCCCTCTTCTAAATTATTCATTTATCCATTCCTTTATAGAGATCAACAACAACCTCTTTCTCCAGTTAAAGTAAAATAAAAATGTCAGTCTGGGTAAGCATGTTTATCCCATGGTTGTTTACTGTATACATGGCACACTTGAAGGTATATAACTCGCTGACTTATTTTCTCCTCATTGAAAGAAGGGCAACCATTGCCCTATCTAATGGATATTAGAAACTTGAACAGTAATTCTAATCTTTTACACATAAATCTCGAAAATAGCGTGCAGAAAAATAAATACTCAAAATACTTACTTTTAATGGGACTGGCGAATTCTGCGTCTTTTGTATCGTAGGTGAAACTCATTCCAACACCCATCCAAACTGGTGAAATCTTACTAAACTGTTGCAAATAGAAAAACTCTAGTCAATACATGTATTTATTTTTATTTTTTTTATTTTTTTTTATTACATGATAGTTACGGATTTTCTCACAGATGGCTGATTGCTTTCAAATTACTTTCAAAATCACATATTTCATCTTCACAGCCTGCTGTATTACACAAAAAGGGTTCGATACGTTTACAGTAATGAATTAGAGAAGATTAGAAATGCAGATGCACTCGTGCGATGTATTACCACTGCTTTATAGGAGATGGACATTTGGGGCCATCTTCATAAAGATATGGTAGAGTGAAGACATTTAATTTCTGCACCGGACGAACGAACGCCTATCAGCAACTGATTTCCTTTGATGACATAACGAATACGTATAATAGGCCAGTCATATTAACGACCTACGTAGCTGCGTATCAAATCTTGGTTCAGCTGTGATGTCAGTGGCCTGTGGTCGCATCCATGCCAAAAAAACTGGGCAGCAAACGGGCGTACGGTCGTCTTTTATGCCCAGTCTGACTGTGCATTTTGTGCATGAATTAAAAGCCGGTATTGTATGTATGTACTTCCACTAATGTCAGCCTAGTAGCATGCACCAGTTTCCATGTGCTATGTCTGATTTCGAAACGGGATAGGGAAACTGTGGTTATAGATATTTATGTATACATGAACCCCATCCATTCAGAAGTATTTTTTACAAACATTTACTTTTGAATAGTGGCTTTTCAATAATTTAGCCAAGGCCAGTTCGTATCATTGAGGTCACGTGGCAAATCTAACTGATACGATAAGTGATAAGACAAGAAAAAAAACTTTCTTTCAAAGCATTGTGTATACATCTGAACATGAATGACACAGGTACATGGACGACCTGTAGAACAAGATTGACATAACGATACGGGTAAAACGAAAACAGGATACTTTACAGTATAGACATGTAATTCCTGAACCAGTTGACCGGACGTCTGCCAGTGCCTGGTTATACAAACACCCATGGATAACATGTCAACAAAATAATCAATCAATGACCCACGTAGCATGCGAATTAAAGCTACGTTCAGTTGAGTTGTGAGGTCATCAATGTATCCATGCCTTGGAAACTGGATGGTAATTGGGCACGCTATCGTGTATTATCACGTCCGCTTGCCCACACATTTAGTGCGAGAATTACTAGTAAATGTCGGCACTGTATATATCATTTCTGTTGTACGACAGACACAGAGGTACTTGTATGCATTTGACATTTCGATACTTTACCATGAGAAAAGTCATAAAAATACATATACTAGTACTTACCTCAAACACCATGGATAAAGAGAAATGAGTCCAGGCGAGCGATAATTGAGCCTCATTGGTCTTGTTCTTGCAGTGGCCAGTCACCTTAGCATCAGTTGGTATAGGTATATGAGCCAACCGTATCCCTGTCTGAAATAACAACCAGGAGAGTAACAGTGTATGGCGATGGGGAGGAAGAGATTGAGAAGGAGAAGGAGGGTAATGATTCATCATTTTAGATATTTTTAAAGAACAATGGATAATCCATATCTATTATTTTCATAAAAAAACTTATATAAATTGTACATAATTATATACAATATCTTTCATCAGTTGTGACTATTTGTTACATGTTTTATATTACCTTTATGAAAGGTATTTACCTCCATATACTTCTAACAAACAGGACACCACAAAAGGTCTTACACATATCATGTTGACACGTTATATAACATGTATCCAATTTTTAATTATTTGTTACCCATATAAACCATTCACAGTTTTATTCACTGTCTTGTTATACATTTCCCCACTTCTTTTCATACATTTCCACTTTATTGTTCGGTATAGCGAATATCTCTTCGGATTCTCTTTCTATTTCTATTAATCTTTCAAAGTATACTATTTAATAATTATTTTAGAGATATTAAGTAAAACCTGATACTGCCACTGTCACTTCTAACGATACTGATGATGACGAATGGGTTCACAATGCAAGGTACTCGATTTTGTATAAAATGAATGTATGTTGTTTTGGTTCTGCTATTATTGTCCTACACGTCATAGACATATTGAATGTGATATCGAGATTCGAGGTTACTTTGCTTCATAGTGATGTATGTACAAATTATATGAAATAAACAATGCACGTAAAGTACATGTTCAGATATGACTTTTTTTTAATTTCAAATTGCTCACATGTGCAACAGGATTTTTATTCTCCATAGTCATTCAATAGCAAAAAAATGAGGCACTATACGCTGGTCTTACCTGGTTTGTCTTCTGGTCGAATGCCTTGTATCCCACAGATACCACACCTTTAAAGGCTGCCTTCAGGCAGATCTTTCCATTCTCAGACAGGGAGAATGTGCTAACCGGGCGACTAGTCGTCGTAGTGGGTATTGACGTGACTAAAGGTACAAAAAAGAGGGGAAATACGTCATTGGCATGCTCTAGAGCATGTGGCGCCTTAGGGCTAATATATATATATATATATATATATATATATATATATATATATATATATATATATATATATATATATATATATATATATATATATATATATATATATATATATATATATAAATATATATATATATATATATATATATATATATATATATATATATATATATATATATATATATATATATATATATATATATATATATATATATATATATATATATATATATATATATATATATATATATATATATATATATATATATATATATATATATATATATATATATATATATAATATTATATATATTTATATTTATACAAGTTTGCAGTTAAGAAGCTCACCATAAAAAAGTCGAAGGATGATGTATATAAGATTCAGTCATACTCTCCGATTGCTCAAAAAAACTTAATCGATGCTTGCATTAAACAAATTTTCAAAAACTCCTTCAAATATTTTTACCAATTCTTCACAGGTAAAAGGTTAGCAATTCCTGCCATATAAATTGCCATCGTGTCCGTAGTTATTGTACTCACCGACAGACGGCGCAGATGTCACTATACTTGTTAGTGTCTTGTGTGTAGTAGTGCTCAAGTTTGTTGCTTGCGCAGCAGAGAGTGAAAGACATGCTCCTGAAATGAAAAAAAAACACACGATAAGAGTTGTCGAAATTTAATAGTATTTCCCTACATAGTGTTGGACAAACTAGCACAATATGTTTTCGTTGTATTTCTCTTTATGTTCGGTTCAGGTTTTTGCAGGGAACAGTTGTTGATTTATTGACCTGATTAAAACTCTATCTAGTAGCTACATGTCCCAAAATCGATAACCGATATGTTGCGGTCAGGTCCATTTTCAATTAGTACGTCAGAGCCCGTGACAGCTTGGATAGTTAACCCTTTTACATCCAAATAACACTGTTGATATAGCTCATGTGTGTACATTGTGGAATCAAAGAAGATTAATACGGAGGCTAGGCCAATTTTGTGCTGGTGTGTTGGAGGCAAACATGAAATGTATGTATGTTTATTAACTGTAATCAATGTTACAAAATCATACAGGGTTACAAAAAGCATAAAAAGTAAAGGCTATACAACGAAAAACAAATAAAAGGGTAAACAGAAAAGAAGAACTCAAGTTAAACCAAAGAGATCTAACCTAAAGAAAGATACTGAGGAAAAAATATCTTTCTGCTCAGAAGGAGAACCGTAAATCCGTGTCGAGTGCAGAGGTCTACTTAAAGCTGGCGCACCTAGAAATATAGGGATCATCTATGAACAATCTAAAATGGGAAGTCTCATCTGTATTTAAAGAAGTTGGAATGTACACCTGCCAAACTTTTCATTTCAAGATGTTAAAAAAGGATATGAGCTCATAAGCAAGTATTGTGAGTGAATGAAATACATCCACGCTTATTCGTACCACGAATTACGGTTGTATTGCCTTGTCTTTTTGGACAGTTACTATGTGTACATGATTTTCTGTCATCCTGACTACTTTCTGTGAAAATATGTTTTGGTTTGTTTAGTTGTATTTCGTTTCCTTGTTGATTTGTTTGTATGTGTGATATTTGCTTTGTCTTTTTGCACTGGAACCATGTGTTTACCATGTTTGGTTTCTTGGCTACTTTGTGTAAACATGTTTGGTTGATTTGGTTGTATTATGTTTGTTGATTTTTTTTTGTATATGTGTGATTTTAAGTTTGGACGCAGTCAATAAGCATACAACAATACAATTGCCGATTGGTAGCCTTACTTGTATAAACCAACACGTTTAAAAATGCCTTGGTTAATGTGAATATAAACACCACTAAAACCAAGCCCTGTATATTGCCAGAGAGCGAGACAAGCATATCCTTAAAGTCCGCGTATCCCCTTGTAAGTATTACTATATCCAGAGAAAATCGGATGCTAGTGGAGTGGAGATGAAAGGAGTGGAAAGTAGTATGAAGATAGCGGCGCTGTGCGCAGTTCGGAGCGCAAAGGTTAAAATATGATACGTAGAGAGGTGGATCCGTGCGCCAAAATAGGGAGTCCGACGCACGGATCCATGTCTTAAAGGGCAGTTATGGTTATGGCCAGTTGAGCATTCATTTCAGCATAAGTACATATAATGATCATATTCAACGTGTTTAAGCCATGTAATATGCCCAACATTATGGCCGGCTACCGTTTACCTCAGTTGGAACATACAGTTCTAGCGGACAGAGCCCTCGGCTGGGAAGCCGCTAGCGCCCCGAGAGCTATATCAAACTATGGAGAAAGGTCAGGCTGATGATGATAAGTGCATCGGCACCTGACATAACGTATTATATGGCACTAATTCACTTATAATGCAATTCTGCTGTACAACTCCATATTGGGGAAGGGGGGTATTCAAAACGCTAACAATACAAACGCTGCATTCACTATACATTGACCATGTCTCTCCGACTTGTGATATAAATACTGGAAGCCATGAGAGACGCCAATATAAATCAGATTGATCACCTCTACACGCTGACCACAGAGCACCTAGCCTGGTTCTCAGGCTTAGTTAGGTATAGCGCCCCCATCACTATATATACTAGGTATTGAGTAGGTTTGATGTCTCTCTCAAATTATAGATGGCAGCACAGTTTTCATGAGTTGCATTTTGAAACTCACAGACGACAGTGTGTACCCCTTAAGGATTAATTTAGAACTAAACCTGGAGTGAACTCAACTCAATGTAGATCAGTGAAAGATCCAGTTGCTGGTGGCTCATTCTTCCAATACAAAGGTGATGCAAAAGCTTGAAAAATGACCGAAACCCTAGCAAAGTGACAGGGTTCAGAGGGTTTTCCAAAATCTTTGCATCCTTGTGCTTTGGACGAATGAAGTCTCGGCAATGGAAGGGTTAACACAGACTTGTAGCAGGTCTACAGAGTACCATGATGGACCGTCACCCCAGCACGTGTAGGAGGCACGGACTACCTTCATACATTACCTCGACCACTAATGGAAGACGACGCTAATTAGGTTTGTATGGACCAGGTGGCGTGCTGCCAGCACGAGTCCTCTTAAAAACAGTTATTGTCATCTGATACATACAGTGCCGACATTTAATTCCTGCACTAAATGCGTGGGCAAACCATACATAATATACGACCGCACGCCCGATTGTCACACAATATTCTAGGCATGTATGCATGGGTGACCTATACCTCACAACTGATTCGCAAGCTACGTGGATCATTGGTGTGCATTGCCTGATTTCTTTGACATATCATACTAGTACATGTGTGTTTGTACAACCAGGCACTGGCAGACGTTCGGTCGACTGGTACAGGAATTAAACGTCGCTACTGTACAAAACCATCTCCCTCTCATGAAATTGTATTGCAAATCCTTTGCAATTGTATTTGTAAATGATCTAGCACCTTGCTTTTATAGGAAAACACAGACGTATACTCATATCATCAGCTTTGTGATTATGGTATGCAATGTTAACTTTTTTATGAATAATAAAACTAACACATGACTAAAGAGGTCTTAATGATTAAGGTGAAGAGTACCATTGCAAGCTAGTTAAAAGGCCCGTCCCAAAACATACCTTATAGTAGCATAATCATATCACAAGGTGTATCTCCAAGTTCCTAAGTATTATCAGGTAGATAATATCATAGTCAACCGTCCTTATTAAACCCATATTCTATTTCATTTCAATAATTTACAACTTTTCACTCAAATGACATAATCTCATTACTTACGCAGGTGATGGTCATTACAGGTTTACAGATACCATAGGGATATCATTGACTATGCCCAATAAAAGTATTCTTTTCATTCTTTACTGCTAAAGATTTTTACAGGCCTTAACATTTGTAAATTTTAGTGAGATATATTGTGTGTGGAGCCTTTAACCCAGTGGTGGTTCAGAAAGGACAGGCCTCGTTGATCCCTTGTGGGCATGGGACAAAAGACAGTAGTTGTGCAAAGACACACCTCAATGGTCGTGCGTCACAGTCAAAACAAAGGCGAGTGTCCGGTTTGCTATAAATAGTTGAAAATATTCCTAGCAGTACGACACTAATGCACTTGGTGTCAAGATTTCTCACTAAAATTTTCAATGTTTTGGTCTGTACAAAATCTTTAGCAGTAAAGAATTTTAAAAAATCACTTCTTATTGGACATAGTCGATAATATCCGTAAAGTAACTGTGAAACTGCAGTGAGCATCAACTGCGTAAGTAATGAGATTATGTCATTTGAGAGAAAAGTTGTTAATATTGAAATGAAACAGAATATAGATTGAATAATGACAGTTGGCGAGGATAATCTCTACCTTACAGCACTCAGGAACCTGGAGATACACCTTGTTACATGATTATGCTGCTGTGAGGTGTGTTTTGGGATGGGGCTTTTAACTAGCTTGCAATGGTACTCATCACCTTAAATGGCTCGCATATGATGGAGTAGATTTCCTGACCATCGGAGGCATAGTCAGTACAAGAACATCCTACCTCTGTCATTTTGAAAAACAAAACATATAGCAACACATTATATGAGATATGAGAGTAGATGAAAACACAGCTGGTAAATTTCATTAAATAGCCATGTGCATTTCTATCTTTAGATCCTGCATGCACGATGTATTGACCATACCTTTGAGGGGCAGGATACATAGGCAGTGAAATAGTTGCTGCGGTGGTAATCTCCTTTAAAACGCGTGGTCAACCACATGGCCAAAATAGTAAGAACCCTATGGAAGTTTGAAACTATTTATCTATGTGGACTTTCTCGTGTCATAGTATGAATTGCAAATCTCACGGGAAAAACACCCGAAGTGAGGATAATCACAAGCTGTTCTAGTTACTAATATGTTCATACATGCGTGATAGGAAGAATAGCTTTGACGAGAAAAGTAATATTCAAGCAAATTTGATCCCATCCAATGTTCAATATCGGTGACTATTTATGAAAGAAGTTGTTTCTTGCACCGGTGGAAATTGTGTGTAACTAGTGTGAAAACTAGAATGTAATTAAACATTTAAAAAAAGCAATTAAATGTGTTTTGTTATATACATCCATCGTTTCATGAGATTGTCCAGTATGTTTACGGCCATATGGTGTGCAACTCATGAAAACTAGAATTTGATTAAACATTAAACAAATCGGTTTAAATTTGTTTTGCTATATTAACCCATCGTGTTATGAGAATGTCGAGTATATATGTAGGGCAAATGATGCATTTCACAACCACTAGCTGGCACGTTCTTGGTATTGAGTGAACTGAAATCACAGAGGCTGACTCGGGGGCTGGGGCAAGCTGGCTCTGAAAGCTGGATATTGGGTATTATAATAGTGTTACGGAGTATGAGATCAAATTGCCTGCCCTGAGCGTCAGCTGGCACCAGGCCCGCTACTGCAGTGTGTTAGCTTATTCTATCTCATACAATATACCACCACAGTACCATATATCACGACCTAGCCAAAAGAACAAAGCCTGCCCCGCTAGACCCATCATAGAAACCTGCTTTACTCGGGCACCGTAACATAGCAGTGGTTTACTGCAGTTTTAGTGGAGACGTATTGGAATGCAATGGATTCCTTGGCGCATGTGGGAGAGTATATGTTAATATCGGTTGTAAGTTTCAGATGCAAATGTCAATAACAGCTACAGCAGCTGCAGTTGGGTCCATAAAGGCAACTCGACCGTTCTCAAGTCAACCCGTGATATTTCCTTAAAGTCGTTGCCGGTCAGCTTATTAATGAAATTTATTCCGCTCTTCGACCATTGATAAGATATTTGATACAATGCACGTTTCGCGAAATTGGATCTATCCGAGTTAATATTCCTATTGTACGATGGTGCAGGTGTGAACGGCAGATAAAAAAAAAGTTTCCGCTGTTTTCCTGGAAAACGACAGATTTTTTTTCTGCCGTACACACCTGCACCATCGTACTATTGTAAAAATGTGGAATAAAAGAAAATCTTGTCATTTACCACTGAATTACTGCCAGCAATGGTCTGAGCCAGCATAACGTGTTTGATGATTGGAAGATACGTTTGGTTATCGACATTCTGGGACTGACATTTTAAGACTAAGTTGTGCCTCACAGTAAGTTAATGGCGGAGGAGACCCGAGAGCCCGGGAATACACACCGACAAACCTCTATTCATAAAAGTTCTCTCTGTATTGTTATGTATTTTACTGTATATTATACACTGTAATGATGATGGCATTTAGTTATTGTTTGCGGTTTCTCCGGAGAGTCTGAGTTTTCACCATTTGCTACTGGTTGTTCTGGATTTAGTTGAGAAAGGCAAAGGTTCCTAAACACAAAGTGCGTTTAAAACAACACGTTGGAATTACACCCACTCAAGTAAAATGCGATACAAGTCAGCAGTGTACTTGCTCACAGGAGAGAAACGTCCCAGTATAGAAGTATAGAAATGTTTGATCTTTTCAGAATCAAATCATAATTTCCAACTAAATGAATACTACTACGACGTAGATACTACAGTGCCGACATTTAATTCCTGCACTAAATACGTATGAAGCAAAATACACGACCGCACGCCAACTTGCCACCAGGTTTCTCGGGCATGGATGCATGGATGGCCTCACAACTCAAAGCAGCATTGATTCGCAAGCTAGATGGGCCATTGATGTGCTTGGCTTGATTTTGACATTATCCATTGGTGTTTGTACAACCAGGCACTGGCAGACGTCCGGTCGACTGGTGCAGGAATTAAATGTCTGTACTGTATTAGTTGTAACAGCTGGTGGTCTCACAGGGCAGTAGTAAATTAAGATGATCAAGAATATTGGTTTCTCTCAAGGAACAAATGGACAAATGGAGATGAAAATGGAGACTTTTCCAGTCATACCCAATAAAGATGGCGCAGAAAATTTGTTTCAAAGACTATACATTCATCTTCACGTTACCGCTATGTTCGCTCCGTGAATTTAGCTTGGTCACTTACGAGCTATCAGTTACCTAGAGTTAGTCGGTGGTTTTACTGGGCACCTCGGTGACCATCAAATATCAAACATTTGGCTAGCAAGGGGTTAACTAAGAATATCCGAAAATGTGGCGAATGCAATCCCACAATGATGGAACAGTAGCTGCTGAGAAGGTAGGAATGTCCCATTAGCTGTGTAGTAGCGATATATGATATGAGCTAAGTTTCATATTACCCTGTAGGGTGGAGACTAGGGCGTAATATAGTCCGGCACATAACGAAGAAATAATGCGAACCACAGGGATACTAGAGTAGCCTACAACCCAGTAAAGACACCATACGAGTAGCATAGTGGATATAAATCAAATTTAGATATTGCGATAGCTATTTAGTGATTGTATGGGACCAACTACTCACTGATGGTATACCATGGAGGTTCATCATCGTAGCAGTGTGCATCCTAGAAAAAAGGGTCTAAGTCGTAATCCCTCCCTGGTGTGTACACTTAGAAGGTTTTGATTTCCCTATGGGGCAGACTGAAGATTCCTAATATAAGCTCATACCACTCTCGATGGCTTAACTGTTTTTTAGCAAAAACTACATGTACGCGTATCAGATACATGTTTTTTATTTGTATATGTTATGTTTTTTGTATCTGTATGCTTTTTTCAGTTGAGGTCCAGCCAATGAACATACAATACAGTACAATATCCCCTTCTTTGAGCTAGAAACAAAACATGATAAACAATTTGCAGCGGAAGCCCCCTTTCCTTCGGCAAAGTAACAAAGTAACCATATGAATAAATTCTAAACAAAATGATAGAAAAGTCATCACTAAGTGAACTATCATTATATCTGATTTTCAGATGGATATATGTTCATGATTAGTTCAACCCCATGATGGTTTTGATTTGTGCCGTGTCAGCAGGTGTTTGTGGTCATGAATGGGTTAGTCACTGATTGTTTTGATAAACGTCATGTGACGTAACTCCAATGGAGAATCACATGACTCAATGTGTTCCTTCATGGAGTAATAAAAGCAACAGCAGAAATTAAACTGTAGCTTTGGGACTCACTTGTGGGAATGATTTCCTGTCTAAATATCCGTTACTACCGAGGTCAGCACCGAAAGGCTGATCTAGATCAAGTCTGTCGTGATGGTAACATTTCGAAATTGGAAATATCACAGGCATAGTAGGGTATTCGGCAAGGTGACAGTAACATCTAAAACTTAAAGTCTATTCAAAATATACCCCACAGTTAGAAATCCATTAAACCTTGCATAAGCTATAATTGTCAGATCCCCTTTGAAAATTTAAAATAAAAAGGAGGATTGCCAGCCATATCGTCCATAAAGGTGGCGTCAAAGTGGCACTAAAGCTTTAAGTTCCACACCTAAAATTGAAAGTCTATTCAGAAAATACCACACAGTTAGAATTTCATAGAACTTCAAAGCGTATTTTAGATATAACTTCATGGATTTGGAAACCCACAGCCTAAACGCAAAGTCATACGTATGTCGTCATGGCAACTTGATGAGAAGGTTTGAGTTGATAAGATTTCGCTCTTAAATTCACCTTTCACCAAAATTGATCATTAACATTTTTTTTGTTATGTCCCCCCTCCCCCCACGAAGTCGCTTAGGTATCCCTCTTCTACAAGTGCGTGCGGATAGGGTTAAATGAAGGAAAATGAATATATTCCATCATGCTTCTTGTGTTGGTACCATGGCAACCTGTTGGTAACCATGGTGATCATGTGATCAGTTTGCGTCTCCAAAGAAGACGTACGTAGGCGGTCGGTATGGACGAGGTGGAAATCAACGCACCCTCTACTGCTCTTTTAACCCGTTCGCGCTCTTAGTCTAATCTCCTGGTAAAACATACAGGTAAACAGCATACTAATAAAACTATTTCTAGAAAATCAAATAAGGAATATGGTCCACATCTTTTATTTAGCTGATTTCTTCAATTTTATCTAGTTTATGAAATATAGGTAGTTATGTACGGCCCCCAAGACATTTAAACCTTAAAAGCATTCTCTGCAAATTACCTGACGACCAAGATCACTGACAATGCTCTCCACTCACCGCTAATTACTTTCTGCCTCTCTGCAGATTGAGTGACAACAAACGTCCACCGAGTTACTTACACCTGAGCTACGACAAGAGAGTTCACTGGTCCTACAGTCTCGCATATACTGTATAACTGGTTAATTTGGCGAGGTTTTTAATTTGGCGCCAACTTAAGTACACGCCAAATCAACCAGTTATACAGTATTAGATGGATTAATATCATATTGTGGAAACAGTAGCATTTGCGGGTTTCACCGTGGAATTGAAGCAACGGCCATTGAGGATATTTTTGTCTTTCTTCACTTGATATGGCTTATCCGAACAAAGGTTGAATTATTTGAAACTAGACAGATCTATGTGGAAAGAACTACACGTCTATGTTTGCGCATTGCACAATTTCAAAACAAAGCGCAATAAACCTGGTTAGCTGATGCTAGAAAAGAATGACATGGTATAGAATTATTTGCAAATAAAGTATTTTCCTTCAAAAGGAAATCATTTTCCTCCAAAATTCATTTTCCCTGAAAGTAAAATAGGCTGGGTTTCCTTTTTAGGGAAAATCATTTAACTTGAAGGAAAATGTTTTTGATTTCCCTTGAAGGAAATCGTTTTCTTTTAAAGTAAAATTTCCTTCAAATAAAAATATTGTTTATTTGCAAGGATGGTATTCCATAACAGGACGCGAACTTATGTACAGAGCGTGTTCCTCTCTACAGTGTCGACAATCAATTCCTGCACTAAATATGCGGGCAGCCCAGGCATAATACACGACCGTGCGCCTGATTGCTACCCAGTTTTCAGGGCATGGATGCATGGATGACCTCACCACTCATCGTAGTTTTGATTCGCTAGCTACGTGGGTCATTGATGTGTTTGGCTTATTTTCTTTACATATCATCTTTACGTGGTATTTGTAAAACAAGGCACTGGCGGCAGACGTGTGGTCGACAGGAGCAGGTATAAAATGTCTGTACTGTAGATATCGTGAGCGCGCAATCACCAACACCATCAAATACTCGGCAATATTGCTTCCCTAGATTGCATGCTGGCCACACGCGCTCCTGTCATTAACAGGTTATAATCCACTGTCAGTGCAGGATGTATGTTATGCATTAGCACCGGATGTGACGCAATGAGAAGCTGAGATTACGGTGGACAGGTGACCCCACAGTATAATGAACTACCTTGACGCAACCACTGCTGTAAAGTAATCCCGCGCAGGTAGCCCAGCTACTTTGATCATAACTCCTGTTACTAAATGGAACATAATGATAGGCTTTTATCCAATGTAGTTCCTCTTAACCCTTCCAATGCGGGGACTACTTTCGCCCAAAGTACGCAAAGATTTTTGATAACCATATAAACCCTATCATGATGGTATTCATTGGATAGCACTCGCTGAGTACTCTCAGGTGAGTACCCAAGTGCCATGGTTTTAATCATTTTTCATTTATTTTGCATCATTTTGTATTGGCAAAATTAGTCACCAGCAGCAAAAGGGTTAAGATGATAACTCAAGCCTGTGTGCATTCATAAACCAAAGATATATTTTTAAAAGTTCAGAGTAATGCGTCAAAGATTTAGGCTTGTCAGATTTAGATTGCAAAAGCAATATTCTATTCCAATAGGAATCTAACCTTACTCTAAATCTAAACTCAAGATCCCAAAAGTGGTGATCCCTATCTGTTGGATTTCCCAATCTTAGTTATTTTTCCTTTCTTTAAACCTCTTTCAAGGCATCTCCCAGTATCATTTGCATTGGATATGCAGCCAATAGATATACAATACAATTAATAGTATACGCGCGTTAACCTAAAACGGTGAAAATAGTTCTAAAACCTAGATTTATAATTCGTACAGCCTTCGTTTAGTACTAATATATTGTCTCTTTGTGTTTTAGACTGTTCTCCATAAATCATTAATATCAATAATTCAAAGTATTGGATTCCGAAATCCAAACCATACACTGCCAGCATTTAATTCCTGCACTGAATACGTGGGCAGCCCAGGCATAACACACAACCACATACCAGATTACCATCCAGTTTTCAGGACAAGGATGCGACCACAGGACCCTGACCTCACAACTGAACTTAGCTTTGATTCGCCAGCTACGTAGGCCATTGATGTGTTTGGGTCATGTTTCCCATGGGTGTTCGTACAACCAGACATTGGCGGACGTCCGGTCGACCAGTGCAGGGATTAGATATATGTAATATAAGTAGTGTTCTACCTCTTATTCATTCTCTTTGTTTGAACCTGCAGGAGTTATTGTATAACTAGGTAGCTATCGAGGAACACAACAGTCTTGGCATATGACAGATGCCTCTCTCGGAATGTATATGTTGGAGAGCACAACTTCTGCCTAGTTGAGTCAGAGTGGCGTTTCATTTGCCTAAATGGAAAATACCACAAGAAGCCAATTTAATCAAGGCGGCATATGATACAAGTCGTCTTCTCAAGAGTGCTGACACTTTATCATAACTGCTCATTATCTAGAACATAGGAGAATATACTGTACGTAACTGCTGTAAAATACTCATATCGAATGTCGATAATTATGTCCTAATGAACGAGTTCCCTCTAAACGTATGTGTGATACGAGTGAATTTCCCATATGTCCTCAATGATATTAAACTACCAGAGATGTTCTGGGCGCAAATGTGTCAAATGGGAAATAACTGCGCGGGATAAGACCCTCTCATGGCGCATCCAAAGTAAGGAGAAGATTGAGAAATTGATCTGACACTGGAGCAGTGTATTTAAAATAGTTCCAATATAAGGCAATCTCCAATGGTTGCTTAATTTAATTACCATGCTGTGTGTGGAGAGGGATGGGACAGATAAACGTCGCTGGGATAGGCCCACGATAGAACTGTCTGAAATGGTTTACTTGCTAGATCGACTGAAGGGACGTTTTGAGGGGCGCACCCGACTCAAACAGTTCGGACAATTGTTGTAATGTATAATAACCTCCTCCCTCAGCAATGGGAACGTTTAGTTCATTCAAAACAAAAAAAAAAATTTTGTAAGTTATTTTTACTTCAAACCTAGCTATCGCAAAACTTCAGCCTCCCACTAACCGGCATGCAAAGCCACAGCATCAGGCCTGCAGCCGTTTCAGAGGAGATAGGGTCACAACATTTGCATATATATATATATATATATATATATATATATATATATATATATATATATATATATATATATATATATATATATATATATATATATATATATATATATATATATATATATATATATATATATATATATATATATATATATATATATATATATATATATATATATATATATATATATATATATATATACATGCATGCATGCATGCATACATACATACATACATACATACATACATACATGCATACATAATACATACACACACACACACACATACATACATACATACATACATGCATGCATACATACATACATACATACATACATACATACATACATACATACATATATATATATATATATATATATATATATATATATATATATATATATATATATATATATATATATATATATATATATATATATTTATATATATATATAAAGGTAAATACGAGCGATTCAGCCAATTATTCATTCCTACATCAGTTTAAGCGGGGACGGCGAGTCACATGTTTTTTTCATGTGAGTCTTTCATGCCATTGCTTTTGTACACAGACAATAGACATGATAGCATTGGCTAAGTAAACATGGATATCCCCAGCGAGTAGGTGACCTATGGTTTCAGCTTTGTTACTATTATCATTGTCTTTTAGCTCGAGAGAGTATTGAATCCCAACTAATAACGTTGGCTTTTGTATGTTATTTATCTATTATCATCATCATCATTATCATCATCATAATCATCTTCATCATCATCATCATCTTATAGTAGTAACAACAGCAGAAGCAACAGCAGCAGCAGCAGCAGCAGCAGCAGCAGCAGCAGCAGCAGCAGCAGCAGTAGTAGTAGTAGGAGGAGGAGTAGTAGTAGTAATGTCATCCTTTATAGCATCATTATTATCATAATTATCTTAACCATTATCATTTTGATATTTTTTGTTGTTGATAGCATCATATCTATAATGATCAGGACTTTCATACCGAGAGAAGGGGGGTAATGATGTGCTTAAGTGCATTAGTTTAATAATTGATAATTCCAAAGATAGACACCTGATTACGTGGGCCGAGCATTGATGTCGCTGGCATGTTCCAAACATAAATCAACGATTGCATACCACTTCATTGTGTGCGCATATTTGGCTCTCCATCGCTTTGATTCACGCTTGAAGATAAAGGATACCGATAGAATATGTACATATAATCGATTTAAACCAACTAAATTGCTACATTGTGTATGCAACCTGTTATGTGGATTTGTTGAAAAGAATATTGATTATTGCCATTTCATCTTGCTTTCTTGCAGAGTCTACAAAAATCCAATACATTAAAGTGCATTGACACCGCGTATTTACATAATTAATACTTCATAAAGAAAATATCAGTCGTAGCTTTATCGATATATACATAATGATGTCTTGAAAATATGTTACCACAGTTATTCAGACGGTAGTCATGTGCATACGAACGGCTACATGTACCATATTGATTCATTAATGATCAATATAAGAATACAAGAAGGAGACGGAACTTCCTGAAAGAAAATGAAGTCCAGTCAGGGAAATTGTAACATATCACTGTCAAGCTGTATTAGTCTTAATTCTCTCTCGGCTCGGTGCCGTATGCTTTGTCAATATTGCTAAGACGCTAGGCCTCCATTGGGGCCGGCTCGTGTCGATAGTTCCCAACACCTGCATGGATCACACACAGTTAATCCATTAAAGCCTTTCTACTCAAGCCGAGCAGACGATCTGCTGAATATGCAGATATTTCCCTCAGCAAAATAAACCCCGCGAAACATTTGATGGAATATTGTTACGTGATATTTGAGGCACATTTTCCAATGAAATTGTTTCCCTAATTCGTGTTTATTTTCGAGATATTGGCCATATAGGCAGACAAGGTGGCGTTTTTCGCTTGAGTGAGTTAAGGCTTCCGTCTTAGGAAGCCGGTAGCGGCAGCTATGGATCTCCCCCCTGAGGCTGCGCTCGATTAGACGTGTAACGGCCTTGGGCCAGATCTCCTCAGCGCCAGTGGGGGATATCAGGAAATCCGATCGTGGAAAGGGAACGAACCACCCAAGACTTACTGGAGAATTGCATTTCAGATAAGCCCTATTGACGGTATTTGTAAGACTAACAACAGCACCTTATCTGATGTTACGATGGCTTTGCGCATAAAACACCCTCGACAGGTCTTTACAATGGTGATGCATGCATCTCACTCGTGAGAACTATTGTAATTTGTAATGCGCTGATGTCCTATCTCCCAATCCTAATACAATTTGAATACATACTAGTAGATACTATCACAAGCAATTCGTAGCCTTTGAGCATCACCCGAATTAATACATAACGCCCAATCCAGAGAAACATGCTTAGAGAAGGACCTATTTGGACCTATTTATATGTAACAATGCTAGCGTTGAAAGTTAGTTATACACCAATTAAAGCCCACGATGGACAAAATCAGTCAAACAATTTAGCTGATATCTTTTAGGCAAAGACTTCTTGGTGAAAATATTTGAAGAAGAAATGTTAATCAGAAGACTACAAACAAAAACCTTCAAGAAATATTTTGTAAAGCACTTCTTATTCTATTTATGTCCGAAATATTATAGACCCAGTCTCATTCTCACACTCGTGTGACTTGCTCCTGTGGGTATATAATTATTTATACATATATATATATATATATATATATATATATATATATATATATATATATATATATATATATATATATATATATATATATATATATATGTGTATATGTATATATATATATATATACTAGTATATATATATATATATATATATATATATATATATATATATATATATATATATATATATATATATATATATATATATATATGTATATATGTATGTATGTATGTATGTATGTATATATATATATATATATATATATATATATATATATATATATATATATATATATATATATATATATATATATATATATATATATATATATATATATATATATATATATATATATATACATATACACATATACATATACACACACATATATATATATATATATATATATATATATATATATATATATATATACTAGTATATATATATATATACATATATATATATATATATATATATATATATATATATATATATATATATATATATATATATATATATATATATATATATATATATATATATATATATATATATATATATATATATATATAAACATACCTATTTAAACATTTGCCAATAAATCTTATCAGGGAACGTCATTCATTTTATATCTAACTGTGTTAAACATTCGTCTTCTCTGGCCCTACCTAATCCACTTTGCCAGGCTTAGTTGAGCCGTGCTAACAGGAAATGACTACTCAAATGTTTGATGCCAAGCTAAGCATCGATCCATTGTAATAGACGCATTTAATCGTCGTTAGATTGTGGGGCGGGCTCCTCCGTCGCTCATGCTCGAATTAGTGCTACCGCCCAACGTGCAGGCAGTGTTTGCCAAACTGCTGCCGCCTAACTAGTTGTAGTGGGTGTATATTGATTCTCCCCTGGCGCGTGAGAGGTGAAAACACCCCGCTATCACAGTGTGGGTTAATTTGTCGTTTCCTGGTAACATTTTGCACCTTTTAAATGCATCCATTACAAACAGTCGTGTCCAGACAACCTGTGCACATTGCAGTCCCACCCGTGGTTCATTGCATATGTAGAGGAGGAACATCTACAGTACTGACTTTTGTTTTCTGTACCAGTCGACCGGACGTCTGCCAGTGCCTGGTTGTACAAACACCCATGGATAAAATGTCAAAGAAATAATCCAAGCTCATCAATCACCCACGCCGCTTGAGGTTATCTATGCATCCATGCCCAGGAAATTGGGTGACAATTGGGCGTGCGGTCTTGTATAACGTCTGGGCTGCTCACGCATTTAGTGCATGAATTAAATGTCGGCACTGAAACCTCTCATGTGTCAAATGGAAAGTTATCTGTACACTATCACAAATTTGGAAGCATAGAGAAAAGGATGCTTAGTTACTAAAACACGCATCATCGATACTTGAATATGACACGAATACTAGAAGTGTGTAAAAGAAATAAAAGAAACGTGTTTAACATCTCACAAGTCACCTATTTTACGATAATGAGGGTGGAAATAAGTAAAAGATGGGCATTGCAGTGAAAATAGCCTTTATGATATTTTTCAACATTAGCATTTCTAGTTCAGATGATCTTTTTAAAACAACAAAACAAAGCAAACAGTAATAAACCATAGGCAAAATTACGTAACACTATTTCAAATATCCTACCCATCCCTGGAATCTAACATAGTGTGATTTTTTTCGACCGACATGTGCAGCAGGTGTTCACTATAGGAACCATCTTCCCCCCCCCCCCCCCCCACCGCACCCCCCCCCCCCCCCCCCCCAAAAAAAAGGAAAAAGGTTAACAGTTCCCATTTGGGTGTGTTCACTCCTCGAAACTAAAACGTATTAGAAAAATGTTTACTGGGGAAAAGTGTTCGCATTTCGGGGGTGTTCACATAGAAAGGTCTCACTGTGTTAGTGGTGCATCAGTGATTAGCGCTTAGCAGTGGTAGTGATCAATAAAGCTGGACAGATATTCTATCTAATTGATTTCAAATTCCTGCATGAGCACTGCCAAGTGGTCTCTGCGGCAAGCAAAATACAAGACTCCGTGCCTTGAATTTGAAATTGGAATTTCGATTTTCGTCACTTTTTCGTTCTTTAGTTATTATGTTGAACTGTTTTTGTTGTAAATATATGATTTTTGTAACAAAACGTTACAGTCAATAGCCATACTATTACTATCCACCATCTTTTTTCTTTTCGTCATCGGGAACACCAGCAGTTGAGTGTATGTACTGTGCATTCATTTAACATTTTGCAATTGCTATACACTATTGCTGACTTAGAGGGGGAATACTAGCAGAGTTCCCCTGACGCATGGGCAATCAGGGCAGAAGGAAAGGGCGATGGCCCGTTGCTTTACCATATTGCATGGCATTATCCAAGAGATTTTAACATCGCCTGCAACAAAACTAACAAGCCAATGTTATCCAAACAGGATGAATAGAGCACACCAACATTAACCAGTGTCGCCCCCATCACTGCAATGGTCCGCTTTATGTGCATATCTACATTCTTTCAATACTATCGCATTTATCATAAATATTTTGACGGAGAATACATTTTCATCAAACGTGGAACCTTCATTGATGGCTATGTTTCATGATATCATACAAGAGTAGGATGATATGCCTGTGTAACTGAGCAGGGAGGTGCGAACGAGTTAATATTGACCACGTGGTAGGCCATTTCCTGCACCTGCCACCAAGAAACCAACGTTCCTTCCATTCTCATGCTTCACAATGGCCCAGCTAACATCATAAAGCGGGGTACGCCCTTCGCCGGGCGGCCTATCGCTACGAGCGACCGATGTTCCAGAGCAGCTACGTTACAGACAGTCCAGGCTTCGATTTCTTCCAAAGGCATGTGAGGAAATAATATAGTTATTTGCATTTGTGCAATAAATTGATGGTTGGATTGTTTGCCAAATGGTAACTTCTCCACTATTTACCATGCTGCTTGGGAAGGAAGGTCGTGTGAACGTTCAGGTGGATACACGACTATAAACCGAATACCTTTACCTTTATTTAAGGCTAAATTGTGAATAAATAATTGTAGCAAATTTTCAATTATCTCTACCTTTTGCCATTTTATATCGCGATTAGCCAGTAATAATTGATTGAGGAAACCATGGCATCCGAAAATAAAATCACTGCTGGCAACTTTCTTACGACCCGAGCAGAATTGGAGCCTGGGCCACGCTTTGAGCCACTATGCTATCAGGATAGGCCTCGAGCAAATTTCAGAGGAAGCCGATATATGTAGAGAAAGCATGGAATCCTAAGACATTTTATTCTCCTCGGCCATATATGTATAAGTGACCCTAAGCAATCTGGGTAAGATTATAAATCTAATACCGTACTAGTAACATATTATCCTGCCGGTTGTGTTTGTGATATGATGCAAGTTGGCGGATTAAAGGTCGATGCAGAAACATATTTCTTTTATTCAAGAAAGTGCATCATTTAACATGGTTACACACATTCTCACATTGCAAAGTTAAGGACCCGTGTGTATGGCATTCGAACCAGTGCCAGGTAAATCATCGTGTCGCAAAGTACAGCGCCCCCGAGTGACGGCATGCCCAGTTCATAGGTCAGTCGCCTTATTTAGATCCGCACGGCATTACATGGACAGTGATTCACTACAAAACCAGTTCACTGAACTTTCTAACATGCTTCATTTGAAAGTCAATCCTGGGCATTGTGCAATAGCGAGATGTACATGTATAAACAATGTGTTCAGTATGTTATACTGTCACCCTGAACTAGTCAGCCCTCAGGGCACTTTTATTTCGGGAAATTGATAAATGCGCTAGAAATCTCAATATCCGTATGCTTTTTCTTGATTAAGTTAATCGTATTACCATAATCGTGCATCGAATGTGGATAAGCAACTTCCAATATAACTGAAATAATGATAAAGACGTCAGTATAAATCGATATATTGCATAAGCTTTTCAGAGATATACATTCGCAAAATGCATGGGAAACAACCAAAATATTTACGATAATGCATTGTGTCGTCTGTTAGCTGCAAATTCTATTCATTCTACTTGTACGTTGAGCTAAGAAATGATCAATGTGTAGTTTCCATCGTGTTACTTAACTCATACCCACCTTCCACTAGTACACATGTCACTTGTTCTGGTAATTATTTAGATTAATTTGAGTTATGAGTTCTTTAAATCAGGTTTTAACATTAGATTATACAGAGGAATCATTATGCAGATCATGGTCAATAAATTCGGCTTCTGATAAATTTCGATATATATTATATAGTATTCTAGTAAATTCAACAGAAACGGTCGTATATGATATTTGGCGGATAGACGCTAAGGAAGCTATGGTGTACATGTATGTTACATACCCGTGATGGTACTAGGTGGTAAATAAATGCCCAATATATTTAATGTTAGCCCATGAGTTAAATGCTCGATTAAGCTATATAAAGCACTTGTTATTTTACCGACTACTTACAAAGTATAGACAAATGTTAGAAATAATTAACAAATATATGTTTTTATAGTTTCTGATGATTTTCGGATACAGTATGTGATTGAAATGTGAAGCTAAATCATATTTTAACTTAAGAAAGGAATTATATTTTTCTATCTCCATAGATCACACACTAGCAATCCACACAGAGTCTCTCACGGTAATAGATGATTTGTTATCATAGCAGCGAAGGTTTGTATTGAATATGTTTTAAATGTATATTCGTCCTTGATTGTTCTCAAGCATCTGTTGTCAGCGACAGCTGTGTTAACATGATTAAAAACATCGAATAGACATTCTTTGCAAAGCAGCAATGACGGTATCCGTATAGACCTGCGTGTGTAGTCACTCACGTTGCTTGTCATCATGTAATGTAATGCCAACGGATACAAAAACACATCATCTAAATTTGATGACAAGTCATTTACATATTGAACATAACATATTATCCATTAGATATATTTTCGTATATATATATATGTATATATATATATATATATATATATATATATATATATATATATATATATATATATATATATATATATATATATATATATATATATATATATATATATATATATATATATATATATATATATATAAACCGGTATATATACTAGTATATATATATATATATATATATATATATATATATATATATATATATATATATATATATATATATATATATATATATATATATATATATATATATATATATATATATATATATATATATATATATATATATATATATATATATATATATATATATATAAACCGGTATATATACTAGTATACAGCCTTATGCATTACCGTAACTTCAGCTTACTAGGTTTTTGATATTTTGTGGTATATCCAGCTTATCTAGTTGGCTTCGTTTTGGTAAAAAAAAACACGTGTTGATATTCCCATAAAACTCGTTTTACTTCTTGACGGATCATTAGCAAAGTACTTCATTGGTTTGCGCAGTTATCAATCACGTATCACAGTATGTGACTCAGATTGTTATTGATTCTGGTCAAGTTAAGACGCTTAAGCCGCACAAAAAATATGCCAGTCATGGAGATGCAAATCGTTTTAAGCCGAATGCTTCTGGTGGCTAATTTTGCAATAGAAAATTATGCAAAAATCCAGAAAAATGACAGAAACGCTGTCATCTGAGAGAAGTCAGTGAGAGCTTTTGAATGAATACCAACACTGCAGGGTTTAGATCATTTTCAAAAGTACTTGCGTCCTTATGCTTTGGGCGAAAGTAGTCTCAGGTTAAACACTATGCGACATTCTTATTCTTTCTCCGCATAGTCTCCGCATACCTACAACGTTGTTTGTAATTGCCAGGAACGGCTTTGTTTGGATTGCATTGCATTGTATTGTATTGCATTGACCAGGCCCAAAGGGGTTGGAATAATACATCACGTCTACATACAAATAAACGTAAATTAAAAACAATAAATCAACAAATATAAAAAGAGATAATAATATATATTGTAATGTAACCACACATTAGCAACAGTAGTTACACCAAGTGCGAAAAAGTTCGAACTTAACCATACGCAACAGACTAGATCCTAGATCTAGTGACATGCGCCTGTGGCTTATCAGCTTAGTAAGAGCCATCATCTCGGTGTTGCACCCTCTAACCTAGCCTACGTCTGGCCTTCTGCCAACTGCATTCAGGTAAATCGTGCGTATTGCTTACCCTGACTTTCACCATATGCGACCAATTCACTGTCCGTTAACCCATCAGTTCACTTTCCTGATAGCCAATAGTGTATACACAGCTGGGGCTTTCAGCAGAAATACTAGCACGTCTCTTCACGGAGCAGTATAAATCTTCATAAATTGCATCCCTATCTTCTTGATAAAACGGACACTGCACCACTAAGTGATGCAAGTCTTCGATTACAAACATATCACATTATCACACATTCTAATACTTAAGAAAGGGGGATTTAGACGGGAATCATCACTCCTCAATAAACTACATCTATATATCAGGCTAACCTTGGTTTCGCGAATGAGATCATATCATGATCATATTATGAAGTTTATCAGAGATCAACCACCAGGTATTTTTCTCTTTTTTTGATTGGGGTACCGTTCTGCAGAAAACATCATTTTCTTTGTAAAGGAAATTAGTAGTTCTCCAATAAAAGTCATCATATAATCAAGTTTGGATCCAAACCAACTTTGACCATTTCTCTTTGCACCAATGAGAATTAGTCATACTAAACATCGTTATAGTTCCATTTAGGACACCAAAATACATGAATGGTGAAGACATAGAGAGTGGCAAACGGCGCTTAGCACTCCAAAGATTACTTCACATGCTTAGATATCAGCTTTGTTGCATAGTGTGATAATACTTCCAGTACACGAATATCTTGATTGATCATAATTGATATAAACATCCTATAAAAAACACACCCCCGGAAGAGCGGAGGAAGAGAGCATGTTTTTCTGAGGTGGTGTGTGCGTGTGTACCTGCATGTGGCCTTCCTTGGCTTAATCAGGTGAATGGATGTGTCGCCTTCATCAAAGCCTATCTGTGACACACCTGGGCTGCGTGTACACCTGTAGCAGAATCAACAACATCAAAGCGGAAGGAAAATCAATGGTATCTGATAGAGGGGGATGTCCTTAAGATTAGGATGGATGTGCTATGTGACCCACCACATGAACTAGAGGGTGGTGATCTCTCACTAGAGTTACTGTAAATCACTGAAGTATAGCGGGAACAATACTATAGCGATAATAGCGCTCTGCCCATATGCGCTATTGTAAAATCTCCGTTCTTATTAAATTCTTAATTAAACTTGTTACTGCTGTTCCCGTTCAGCGCTGTACTTAGATCACGCTATCCATGCCAGTAATGTAACTGCGCTATATAATGTTCACGCCCTGTTTAAGTGATTTACAGTATATCTTTTACGAATATGCCATCGCATCGCAATTTCATTTGTCGTCACTTTTTTCTGCCAATCTTCACTGAACTGCGATTAGCCAGCTGCAGACATTAAATTCCTGCACTAGTCGACCGGACATCTGCCAGTGCCTGGTTGTGCAAACACCTATGGATAACATGTCAAAGAAATAATCCAAACACGCCAATGACCCAAGTTGCTTGCGAATGAAAGCTACGTTCAATTGTGAGGTCATCCATGCATCTATGCCCAGGAAATTGGGTGTTAATCGGGCGTGCGGTCGTGTATTATGTCTGGGCTGCCCACGCATTTAGTGCATGAATTACATGTCGGCACTCGAGAGTTATCTTTTACGGATATGCCATCGCATTGCAATTTTATTTGGCGTCGCTTTTCTCTGGCAAATTGAGCTGAAGTGTGACTTGCCAGCTAGTTACGATGAAGGAGGGAACTAATGTCCCCAAGAAATACCATTTACTAACCCCTAGTAACTGACAACTTTCTCGTTTGAACCCCCGACCTGTGCAGCAACATGCGCTAGACGGCTGGGACAAGGAGGCAGGACATTCATAGTCGCGAGCAGAGCTATGTGCAATCACGCATACTTAATCATATATTTCAGTATGTATACATTTGCTGGGTTGTATATCTAACATATTTTCAATCCGACCGTATATATATATATATATATATATATATATATATATATATATATATATATATATATATATATATATATATATATATATATATATATATATATATATATATATATATATATGTGTGCGTGTGTGTGTGTAATGTCCTATAACTGGCCAACGCAGTTCAAAGATGGGAAAGAAATGTTCATAGATATGCGCTGTTATGTCTGATTTAACGACTTCCTTCTGCAACTTTTGCCCAAAACATTCATTAATACTCCCTATGAATGTAACCTGTCAAAATACGAACTGCGTCCAATTTTCAATTATTTCACGGTAAATTCCACTGACTTGAACTATTTAACGGGTCCCTTTCCTTCATAACTACATTTAAAGAACGTGATACGATTCGACATTTCGAGTACTGCAGATAAAATCTTTAGTCTATGCTATGCGCTATAGTTACAAATTGGCAAGAGAAGTATGCGTTCGGCGTTGGAAACTGTCAGACATTGTTGACCAGGTATTATGGCGCCTGCGTTGTAATTACCTTGTGGGTTCTGAGAAACGGTGTGCTTGCCGGAATCAGACATGTCATGTGTGCGATACACACCTAATTAGTGAAAAAAGACATGTCCAAAAGAGATGCATTGCTTTTGAATTGTCTTAAGGGTGGCACTTTTCATAGTGCTCTGATACAGTATATAAAAAAAGAAAATAGTTTCAAAAATATAAAAACCGCCAGCAGTACCATGGGCTTCTATTGAAGATGAATATGTGAAGTGGTAGTAGTAGTAGTAGTAGTAGTAGTAGTAGTAGTAGTAGTAGTAGTAGTAGTAGCAGTAGTAGTAGTAGTAGTAGTAGTAGTAGTAGTAGTAGTAGTAGTAGTAGTATGTTTATCTATCATAATATATCATTACAAAAACCATATGAATGATAACGTGGAAATAGAGAAACTATAACAAAACATAGGTGTTACCGAATATAACGCAAGAAACATCTTTTTTTAGATTCAGAACATGTTAAGATGTAATTGTCAATCTCTTATAAGTAGTGATAGCAACCATGCTTAAAGAAAAATCGTAGTGTGTTCTTTCATACAAACAAGTCATACTTCTTATTTCTAATCAACTGGAGATTTAAAAATCACCTGGTCATCTGTCTGGCTACCATTTCTCGTAATAACTTTATCAATCACGAGAGTTTGTCTTAGATTAATTCTATGCTTTATAGATACCTATCATTACTTAAGTTCCAATAGGATTACAAATGTAAGGGGACATAATGTCAATTGGTTCAATCAAATCGGCTCAGGCATTTTAGGAATGCTTACCTGTCAACCAATGCTGAGGCTACTTTCTTTCAAAGCATAAGAACGCAACGATTTTTGGAAACCATCTAAACCCTGTCATATTGGTATCCATTGGATAGCTCTCGCTGGGTACTCCCAGATGAGAAAACCATTTACCAGGGTTCCAGTCGTTTTTCAGGTTTTTGCATTATTTTGAATTGCTCAAATTAGGTACCAATTTCATTCGGTCATTTTTCAGAGTTTTTTGCATTATTTTGTATTGGCCAAATTAGGCACCAGCAGCATGATGGTTAAAGATCTATCACACATGAGAGGAATTTTTACAGGAAGCCTTATTACTATAAGCATCCTACTTGAATCCTGGGAAGTTGACGTCAGTCGATCACTACCTATCTGCCAGCATCCCTGCAGAATTGGAATGCTAATTGACTTAACTACACACTGTCTCACACTCTTGTCATGCGTCTGCCCCGACTGTCTAGCTCCATGACGTCACCACTCAAGGGTTTCCATAGCGATTCCACAGGATGGCCCGCATCAGTCATTTCGGAATTGCACTTTGCTTTTCTTTAACCGCGAAGAGTCTAACGACCAGTTACCATGGTAATACAACAGGCAGGATTTTGATAGATAATCCAAATGAAAGGAAAGCCATACACGCCTTTTCTTTTTCGAAATTGATGTATCAAAATATCTATCACAAGTAAGAGTTTGAAGCAAATAGAGTGGAACACCTACATGTGCAGTACAGACTTTTAATTCCTGTACCAGTCGACCGGACGTCTGCCACTGCCTTGTTGTACAAACACCCATGGATAACATGTCAAAGAATTAATCCAAGCACTCCAATGACCCATGTAGCTTGCGAATCAAAGCTACGTTCAATTGGGAGGTCATCCATGCATCCATGCCCAGGAAATTGAGTGACGATCGGGCGTGTGTTCGTCTATTACGTCTGGACTGCCCACGCATTTAGTGCATGGATTAAATATCGGTACTGTACGTATGACGGATATAGAGGTTCCATCACGAGTGGATGGAAAGAGGAGGTATCTTGCACGAGTGGGTGATTTTGAGTTTTGGGACTAAGCTTGCCTCTTTCCATCCACGAGTGATGGAACCTGTTTCTTTTTAGAAAGGAGACATTTACATGTTTTACCGTGAAGTTAGCTAGCTAAACTAGGTCAGCCAAAGCCCATCTGTGCAATAGTTCAACAATGGTAATACGCGTTTGTTGTGACGTTCACATTATCCTTACCATGGGACACACCTCAGAGTGGGAGAAATGTCTATCACGGATACTGTAGACAAAATGTTTTTTCATACTTCACACTTTTAGTTTATGTGATATATCAACGTATCATCTTGTAACAATTTGTAACAGTCATTAAACATACATACAGTGCCAGGTTGTAGGCATGATATATGTACCACCTGTCGAAGTAGCATGCAACGACTTTCAAATGTATACTAGTATATAATCATATGCCCCTTAAAGGGCAATATTAATATGAACCAAAATATACCTCACCTCTAATTAGGCCAAAAGGGCCAACCAAAATAACCAAACCATAATCTCTTATGATTATGTTCACAACTGCATGTCGCATGATACACGTTTCGGTGAAAATATGAACATAGAGGTTCCATCACTCGTGGATGGAAAGAGGAGGTATATTGCACTCGTGAGTGATTGTGTGTCTTGGGACGAGGCTTGCCCCCATTTAAGACAAACCATCGAGGACAACTTCTCTCTTACATTATCCTAACCATAGAACAGATCTCAGAGTGGGAGAAATAGAATTCTTCATATCCATGTCTCATTATATATGGATATTATTCTGAACACATTTCGGTGAAAATATCAACATAAAATTCTGCACGTCTGATGATATATGCATACTATTCTGAACACGTTTCGGTGAAAATATTAACATAGAATTCTTACACATGGTTCGTTTGCTTTCTCGGTACTGATATAATCAATCATATTCAACTACCATAACTATAATCGCATAAACTTCTCCAGAGCGAAATGTAGGATATGAAAGCTATATGTCATGCTTTCCTGTTGCCTGTCACTTTCAGGAAGTTCTAATTGGCTACCTACAGCTGCATGTATAGCATACTCTATATATAAATACGCTAACGTCAGTGTCAGTCAAATGTGTTCCAATATTTCATTAACCATGCGAAGTATTTCCCTCTAGAAACATACTAGAAGGTTTATAGTAGTAAGTGGTTAGACATAAGTGGCTTGACCTCTTTTATCCCAAGAGGGCCTTTATTGCTACCGGGAATTATTGCTGTGTAAATACACATTTAATATCAACTGAAGTATTGCTATTTGCCTACACGAGGTAGAGTGATATCGAGGATATATGTCAACTATGGGCATTTTTCAGATTAGTACGATGGTGCAAGTGTGAACAGCAGAAAAAATAAATTTAAATTTATTTTCTCCACCGTTTTTTTACCAAAACAGCAGAAAAAATATATTTAAATTTATTTTCTCTAACGTTTTTCCAAAAACAGCAGAAAAAAAATATTTAAATTTATTTTCTCCAACGTTTTTCCAAAAACAGGAGAAAAAATATATCTAAATATATTTTCTCTTACGTTTTTCTAAAAACAGCAGAAAAAAAATATTTAAATATATTTTCTCCAACGTTTTTCCAAAAACAGGAGAAAAAATATATTTAAATATATTTTCTCCATCGTTTTTCCAAAAACAGCAGAAAAAAAATATTTAAATATATTTTCTCTGCTGTTTCAAATAGTTTGCCCTTCTCCCGCTAGATGTCCCCCTTCACCACTTCCAAGGGAGCACTAATTATTTGAATTTGATAGTATGTGGTGACCAAAATGGCATGTAAAAGTGGACAAAAAAGACATTTTGGAACATTCATAATTGATATTGAATATTGATAAATGAATGAGGAATTTCATAGTTCATTTATGAATTGCAAATATTCACTTTTCATTATGCGAGCGGTTTGAATTGTTGTGACCCAACTTCCGTGTCTACGACGGTCATGAGAGTGGCATGGGGAAAGATCGACTCTGTATTAAAGGAGCATAGGCACGGCCACTTTGCACCTTATCAGTTACTCAGGAAATCACAAGTTTACCTGAGGGGGGGGTCTAGTATTTAACAAATGATAAACATGATTCGAGAACGCCCCGACCAACTTCCAGTTTGGTACGACATTTGTACTTAGTGTTATAAATTCGCCGCCTACCAAAGGATTGGCTTCGTAGCCTAGAGGTTAATTGTCCGGCTCTCACGCGGACGATACGGGTTCAATTCGCCGACTCGGATGACCTTTTTTCATGACTTTGTTTCTTTTTTTTTCCTGAAGATAGAAAATGAAACAATTTTTTCTGTCTATATCTGACCCCATATATAAATATATATATATATATATATATATATATATATATATATATATATATATATATATATATATATATATATATATATATATATATATATATATATATATATATTTATATATATATATATATATATATATATATATATATATATACACACACAAATATATCCAGTTTCTTCTGCCCCCACACGACCCCCTTCCCCCAGAGAAAAGTAAATAAGTATATATATATATATATATATATATATATATATATATATATATATATATATATATATATATATATATATATATATATATATATATGTATATATATATATATATATATATATATATATATATATATATATATATATATATATATATATATATATATATATATATATATATATATATGCATGCATGCATACATACATACATACATACTTATTCACTTTTCTCTGGGGGGAGGGGGTCGTGTGGGGGCAGAAGAAACTGGATATATTTGTATATATATATATATATATATATATATATATATATATATATATATATATATATATATATATATATATATATATATATATATATATATATATATATATATATATATATGTTTGGGGTCAGATATAGACAGAAAAAATTGTTTCATTTTCTATCTTCAAAAAAAAAAAAAGAAACAAAGTCATGAAAAAAGGTCATCCGAGTCGGCGAATTGAACCCGTATCGTCCGCGTGAGAGCCGGACAATTAACCTCTAGGCTACGAAGCAATCCTTCGGTAGGCGGCGAATTTATAACACTAAGTACAAATGTCGTACCAAACTGGAAGTTGGTCGGGGCGTTCTCGAATCATGTTTATCATTTGTTAAATACTAGACCCCCCCCCCCCCCTCAGGTAAACTTGTGATTTCCTGAGTAACTGATAAGGTGCAAAGTGGCCGTGCCTATGCTCCTTTAATACAGAGTCGATCTTTCCCCATGCCACTCTCATGACCGTCGTAGACACGGAAGTTGGGTCACAACAATTCAAACCGCTCGCATAATGAAAAGTGAATATTTGCAATTCATAAATGAACTATGAAATTCCTCATTCATTTATCAATATTCAATATCAATTATGAATGTTCCAAAATGTCTTTTTTGTCCACTTTTACATGCCATTTTGGTCACCACATACTATCAAATTCAAATAATGAGTGCTCCCTTGGAAGTGGTGAAGGGGGACATCTAGCGGGAGAAGGGCAAACTATTTGAAACAGCAGAGAAAATATATTTAAATATTTTTTTTCTGCTGTTTTTGGAAAAACGATGGAGAAAATATATTTAAATATATTTTTTCTCCTGTTTTTGGAAAAACGTTGGAGAAAATATATTTAAATTTTTTTTTTCTGCTGTTTTTAGAAAAACGTAAGAGAAAATATATTTAAATATATTTTTTCTCCTGTTTTTGGAAAAACGTTGGAGAAAATAAATTTAAATATTTTTTTCTGCTGTTTTTGGAAAAACGTTAGAGAAAATAAATTTAAATATATTTTTTCTGCTGTTTTGGTAAAAAACGGTGGAGAAAATAAATTTAAATTTTTTTTTTCTGCTGTTCACACTTGCACCATCGTAGATTAGCCACAAGACGAATTAATATATTACATTTTCGAGTAAGAGAGTGGTGGCACACACACACACACACACGTATGTGGTTACCCCGATTAGCCCCATGGCTATTTGTAATAACCCCTTTAAAGAAATAAAGATTATATATATATAAATGTATGTGTGGCAGTAGGACATTTTTATGGGCTCAAAAAGCTTGAAGTTCCCAATATCGACTATGTTGTGAGATTATTTCTACTAATATCAATTAAGGTTATGCGTTGTGTTTAACATTTGTATTGGCATCTTGATGTATCTTTTTCTGTATATGATTCCAGTCATGTCTACCTCGTATTCTGTCTGTGGTATGCATACTTGTTATGCTCTATGGTATCTTTTGCGTGTAAACTCGCCGCAAAGAAAAGATACAGCCACTATCAGATACACCCTGTTGAAAAGTATGGTCTGGCTAAATTCATGACTTCTGCAGAATCCTCTTTACATCCCAATAGAAATATAGTTCAATCCAGAGTATAATTTAGTTCTTAGCTACCTAGTTCTCCCAGAGAACAAGACTGAAGTACAGATATCAGCTAGAGTGTCTCTCCAATGTCTCTCTTTACACTATATAAATACTACTTTTACAATCTTAAAAAGCGATCTGAATGAAACTGTCTTATGTATATTCATTGACTCTACATATAGCATAAAATAACGATACATCTATAATCTGCATGTTTTACTGGAGTAAGTAATTCCACGTGTTTACTCAATGAGCATATCAGCTGCTGTGAACCTCCATTCCACAGGACAATGACAGTATGCTTCGTGAACCATTTTATTATTTGGTCGATAAGCTGACAGCAGAGCCAGAAAGATAACTTAACAAGCCATTTGTCATATTTCCTTCATGCATAATGGATAAGATAATAGAAGTAACAGATTGTTTTGATTGTAATGGAATGAGGTTGGTGAAATATGGCTGATAGATGTACGACAATATCTCTAAACAAATACTGGAAGGCTCCTTCACTCTAAATAAATACTGGCTGCACAGGATAAGAAAAAAGGCATATTATATATATATATATATATATATATATATATATATATATATATAATATATATATATATATATATATATCAATTATAAATTTTAAAAGTTTGCTTCTGGCATGCCTTTCAATGGCATAACAAATGGAATACATGTTTTACTGATAACTGTTTTGTGTCGAGACAGACGAAACAGCAATTTTGGTCTCCCAGGGCCGATGGTGTCACTACTATTACGAGTAAAGATACAATATCACAAGGAACGGGAACATGATGAACTTGCCACCGAATTGGCTAAGCTAACTCGTACATCATTCCCCCAAGACGTCGTTAGATCACAGTTGGTAAAGTTATTACCCTGTTAGTGCAGACTTTCGTGCTTTAAATGTGTTAAATCGCACCTCCAGCAGTGATACTGGCATGAACCCTCATTGGATTATCACCAATCACCACTTGACCGACCATTTATCAGTACAGACCCATGGTATAATAGGATCCTGCAGCAGCTGCAGCGGCAGAACTTTAATAGAGCGGTAGACTAGCTCTAGAACCACTGGGAGCTGCTACAGTAACTGTAGGTTCAGAGGGAGTACCTCCAAGAGTGGGAAATGTGAAATACATACGCTAATATCACATGGTTCTCATACACACGCACACACATACACACACATGAATGTATATATATATATATATATAGAGATAGATATATATATATATATATATATATACATGTATATATATATATATATATATATATATATATATATATATATATATATATATATATATATATATATATATATACTATGAATGAATGATTGCTTAAAGGCACTTCGGCACACAAAGGCCATTTAGTGCCATAAAATTTGTGCAAAACAATGGTCCTTTGTTATTGTTGAAAACAATAACAAAGCAATAGATGAATAAAAATGATCACAAAACGATGAACAACTTCAAAATATAATTTCCGTATAACAGGTTGTTTCAAAAGAAACTATAAATTCTTAAAAGGTTTTACAATCGGTAAAACAGACCAATCTCATGTAAATAAGATAAAATGCTGTCTAGAGGAACCTTTTCAAAGAGTTCCCTAAAGCTATTTAAGCTAAAATGTCTATTTCTGGATTCTATAAAATCAACACACTCAAATAAAATATGCTTGACAGTCAATTGACAATCACACGCTGTACAGTATATGTATATTAATATATATATATATATATATATATATATATATATATATATATATATATATATATATATATATATATATATGTGTGTGTGTGTGTGTATATATTCATACATGCCTTCTAGGAGGATCACTTTCATCCCTGGCCTAACTTAACGACTGATAATTAGCAACGCAGCTCAAGTATGCGCGTACCTCTAGTAATAAGACAGCACTAATATGGCTCCAAGGCCAAAGACAATACCAATGTGCACTGAAACACCCGTCACAAGGCCAATCGCATGTGTGCGTGGACCACTACAGATCCCGCATACCCACCAGTGGTTTCTTTCCACTTACTCTGGCGTTTGGTGTATTTTCTTCTTTTTTTATTTAAAAAAAAGAAGTGTGGAAATGTACCATGTCTGTTTGTTTTACGTCTTAATGAAATTTATTGATCCATCGAATCAAGAAGTTTTCAAAGTTCCAACGCATTATACCATTTTTGCCAAAAGAAAAGGGGATGCACATTTCATTTTCCGTAAAGAATTTTGTCAAATAATATTAATGTCAGATACAATATGTACATATACAACAGAGAGGAGATAGTTTCCAAAGATTGTCTTTGAATCAAGGTATGAGGAGCCGATATCTTCCGCAGTTTTTGGGGATTAAGGGGTGGAGTAGGGGTTGGCCTGGGTTTGGCATTGGCCAGTGCGCATGGTCCACCGGCGATTAAATCAAATCCCCAGGTGAAAACAAGCCAATTTATAACAATGGTTTTCTGTGAGCACAGTGGTACTTTTTCCTGTGCCATTTTGCCTCACATACAACAAAAACATGAAATTATCTTGAAAATCAGAATACCTGAGAAAACAATGACATGTGCTCTGACAGAAGCCTTTTCACTAATATAGCGAACTTAGCAAATTAGAACATACAACAATGCAATTTCTTGCCAATAAAACTCTCTCATATTTTCCCGAATTCACCTTGCTTTTCATTTCAAGTTTTATCATTCGTTTGATTATAATATGACAGTTTTCAGAACGTTTGGTTAACTGATCAATTCGTTCGAGTGTCATCAATATCTAAGTACATAATTCCAACATCAGGTATAACAGGCATTTACCTAAGGCAATTTACACAATTAAGAGAAGATTGTTCAAATATTTACGTCATAGCTATAACTGTATGGCGCCATCTAACATAGCCTATAACAAGAAAAAACATTTCCCTATAGACACAAAACCATCTAAACCCCGTCATGTTTGGAATTCATTAGTTAGCTCTCTTTGACTCCTCTCAGATGAGTACCCATGTGCCAGGGGTTTAGTCATTTTTCAGGTTTTTCAACTTCA
>OZ012686.1:19751755-19984255 GCA_963942565.1 Maea johnstoni
AGCAACTATATATACTTTCAGTGGACAGTGCGAGGACCAGTCCACAGGTGTTTGCCACAGTGGGAAAAAATAAAGCAAAAACGTTTTAAAGGCGTATTTTGTCTGATTTCCTATCACACACCCTACAACCCCTTATATAAAAACACGTTTATATGTTTTATAAAAATCCCTTGGTCCTCTATGGATCTGACGGCTCGGCCTCTGCTCTATCTTTTTTCTTCTTCTTTCACCTAGAATTATTATGCTTTTTCAATGACAAAGGAGCACTTTTTGATAATGTATTGGAATACAACAGGATTTGATTGCAAAGCTGCAGCGACTACACAACAGTGCTGCAAGGATAGTATCGAGAACCAGGAAGTATGAACATATCACACCTGTTCTCATCAAGCTTCACTGGCTACCAATCAAATTCCGCATCCAATTTAAGGTCCTACTGCTGGTATACAAGGCGCTAAACGGACTTGAACCTAAGTACATCAAGGAGCTGCTCGTGCCTTATAAACCCAGACGCCATCTACGATCAGAAGCAAAGGGCCTTCTGGATGAGCCTCGGACTAGACTCAAATTTGGAGATCGCGCTTTCTCCATTAGTACACCAAGATTATGGAATGCGCTTCCACAACACCTGAAGGATTCTACCTCGTCTCAGGCCATTAAGAAGTGTCTCAAAACACATCTTTTCAGGCTCGCCCATTGAGGCGTTGTGGACTATGACTCAAACTATGACAATGTGCAGCACTTTTGAACATTTTATGAATGGAAATGGCGCTAAATAAATTCCAATTATTATTATTATTATTTATGGCACTAAATGACCTCTATGTGTCGATGTGCCTTTCATTTGCAAAAATGTGCAATGGTAAAACCGCATGCACGCCAGTAGCATGGGTGGTTTGGACAATTTGTGAAGGAGCAAACTCAAATTTTAGGCAAAAGTTGTTTTGGCGAGAAAAATCCTTATCTTGATACGTCGATATGACTTCTAGTGGCTATTTCGACAGTTGATCACTTAAATGCAGCAAGTTGAATATTACACATGTTCAGCCCTTACCTCCACAACTGAACCAGTGCTAATAGCAATCTACAATTGTACACGCATGGCGATAACTGAATAGTGGTAAATTTTCACTATAGCCGGCCTTCTGACTCTACATTGCCAACGAGGTGTTAAAAATATTCAATAAACGTCCAAATAGCAAAATAAAAATAGAAAATTAACATTCTAGGCAATTTCGGTCTATCACCAAACGTGAAGCCCATAGTCAGTGCCCGGTATATCCACCGCTATGTGCAGTTTCTATTATGAACTACAGGTGAACTTGGATATGACGGACCACTGTACGATGGATTTTTGCATATGACGGACGATATGGTTGGTCCTAGTCCGATGCATATAAAGTATTCGTCATATGTATATGACGGATTTTGCATATGATGGACCAATTTTCCTGGTCCCATTGAGTCATATCCAAGTTCACCTGTATTTCATATTTCTCAACCCCTGAAGAATGTTCCTGCATTGCTTTTATTCAAAGCGCAATTTTTTAAAGTTTGCTGTGCAGATAGGCAATGATGCTTACTTTGTGTTTTCAACTATATCGATTATTTTACTTTGTTCTTAAACTCAATATACATGGAAACCATGCATTCAATATCTTTCAGTCAAATTTTAAATCTTCAAAGAATAAATAAATTAGCAGCATTTCATTAGTGTGCACAAAACCATTTATGATCGTTTTTCATCATATGGCATGGATTTTGAAACCAAAAATGTGACCTAGTTTTTGTAGATACTGGATATCTTAGATAAAATGTTTTTACAGAAACATTTTTTTTGTCAAAATGATGCTGTAAAGAACATCAGGTCTTTTTGGGGCTTGTTATTTTTTGTCATACACCTAAACTGTGACTAGCAAGTTGTTAATAGTCGACGAGAAAATAGTGTACAAACCCTGGATAACCCACTTCTAACATGAACACAGCCTCTAGTTATTTTGTTGTTTTCTGTCAACAGTTACTACAGTGCCAACATTTAATTCCTGCACTTAATGCATATGCAGCCCGGCATAATACACAACCACACACCCAATTGCGGGACAGTGTCCTGGGCATGGATGACCTCACAACGGATTGTAGCTTTGATTTGCAAGCTACATGGGTCATTGACATATTTGACATATTTTGACCTTATCCATGGGTGTTTGTACAACCAGGCACTGACAAACGTCCAGTCGACTGGTGCAGAAATTAAATGTCTGTACTGCAGTAAAGGGAGGGAGGGAAGGGGGCAATAAAAACAGACAGGCAGTTCACTTTACACTGAGCTCCATCCATAATTACATAAGTTTATTGATTAGCATGAAATGTACATCAAGTGCTCCTCCTCCCCATTTCCTATGGATTGACATACAGCACATCTTTGGCAATAAAGTCAATAAAACTGACAAGTGGAATGTCAACGTCTGCCCTTCACACTCCCGCAATAAATAAACACAAGGAGAGTGGAGGCAGATCCATGTAACCTGAATTAAGCATACAACAAAGCATGCAAAAAAGATCCTCAAAATTTGCTCCCCTTATCCATCCATCCATGGGTCGCTCAACTTTGATATCTAGTTTGTATACTTATCCAACTAACTGTTTAAGTAGAATACAACAAATGGATAATAATTACTTACCTTGTGGGTCACTTAAGTACCATTTTTTATCCCACGTCTATCATCAACATCTTTTCTAGGTTTTCATGGGATACTGAGAAAATAATTTCCCTTGGCTTACAAATCCATCTTTTTTAATCAAATTTCAAGAAAATCAAATCATGCTTTTTTATCAAGAAAACTGAACTGACATTTAAGTTTCTTCGGTGACTTTCTTACTGCATGATTTTTAGCCAATATAATTCCAGAACTAAGTATATTTGACAAGCGGAAAACTTATATGGATCTGGATTAATGTTGGATCTGTGAGTACAAACTGGCTGTAAGTGGGACTCAATTGGAGACCAAGTGGATGCAAACAAATAAGATTCGTTGTGTTATATACATTCCTTAGCAGTCAGTGCATTTATGTCTAGAGTTCTCCTAGAGAAGTGTTGTCTGATTCTGTGATGATATCTTTGAAAATATCTTTTAAATAAAGCATAAATTTACAAATTATTGGAGTGAGTGGTTGGTTGCATTCTAATCATAATTCCTCCAAATATTTTCAAAAATATGTGTTCATTTAAAAGATATCCCTAAAATAGTCTGGCATCCTAAGGTGAGTAACTGTGGTCAATTGATGTGTGGAAGCTATAGCAATAACAAAGTCATCTACCATAGCAGTGCATGCTTTTTGCAATCACCTTTTTCCTATTCGAAGCTCCGGCATAGGTTTAACATGACTTTAAGTTCTATCCATTGCCACATTGGGCATGGCTCTTCTTTCAGTAAATCAGACACTTAATCATTGTGGACCCAACGATAAACATGCACTAGATGCACAACAAATAGGCGAGAAAAAATAACAATATAATAAACTTTTACATATTCAGTGCCATGATGATCTGGAATCTTACAAACAAGTGATACTTTAGATGTCAGAAATATGTCAAAAGAATGTATACTTCATCAAAAGACTGTACAGAGCCTTCTAAACCCTTCCAATGCTGAGGCTACTTTTGCCAAAAGCACAAGGCTGCAAAGATTTTCATTAACCATCTTAACTCTGTTGTGTTGGTATTCATGAAATAGCTCTTGATGAGTACTCTCAGATGAGTACCCATGTGCCACGGCTTCAGTCATTTTTCAGGTTTTTTGCATTATTTTGCATTGGACAAAATTAGTCATCAGCAGCATAAGGGTTATTTCTAAAAATTCTTCATATTTAACTGGTTGCCTGCATTTGTATCATCAGATCCTCACAGCAGCCTGGAGCAATTCAGAGCAGAATCTCCCTTACCCATCATTACAGTCCTTTGCACACTTATTCTATTACTAACCCTGAGAAACATGTTCTACACAGGACACAAGAAATGAGATTACCTCTCCTAACTATAGATGGCGCCACTCGCGACCCCTAAACTGGCCAAGCGACAGGGTCAATTCATGAACACTCAATTAATCTAATATTGAATTTCACAGTTATTCCTCCTCCTTTATTCTCACTTCATCTAGGCAAACTGAATTCAGGTACCAGGAAATGTATGATGTATTTCAGAAGAATCTGTATGAAAACTCTGTTTACACAAGGATATATGCGGAGAGAGGGAAACAGGGTTCATAAAATTTTCTTATCATTTCCTTAGAATGTCCTCCTTCAAATATTTCTTTACATCATACCTTTACAGTACAAACATCTAATTCCTGCACTAGTCAGTCAGATGTCTGCTGTTGCCTGGTTGTTCAAACACCAATGGATAACATGTCAAAAAATAAGCCGAGCACAACATTGACTAACGTAGCTTGCAATTCAAAGCTACTTTCAGTTGTGAGGTCATCCATGCCCAGTGAACTGGGTTACAGTCGTGCTAGCAGTCCTGTATTATGCCCGGGCTACCCATGCATTTAGTGCAGGGATTAAATGTTGGCGCTGTACCTTCAGAACATGACTTATCTTTTCAGATTGCCTAGACATACTGTGAATATAGGCTGAAGTTCGTATTTGACTGTTGTCTTCCCTTGCTGAAACAGAGGTCCTATTTATCCATGGCAAGACAACAAAGACTGCTATGGTACACGGCATGAGGTCAGAGTGTTGTGTGTGTAGTCAGTGCAAACTATTATACAGAGACATATATGGATCCCAGATATAGATAGAAAGAGACTTGTCCAGGGGACACCTGAATCTGACACATTTGGGCGACATGCAGAGCTCATCTTAATAATATACAGACACATAAATTCAATCTAAAAAGCTTCCCGTAAACTCAGGAGTCCATCATCTCCTCCTATCTATATCTGAGATGTAGTCGTACCAAGACCACAATAAATTATTATTTGCGATCAGTTCTAAAGCAGATGCCTGTTGTGGGCCCCCAGTCCTGACTTGAAACAACAGCAAGAATAACGATAACAGAGATAAAGAACTGCAGTTTTCCCCCACAGCCCTTGCAACACACATCAGACTCAACTCTAGAGTAAGTGGCCAACCACCTGTGACCACAAGCATACTGGTACTTGTAGGAGAGGTAGAAGGCTATACAGAAATTTCTCAGTAATTTGGGTCAGGGTGGCTATGTGCAGTCAGCCCCAGAACTCGTATACTAGGGCATAGCTTTGCATTTCCCTTTACTTAAGTACCCAACATAGCATTCTGTAACCATAAATAGGTATTGAGAAGTGCCTTTACTTACTCTTACCACAAGAGTAGATTTAGGTCTACTGTACTTCGCCATCCAAACACCTTAATGTGTATGTGTGTTGCTAGTGCCAGGGTTTGTCATTCTATACAACAAGTATAGGCTAGCTTCTGAGACATAATTAGGGACACCATCATCATCACAACAGCTTCCAAGTAGTTTTCACAACACCCTGTTAAGGGGCGCACAGCAGGCATCGCTTCAGAATAAGTCAGGTTGTTTTAACACCCACAGAGACTAGCTACTCAGGGGCTGGAAACAGGAGGAAATATTTGGAAATTCTTATAGGAAAGCCTGAAGAATATGTTTTCTGATACATACAATTTCAATTTGAATATTCCTTGAACTTAAGGAAAATTTAGTAATCAAACTGTGGGGTAGGTCATACCTGATTATTCCAGATTTCCCTTACATGCTATTCAAAATAAGCCTTGGATCATACGTAATTTCTAATTAGGTTTCAAAATATTAGATCCCTCATCATTGTGCGTCACTCTTCATAAGAAGGGTAAACTGCTGTTAGATCAATGTCCATTGTGGCTATAAACATTATTTTGGCCTAAGGCTTGCATGCAGCATACCTTAGGTAAGTCATTTGAAAAGAGGTAGGATCTAAGATTTCTTTGTCATTCTTGTGACATTTCTGAGATTCTAATTCCTCTACATATATTTCAGTCTACAACGTAGGTGACAGCTGTATGTTCAGCATGTTATATTGACTTTGTTAACCTACCACAATTATTTTTCAAAATGTTGAATAAACCACCTACTTACAGGATTAAAGGACAATTACACCATGAATAAAACATAGGCACAAAAAGTTTCTTCGAGTATTCTCTACTTAAACCCAAGTTCCCACCACTGACAACCTTCATACAAGAAGGGTATTGCTGATTAAACACATCCTAACACACAAGAAATGCAGGTACAGGTAGCAGCCATTTTAGTCTATTGATAGCTTGTCTGAGGCTGTTTGGTACACACTTGGTGTAATTGTCCTTTAGAGTCATCCTGCAAGTTATTTAACCAATTCATGCCAAGAGTGCACTAGCGATCAGCCACATACCTAAAGATACCCAGCATTTTTTTCATCTTTTTTCAGATATTCATCAAAGTTTGCATTTAGATATGGCATAGAAATGATTTGCATATGTATCAACAGGCACTGACCCTTATATGACCAAACAGAAAACCGCTTTGATTTCTAGAAATATTTGAATGTCTTCCTGCAATTACATTCAGTTGGAGTGTTTTTAAAGGAATGTGTGAATAAGTCCAGCATTAATGGGTCAAAAGTCATTCATTATTTCAAGGTCAAATTAATCAAATTCTTGGTTGTGAATGAGGTTGTGAATGTAGCTAGATATTACCTGTAATAATGATCTACCCTTTCGGTACAAAAAAGGAGAATCCATATAAATGTACAGTGTTATGACATTAAAGAATAGACCACCCACCATAGATTCAATGCACTTATATACAACATAAAAATGTATTTTTAAACAAGGGAATCAACACATAAATACTTCTACAATGATTTGATGCAAAACACATTAATATTTGATCAATCAAATAATGGGAAAAATTACCAAAAGCGAAAATGTTTAGGATAATTATTTCAATAACAACATAATTCAGACTTTTATAATCATAGTAGCATGGTTTTTGCGTTTCACAAAATATGAATGATCACAGATGACAGTAGCTTCATTTGAATTTTGTACATAAAGTTCAAGAGATATATTTGTGGAGTATTCAACATGCATAAATACAAGTGTTGGACTAGTGCTGATTTTACCAACCATGTATAAGTTGAGAGCACTTATTTACGGTTGTCACAAGAAAAGATTCATGGTCTAGACTGCCTGATAAAGAACACTGTGGTTTTAACCCATTCACACTCAGAGTTCCCCAGGAAAGTATCGTCTGCTATTTTCACACTTTTGAAAATAACTTGGAAAAAAAGCAAATTCTCACAAAATATTTGTAGGGGAGTTGTTGGTAATATTCTGATAAACATTTCTCCTTCAAATATTTTTGATAAAGACGCTTTTGTGAGAAAAATATCAACAAAATAGTCAGGGCTGTTTTGGCCGCTCTGAGTGCCAATGGGTTAACTAAGATCAAGAAGAAAAGCTTTTGTTTAACAATAATCACATTCAGTATTGCACAACTGCAACCTATTTACCCTCTGCCGATTCCAGTAACATGCACACTCACACAAAATGACACACATCGCGAATGGAGCCTGAAGATTCTCACCATGTTTGATTTTGTTATTAAGGATTATTCTTCATCTAGTGGTGCCAACAGTACTGTGCTGTATATATACAACGTGCAAGATCACTATCATAGTTAAACGACAATAAACATAACAAATGTCAAGCTAGCAAATTGCAAAGCTTTTGTGTGGTCAGTTGCACAAAAGGGCAACTTAATCTAGACTTTGATGTAAAGTAAGGACGATTGTTGGAGACAATTGAAGATATTGCAATATTAAATTAAAGTCTTACTTCAAGTCGCACCCTTTTGTGCAACCGGCACCTGGATTTGAAAATCTAAAGAAAAAAAACCCATTGACTTAATATGTTTCATATGATTAAGACTTCTTTTCACAACACATGGTAGGGACGGAGCCATTTTGCCATGATTATTCCAGGGGCAACAGAAGATCAACCCTTCTCACACCCAAAGCCCCTGCATAGTCACACTAACTAACGAGTCTGTGGGAATCATGTCTTCATACTCAGGGGAATTGAAATACCAAATATCGGTGTAATAACCCTTCTGATGCTGGGGCTTCTTTTGACCATGTACAAGAAGGAAAAGATCTATGGAAATCATCTAAACCCTGTCATGTTGGCATTCATTGGAAAGCTCTCACGGAGAACTGTCAGATGAGTACCCATGTGCCAGGGTTTCAGTTAAGTTTTTTGCATCATTTTATACTGGCCAAATTATCCACCAGCAGGATAAGAGACAATAGTTTCTTTTTCCTAAATCTTCCTATTCTTGATGGTTTTAGGACCATCAGGCCATTTTGGGTGTGTATGAAAGGTAATAGATAATCCACTCTGCAATCAGGCCAACCAAAAACAGGTGCCCACTGTTATAACCAGTGTGTGCCTCTCTGTAGATAAGGAGGAGTACATACATACACATAAGAGTTGGTGAAACCAAAGAGGTAAGGGTGAGACACATATCCTTATCATAGCTCTAAATGAAACACAAGTCTAAGTCCATTACTCTATCCAATTCTATCCTTGAACCTCTGACCAAAAGGAAAACCTCCTTTTGGTTTTAGGAATAGAGCTCAAACAGTCATACAACTTGACTTATTCAAGATGCCCTGCAAGTTGAACCTCACAAACAGGGTGCAACAAATACATCACCTGCTCTTTGACCAGTTCTTTCATTTAACCCTTCCAATGCTGAGACTACTTTTGTCCAAAGCACAAGGACACAAAGATTATTGAAAAACATCTAAACCCTGTCATGTTGGTATTCATCGGAAAGCTCTTGATGAGTACTATCAGAGAGTACCCACATGCCAGGGTTTCAAATCATTTTTAAGGTTTCTGCATCATTTTGAGTTGGCTAAATTAGCCACCAGCAGGATAAGGGTTGAGCCATCACACCCATCCACCTCCTCCAAGCCCTGCGTGGTTGTGCAATGAAAACAAGAAGATGCCTTCAAGAGCAGCAATGAAAATGATTGTGATATTTGTGGCTACTGTAGAATGGCTAATTTTTCAGTGTAACAATTTTCCCTAATTTTTCATTTTTGGGTGCTTCCGTTTCTAACATTTCCGAAGAGAGGACATACATTTTTTTTTCCTTTTCTAATTTTCCCGTTTTGTGTAGATTTTTTTTTATTTTAGTATACCAAAGAGTAAATATTAATGGGTTTCTCCGTGTTTATTAAGTCCGGACATGTGCTGTATTGTTTTTTCCTATGTTGTTTATTCCCCTTAGAAAGCATTCGGAAAAAACGGGAAAATGAAGCTCACAGAAAAATTAGCCATTCTACAGTATTCACAACAAAAATAAGTCTCTTACCATGCTAGAGAACCTAGAGGAAAGGACCAAGAACAGCATTGTATATGTATTGTAAAATGGCACATCTACCTAGAAAATTAACCCTTCCAATGCTGAGGCTACTTTGGACCAAAGCACAAGGATGCAAAGATTTCTGAAAAACATCTTATCCCTGTCACGTTGGTACTCATTGGATAGCTCTCGCTGAGCACTCTCCGATGAGTACCAATGTTCCAGGGTTTCAGCCATTTTTCAAGTGTTTTTTTTGCATATTTTTGTATTGGCCAAATTAGCCATCCGCAGCATAAGGGTTAATTTTGAGTATATTTATGGTGTTGACCCCTGCATTCGTTTTGTTACATAAGGTGCCCTTTTCATATTACTCTTGATTAGGAAAGAGGATATTTAGATGGTCGAGGGTCATTTCAGGACTACTCTCCCACAAGAGATCTCAGATATACTCGGGGAAAACATCTTCATGTTCTCAGATAGTTGGCAAAGCACCCACATCATAGCACCACTTAGCATGTGAAGCTAGTCCACAAAGGGTGATGTTTCAATCATAACTAGTCAACTTCAGGAATGAGCTGATGTTTGGGGAATATCAAACCAACCCCTCCCACCTTTGTCGGCATGGCGACATAACAACCCCAGCTTATTCCTAGATTTGACTGAGTCCTACTTTTAGTGGTTAAACCCTTCCAATGCTGAGACTACTTTCGTCCAAAGCACAAAGATGCAAAGATTTTTGAAATTCATTTTAACCCTGTAATGCTAGTATTTATTGGATACCTCTCGCTGAGTTCTCTAAGATGAGTACCCATGTGCCAGCGTTTTAGTCATTTTTCAGGTTTTTTGCATCATTATGTATTGGCCAATTATAGCCACCAGCAGCATAAGAGTTGATTCAGTTTTCTGTGTTCACTGGCAATGAAAGAAACTGCCTAAAGTAATAGTGTGAAATGTGCCCAGTAGGTGGCACACCCAACAGTTGTGCTCCATTTGTTCATCATGAAAAAGTCTTTGTTCAGTAGTAGAGACAGCACAGCACGACTCCATTGCTCCCTGTCGTATCAGGGCTCGAAATTAGGGGATGCCAGGAGCCCATGGCTGCCTTGAATTCCTTTGCGGCTTCCTCAAATTTTTGCAGGGAGCCCAAAGATGTACTGGTTTCTATAGACATCACCTTCAGGTAGCTTTCGAAGACGCAATTGGACTCCCTGACAAAAAACTTAATTTCGAGCCCCGCAAATGATGTTGTAGATTTTTATATGGCCACCAGAATTTCCCATTACTTGCCCTCTCCGTCGGCACGTGGAAACCCTTGGCCCACCAGTCAGATGGTGGGAAGGAAGGTCTTCTGTTTCTGCTGCTTCACGCTAGGCACGGGTGAGGTAGACTTGCGGTTTCCGAAGTGAGCTAATTGGGGAAACTTCTGAAACGCAAAGTAAAGCAAATTCATTAAAGTATAGTATTAGTAAGTGTAGTATAGTACTTTGACTGTATCAAGAAATACAAAAGTATACAAATACTAATAGATAACGTGAACATATATACATATATAACAAAATATAGAATACACGAAAAGAGGGTGTGATCCAAATTCAAGGATTATCTTTTACCAAGAAAAAGGACAACAGCATACAAAATGTGGTTTCAAGTACAACTGGAATTTACTTTCTTTATTCTCACACAAGTTTGATTAATTCTTGTTTTTGCAAAAGTGTACAATATAAAAATGTTGCATTTAAAATAAGGCTCATCAGTTTTTGACTTTCATAACTGTGGAACAGGCAAAGTTTGCGCGTGCTAATATTTCACGAATATGTGAACTAGTATCGCCCTCACGAACTTATTACATGCGATCTATTCGGTGTATAGTTACGCTATCACCCACCAGAGGTGATGGCGCTTCGGTCGGTGAATTTCACCCAAAGCCGATCAATGCTAAAACGAAGAAAAATATCTGCAATAAGTTCACAAAACCATTATAGTATGATACATTGGTAACTTCTGAATAAGTTACCAAGACATCATGTTATAATTCGCATATTTTCTTTGGCGCTTGATGGTCCCCAAATTTCCAAGAAAAATAGGGGGGAAGCGCTTATTCGGGACCGAGCGCTTAATCAAGCGAATATGGTGTATCCACTTACCCCAAAGGCACCCTCAAGGCCCTGTTCTTGCCCCCCCCCCCCCCCCCCCCCAAAAAAAAGAAAATCAACTTACCCCAGGAATTCCCGTATGTCCTGTTCTTGACTTTTGTGAATCTCCTTTCATCTGTTGTTGCCGAGAGTGGGACTTCTGGTCCTCATTCATCCTATCGTATGCAAATGTGTCGAAGTAGGGGTGACTTAGGAGGTCCTGACACGTGGGTCGATCTGCAGGATCCATTGCTAAACAGCACTAGAAGACAGAAACAGACGTGTCATAACCCTGAGTTAACCCATTTAGATCTCTACAGAATCTTAGATGAATAGAAACATGGATTTGTCGCCACAGGCCAATTGCCATAGGGCCCATTACAGAACCCTGGCTACACCTTATTTCACCAAATCCGGTCTCGGTGTGCGTCGCTAGGAGACAAAAACCAATGAGGGTTCTTATATCGTTTACACTACTACAGAGAAAACTCCACACCAACATACTCAGAATGCACCTATTTACCAACATTCGAGCTATTAGTTGTAGCCAGGCTGTATAGCCAGACCTGCTGGTTGCGTATCTGGTGGATCGACATTTGTGACAAGATCCACCACCAAACAACACTTTAAAACAAAAGATCCAATGCTGAGGCTACTTTCGTCTTAGATGAATAAAAGAATGGATATTTAGTGAGAGACCAATTACTATATGCGCTATAGGGAAGACCTGGCTATCCCAGGGGTCTCGAATCTGGCCTCAGTGTGAAGTCACTAAGAGACAAAGACCAATGAGGGCTCTCATACCGTTTACATTACAGAGAAAACTGCGCAAAAACATGCGCAGAGCATAACTTTTGGGCTATTCGGCGCAGCCTAGTTGTCTTTAAGGCTGTTTTCATATCCAATTGCTTTTATTCATCTAAGCTTTCATCCAAAGCACATGGACACAAAGATTTTTGAAAACCATCTTAACTCTCTCATGTTAGTACTGTTTGGATAGGTATCACAAAGTACTCTCAGATGAGTACCCATGTGCCAGGGTTTCAGTCATTTTTCAGCTTTTTTGCATCATTTCGTATTGGCCAAATTAGCCACCGGCAGTTCAGGGTTAAGGGGTATGTTTGAACCCTTTCAACTCACCCCACAAGGAAAACTACCACTTTCAGAAAGGAGGCCATATTTGAAGTGTTAACCGGTGTGTAGCGATGCCCCCGTGAGCCCCATAACAAGGCTAGTCAGACCAGTACAAAAGGCATTAAGGCAAGTGTTTTTGCGTGTGGGATTAGTTATTCAATGAAGCAGAACAAAAATAGCCAGCCTGAAGAGAAATAAATCAATAACGAACATGAATCCTAAATTACTAATCCTACAAATATTGATTTTTTTTCTCTGAGAGTAGTGCATTGATATGCATCAGTCAGCATAAGGAAAAGTAACATGGAAAGACTAGCAAGGAGTATGTGACAACATATTCACAATTAGGTACCAATACAGGGCTTGCCATCAAGGCTTGTCTTAGCATTAAGAACATGGATACCAATCAGGTAAACAATAATTGGTTGGTTGGTGGAAATGAAATAACAAGACTACCAATAACAGACTACCTATCTTGAGAAATATGCTTTATGAGATTTTTTGTTTTTAATTCAATCCTGTTAGTCAGGTTTACAGACAGTCAATTCTAGACATATATGCTAAGCTCTGTATTTGCAACCAATATAGGACTGTAACCAACACTGTAATAAGCCAGACACATTTTTGTTTTCGAAATTAAAAAATAATTGGAAGCACTGAATGTACACCTTACGCAGAGGTAGGGCTGTCTTTGTTACAGACCAGATCGATGGATCAACATATTTCAGGTGCCGATAATACGAAATCGGTAAAAATCCTGAAATATCGATCCTGCTCCCTACTTATAACAGCATACTTTCGCACCATAGTACTTCTCTGATGTTCCCTTGTGCTGTTTGCCAGCTTGGGAAGCTTCCAGAAAGACATCGCAAGTATGATCAATGTAATTTTTGAAGTTTCTCCAAACTGGCGACAGTCCCTTCGCCGCGTTGGGTGTTGTCGTGCTTTACCGATAAATGCTACTATGCTACATAATATAGGTTATATTCCAGTGTTTCCTATCATAAGTTCATAACCGATCTGATCGAATTGACACACAGAATCGACAAATATTTTGAGGATTATCCACTCAAAATAAATCAGATACCAATAACAGCCCTACTCAGAGGTAGCAGTAAATGTTAGTAAGTTAGGACCTGAGCTTTTTGTTTCTAGAGCATGATCGATCAAGTCCCTAAAGGCCTTTTCCTGTTGCAGTTGCCCCTGAGCATAAATGTACACATTGTTTTGTTTGCCCTTTCAGGACTGAGGCTACTTTCATCAAAGGCACAAGAACGCAGAAATTTTTGAAAACCTTTTAAACCCTGCCTTGTTGGTATTCATTGAAAAGCCCTCAACGAGTCCTATCAGATGAGTACCCATATGCCAGGGTTTCCGTCATTTTTCAGCTTTTTTCACATCATTTTCTATTGGCCAAATTAGCCACCAGCAGCGTAGAGGTTAAGTTAGGATCTGAGCTTATTGTTTCCAGAGTATCAAAATATCACGAAGGTTTTTCCCGGTTGCAGTTGCCCCTGACCCTAAATAACCACATTGTTTTGTTCAAGTTTTGCAGCCCCACTGCGCAGGGGTGGTGGTATATTGGAGGGTGTAATCTTGCTAAGGTTAATAATTACTCCACACCTGGCCTGGCCGTGTGACATATAAGCTTGTTATATGATGCATTAATTATGAGGCAAGAGAATGTCAACCACAGAGAGGTCTGTGCGTTTCCCACCTCCACCATTCAGCTGGCCAGCAAACCTGCCAGCCAGCCTGCTGCCTGGAATAGGCGAAATACAAACATCTTTCATTGTCAGACTGACAGAGAAAATCATGAATATTTATGATTTATTATGAATAAAAGAGAGTAAAAGCGATTTTTGTAGTGTTGAGACCAGCTGCAGCCAGTCATTAAATTGAATACTTTAACTTATTAATTAAATTTGATCAGTTTGTGGAGCAAGACTTGTCAGAAGACTGCCATCAGGGGAGCAGCAGGTGCTCCTGTTTCTTTAACCCTTCCAATGCTAAGGCTACTTTCTTCCAAAGCAAAAGTATGCAAAGATATTTGAAAATCATCTAAACCTGGTCATATTGGTATTCATTGGATAGCTCTCGCTAAGTACTCTCAGATGAGTACCCATGTGCCAGGGGTTCAGTTATTTTTCAGGTTTTTGCATACTTTTGTATTGGCAAAATTAGCCACCAGCATCGTAAGGTTAAGTTAAATCTTAGCCAGGGTTTGGAAATTGGGTGCCCAAAATTGGCCATTGTAAAATTTTGGGGTGTCCAAATTATCAAGGGATACCACAATAAACTCAGATTTCAACCATAAACAAGTTTAAATTTATCAAAATAATATCCTCATACAATGTCATGGGAGTTAGATAGAGATGATAGAATTAAGTCATATTCTTGAGATAAAGATATTAAGAAATTCCTCCTGAAGGGTGCTTTTTAAGGGTTTGGGTGTCCAAAAGATGCCCAGACACCCTGCTGGCTGACACTATGGCAGCAGGTGCCCCTGTTCCCTTAAACCACTCCTGCTTCAGAACACCCCAAGAAAATGTTGTCTGAATCCATGACACTTTTGGTTATAACTGGCGGCCAAAATTCAACACCTTTGTTTTATGATTTCTGTAGCTTTTTTTTAGCACAAAACATATAATTTTTGGGATAAAAGAAAATAGGGTGATGAAGAGTTTTAAATATGGGAACATTAAAATTAATGGATAAAAGATATATAGGGTGATAAAGGTTTTTTAAATTATAGACACATTTAAGTTGTATAAAAAGTACATAGGGTGATAGGTTTTTTTTAAATATGCGAACATTAAGATTTATATATAAAAGATATATAGAGTGATAAATGTTTTTTGATTACGAAAACATTAATATTATTGGATAAAAAGTACATGGGGTGATAGAGGTTTTAAATCATGCAAGATATTAATGCTTTATTTTTCATATTGTTTATATTTTACTTATCTAAAGGGCCCTTGTAATGTTGTCATTTTTAATTTTGGCTAACTGAGCATGATGCCAAGCGGGACACTTTTGTAGGCATCTTCATCTTGTAGTTATAAACAAAAGATTTCAATTTGAATTTAGGTGAAAGAAGTTTCTCCTATATCTCCTATCACTAAAAAAATATTTCACATAAGTCAGACTCTCCAGGCACTATAAGCATGATAAGCCATGCAGCTGAGTTGCATTTACTACCAGTAAAAAAAGACATCAACTGATCCTACAGGGTCAGTAAACATTTGGGGACATTCTAGTTAACAAGTTTCCCCTCAAGAATGTGCCAAATGTTTTTGATATAAATGAGATGAAATAAATAGAAATAAATGTTGTCTGTGGATTTTATGCAACATTTTGTTCTTCTTTTTATTAAAGAAATATTTATAGGACCAGTAAATTTTTTGCGGCAAAGTAGATCCTAGGTGCTCCTGGTCCTACGGGGCCAGTAACAGTTCATATGAGTACCTATGTGCCAGGGTTTCCATAATTTATCACCTTTTTTGCATCATTTTGTATTGTAAAATTAGCAACCAGCAGTGTAAGGGTTAAAGATATCAACTACAAGATAGGGTACATTTTGAAATGAGTGTGTAATTGAAATAAATAGTATGATTAAACCTCACCATTAAGTTTCCATAAAATTTTCAATTGATGTGTTCCTCAGAAAGACATATGACAAAGTACTCATGCCTTTTCAGGGCATTGGCAAAGATTGGTGGGATAAACAGCCGTTATAATTAGGGAAACAAAGGTGACATTATTTGAAGACGCTATTTCTTAGCAGAGGAGAAAACAAAATAGCAATTTAGCATATCTATCAAATTCATGAAAATAAGTATAATCACATCTGTACCAGTTCATCTAAGTTATGACTTAAATGAATAGAAGAATGGATATGCAGCGAGAGATTACTAATTACTATATGACAAAGTATGCGCTATGAAAACCTGGCTATCCCAGGGGTCTAGAATCTGGCCTCAATCTGACATCACTAGGAGACAAAGACCAATGAAGAGTTTACATTACAGAGAAAGCTGCACACCAACATGCGCAGAACATAACTTTTGGGATATACGACGCGGCCTGGTTGTTTAGGTTGACCGGCTGGTTTCATATCCACTTGTTATAAATCATCTAAAGTTATGACAATCAATATTTCACTCATGCTCAGAGATACGCTTAAAAAGACACATTTGGAATCCCTTAGAAAATGTGAATTTATTCTATATCATTTTCTAATATAACCTCCCTTTCCAAATCATTGACAAAATGTTTCAGGGTGTTTTGAATGGAAAGGGTTACTGTATTTTTCCTGGAGTGACCATTTTAAAAGAAGATGTATCTATTTTATTAAGTTTTCTAATAACACCTCTATTTCCAAATTTGTGGCAAAATGTTCAAGTTTGTTTTGAATTGAAAGTGTTACTGTATTTTAGCAGGTGTCCTTCTCAGAAGAAGATGAATTCATTTTTATATAGTTTTCTAATACAATCTCCATTTCCAAATGTGTGGCAAAATGTTGTGAGTGTTTGGAATTGAAAGGGTTACTGTATTTTCCTCCGAAGTGACCTTTTCAGAAGCCAAAGGCCAAAAGGTCACGTCACTCACTGAAACAAAATGCAGCATATACTACATGTAGAGCAGGAGAGCTACTTGCTCAGTCCTGGTGTTTCTCATAGCAGGATTAATTGGTATGAATAATACATTCACAAGGTAGTCAAGAGATTGAAGCTTAATCTTATTGCAGGCTAATTCAATCTTGGGGAGGGAGCTTTCTTCATTTTTTCTCAAGAATTGTTAAGCATTATAGGACTCATCCCAAACCATCAGACAAAGATAAGCCTGAGTGTCTTTGTTCCAGATTACAGATATGATACATTTCTTCATATCTCTATAAGTCAATGTTATTATAATTATTATGAATGTGAAAATATAGTTGTTGGTGTGTGTGTAAAAATTATTATATTCACTGCTATAATTTCATTATTATCATTTTTACTTCAACCATTTCTATTCTTATTGAGGTCTAAGAAATGATAAACAGTAGAGTTAGTTAAAGAGGGGAAATTTACTTACCATAAGAAAGCTCAATGCCTGTTGGCTGAAGAAGAAAAACTTTTCCTCTAATGGTTCATATCGATCTGCTTCAGGGATAACCAGGTCTTGAAAGAAGCTATTACTGGCGAATATCTCCATATGTCTTTTCAGTAATGGACCTAAAAAACAATAAGATTCAGTAAGCTCAAAAGGAACAAATATTACAAATCCATCAGGATGTAAATGTACCAAATACACATGTGTTGTAGCTACATCAACTAAATATTACAAATCCATCAGGATGTAAATGTACCAAATACACACGTGTTGTAGCTACATCAACTAAATATAACAAATTCATCAGGAAGTAAATGTACCAAATATACATGTGTTGTAGTTACACCAACCAAATATAACAAATTCATCAGGAAGTAAATGTACAAAATATACATGTGTTGTAGTTACACCAACCAAATATAACAAATTCATCAGGAAGTAAATGTACAAAATATACATGTGTTGTAGCTACATCAACCAAATAGTACAAATCCATCAGGATGTTAATGTACCAAATACACAAGTGCTGTAGCTAGACATAATAGCATTTTAACCTTTCCAATGCTGAGGCTACTTTCGTCCAAAGCACAAGGATGCAAAGATTTTTTTTGAAAACCATCTGAACCCTGTGTGTGATATAGAGGTTTCACAATACTGTATACCATGTTAATTTTGCACGTATGAAATAATGCACTCAGCAGGCAGCTTCCTTTGATGCCCAGTTTAATCATTGCATACTGGTTTTGAATGACAAGGTATCACGTGAGCGTGTTGTGCGATACTAGCTTAGGGATCATGTGTCCGAATAATGGTGTGCAGTTAAATAACTGTGGACTCCATGCACGCATTAATTAAAATGCCACAATATCAATACAGTATGAAGTAATTGAGTACTCCTGAGATCTACGTACCTTTTTTTATCTTTAAAAAGTTTTTTTTGTTTATTTTCCAGTTTTGGCTGAGCACCATAGCTGTAGAATCATCTAAGACATACAATAATAATAATAATAATTGATATTTGATATAGCGCCCTTTCCACCTATAATGTTCAAAAGCGCTTTTGAGTCATTGGACAGTTGTCATGGTCCATATAGTCAATTAAACTCCTTTCGAAATAGCAATGTTTTCAGCTGTTTCTTGAAGTTTTGCACACTATCAGCAGCCTTGATGTTATCAGGGAGCTCATTCCAAATGGCGTGGTGCATAGGCACAGAATGCTCTGTGTACAAAGGTATTAGCTCTACGTACCTTGGGTTTTTCGTATGAGGTGAAGCTGATCTACGTCTGATCGTCCTGGCCACAGTGGCGTAGAGCGCATGAGTTCGGCGAACACGCAGCCGATAGCCCAGATATCTACAGGAGGACCGTACTGCGTGTCCCCTACCAGTAACTCTGGAGCCCGGTACCAGCGCGTCGCCACGTAGTCTGTGTATTCATCCCCAGGTCCTGCTGTGAAAAAGTTTCGGAAAACATAACAGAGGGAAAGAGAGCTGTGGTCATAGTCTTAGCCAACATTTAGAAAGTGGGTGCCCAAAATTGGCAATAGTAAAATTTGGGGGCATCCTATTCTTCAACAGAGACCACAATATACTGAGAGAACAACCATAAACATGCATTCACTCATCAAAATTATCCATAATGTGATTGTACAATGTCACGGGAATTCTATCGAGGTGGAAAAACTCCCCAACAGATTTTGGTGTGCTGAGAGGGGTATGGGGGGTATGGGTGTCCAAAAAACACCCAAACCCTTAAAAAGCACCACTTAAAGCAACCCAAATTTTTTCTGAGAAATTTCTTTAAATGCTAATCTTTAGCATATAATCGAATTTTTTCATCTCCATATAATTACCATTACAATGTAAAAGGATATTTTGCCTTATTTTTATTAATCTATACTTGTTTATGGTTGTTATCAGAGTATATTTTGGTGCCACATAAAATTTGGATGCCCCAATACAACATTTGCCAATCTTGGGCACCCAGATTCTAAATCCTGGCTAAGCCCCTGCCTCTGGTTCTGATTAATAAATGACAAAAATAGGTATGTTAAGGTTATAATATCAAACTGCTTTGTTCTTTATTCCATGCATATGCATAATGAATTTCTTGCCCAACAGAAAATTACACGATAATGAAAATAATATCATGCTTTAGGCACACCCTCCTAAATATAACAAACACTATGTGTATTATTACTGCCAGTTTAATAAATAAATAGTTGTTTAAATTGAAATAATACAATCAACTAATACCCACAGTATAATCAATTTATGACAAATAAAAACAATACAATGGACTGATATAAAGATAAAATTAATCATTCTCTGCAATCAATCTAGTACTGTATACAGCTTTAATTTGGGTTGCTAAAAATTTAGCTTTACAGCCCTGCTAGAGGGTATTTGTGCTACTTTAGATACCCCCACTCAAGCACTCAAACTATATATTTATTACTAAATATATATTTATTTGAAGGATGTTATTTTGGCACTATCATGAGGAGCACGAAAATAGCGAAAATTAAATGCCTGTAAAAAATACCAGTTATACGCTAAAGAATAAGATTACTTACTTAGCAGACGTGCGAACCCAAAATCACATAACTTTACAACTCCATTACTTGTGAGGAGAATGTTCTCTGGTTTGACATCCCTGTGTATACACTGAAACACAAGCAGAAGGAGAAATGAAAGTGTGATATAATATACATCTTACAAACAAAAATCAATAGAGCCAGGTTTAGAAACCAGCTTAAGTCAGTGGACAAGGAACTTGATTATAGATACCTAAAATTGGTGACAAGCCAATGGGGTGTGTGTGTGTTTACATACATATATATATGTATATATATATATATATATGTATATATATATATATATATACATATATCTATATCTATATAAATATATATATATATATATATATATATATATATATATATATATATATATCTAAATATATATATATATATATATAAATATATTTATATATGTGTGTATATGTATATATACATTCATATTTATATATTTTTTATAAATTGTTCATATACGCATACATGAATACATACATATATAAAGACAGTTTTGACTATTTAGAGTCAAAATTCCAATCTTTCCTGAGTTAGACTGAAATTGAACTGAGCCCTAATGCAGGGCTCGACATAACAGATAGCCCCTTATAAGGGCAACCTTGAAAAGGGTACGGGTGGAAATAAAATGGTCGAGAAAGATATATAGAAATAACATCAACCCCAAAGTTTAAAAAATTAAGAAAATTCTTATTGTCTCTATGTCAAGGTAGAACAGGGTAATTACTATCAAATTGGCCAGGCAACCTGAACGCTTGGCGGGACTTTCTTGGGTCCAACTACACTAGGCTCCTAGTCCCTAAAAAGTTCACATTCCCTTCTGTGTTGATCAAGCACTGTGGTGTGGTACCAGGTTTGTTAGATAGATGGCACCACCTGATCCTCCTATCTCTATAGGTTTTGTCATATTCAAACTGAATCCTGGTGAGACAAATGTAAACTAAATTGGCCACTATGGCCACCTAGACTATTTGGTGCCTGGTAACAGAAACAAATGACAGAAAAAATACATATGACAGCCTAGAAATCTAGGCTAGGGTCTAACTTGCCCTGCCTGACTACCTCGGTTGGCCGGGTATACTGATAAGCCCTGTTATGAACAGTTAAGCTTACTCTATGATCCAGAACGCACCAGGAATGATCAAAATAGCTTGCATATAATGAATAAGTAAAGAACAGCAGCAGAGTATTATTATTCACACTATCATGTTACAACAAAGGCATATGATGATGGTGAGAGTTGCTGCCGATCTGGGCTCTGGGCGGGCTGAAAGGGGCCGCGCGGGAGCTGCCATAGCAACCCTGTCAATCAAGCTTTGATGGAGTGGGTGGAAGTTCCCAGGGGAAAGGTTCTAACATCTGTATGAACCTCAATCACATCAATTATTCAGTAGCCATCATGTAACATTTCACACAGAGATAGGCATGTCAACAACCTGGCAGCAATAGGCATTTCCAGGCACGATAAACAAGAAAACCAGTTGTTCATGCACTCCCGACTTGCTTACCTACAAGTGGTTTGGGTAAGAGAAAATAATGATAACTTTAAACCCTGAACTGAACTAAAAAAGTGAAACTAATATAAGGGAAAAGTCTGGAAAGTTAATACAGGTGAACTTGGATATAACGGACCACTGTATGACAGATTGTTGCATATGATGGATGATATGCTTGGTCCCAGTAGATGCATATCAAGTATTCGTCATATGTATACAACGGATTTTGCATATGACGGACCAATTTCCCTGGTCCCATTGAGTCTGTCATATCCCAGTTCACCTGTATTGCATACTTGATGATGATCACCCCGGAAAGGTCAACAGGGCCTTTTAGACTTTTTAAAAAAAATTTAAAAGGCATTTCAAAATGGGAAGTGAAACTCTTATTTGGCCTAAGATATCTCATTCTAAATCATGCTGAACGCCATACTGAACACTAGTGCTATCACCTGGGATTGGAAGTCTGATCACATTGCCATAAGTAAACTGAAATGGGTGTGCAATGGGCCTTGATAATCATCTGAAGGGGGTAGCAATAAAGTTGGAGTGCTGAGTATATTTGCACAGATCAGGAATAGAGCCTTCTTGACCAGGACCTGTTAGCTGATACCAGGATAATGATGTGTAGCTTTGATGGCATGGAGATAACATGGCATGCCTTAGACTTGCTACAAGCCTGTGATATCAGGCTCTTTCACTGATCTGACTAGACTTGCTACAAGCCTGTGATATCAGGCTCTTTCACTGATCTGACTAGACTTGCTACAAGCCTGTGATATCAGGCTCTTTCACTGATCTGACTAGACTTGCTACAAGCCTGTGATATCAGGCTCTTTCACTGATCTGACTAGACTTGCTACAAGCCTGTGATATCAGGCTCTTTCACTGATCTGACTAGACTTGCTACAAGCCTGTTATTTCAGTCAGAGATCTTAGTATACCGCAGAGCCATCTATCCACAAGGGAGGACATTTAAATATGGCCTGGGAGGCAGGCTATGATCTGACTAGCATACCTGTCAACCCCAGATAAAAAAAACAGGAGATTTTCTCACGCGGCAGTGCCGCTACCATATACGTTAGTTTACCAACTTCCCACCAGGTGCCGCACGTGTATATAAAATTTACCAATGTCACACCAGGTGGCTCCTACCTAATGTAGTGCCAATACTCTCAACTTTCTGCAGTAAACAGATGGACATAATAACAACAAATCAATTTTAATTTTAATGTTATGATGTTAGACCAGCATGCACCTCTTTCTACTTCTTAAAATTCAGCTTATATCAATTAAAACATCTACTGCTAAAAATAGGAATGGTTATCTAGGCTAATTGCAACTTTTGGGCAAGCTGGGTTCAATTAGGTCAACTGAGTATTGTTTAGGCAGGCTAGAAAAGAGCTGAGTTGCATGCTAAGCTGTAGGAGTTTAAGTAGATCTTGGCTGAACTTGAGGAAAAACAGGAGATTATAGTCGCTTTAGACTGGTTTTCTAGAAAAACAGGAGAAAAACAGGAGACAAGAAAAAACAGGAGAAAAACAGGAGGCAGGTAAAATGAAGTCCAAAAAACAGGAGACTCCTGTTAAAAACAGGAGACTTGACAGGTATGGACTAGACTTGCTACAAGCCTGTGATATCTGGCTCTTTCACTGATCTGACCTGAGTTGATTTCACCTCCAGGTTTAGTTCTGAATAAATCCTCAAGGGGGACACACTTGAGCTGCAGTCTGTATCACATTTCAGTCTGACATCCGAGTATACCGCAGGGCCATCTATCCACAAGGGAGGACATCTAAATATGGCAGTCTGTCAATGTTTCCACACCGCTAGCCTAGCTACTAAGCTTTACTGTATCTTACTTTTCTATAAATCAAGATACTAGGATAATGATGTGTAGCTTTGATGGCATGGAGATAACATGGCATGCCTAGGCAGTCTGTCAATGTTTCCACACCCCTAGCCTAGCTACTATTAGCTTTAAATACTGTATCTTACTTTTTTATATATCAATGTATGTCTGCACCTATGCTACATAGGGACTTGTGGCCTACTGATGTCAATTTAGTTTGCCACAAGAAGGGGTTGTAATGGTGGTAAATGGTAGCAAATACTATTTCCAACTACCTTCCTAGTATACCGCAGCGCCATCTATCCACAAGGGATGACATTCAAAGATGGCCTGGGAGGCAGGCTACCGCACCCCTAAAAGGTTACCTCTTACCTAGCCTAGATTTCTAGACTGTCATATGTATTTTCTGTCATGTCTTTTCTGTTACCAAGCACCAAATAGTCTAGGTGGCCATAGTGGTCAATTTAGTTTACATTTATCTCACCAGGGGAATAGAGGATTCAGTTTGAGTATGACACCCTAAAATCTCTAGAAGTAGGAGGACCAGGTGGTCCCATCTATCAACCACACCTGGCACTACACCACAATGACCAAATACTTACATTATGCCTATGACAGAATTCCACAGCCATCAATGTCTGCCAGATGATTTTCTTTGTCTGTGGTTCTGGTACTCTGTAAATATAATATACATATATAACCATATTATGCATAAAGTAATGTTTATTTCCAGCAAAAAATGTTCCAGCACACACAATTCAGTAGACCCAAATGTACCTCAAATCACTGCTTCAACATTAAAATGTAGCCATCTTTTTCGGGCAAAATGATTTATATATATAAATATATTTGTATATATATATATATATATATTTGTATATATATATATATATATATATATATATATATATATATATATATATATATATATATATATATATATATGTATATGTATATATATATATATATATATATATATATATATATATACATTTATATATATACATATATATATATACATTTATATATATACATATATATATATACATATATATATATATATATATATATATATATATATATATATATATATATATATATATATATATATATATATATATATATATATATATATACACACACATATATATATATATATATATATATATATATATGAACATTTATAGATTGATTGATTACACATTCTCATGCCTCATAGTGTAGCTATAACAAACGGAATACATGTATGCATGCAGTGTTAATGGGCAATTACTTCCATATCAAAGTGATATAAACAAAGATCTGGCAAATATTATGCTGCTATTGGATTGGAGTGTCATGGAGATTAAGTGCAATTGTAAATCAAAAGACAATCAACAGTAGTAGCATCACAGAGGATTAAATTTGCATGAATCCATGTGGATATAGAAATAGAGATTCCCAGACAAGAGAGCTACAGGTATTTGCTGACATCCGGAGTAACATTTTCTGCCCTTCGGATTACAGGGACTTAGCCAGGACCCGTCCTACCTGTCTTTTGGACAAAAAATCTTCTTATTGGAAAGGAAAGAATTTTCAGTTTTGACATTTTCCTAAAAAACATTATCTAGGTCATAGCTGAAGTGCCAAAACAGGCAATCAAATGTAGTTGCTATCAGGATTTGGAGTGGATGAGTAGCCAACACTGGATGGGCAGACAATTACCCTTATCTAAAGTGGCAGAATTAGGTTCCCCAACTCATATTGTTCCCAAGGCAGAAAAAATCACACACCTTATGTCAGAAAAGTTGTCTCTACATCTCACACGATGTTAAACCTCTTATATTTTCTATGACAAGCAAAGTTCTTTTTTCTCATTTCTCTGTCTATTAAACTATTTCTGAATGAAACTTTCGAAATGTGTCAGAAACACCATAAACAACACCAAAAAGTGATAGGAAGTTATAGGAAATATTTTTTAACGGTGTAAAATGCTTGTATTTAATTTGAGGGATGAATATTTCAAAGCCAATCAAGAAATTTGGTACAATTTTACAATCTTTAATAATAATCACAATAATCACCATGACAGTCGAGAGCATTCTATTAACTCAACGGGGATCAAGTCAACTAATAAATGGTAAATGCTATAGCTTGTCCCTACCTAATTTCACACATTCATAAATATCTACCCATACCTAATGAGTGGTAAACATGAAAGAGTAATCTATATTTGTTGCTCCCTGTTTGAAAGGTCTGGTTCAATTCATGCCTACAGGCGGAGGCGTGCGTTTTTTCTAACATGCTTAGTGTAGTTAAGAGCATGCATACATAACGTTACATGATGAGATCTGTCATCTTGACCGTATAATGAGGATAATTATTGCAATCACAAAGATGCTAATTAATCACATCAAGTAATTATTGCAAGTAAAATCACGAGATAGTTCTCGCGCTTTTAACTTTAATCTGAATTTTAATTGGCTGTTTGCATTTTGATACAACAACATGAGCAATGCCTGCAGTGTTAAGTCCTAATCATTGTTTTGTATTTAATTTGGGGGTTAGTCTTAACCCTTCCAATGCTGAGACTACTTTCGTCCAAAGCACAAGTATGCAAGATTCTTGAAGAACCATTGAAACCCTGTCTTCTTGGTATTCATTTGAAAGCTCTCGCCGAGTACTCTCAGATGAGTACCCATTTGCTAGGGTTTCAGTAATTTTTCAGATTTTTTGCATCTTTTTGTATTGGCCAAATAAGCCACCAGCAGCATAAGGGTTAAGATACTGTTTTGTTCTGCAGTAGTTTCAAAGTATTTCAATTAGTGCGCTAAATCTTTTAGTTGATCTTATTGCTGATGTTTTCTTGCAAGATGGGCTTGTTTCTTGCAAGAAATGAATCAATGATCAGCATTGTGGGAGATTTCCACAGTATCATCGAACAAGTGAAATCAGTCACACACACCCTGCTAATCTATATTTCATTTATATATTACATTTTAGATGCACTTGATATTATTATTCTTGGAAATTTAGACCACCCTGGGGATTTGGGCCACTATAATTATTTTGCAAAATAGTGATTGGGAAATATGGACCACCCTTGATTTATCACTGGTAGCTGTTTTACAAAGAACAGACAATTATCACTCTCTCTGTCAGTATTTTCATAAAACATGGGCCATCATCAACCCATGAAAATTGCTATTATTAAAAAAGTGTACCATATTACTGACAATATACAGTACTTATACAAAGCTGCATTCCTTCAATAAAGGCCATGCCAGCACCATATCAATTTTGTTATATAGTACTATTTCGTCACTAAAGTGTTCAATTTGTACAATTTGTAGAACTTTCATGACATATTTTAAATAATAACTTTATAAGCATAAAGACTGTTTTAAGTGACTACGAAAAATTGGGTAAGGTAAGGAAATTCGGTTATGTAAAGTTTATTTTTCCATAACACTTTAAGAGACAAAAAAAGAAAAAAAAATTTACCACTGAACAATGTCTTTTCTAATAATCAATTTTATACTTTTTTTGGCCATTTATTTATCTACCAAGCATGCGTGCATAACTGACAAATCCAAGCCACAATTTTAGCATCCATAAAACTTGTGAAGTTGTGTACCTGTAAATAGTCTGTCTGACGCAAGCTTGGCTGACCATTTTTTCCTCTTTTTTGTAACATAATGTTTGTATTTCATATCCAAACTTGGCAAACCTCTTAGGATCAGTTAGTCCTGTATCTATATACTTACTTTCTTTCTTAACTCCTTAAAATGTTTATTTTGCTCATTGGGTGCCCATAGTAAAATTCCATGCGAGATCGCTCACATTTGCACTGTTTGCAATGGTCAAATTTTACAATGATACCTTTTGAGCAAAATTACCATTTTAAGGGGTTGAGAAAGAAAGTAGGTATAGAGATACACCAAGACACAGTGATCCTAAGAGGTTTGCCAAGTTTGGATAGGAAATATAAACTTTATGTAACAAAAAAGAGGAAAAAAAACATGGTCAGCCAAGCTTAATGTTCAGACAGCAGGGCTCAAAATTAGGGGGTGCCTGGAGCCTGGAGCCCAAATTTGTATTGGTTTCTATACACAACTCCATTATGTAGTTTTTGAAGATGCAGTTGGGCTCCTTGGAAAAACTTAATTTCGAGCCCTGGAGAGACTATAAGTGTGCAGGGCTCGACATTGGTGCTTGCCCCATTGCCCCGGGCAAGTAGAATTTGTAAATTATAGCTGTGGGGCAAGTGAAAACTGCATCTTGCTTGCCCCACTGCGAAAGTACGTTTTGTATATTTCAGGTTTACTTTTGAGAATGTGTGCAAGTTTCGTGGTCTGCCATCCAAGCTTGTCCTAGAAAATATGCTGTCACATGCCATAACCATGTTTTACTTGGTTTTAAATGAAATATTATGAAATTATTATATACAATTTTTCAAGGGCAAGTGAAAGTTGGAGTAGGGCAAGTGAAATTTGAATCTCACTTGCCCTACGGGGCAAGTCGTTGCAAAAGTTAACGTCGTGCCCTGGTGTGGTTTAGATGATCTTTACTCACCCTTCTGGAAAGCGCTCCATCTCATGTAGCACCGTGCGGTCCACATATTCAAACACCAGATGCAAACGCCTCTTTTTTCTGAACACTTCAATTAAATTTACTAGGTTAGGGTGTTTTAATTGCTGAAAAGAGAAAAGAAAAGTATGTCAGTGGCATAAAACATGTTTCCAAAATCTCAGTTTAAAGAGCACACCTCTTTCAGGGTCTGACACTTAGATTTCAGGCTAGGGGCCCGAAAAGGTCTTTTTGATAAATTTAGTGGTCAAAAACAGTATTTCTGTATTATTATATATAGTATTTCGGGCCCCTAGTCTGAAAAATCTAGGGGCCCACAGCGAAATCTAGGGGCATATGCCCCTGGGCCCCTGTGAAAGTCAAACCCTGTCTTTGTGTTTATAAAGTATTAATGCAGTGCACTTGTACTGCTCACACTTAACCCTTCCAATGCTGAGGCTTCTTTCGGCCAAAGTAAAAGGATGAAAAGATTTTTGAAAATCATGTAAACCCTGTCAAAATAATAATAATAATAATAATAATAATAATAATAATAATAATAATAATAATAATAATGATAATAATATTGTCATTTGATATTGTACCCTTTCCATATGTTGGTATTCATTGGATAACTCTCACTGAGTACTCTCAGCTGAGTACCCATGTGCCAGAGTTTCAGGCATTTTTTAAAAGTTTTTTTTGCAGAATAAGGGTTTTAAAGAATATTTCTTGGCTGATTAACCATTTTTAAAACCTTTTGCTGGTGGCTAATGTGGTACACGTGAAATGATGACAAAAATCTGAGAATTGACTGAAACCCTTGCAAATGATACTCATCTGATAGCACACAGCGAGAGCCTTCCAATGAATACCAACATAACAGGGTTAAGATGATTTTCATAATTTTTTGCATTTTTGTGCATTGGACGAAAGTGACCTCAGCATCAGAAGGTCAGCGCCTGATAAATATGTAATGAGGAAACATATAGCCACCATCAGCAGGGATTGACTTAAAAAAAATTTTCTGGTCGGTTTTCGGGCGATCTCATATGATAAATGATAGTCAGTCTTGGGTTGGCCGGACAAATCTCAGGGCGTGAATACCGCCCGGACACCCACTTAAGTCAAACCCTGTCATCACCTGTTCAGGTGTGGTGGGGTGTGGCCAGGTGTTAAGGGCCGCTTTCCCTAAATATATGTCCACTCAGGAGGATTGAGTACCAAATATTCATGACTTTCAGAACTAGCAGCCAAACGTGGGAAAATAGTCACTTCCATAGTTAGTTAAATCTATACGTCATTCCTGGGTTATTTTATAAAGCACCATAGATGTCCAGGTGTCCATGCTTTAATGCCTTAAAAAAGTGGTTTCATGAACTCTTTAGAAGAAGTAGACATTTTCACTTCTACTATAATCAGTTGATGAGTGTTTACAGTTGACTTTGCCAATTGTAATAAATTCTAAATCAGTAGAGGCCAGTTTTGATCTTAACTAGGGCTCTACACTTATAGTGAACCACTGGCCCCATGCAGGCTAGTAAAAGTTCCCAAAAACAGCTTCAGGCAGGTAAAAAAAGACCTCAACTTGTCCTACAGGGCCAGTGAACATTTGGGGGATGTTCTCAAAAAATTCCCCACAAGAGTGTCCCCAAATGATTTTGAAATAAATGAAGATATAATTAATGAAAATAAATGATGTCAGTGAATTTTATGCAATGTTTTTTCTTGAGATGTTAAAGAAAATCTGTAAGACCAGTAAATATTTTGCAGGACCAGCAGATCCTAGATGTTACTGGTCCTATAGGGCAAGTAGCATTTTGAGCTTAAGCGTTGAGGCCTGTAAACTGTAGTGGACAAAGGATAAGCTAGGTTTTTTTTGCTTACTATTTAGGAGTTAACACTAGTTCTACATGACAATGTTTATCCTCTCGATCTTGCACATGGCGGCATGGTCTTAGCCAGCAGGGCGTCTGGGTGTCTTTTTGGACACCCAAACCCTTAAAAAGCACCCCTCAGGACACCCAATATTTTTGTGGGAAATTTCTTAAAATGTTAATCTCAAGTATATAATTGAATTCTCTCATCTCCATATAATTTCCATACCATTGTATAAGGATATCATGCCTTATTTTGATAAATGTAATTATGTTTATGGTTGAAATCAGAGTATATTGTGAACCACCTTAAAAATATGGAGGCCCAAATATTTCACAATTGCCAACTTTGGGTACCCAGTTTCTAAATCCTGGCTAAGACCCTGCAATTGGCGGTCAAATGAGGCACTCAACCTTCTCAAGACCCTCATGGTGGGGATGATCCACTCAATCGCTTCTCATTTCAAACATGGTGCTTCTATGCAGTAGCATTCCTCCTCAAACAACAGTTACTCAGCAAATGCATTAGGGTGATTAAAACAACATGGTCTAGTAAATAATTAACCTCTTCATGCACAGAGAGCTGCAGTTCACCTCACAATGCATTGCAGAAGTGTTCTTTGAAATACACTGGATCCTGTCAAACTCCACGACCTAGTAAACACCTTCATAACTTGAACACCATCATAGTCGTGGTAACATTGATACGCTCTTTGTTGATGAATTGACAACTGTACTCAGACAATACCACCTGCCAATTAGTCCTAGCCAGCAGGGCCTCTGGGTGCCTTTTGGACACCCAAACCGTCAAAACCTACCCTTCAGGACACCCAAATTTGTTTATAAGGAATTTTTTGAAATGTAGAATTCAAGTTTCAAACATAAATTTTTAAGTTTTTCTACCTCAATATAATTCCCATGCCATTGTATAAGGATATAATGCCTTTTTTAAATAATTAAATACAAGTTTATGGTTGATATCAGAGTATATTGTGGTCTCCCCTGAAAAATGGAATGCCCAAAAACTTTACAATTGCCAATTATGGGCACCCAGTATGTGTTTATACAGGTTCAACTGTAAATGCCTATTGTAAACACAGATGAACGTTATGACTACCTTTTCCATATAGGAGACTCCAATAAACACACTCTCCCTAGTTGCTATTTACACCAACTGAACCATAGCAAAAAAGTCACATTCAGGATCGATACCTGAGTACCTACTGTAAAGCAAAGGACTGCACTGAAATAACCATTGAAGTGCACCCAGGTACCCACCTAAGGCCTAAAAAAATTAATTGTTTGTTTCCTGTAACGGTCCGAAAAAAAATAGGGTAGGTAGGTCGGTAAAAAAAATTTATTTGCATAATTTTTTTGGTCAAAAATGTTTGTTTTATGCATGTTTTACGTTGATTGGGAGTTGGATGGGCGATAAAAACTTTAGGGTAGGGATTTTTTGAATAAAAACTTGTTAGGGTAGGGTTACAGGAAACAAACAACTTTTTTTTAGGCCTAACTGTGAGGCAGGGACCAACATCAGGGACTTAGCAGGGACCCTTCCTGCCTGTTTTTCTAGACAGTCACAGGCTGTTTCCTGAAACCTCCTTTCTGCACAGGCAAAAGAAATTTATCACGAGTTTTCAATTTTAACTATTTGGGGTTGATAACCAAATATTTTCCTACCAAACCATCTTTTAGGACATTCTTGAAGAGCCCGTTAACACAGACTTGCAGCAAGTCTAAGAGAAGTAGAGTCATACATCATTTCTGAAAAGGCTAAATCAATAACATGGGGGGGGGGGGGGGGGGAAATATTATAAAATCAATGAAACCAAACAGAGTAGATGCCTTATTACACTAGGTGAACGATAAATAAGCGAACACCTCCACTCAACACAAATATGGTAATGTGAAAACCAGAAAATCAATATGTGGTTTAAAGAGTACAAGCCTCACAATAAAAAGAGATTGTGTCAATTTTGTTTCCTATATATGATGCACGAAAGTAGGCAAACATGTGTTTGTCAACCAGGTTCTTTCTGCATTACATAAAATAATCTTCATCCCCATGATACCATCTCTTTTTTATTCCATATATACCTGGGCATCCATGTGACAAGTTTTCTCTGCATTTATGACACCTTTGAAAAAAATATCTATTGAGATATTTAAAGAAGGATTTCACATACTATTTAAAGGAGGGCAGTTATTTGGGTCTCTGGCCATTTTTTCTCTTTAAAATAATTGCCTATAAATGCTCTGATCCTAGAAACATCACCAAAATAGGTGGGAGTTTTGAGTCTCTACAAGCACAATTGGATTAAGACATACAATCATTACTTGACCTTACCCATTTTGTCCTTACTGTTACTCATCCAAGGTATTTGGGGTACTACTTTTTACCAATAAGTATCAGACAGAGAATTTTTAAAGAAGATTGATTTTAGTAGATGAATGTTTTCTAGTGTATTTATGGGATTTCGGATCATGGTGGTTTGAGTCATGGATCGAGTTTGTTTTTTCAGCCCAAAATCAGAAAGGTGTGGTATTTCCAAAATGGAATTATTGTATACCGTAAATTCTCAGTAATTTGGGACAATTTTTAATAATAACAATATTTATGGGTTCATGGTGGCCCATGTATTCTGAAAATACCTTGATGTAGCATCAGCAAGAATTACAGCTAAGTCCATATTTTGTGAAATGGCAACTGGCAATAGCTGGAGGCTGCAGATTTCCCATGAATTATTTTGCAAAATAATCATAGTGGCCCAAATTCCTGGGGTGGTCTAAATTTCTGAGAATTTACGGTAGCGTATGGGGTTGGAGGGTATCTTAACAATTAACCCATACCCTACCTGTACCTGATTACCACAAAATACCAGTGCTCTCCTGTCAATCATCTCACCTGCCAACAGCATACCTAATTACCTATACACCCTATTGTTCTAGGGCATTGTTTAACGATATTGACCAGAAGTGGGTTATGCTAGGTCAGCAGAAGCGGGCCAACGCTGTGAACTATAACAAAGACAACACCACAGTTCATGCCCTCCTTCCCTACTTTCCTACCACAGCAGCAGGCCGTGTTTACTATCAGAGGCCGTTGCCATAGCACCACCCTGATTGGATTTCCTCATTGGGCACCGTAAGTATCCAGAGTCGACAGAGTGGGGAGGTTAATTTCACAGCTTTCTGCATTGCTAGGCAAAAGTGGTATAAAATCACTCAAGCAGCTGGGATAAATGAGAGTTGGGTGAAAAGGAAACTGCGCTCTACTGCCGCAGCAGGCGACAGTGCCCCTGGTTTCCTGCAGCGTGGAAAGAATGAAATAGGTCTGGTGTGGCTGACCGTAATCACAACAATTAACCCATGAGATGACCAATTTATTTTCTAAGAATAGCAAACCCTTGGACAGCAGACAACAACGGCTCCATTGGACAATATACATATTTATAGAATGACAATAGTTGTTTGTGGAAATGAGAAAAACAAACCCTGTTCTATGACAGTGTACCTTGACAAACTGCAGCATTGAAAGAATGAAATAGGTCTGGCATGACCGAAAGTAATCATGACGCCCATTAGATGGTATCAGGACAATATCCCCCCGGACAATATCCCCCCGGACAATATCCCCCGGACAATATCCCCCCGGACAATATCCCCCCAGGACAAAATCCCCCCGGACAATATCCCCCCGTTCCAATATCCCCCCGGACAATATCCCCCCGGACAATATCCCCCCGAATTATTTTTTTTTAATTCCAGTGTTTTAAATTATCCTAAATCATGTGCCGGTAAAAAAAAATTCAATTAAAAAAAAAATTGCAGTGTTTTAAATTATTCTAAATTTTTTTTTCCAAAATTCAAAAAAAAAATTAGTAGTTTTAAATTATCCTAAATCATGTGCCGGTAAAAAAAAAATTAAATTCAAAAATAAAATTGCAGTGTTTCAAATTATTCTAAAAATTTTTTTCAAAAATTCAAAAAAATATTAGCATTTTAAATAATCCTAAATCATGTGCCGGTAAAAAAAAATTCAATTAAAAAAAAAAATACAGTGTTTTAAATTATTCTAAATTTTTTTTTCAAAAACTTAAAAAAGAATTAGCATTTTAAATAATCCTAAATCATGTGTCGGTAAAATAAAATTCAATTAAAAAAAAAAAATGCAGTGTTTTAAATTATTCTAAAAAATTTTTAAAAATAAGAATAATTAAAAATACTGGAATTGTTTTTAACTAAAAAAAAAACAAGATAGACGCCAGTGGCGTCAAGAGGTTGATTCCTTGTATGTCTTTTTGTAGTTAATCATTTGCAATTTTTTGTTTTTTTAATATTTTGCTATTTTGAAATTTTTCTGATTTTTGTGTTTTTTCGTTAGTGGTTACAGACTGATACACACTTGTAATGCTGCTGATGATACTTACAGACTTTTTAATCAAAAACCAAGTTTGTGAATAGACATTAATATCAGTTTGGAGCACTATAAAACATTTTCCTTTTTTATGAAATTCTTTATCTTTTTATCATACCTAATAGTGCCAAAAAATACATCTGAAACACATATCTTTCAAATTTTTCATAAGATTTCTATCTAAAACCCTCCCTCAAATATTTTCCAAAACTATAACCCACTTCTAGCTATCCAGAAACTTTGACAAACTCACCACCCACCATCACCTATCCAGTAGATCACCAAACATGAACGGGAAAAGCCCACATCCTGCACTGCAAATGACAGTCAACAAAACCCCACCAATAGCATGCTTGCCACAACTTACTTAATGCTGCCTGAAGAACTTTAGTCCGTGACTTACCCTTACATGAAAATGGCCAAACACTGCCAGAATGCAAACATGCACAGGGATCAACCTTATGGTCCCTTAAAGGGCATATGCCCCTGAACCATGTGATTTTGCTACCAGATGATGAATTATAGGAGCCAAGTTTGTGAACGGACATTAAATATCAGCTTAAAGCATTTTAAAAACTTTTCCTTTTTTTGAAATTCTTTATCTTTTCATCATACCTAATAGTGCCAAAAAATACAGCTGAAACACAAACCTTTCAAACTTTTCCCTGGGAGCATGCCCCAAGATCCCCAAACCTGGACAATGCACCCCTGGCAAAACCATACCGTCGTGGTGGCCGCACAGGAATTTAATAGCCCCTAAACTTAAAATCCTGGGAGCCAAATCTGCTCCTGTCTGAAAATGTTAAAGTCAATCACTGATGCATGTAACAAACTGACTGGCTGCCTGCAAATAACACCACATCAAAATCAAACATGTTGCCAACAGCCAAAAATCCACTCCCCCTTAACAGAGGCTTGTGACTCTCCCCCACAACACAAAATGTTAACACATAAGCTAAGTATATACAACAAAGCCCATGCATTAAAATAAGTGCCGGCTCTCAAATATTAAAAAAGACCAACAGTTAAACAGCGAATAAAAAATTTCATCATAACCTAAAATTCAGCACGCATAAATAAAATGCAACTTTTGACAAACTGAATTAATCACTAAGCCTATCCGCCAAATATAAACATGAACATTTTAACACACATACTTCAGAAAAAGAGAGCGATGGGGGGCGGGGTTAAAAATTTGACATCTGACATATCATCAAAGTAACACAAAACATTTACATGAAGATGGCCAAACACTGCCTAAAAGCAAACATGAACAGGGATCAACCTTATGTACCCTTTAGGGGCATATGCCCCTGGTTCATGTGATATTGCAACCAGATGAAAAAATATACGAGCCAACTTTGTGAAAGGACATTAAATATATGTTTGGAGCATTTTAAAACATTTTCCTTTTTCCTTAAATTCTTTATCTTTCTATCATACCTAATAGTGCCAAAAAATACATCTGAAACACATATCCTACAATTTTTTCATAAGAATTCTATCTAAAACCCTCCCCCAAATATTTCCCAAAATTATAACCCACTTCTAGCTATCCAAGAAACTATGACAAACCCACCATCACTCATCCAGTAGATCACCAAACATGAATGGGAAAAGCCCACATCCTGCACTGCAAATGAGAGTCAACAAAACCCCACCAATAGCATGCTTGCCACAACTTACCTGCTGCTGCCTGAAGAACATTAGTCCGTGACTTACCTTTACATGAAAATGACCAAACACTGCCTGAGTGCAAACATGCACAAGGATCAACCTTATGGTCCCTTAAGGGGCATATGTTCCTGGATTATGTGATTTTGCTACCTGATGATGAACTATAAGAGCCAAGCTTGTGAATGGACATTAAATATCAGCTTAGAACATTTTAAAAAAAATTCAACTTTCTTGAACTTCTTTATCTTTTTATCATACCTAATAGTGCCAATAAATACATCAGAAACACAAACTATTCAATTTTTTCCCTGGAAAAATGCTCCAAAACCCCCAAACCTGGACAGTTAAAACATTTCCCTTCCACTGAAATTCTTTATCTTTTTATCATACCTAATAGTGCCAAAAAATACAACTGAAACACATATCCCTCAATTTTTTCAAAAGAATTCTATCTAAAACCCTCCCTCAAATATTTTCGAAAACTATAACCCACTCCTAGCTATCCAAGAAACTATGGCAAACTCACCACCACTAATCCAGTAGATCACCAAACATGAATGGGAAAAGCCTACAACCAGCACTGCAAATGACAGCCAACAAAACCCCACCAGCAGCATGCTTGCCACAACTAATATGCTGCTGCCTGAAGAACTTTAGTCCGTGACTTACCTTTACATGAAAATGGCCAAACACTGCCTGAATGCAAACATGCACAAATATCAACCATATGGCCCCTTAAGGGACATATGCCCCTGGCCATGATCTTCCGCCACTAAAGCAGGTCCAGCACTACCAGAAACCCAATATGCATGCAATAACTTTGTACTTAAACCTAAAATAGACTGATACACACTTGTAATGCTGCTGATGATACTTACAGACTTTTTAATCAAAAACCAAGTTTGTGAATAGACATTAATATCAGTTTGGAGCAATTTAAAACAATTTCCTTTTATTTGAACTTCTTTATCTTTTTATCACACCTAATAGTGCCAAAAAATACATCTGAAACACATATCTTCCAAACTTTTCATAAGATTTCTATCTAAATCCGCACTTAAAAAAACTTCCCTATTTTTGAATTTCTTTATCTTTTTATCACACCTAATAGTGCCAAGAAATACAACTATAAGAGCCAGTTTGTGAATGTACATTAAATATCAGTCTAGAACAATTTCAAAAAAAATTCCCATTCTTTGAACTTCTTTATCTTTCTATCATACCTAATAGTGTTAAAAAATACATCAGAAACACAAACTTTGTAATTTTCCCTTTATTTTGATCAGTATTTTCGTTTGTTTTGCATCTTGGGCGATACAAATGCAGGGAGATGCTGATTGGGCCCGAGCACTGGGTTGAAGGGGTATGGGACCGGCATCGGCATCAAAGGGTAGAAGCCTGCATACTTCAGGTCTGCTACTTCACCTACACCATGCAACCTGAAAAAATAATCATACATACCATCAAAGCAACACAAAAATATCAACACAAAACATATCTCACCAAATGCAATCTTATATTATCACACCGACACAATATCTTCTTTAAACAGTACTTGTTTTGTTTGAGGGACAGTGAAGATTTGCATGGTTTCTATATTTTGTGTATGTGTTTTTATAAAATTGTATATTGAGTGATAGTTTTGTATTGATACTTTTGTATTTATTTCAATTTAATGTATGCTTACTATTTTGGGTTGTCAGGTAAATCAAGTTCCTATGATGCTCTTTGGTGTAGATGCAGTATGATGTCGAAGCCAGTTTCTATGACAGTACACACTTTTCCTGTCACCCAAAACAATTAAAATCATATCTTTATCTAAAATACAACAACAGTGAGAACGGAAGGGATGGCAGGGTTAAAGGTCTGCTAACTTCAGGACTGCATACTACACTCATGGTGAGAAGGGTATATATACTGACTGCTGAAATCGCGATAAAAATATTTACTACTTCCGTTTTTTTCAAAGTTGTTTTTTTACGATTGTGGGGAACAAAAAAAATCCACAAATGGGCAGGATGGATTATTTAGAGTCATACATACCATCAAAGCAACACAAAAATATCAACACAAAACATATCTCACCAAATGCAATCTTATATTATCACACCGACACAATATCTTCTTTAAACAGTAATTGTTTTGTTTGAGGGACAGTGAAGATTTGCATGGTTTCTATATTTTGTGGATGTGTTTTTATAAAATTGTATATTGAGTGATAGTTTTGTATTGATACTTTTGTATTTATTTCAATTTAATGTATGCTTACTATTTTGGGTTGTCAGGTGAATCAAGTTCCTATGATGCTCTTTGGTGTAGATGCAGTATGATGTCGAAGCCAGTTTCTATGAGTGCTGCCTGCAGTTATGTCCCTTGACACCCTTCTCACCATGAGTGAAAATGCAATCCTGAAGTATGCAGACCATTAACCCTGCCATCCCATGCATTCGCATTACATGCTCTTTGGGCTTATAAGTTTGTGACCAATAAATTATAACAGTACACACTTTTCCTGTCACCCAAAACAATTAAAATCATATCTTTATCTAAAATACAACAACAGTGAGAACGGAAGGGATGGCAGGATTAAAGGTCTGCTAACTTCAGGACTGCATACTACACTCATGGTGAGAAGGGTATATATACTGACTGCTGAAATCGCGATAAAAATATTTACTACTTCCGTTTTTTTCAAAGTTGTTTTCTTACGATTGTGGGGATCAAAGAAAATCCACAAATGGGCAGGATGGATTATTTAGAGTCTGTTTTCTTGAAGTTGAAACTTTTTTTCCGGTTTTAGTGGCGAAATTAATAAGTAAATTTAGAATTTCGCCAGGGTTCCTAAATCAACATTCCAAAAAGCCGTTTTTGCCGTTTTTTTCCGAAGTCGCCATTTTTTTTCAAAAATTACAAATATAAGCAACAAGTTATGATAATAGGGTAAAAGCCCTATTTGTTGCGAACACTTTGATGGGCCATTTGTAAATTTTGACCCAGAAACGGCGACGTGACAATTTATTGAAAAAAGTATGTTTTTTGTGTGAAATGCACACAATGCATATCAATGCCCTAATCTCGCTATATCAAAAAAATCAACTTCCGGTTGTAGCGAAAAGCTATTTTTTCGCTTCCAACCTGAAGTTGAATTAAAAAAATGATTGAATCAGATAGATGAGGATCTCATCTATCCAGGTAGGTAGTCATATTGTGATCGGGGGGAGATAGCTTGATGAAATTGACAGGAATCGGCGAGGTACCATTGAGAATGTACTAATCGCCGTGGTCAACACGCCACCATCGATGCGTGTTGACTAATATCTCAAAATATTTTCGATTTTCCGAAACCAAAAGAATTAATCTTAATAATATAGATACTTGGCTTGTTAATTCTTTTGGTTTCAGAATTTTAGAGTTAGAGATGGCCACAAACGAAAGCTTTGAAATCGGGGTGCAAATTTCGTCAAACCCGACCCATCGCCATGTTCACGCCACCATCGATGCGTGTTGACAAATATCTCAAAATATTTTCGATTTTCCGAAACCAAAAGAATTAATCTTAATAATATAGATACTTGGCTTGTTAATTCTTTTGGTTTCAGAATTTTAGAGTTAGAGATGGCCACAAACGAAAGCTTTGAAATCGGGGTGCAAATTTCGGCAAAACCGATATTCAAAATGGCGGAGGGTAACCTAGCCAATGTAAAAAATACGTGAATGAACACGTAAGTAAAATAGTACAAAGAGAAATACAAATAGCCGCTCATTGGTTAATAAACCGCGGGAAAGAGTACCACGTGGTGTGACGGTGAGGCAGTGAGACCGCTCATTGGATAATTCACCAGAGACAAACCACGTGGTGCTGTCACGTGATTAGCCGATCGCAGAAAAGTATGTTTTTTGTGTGAAATGCACACAATGCATATCAATGCCCTAATCTCGCTATATCAAAAAAATCAACTTCCGGTTGTAGCGAAAAGCTATTTTTTCGCTTCCAACCTGAAGTTGAATTAAAAAAATGATTGAATCAGATAGATGAGGATCTCATCTATCCAGGTAGGTAGTCATATTGTGATCGGGGGGAGATAGCTTGATGAAATTGACAGGAATCGGCGAGGTACCATTGAGAATGTACTAATCGCCGTGGTCAACACGCCACCATCGATGCGTGTTGACAAATATCTCAAAATATTTTCGATTTTCCGAAACCAAAAGAATTAATCTTAATAATATAGATACTTGGCTTGTTAATTCTTTTGGTTTCAGAATTTTAGAGTTAGAGATGGCCACAAACGAAAGCTTTGAAATCGGGGTGCAAATTTCGTCAAACCCGACCCATCGCCATGTTCACGCCACCATCGATGCGTGTTGACAAATATCTCAAAATATTTTCGATTTTCCGAAACCAAAAGAATTAATCTTAATAATATAGATACTTGGCTTGTTAATTCTTTTGGTTTCAGAATTTTAGAGTTAGAGATGGCCACAAACGAAAGCTTTGAAATCGGGGTGCAAATTTCGGCAAAACCGATATTCAAAATGGCGGAGGGTAACCTAGCCAATGTAAGAAATACGTGAATGAACACGTAAGTAAAATAGTACAAAAAGAAATACAAATAGCCGCTCATTGGTTAATAAACCGCGGGAAAGAGTACCACGTGGTGTGACGGTGAGGCAGTGAGACCGCTCATTGGATAATTCACCAGAGACAAACCACGTGGTGCTGTCACGTGATTAGCCGATCGCATTAAATATGCAGAAAACCCACGCATGCGCATCCACCCACGCATGCGCATCCAACGGCCGCCCCACCAGACCAGACGCGCTACAGAATCGTATTGGAGTGAAGAAAACGTAATGTATAAACACGTAAAAATCCACCAAAAAAAAACTAGGCAACCCACAGAAACAATGAAACAAACTCTATAAACTACACACCCAACTCTAACAGAAACATTAAACAAAACGACCCCACCACACCCCACTCTCCAGATCATTCGCCTAGAATTTTCCAAAAATGCCATGTAAGACAACATAGGGAAAATGCATCAACCAGCTCCCAGGACCCCCCCCCGGGAATGCAAGACAACAAAAGCGAACTGAATATAGGTTGTTGTTTGTACAACAACCTCTAAAAAATTACTAACACATGTTTCAGGATAATTTAAAACACTGGAATTTAAAAAAAAATTCTACTATCACATGTTTAAGGATGATTTAAAACACTGGAATTAAAAAAAAGATTTTTTTTTTTATTAATTTTTTTTTGAATTTTTGAAAAAGTTTTTTAGAATTATTTAAAACACTGCAAATTTTTTTTTGAATTTTTTTTTACCAGCACATGATTTTTTTTGAATTTTTGAAAAAGTTTTTTAGAATTTTTTAAAACACTGCAATTTTTTTTTAATTGAATTTTTTTTTACCGGCACATGATTTAGGATAATTTAAAATGCTAATTTTTTTTTGAATTTTTGAAAAAAATTTTTAGAATAATTTGAAACACTGCAATTTTTTTTTTGAATTTAATTTTTTTTTTACCGGCACATGATTTAGGATAATTTAAAACACTAATTTCTTTTTGAATTTTTGAAAATTTTTTTTAGAATAATTTAAAACACTGCGATTTTTTTTTTAATTGAATTTTTTTACCGGCACACAATTTAGGATAATTTAAAACACTGGAATTAAAAAAAAAATCCGGGGGGATATTGTCCGGGGGGATATTGGAACGGGGGGATATTGTCCGGGGGGATTTTGTCCTGGGGGGATATTGTCCGGGGGGATATTGTCCGGGGGATATTGTCCGGGGGGATATTGTCCGGGGGGATATTGTCCTAGAACCCATTAGATGACCAGTATTTCCTAAGAATAGCAAAACCCTTTGACAGCAAACAGCAAGGGGTCCATTGCACAATATGCGTATTTATAGAATGACAATAGTTGTTTGTGGAAATGAGAAAAACAAACCCTGTTCTATGACATTGTACCTTGTACCTATTGACAAAGTAAGGGCTGGATTCAACATCTTTGTATACATCTACCTGTCCTGCAGGGCTAGTGAACACCAATTCTACTAATCTTTATCTTAATGAATTTTTACCTGCCTCTCTGAGAAGTTTCATTGTTTTTCCCACGTGTGCTGAATGGAGACCGTAATAATAAATGGTACTCTATTCTTTTTGAAATAAAACACACAAGTGAATGTTATCTAAAAAGTAGGTTGAGCAGAATATGTACTTTTATGGCATATATCAAAACTCAAAAACAATGAAAAATATATCATATTACTGAACCATTTCATAACTTGTTGTAATACAATTGTGATAGGCCAAATGTTAATGCAATGGTAAAATAATAAATTACATTCCAATGATATCAAACCCTAGGTCAACTGACTACTCTCTAGACCCTTTAATAACTAACCATTATTGTGCTGAATACAGGATATCTAGCATTAGTCTGGATTTCTAGGCTGTCATACATATTTTCTGTTATGTTGTTTGTCTGATACCAAGCACCAAATAGTCAAGATGGCCATAGAGGTCAATTTAGTTTACACTTATCTGACCAGGGGAATAGAGTATTCAGTTTGAGTATGAAGTCTCTAGAGGTAGGAGGACCAGGTGGTGCCATCTATCTACCATACCTGGTACTACACCACATTGCTTGGTCAACACAGAAGGGAATGTCAACATTTTAGGGACTAGGCGCCTAGTCTAATGCAGCATGTTTCTGAACTTGCCTGGTTGACAGAATGCAGGATACCCTGCATGCTCAGTGGACACTAACACTGCTTGTTTGAGTAGCAACCAAACAACTTCCACTTGACCACAATAAATAACCCTGAGGCAGATTTGCAAAATTTCAAACTGAATAGGAGATAAAGATATTCTGTTTATAGTCTTGTATCCACCGAAGTGCTCACACGACCTTCCTGCCCTAGCAGGCACTGTACACACGGAAACCATTTCAATCCCCCTTGGGATATTCCAGAGCAACTGGAAGCATATAGCGCACACGCTCTAAGCACTGCTTCATTTATGCTAGGTACCAATTTTGCAGCTGGGTAGACTGAAGCAATATGGAATAAACTGTCTTGCCCAAGGACAGACCAAAGTGCCCCGGTCGGGAATTGAACCAGCGACCCTCTGATTATTATTCCAACACCTGACAAACTGAGCTACTTTGTCCCCATAAGATAAGTAAGGTAAGATAAATATCTTACCTATTCATACATGTTTTTCTTGTTTACACTTGGGGATAGAAATCAGTAGTAGAGGCAAGTTCCTGTCCAGTCCAGCAATTCAGCAGGACTCGAGTTTTCCTAGAAATTTTCATCTTGATCTAAAATACTAGATCTAGTATTAATCTAGATCTAGTATCAATCATCTAGATATGATATGGAATTGAAATACATGAGATCGGTTAATACATGAGCTACCCTCTTTCAGGTTTGGCATGCATATAAGCACAACAGCGTGTGATAATTAGCAAATTATATTTGCACACTATACAGATTCAATGCTTGTCTGGTACATGCAACCTAGAGCAGTATCACTTTCAGTCAATTTTACTCAGTTTATTCAAATTAAATATTGGGCCAAAACATATGATTTTCTGGGATAGTATTCTGGTGTACAATGTTTGAAAGGTGCAGGGCTTGACATTTAGGCCTTCCCCACCTTTCCTTGACAGGCAAGGCACTTTAGAAAACAATCTGCCCCAGTCTTGGGTGCGGCCTCGGTAAGCGTCCCTCAATACAAGAACAACACTACCCTAACAACAGGCACTCACATCAATCAATAGTTCACATGAGGGCTTGTTCCTGTGCATTTCATCAAAGACAGGCCAGGAAGCTCACACTGGGAAACCTTGGTCATACTAACCTCCGTACAACCTCCTTATGTACACAAACACCCTCTTGCTAACTACTCTTCAAAAAATATTTACTCGTTCCCCAGCGACAGAACCACCAGGTCTGTTGTAGCTTCCAATGCACAACAGTACAGAAGCCGTATTGGATCATTGGAAACCCTGTTTTCATGTGCATCAATGCTATGCTAGTTACATAAGTATCCGTCAGCGCTACTTGATTAAAGAGATTGATTTTGCTGTTCTTTATGTCAGCGAATCTCATCTCAGGTAATTTAAGAGCCCTTTTCAATTATAAGATGTACAGAATAAGTAAGGAACATTCATCCTTATTTACTTACATCACACATACTTTCAAATATTATGAGGTAAAACAAAAAAATATTTGGTGCTATACACAGTCAGGCACCAAGATAAGTACTAGCCTGCTTGCCGGCAAGTGAATTTTTGAAAAAGGACTTTCGGGCAAGTATATTTTATTTTTCACTTGGCCGAATGGGCAAGCAGATTTTCTGAACACTAAACTTAACACATTTTTTTTTTATAGTAAATGGCCCAAATACCCAGAAATATGCAAACAATGCAACAAAACTGAAAAGAGAATGGTTAAATCTTAAAATCCATGATAAACAATACATGCTCTTCTAGCATATATCATAACTTATTTCGGGCAAGTCAAAACTTATGTCAGGCAAGTAAAAATCATTAACCACATGGTAAGTTATATTGGTGCCTGCTATAGCCTTAAATATTTCTTTTAGTTACACACACATTAGTGGTCCAGTTGAAAGAAGCTAACTAAACAAAAAGAATGTTTTTAAGAAATAATGGTTGAGCCTTTCTTTCCCAGAAAAGCCTAGTATGATTTTGTAGGTTATGAATAATGAATCAATGACACCAGCTGATCTCCTCAATGTGGAATATTGACATAGACCTTAAGGTATAGATGTAATAGCAATTTAATATTCACTACTTCCTCTTGCCGTTATGTATATAGCCACACGTCAGTCTTGACCTGTTCCTGATATTGAATTCTGAAAAAGATCAATGATCACCATAGTACTAGCCTAAGGTGTCAGGAAACCATTGCTCTGTGCCAACCACAGTATGGATTTGTATTCACCTTTCCAAAGAATTTTTTTTTATTTTTGAATTTTTTTTTTTGTTTATTTTCCTTGGAATCAACTATGACCATCGTGCCAACAACAGTATGGATATATATTCATCTTTCCAAAGGATTTTTTTATTTTTGAATTTTTTATTTGTTTATTTTCCTTGGAATCAACTATGACCATCATGCCAACAACAGTATGGATATATATTTATCTTTCCAAAAGATCTTTTTTATCTATGAATTTTTTTTTTGTTTATTTTCCTTGCAATCAACTATGACCATCGTTTATTACATACTATTGTCATGAGACATATCAATAGCATAGAGAAGAATATGCATGATGATACATTTTAAAACACAATATGGTATCAAACAGTTGTTGTTTGAAAACAAAAGATGGCAAAAAGCTTGGTCATTCAGGAGGATTAGAAATGTCCAATCTTATAACACCTCACTAGTCCAGTTACTTAGCCAGGACCCTTCCAGCCTGTCTTTTAAACAGGCATTTTCTTAAAAGCCTCCTTTTTGGACAGGCAATAAATCTTATAAAGAATTTTCAATTTTGACTTTGAAGTAGACTAATAGCTAAATCTGGACGGTCAGAAATTTTGGAATTGCTGTTTTGGACAGGCATATTCAAAATGACACTGCTCACTACAATGAAATACATACAGGTAGACATGCCTAAACATATATTCCCTAAGGAATTTAGAAAAGGTCATATTTCTTCTTTTTGAACTCAAAAGTTCATTGCATAAAGTATGCAGACATTCTCATCAGCTTGTGCTATATTCCATGCTGTAATTTTTCTTTGTTTCCGATGATTAGAATCTGACACTAATTGACAAGTAGAAATTGAATTGGAGGAACCAAATTAATTTGTAATTAATAATTAATCGAACTACCTGTCCCATATGAGAAAACTACCAAATCATTCTCAGATGAATAAAAGAAAGCTTTGACAAGTAATTGTTCCCAAACTAACTTGAACTTATCATGAGAAAGTGAAAGTGGGCTAAGTACCGTATTACCCCGCATACAACACGCACTTTTATACAACACAACACCTATGTCAAGGAGGGGGTGCGTGTTATCAACGGGTACATAAACAGAACTTTTTTACATTGATGCTATGGGTGCGGGGCGTGCGTGGTAGCGAACATCTATCTTTAGTGGGTTCCTATTGTCTATTGTCCTGTCACCATGACGATGTTATGATGATTGCTATTATGATACCCTATAATTTTTGTACCAGCTCATGTTTAAAAATAGGCTACCCGTACTGGTAATTGGTATCACTTGTACAGTGACTCTGATCACTATAAACACTGTAAGCCTCTAATTCAAGAGGCAACGCGGGTTACAGTACAAGGGTCAAGCACTTAACCGGACACTCCACACTCCCCAAATCCGCCTGCGTGTTATTAACGGGGAATTGTATTTTACATATAGGAAAGGGACTTGGGGAGGGGGTGCGTATTATCTATGGGGTGCGTGTTGTATGCGGGGTAATACGGTACTAAGTACTTCAAAAATATCATTCTAAGAGTAGAATTTCTTTTTAAAGATTTTGGTGCGGTCAGCAAAGCTGTGCCACCTGTTTTTTATTTTAACATAAAATACAGGCACCAATCGATATGATCACCACGACAATGAGTAGAAAAGTTGTGTTATGATCTTATTTTGATGAGCTTCATACACATTTGGGCATGCACCTAGTGTAACACAGAAACATTCATGGTAACATACACCTTTGCTGGAATTTCAAGCCACATTGTGAAAAGGTAACTGCCATTCTTAAAAAGAATGTGCTTGAACAAATCTGAATGATTTATTTTCAGTCAGCTAGTTAATCTACAACTAATGTAAGTCCTGTACAAGACTCAAGATGTTGTAATAGTGGGATAAACAGAACACTTATATTAGGTATTAACTATTTAGATAGCGAGATGCCGCCAAGGCAAACACAGATTCAATACTCACAAAGGAGTGTTTATGTAAGCAAACTACAAAGAAACTGCTCTTGTTACTAAGCAACCACAAGCTTTAGACACATTTCACATTATTATCACATTATAGTCCCGGAGCACAGTCAATAAGTCCTGGAACACAGCAAATTTTTATGACCGTGGTTCGATAATAGCTATGAATATTGTCACCAGGTGGCACACCTATGTTAGCCCTTGTTGCAATAGTTTAGACCAAGATCAACCAATAGACAGTATTACAAATGGAGTTCAAAAATAATTCAAGTGAAATATCTCATTGGCTCAATTGGTCATGTTTTGCAGACATTTTCGAGTTAAAAGAGTACTTTGAATGTTTAGTCTGTCGCACATTTTGAAGCCCCTGTCACGACAATGCGACAGTTGGACACCCCTGCAGTTTTTTGTATTCGGAAGACAATCTGCTGCTTCCCCACTACCAGGGAGCAAAGTAACAACCTCCTTCCCACACACGCACCTACAGAGACACTCACAAACCAGGCAGGCCATTAGCAAATCAATCAAAGTCAACATGGACTCAGGGAAAAGCTGATGTAATCGCTCTAAAACCATGGCAACTGTCAATCCCATGTAAACACGCCCGATCCGGCCCTCTTAAAGACAAAGGTGACAAATGATGATTTAGATATCTGAGATTAAGGGAAATATGGCCTCCCTTCAGGCTCCCATTGCACGATGCTGTACTGGATATTGCCAATGGCAGGTAACACAAATCAATACCTGCAAGAAATATGCAAAATCTAACTACCATGATTCGCAAGTAGGAAACAGGTTTACTTAGGCCTAAAAAATGAAGTTGTTTGTTTTCTGTAACCCTACCCTACCAAGTTTTTATCCAAAAAAATTGCAACCCTGAAGTTTTTCTGCCCTCCCAACTCCCAATTAACGTAAAACATGCATAAAACACCCATTTTTGACCTAAAAAATACAATTTTTTTTTTACCGACCTACCTACCCTATTTTTTTTGGCCCGTTACAGGAAACAAACTTTTTTTTTTCTAGGCCTTGTACCAACCAATGAGCTATTTTCAATGCACAATGGAAGACATATAATTATGTATATCTTTCAAATTCCTAACTGATTAATTGCTTCAGTATGATGAACATCTGCAGACAATTAAGAATGCTTTTTCCTTACAGGGCAGCACCTTTAGTTCATTCAGTGGAACCTCAAAACACCTATCATCAGTAATTAGGGACACTTTTTAATAATCATTATGGTAATGGGTTCAGGGTGGCCAATGTCGATAGATCGAGGGTTGCCCAGATTTCCCATTAATTATTTTGCAAAATAGCTATATTGGCCCAAATTCGTAAGGGTGATCTAAATATCCGAGAATTTACAGTATGTTCATTGAACATATGAGTTCTCCATGATGAGCAATGTCAACCGGTTTAAATGTGCAGTGGAAACTTGTCGTATTTATTGTATTACTCTGTATTATCCCTGTATATTTTCCCAAGTTCATGCACAACTGACATGGAATGTAATGAATGAAGAAGGCCAAATAGGCACTTGCTTTATATAAGGTTTTGAGTATCCTAGATTTCAAGGATGACAATTAATAAAATTCTCAGGAGCTTTCATTTGTGACTTCGTATGAAGAATTAGTAAGCCCTGACATCGAAAATAATTCTTAGCAAGAAATTGGCAAAGAAACTCAGAAATTTCTGATAATAATATTTGATCTCCATGATGTATCATGATGTGAGTTGCTTGTGACATGACACCTAGTTGTCAACGACCCTAAGGAACCAATGTAACTTTAAGAACTAACCTAACATGCCTGGCAATTTTTGATTTTTTACTTGCAATTTTTACTTTACTACCATATTCTAGAAAGGCAGGTATTTTTTGCCATGGATAAAATGATTTGAAACCCATTTTTTTCAATTGTGTGGCATTGTTTGCATATTTCTGATTGTTTGTTCCATTTTCTATAGAAAAAAGTGCCTAGAGTTCAGAAAATTAGCTTTGCCCAAAGCCCTTTTTTTCAAAATTTCATGTGTTGGGGCAACAGGCAAGTACTTATATCGGTGCCTTGCCCTCCCTATTGTTCCAGGTTTCCTCCAATGCTCCTTTCTCTTCCTCTAATCCTCTATCCTCAGATGACCGCTATACAGGATTAAATTCATTGCACTCAATGACCTTTGGCCAGATGCCATAACCTATATGCAATTGAAAAGTGAAAATAACCCCAGGTGCTCATTCGGTAATTATCAACATGTGCACTTAGTCTGAGCGAAGTACTTGCACTAATGATAATACAATATTGCTATTGATGTACATTACATAATTTATGGAGGATTTTGTTGACAGTTTTACAGATTCATAAATTATCTACAAAACTATACCATAATCTCTTGAAATATATTGTACAGTTGAAACTGTTTAGAGACCACCGATAAGAAAATGAAAAATTTTGTAGCATAAATTCTCAGTAATTTGGGACACTTTCTAATAATTATAATTTCTATGGGTTGAGGGTGGCCCATGTTTTGTGAAAATACTGACAAGGCAGAGTAATAGTTTTCCACACTTTGTGACACAGCTACCATTTATAGATCAAGAATGGTCGTTATTTCCCAATCATTATTTTGCAAAAAAATAATAGTGACTAAAAATTCCTAGGGTGGTCTAAATTTCCAAGAATTTACGCTAGACCTCTAGACAAGTGGCCTCTGTAGACAAGGATCAAAATAATGGGATTTTCAACGGCTGGGATTTCAGGCATTCTGTGTTGACAATTGATCTCTCAGGCAAAATTGACTGAGCTATCTCCAAGACCAACCACATAAACAAAACATATCAAGTAACTCCGGATACGGAAGCCTGATACCAGTGTGTATCGATGATGCAAGAGCGGTTCTCCAATACTGTTTCTAGGGGCAATGAGCCAGGACAGGTATAACTGTGATATAATCTATTTCTATACCCTGTGAACTGTTGATTGACTGGGTTCTCTCGCAAGCCCTGCCCTCCATTGAGTGATAAGTGTGTGCCTGCAGCTGATACTATTCCAATGCCTTCTTGCATGCGGGATTAGTTTTGCCTGTAAATAAACAGAGGGGCCTCCATGGCTACTGTGTACTTAGGGCCAGGCAGCAGCAGGGCGGTGGCATACCACAAGAGGAGGACTATTGAACACTGTGAGCCAGCCATGAGACGGTATATAATAATGCCCTCTGCATAATAGAAATGATGTGTGGGTGGAACTGCAGGGACTTACCCAGGACCCGTCCTGCCAGTCTCTCGGCCAGGCAGTTTCCTGAAAACCTCCGTTTAGGTCAGGCAAAAATTTCTATAAAAATCTTTCAATTTTGACCTTTTGGGGATAATAACCAAATATTTTCCTCAAAAACCATCTTAAAGGACATAGCTGAATTGTTAATTACCTTTTTTGACACAGTAGGCTATCAAATGTAGTTGATATCAGGATATATGGTAGATTACTAGCTAAATCTGGACGGGCAGAAATTTCATTGTGGAATTGCTGTTTTGGACAAAACCCTGGCTAAGACCCTCGTTGGAAAATGATATTCAGGACCTCTTTACTACCAAAGAATTCAGCAGTTAACCTTTAATGAAGGGCGATTGGTTATGCCAATCTAAACCAATGCTGATCAGGCCTAAAAAAAGTTGTTTGTTTCCTGTAACCCTACCCTAACAAGTTTTTATTCAAAAGAATCCCTACCCTTATGTTTTTTCCGCCGTCCCAACTCGCAATCAACGTAAAACATGCATAAAACACACATTTTAGACCAAAAAAATAATGCAAAAATATATATTTTAGTATTTTACCGACCTACCTACCCTATTTTTTTGACCGTTACAGGAAACAAACAATTTCTTTTTCTAGGCCCCAGGTAAAATGGTTGTAAACATAGCAGCTGGTGGTAATGGCAACATTGCTGTCAATGCCATGTGGATCCTCTACTAAAATATACACAGCCCTTCTAAATTTAGGGAAGAACCAAAAACAACTCTTAACACTTCTTATCATTGGTATTGCTATTTCGTACATATACTATTTCTAACTGATTTTTTGTGGAATATTTCTCATCTCATAAAATTTGTAAGAAGTAACTGATACACATTAATACTTAGCCAAGCGCTTTCATGAATAGGACAAATTTCTTCTATTCCTTGTATGAGACATTGATCAAACTCTCACTGTTGGCATCATTGCAATGGTTATGTTTTATCAAGCGTTGAAGAATAAGTTGTACAAAGATATCATGATCCTCGCTAATAACCTAAAAGTAGATGCTGGCAATGTGTATGCAAACGTAGAAGATAAAAGATGACATTAAGTTTTGCCAGAGAGAAGACTTATAAACTTAATAGTAGAAGAAGATTAAAGATGACACTTAGGTTCCCAGAGAGATGACTTATAAACTTAATAGTAGATGCGGGCATTGTATATGCAAACATAGAAGATAAAAGATGACATTTAAGTTCCCAGAGAGAGGACTTAAAAACTTAATAATTAGATGCTGGCAATGTGTATGCAAACGTAGAAGATTAAAGATGACACTTAGGCGGACTTATAGTAAAACCTCTAACCATTATACTTCCTTTACCCAAAATTGATCAATATCAAACTTGGAAGGTATAAAGGAGGATGTAACCCTCAAGTATGATTTACCTGCTACTTCACAGTTAAGTTGTTTCCTCTATCACAAAGGGCTAAAGTTTACCAGTATTGAACCAATAGCATGATTACATAAAGCATGATTACACTGCTGCTTAACAGTTTAATGGTTTCCTCTGCAACGAAAAGGCAAAAGCTTACCAGTGTCAAAACAACAGTATGATGGCTGGACTAGCCCCTGAATAGCTTGCTTAAGATTAGAGCCTTTGCAATAAAGCTATCAATATTAACCCTGGCAACCTAATAGAAACGAGGAAATATTCTCAGACAAATTATAAATATTAATTTTGGTATTTTATTTTTTTAAATTCAGAATTCCAACTTGCATATGATGATTGCAGTCCATTATGTATCTTCTAAATTGCAAGAGATACACTTTTAAAGCCATATTTCTTATGTCAAATTGCCAAAGAACTATATAACTCTACATTTCTTCAGTTGTCCCCATACAACCAGACCTTTTTTCTGATATAATCCTCATCATTCAATGGAAATTGTTTCAAAGATGTTTTAAACACTTTAAGATGTTTAAGGCAGTACCAAACCAACTGCTCTTATTTAAGGATCTTACAGTACAGACATTTAATTCCTGGACCAGTCGACCGGGTGTCTGTCAGTTGTACAAACACCCATGGGTAACATGTCAAAAGATAAGCCAAACACATTGATAACCAATGTAGCTTGTGAATCATAGCTACTTTCAGTTGTGAGGTCATTCATGCATCCATGACCAAGCAACTGACTGGCAATCGGGTGTGCGGTTGTGTATCATGCCAGGGCTGCCCATGGATTTATTGCTGGAACTAAGTGTCAGCACTGTACATTGCCGTAAAACCTGAATTGTTTCCAAACATATCACCGCATCCAGGTGACATCCTCCGCTCAATGGGGATATGTGCATGACTGGTTAAAACCTTAAAGTTAAGGGTCTAGCTGAGATCAAAGGGTGCCCAAGTATTCAAGTTCTGGAGCACAGACAATAGGTCCTGGAGCAGAGCAACTTTTGGTGCTCGTTGTGCGATAAGCGGTTTGAGAATTGTCAACAGGTGGCACTACCATATTAACCTTTGAAGCAATAATGAGAACCTGGATACATGTATGCTATGTCAATAAATAGAGCTCAGTTCACACATTTATAAATACACCTAACTCATAAACAAAAATGCATAGATGAAATACTTGGTAAGAAAAACTGGCCACGCTTGCCGAAAATTCGCCAATTCAAAGAGTGTTTTAAGATTTGGCTTGTCACAAGATTTGAAGCCTCTGTCACAGGCTGATGCGGCAATGCGACAGTTTGACACGCTTGAAGATCGCATTCCCTATCACCAATGAAAACCAGTTGCTTTCAAGAATAGCAACCTGGAAGAGAAGAACAATCCCGACTGCTTGACCTTGCATGCTGGCACCACAAAACCCTGGCCCAAATCTGGCCCCTTCTCATGCAATCCCCATCTATTCCTAGCGGCCTGGGGGAGTGTGCCTAGTTCAGTCGGACAAGAACATTTGCACTTACCTGATGGGCCCCTTCAATTATTCACAACCTCACCTGCATTTCTGGCAATAGCTCTGCTACCTCCAACACGTCAATGGTATAACACTCAGGTTCTTGCATAAGTTATCATTCTCATCCAGGGGATGGGGGTGCTTTTATATAATGAATGAGTAACATGGGTTGACAGTTTCAACCAGAATATAGATGTAGAGATTGGAACATTTGCGCACGACTCAAGTATGAATAGCTACCAGGCGTGTAATTTTTCTAGCATCTAATTTTCATCAAGAAAATGGATTTTTTTAAAGTTTTAAGTCGTTCTAGGCAAAATAATATCTATTCAGTATTTAACGAAGAGTATTCTGGAAAAACACAAACTAACCAAAGTCATTGAAAACTCTCTCACATTACTTTTATCAAAACCCTAGTCGTTTCCACGCATGAAATGCAGCAAGACCTCCACTGTACATATTGAGCCTAGCTATGAAGCACTTGTTCAAGGGTCTAAAGAGCAATCAATGTAATTCTTGGGCCCTTACCTCAGCCCCCAGCCCTTAAAAAGACCTAAAGCCCATAATTGTGAAGAATCTGAGATTTACTTGAACATGTTTGGATTTCCCTCCATTCCTTAAACACCAACTGGTACTCAAATGACAATTAAAAACAAATGCATAACAAATATTGTACACAATATTTCCAATTATCCACACATGATCTTTCCCAATACTGATATTCCCATTTGGGTATCAATCATTACCTATACATAACACAGCTATACAAACACAATCATGCAGATTAGTGTTTATCAGAGTGGCTACAGTGAAGTCACTAGATACACACTACACACCTGCTTCATTTCAAAGGCCAAGTACAAGCCAACAGAGTTGCCATGAGCACAGCTAAATATTTATTCCAGGATTTACTCTCTCCCTGAAGTGATATGAATGACAAGAAAGGGCTATTCACTGTACTACGCCTACTTTACCAGCTAAGAAAGAGAGGTAAATGTTTGTAGTTAACCACTAATTCAAACTACTTGGCCTCGGGCTTTAGATATGAATAGACCAACCGCATTGTCAATACCTACGGTTCGATACAAATTAGTACCCAATTACCCCTGCTGAAATCCATCAGTTAATTAGCATTCCAATTTACTGTATTGTGATAGAACCACAGAGGCATGGTCTTAGCCAGCAGGGCTTCATTTGGATGCCCAAACCCCAAATAATCACCCTTCAAGACACCCAAAATTATTTGTAAGGAATTTCTTAGAATGTCAATTTCAAGCATACAATTGGACTTTTAACTCAACCCATGAAATCGTATATTTAAAATAATATATAATATCAATATCATGTCTTACCCTCAATAACCACCCTTCAAGAGTCCTGAAATTCCTCACAAATAGTTTTGGGTGTCCTGAATCAGGACAACCAAAAATTATTCGTGAGGAATTTCTTAAAATATCAATTTCGGACATATAACTGAATTTCTAACTCAATAAAATTCCCATGACATTGTATAAGAATATTATTTCTTAATACATGTAAATTTCTTAAATACATGTTTATGGTTTCAATTTGAATATTTTGTGGTCTCCTTGAAAAAGAAGACCCCCAAATATTTTGCACTTGCCAATTTTGGGCAGCCAATTTCATAATCCTGGCTTAACCCTGAATAGAGGCAAAGCCAATCCCCCCAAGACCAATTAAAGATAATTCCTGCCTAATCTAGAATAATCTAAGCTTTTCCTAGCTCTCTTTGATGTTTTGCAAATATAGTCTATGGACTAAAGATACCTCAGGTAACAGAGTTTAGAATATGTGTTGGGTAATCAAGAACAATTATTGTTTCTGCATTTGTTTTCAAAAAAATATATTTTAGGTCTTTATGATAAAAAGGTGAACAAAACTTATATGGCGTCTGTTTAGTTTTAAATCTATGCACTGACAATTTAATAAAATATTCTAGTGCCTTGTTTCCAGACGTAGTGATGTATATCTACGCCTGGTATACATGTACTCTATTAGCTCTGATTATAATTACGACAGCCTTACTTTCAAGCTCAATCCAAACCTACTTGATAAAAATGTTCAGTTTCCAAGTCCAATCGCAAGCCCACTAATCATAGCTGTAATATTACTACATCTAGTGCAGATCTTGTTCCGTTGTAAGTCATTGATATTGATCTGCTGGTTCTTAGCCAGGTAATTAACAAATGCCTATCTGAAACAGCAATCACTAAATTGCTGCCTGTCCAGATTTAGGTACTCAGCTTCTTTCATATATCAACTGTATTTATTAGTTTATGATGCAGAAAAGGTCAAGTTACACTTCAGTCATGTCGAGAGATGATGGTCTGTTGGGAAAGGATTTGGCTACTTCCTTTGTGCTAACAAAAGGCAGGATTGTTCTAATATTGGAATTTTGAAGATGGCCATGCCTGATTAACCCACTAACACTCAGAGCAGCCAAAGGAGGCCTAACAATTTTGAAAAAAAATTCAATTTCAAAAGCACGTTCTTGAAAACATTTGAGGGAGAAATGTTGATTAGAAGCCAAACAACAACTCTCCTTCAAATAGTTTGTGAACTTTCGCTTAATTCAATAATTTATTTCAAAAGTATGAGAGAAGCAGACGATCCATCTACAGAAACTCTTGAGTATTAATGGGTTAAACAGCTTTTATTTCAGTACTGGTAAACATTAGAGGGAATCCTATAAAAAGCCTTGATTTTGATCAGTGATTATCGTAAACCAATGAAGTATAATCTTAAAGAAAAGCATTTCATGTCCTGACATCAGTGGGAACATCAGTTGGAATCCTGTAAAAAAGCCTCAATGTTTAACGCTGATTATCATAAACCAATGAAGTATAATCTTAAAGAAAAGCATTTCATGTCCTGACAACGGGTTGCCATCATACCCGAGTATTGTTTAATTATAATTGTGCACTGGTGCAATTGTTAGTATGGAATTAATTGTACAAACAAACAATGAGTCACCATATGATACCCTGCTCCTCTCACCACAGGCTGACTCTGGCATGTTATACACAAAGAACCTATTGTAATCAATGAAACAATTCGACCGGAAACCACAAACCCTCATTCCATTTCCTTTTATTCCTTACTCAATGAATCCCTAGTGAACAAATGTAAGCACGGTATATAGGAACCTATCAACACTGAACATAATCCCAGAAAAGTCTAAATGAGGGCTAAATGTTTGGGCTTATACTTATAAACCTAAATAAACCATAATCCCAGAAAAGCCTAAATGTAGGCTAAATGTTTTGGCTTTTACTTATAAACCTCAATACAGGGATTTATTAAAAAAAGAAATATTTTCTTCTACCCCCTTTAACTATTGTTTTTAAATCTGTTATGTCACAACCTTTGATTGAGCTCTACACAGTCGTGAACACATTTTTTATCTGATAACTTAACAATCAGGATTTTCACCCATCCATCAACCCAAGGAATCTACCCCTGTCAACTGAGCTGAAAACATGCACCCGTCCATCAACCCAAGGAATCTACCCCTGTCAACTGAGCTGAAAACATGCACATCTAAATATGTTTCCTGTGAGTCTGTTCGACTTAAAGAGCAAATTTTCTCCTGTTCTTACTCCACTATTTCCATCTAACCTTTGAATGAACCCTTCAAGATACCATCCAACCGCTAATAAATGCAATCCATCTAAATCAGCTAATCTGATGTGCATTAGGAGTTTAAAGTGCCTAATGATCTCCAGTTGGTTACCACTTTCAAAACAAGAGTAAACAGCATCTCCACGCAACCCTCTCACTAAGAGCTTTTATGACAATTTAAAGGGACATAAAACGACCATGTATAAAAACAGCTGAAAAGGGACTGATGTGATACCCCACAAACACAGTAGATGCCTAGAAGCATGCATTGTTGTTAAATTAGCTGTTAAATCATGAAAAGACAAATAGTGGTTGAAACAAGATTGTCATCAACTAAGAGCTTTACTAGGAAACAAGCTATCGTTATATGGATTTATGACTCAAATAGTCACGAGTGTCGTCAGTTCTTATGTTTTTTAAAAAGACTTTCAGTATTTAACTAGTCTAACTCGCTTATTTTTAGAGTTAACCTAGGATAGTAGTATCTGTGTGTTTATCACTTAAACATCTCTTGAAGTTGAAAGGCATATTTAATGAAAACAAGACTTCCAAAGTATGTAAATCATATTCTGATCATCATTTTTCTTGAAATACTTTGTACGGACAGATGTCACCAAACTCTCCAGGCAGGTTAGGACCAGTCAGTGGGGATGGTGTTAAGAAGCTTTACAGCAAATATTTTAGCAGACTCAAGTCAATGTTTGGCTTTCAAGAGTTGATGAGCCATAAGTCTGAGTGGATGATAAACATCTTTCTTGACCAATGATTTCCATCTAGCAGATAGAGTAGAAAGACATGTTTGCAGGAAGTTTGCTTCACCTACAAAATTGTTGTGGACTTTGTTCAGAACTATTCGATGAAAAGACCTGTCAGGACTTTCCCCTTAAGAAATTTCTGCAAAGGCTGCCTTTCTTAGTAGTGATGGGCTCCTCTTGCGCCGTTGCTTTCTATCAATCTCCAGTTAGACATATCCAGCAGTTGTATTGTAAACTCCTCAAAATAAACTCCTTGCATCGAGATCATCCTTTGTTCCTTAAGGGCCGGTCCATCGAATCCTGATACACACAGGAGAATACTATCAATTGAGGGCCTTCTTCAATCTTAGATTGTTATCATTGAGAAGCACCTTCAATCTGACAAGTACCTGACACCTCTCACTCACAGGTATATCAATAGAGAGAAAGTTGTTGAAGAGGAAATTCCACAATGTGGGGGTTTCAGGCCTAAAAAAGAAATTGTTTGTTTCTGGTAACGGTATGAAAAAAAATAGAATAGGTAGGAGATTAATTTTTTTTCAAAAAATGTGTGTTTCATGCATGTTTTATGTTGATTGGGAGTTGGAAGGGCGGAAGAAAACCTTAAGTTAGAGTTTTTTATGTAAAAAATTGTTATGGTAGGGTTACAGGAAACAAACTTTTTTTTTTAAGAATATAAGGAGTCCACCTAGGAACACTGCCATTACATGCTTCATCCACTCAACATTGCTTTGGAAGTGGCTGCCTTTTACATGGAAAGCGGCGTTGAAATGATATTTGAATATATACAATGCAATAATACAATGCATTTATTAGTTAGTATTGAATGAACAGTACTCCAAGGTACAGCTGTAATATACATTCTTAAAATTTCATCTTGAATTGCCTGCATAAATAAAAATTGATTTCATTTAAATGTAATTGATACATATCTTAAACTGTTCCAGTCTTAAGACTAAACAAGAATTTCATTCCCTCATTTCAACTTTGTTTTGCTCCAATCGTAAAAAAAAAAAGAATACAAGCATACCTTCCATTATACAAGAATAAATATCATGTCTGTAGACTAGAATTCAATAAGGCCTTAACAATACTCATTGCACATTGAACCGAAATGAACTAGGGGCCAAATGGGGCCAACTAGCCCCTAGTTCAGAACAATAGTGACACTTTAACAAACAACTTATTTTTAGTTCCCATACCTAATCAAGTGATATAAATTGTCCCTTTCGTCATAACTTGTTAATAGCCCCTTTGAGTGCTGTCAGAGCATCAACTGTCCACATTGGCAGAGTATCTCAAAATACAAAACAATTTGGGATCTCTTTTTTGCAATTGTATTGATATTTTTTCATTGAGGCATTGGATGATTCACTTAGACTAAAAAAAATTCTGAAGGGTTTACATACATTTGAAAAAGAAAAAGTTTTCTTAATCTAAAAGAATTCAAACAGAAAACCGTTCCCACAATAAAAACGGAGGTAGTGCACACTGTTATCATCAGCTCATATGCTTGTATTTTAACCTTTGATGGCCTGACCTGGTGTGTATGTACATGTCTTATCAATCTATCATACATGAAGTTTATATAAAACTTCACCTTCACAAATGATACTCATCATAGGACATTCCTCTTATGATATATTCTAGGACTTAACATGCTGTTAAGTGTTTATGTTTGCAAGTCATTGAAAACTAAGAGTGGCCCCACCAAATTAAAGATAGGACATTCTGCCAAAGCGTGTTTTTACAGTTATTTTTTAGGAAAGCCACTTTATACTCTGTAATATTAATCTAATCTATACTCTGGGCCATTGTGCTTTTACAGATCCTTTACCTGATATGTCAGTGGATTATTAATTGAAACTGAAAGCCCCGTGAAAGTCGTGGAATATAGCCTTGCGCAGGTATGGCCATACCAGGGAGAAGTGCAACTTGTCCGTGAGTTAAATGGTGATAATGAAACCCCTCTGAGGTTTTGTCAGGAAAGTAATCCAATAAATACATTCAAATAATACAGGTTCTACCCTGTAGCAAGTCACCTGCTTAAGGACCAGGGTCTGACACTTTGATTTTTGGTTAGGGCCAGAAAACTTATTATGATATAAATTAGTGGTCAAACTCAGGATTTCTGGCTAAAATACATGGGTCTCTAGTCTTAAAGATCTAGGGGTCCACAGCGAAACCTAGAGGCATATACCGGTTGGCACCTGGGAAAGTCGAATCCTTAGGACATTTTACCTAATGTCCACCTCTGCCATGTCATGACCTTTTCTGTCAGATATAAGTCACATTAAATAACTATAATCACATTATCAAGTGGCATGCCTAATGATGACCACAGGTTATCCATCTGTAATGTTCTTAGGTAATATATGAAATCAGTGGACCCAAGATTATATATTACAAATATCAGATAATCAATCAGACCCAATAGAGATTGAAGACTGAGTAATAAGACCTAAATGGTTGACTTAAGCAGGGTTGTTTATTACCTCAATATACCTGCCTTTAAGGCTAATTTCCAAAAGAAATTATCAGTTTAAAAACTAGTTAATGTCTAAGCATAAGCTCCTGTGACTGGTGATAGATGGTTCCAAGGGTGGTCACACTGGTCAGGCAGAACCATATAACTGGAAAGATCTCACAGTGGGCCGCCTGGTGAACAATTCTAGAACTAAATCATGGTAAGAACAGTTTTGAATATATTTTTCATGTCAAAAAGATGAAGAAATAAAATTAATTTCTTGGCCTAGGACTAGGCTTAGAGTATTGCTGTGAGTTTGGGATAGTTATGTAAATAAAACAAAGAGAGGAGTTTCATATTTAGGTTGAGAGAAACCAAGGCATTCTCCTCAGGAGAATGTTAAGTATGCACCAATTAATTACATCATGCGATGAATGAAGCCCATGTAGTGGAAGTGTAGGCTGGCTGCATCGGCTGATCACCCAGGAACAATGTACTGCCTCCGGACCCCAGGGGAAAGAGTCTATAATCTTACACAACCCAAAGGTAGAAGCTGTTCATACTTCTGCAAATTACTTTCACTCTCACCAGCTAATGTACACCTGTCCAGTAATCCTGCATAACCCCATCCTATGAACACTGATCAAGGATCAATGATGAAGTGATGACTCCACCCAACCATCACTACACTAACTACCATAGTTTGCATAGGCCTGGTGTCAGATTTACTCCGATAACAAGCTACCCATCAATACATAACCATCCTCTGTTGGTCACAAAAATGGGAACCTGGACAGAAAACCTTTCTGACATGAGATTCTAGTTCCTTCATTATGTAAGACACAGCAAGAAAATGAGACAATGTTCACAGGTACATTACAAATCTTTGCATTGTATGTAACACAATGCGGTGGTGTTTAATTATCTACAAGATAAAACTTTTTTCAGAGAGTAGTGGCCTACATAATCTTAGCGAGCAGGGTGTCTGGTATCATTTGGACACCCAAACCCTAAAAGATCAGCCTTCAGGTCTTCAGGACACCCAAAATATTTTTGAGAAACTTCTAAAAATGTATTATTCAAGCATATCAGGGTGCAACATGGGTTCCCAAACATTACCGGTACTTGCCAAGCAGGGCAAGCTGCCCCTAGATTTACCTGCCCTGCCTGCACTTCCACTTGCCCAGCCACTCTGTTTTAAAAACGAATGGAATTTACATTGTGAGGACTCTGCCCAACACATAACTAGCCAAACCGGGCAAGTTTCTGTCTTGTTCTTGCCCGATTGCTGTTCTTTGCCAAATTCACTTGCAACTTGCAACGGGGCAAGTGGTTGTTGCACGCTGCATGTAATTAAATATTTTTCACTTCAATATAATTCGCATGATATTGTATAGAGATATTATGCTTTATTTCATTAAGTACATACATCTTTATAAATGGTTATAATTTGAGTATTGTGTGGTCTCCCTTGAAAAATAGAACGCCAAAATATTTCACAATTGCCAATTATAGGCACAAAGTTTCCAAATCCTGGCTAAGACCCTGGTAGCCTATTTAATAGGCTTTACTACATTTTATATATCTTCCCATAAATTTTAAATGCCGTTCACGATCAAGATGACATAATGATTGTAAATTTTGTCCCACAACTATGTGATCGTAATTGTGATTGGAGTGACAAAAGCATTCCTAGTTGATCATGTGACTTGATAGTCTATAAACAACATTCTAAATGCTGCTGATGCAAATTTCTTAGTGAAATAACATCAATAAAGTATTCAATGTGATATTCTTTTATGTCACAATAGAATTTAGGAGAACTTTGTTAATTTAGCTAAATCATTCACTTCACTCAAAATTCCAAAGCACTTTGAGGCTTGCTTTGCAGTGTTAATAAACTTCAAAGGAAATTGCAGAAATTATAAAATCAAGGTAGCTGGGAAAGCTTGGAGGAAGGTAAAATAAGACTGTTTTTGTTTTTTTCTGTATTTATTTCAGGTTTATTTTTAGATTGTTTGCATTCCCAATTTTTATCTAGTCTTGAACTAAAAAAATTTTTTTTAAAAGAGAGTGGCCCATATGCTGAGAAATTTCTATCAGCAAGAAAGGGTTGTGGCCCAGAATTGGTAAGTATGCTGTCGGACAAGACGGCCAATTGCATGCCCAAAATATATTTGAGAAATTCTAAAAATCTAAAATTAAATATAACTGAATATTTTTCACAGAAACCTAGAAATATGATGGTGGCCAATATTCTCTGAAAATATTGACAAAGCAGAGTAATAGTGGCCCAGATTTTCCATAAATTTCAGATGTCATGATCAAGATCCCGTTCTCGACCACAGTGATAGTAAACTTTGTTCCACAACTACTGTGATTGAGATTGTAGCAATAAAAGCATTCCTAAGCAATAGTTGGATGGGTGATTAATGACGAATGAAACTGCACTTAAATGGATCATAATCTCGAAAAAATTTTAACAACATTCTGATGTTGCTGATACAAATTTCTTATTGAAATAACATCAGTCAATTAAGTTTTAAATGCGATTTTCTTTTATTGGACATTATAATTTCTTCATTAATTTAGATAAATCATTCACCTGAACTCAAAATTCCAAAGCACTTTGAGGCTAGCTTTGCAGTGTAAATGAACTTCAAAGGAAATCGCAGTCATTATGAACTCAAGGTGGCTGTGAGGAAGGTAGAGTAAGACTGTTTTTCTTTCTTTTCTGTACATAATTTCAGGTTGTAGATTGTATGCATTCCCACTCTTTCTAGTCTTAAACTAGAATATATATTTTTTCTTAAGAAGAGTGTGATCCATATGCTGTTTAAAAAATTATATCAGCAATAATTTCAATAAAGGGTTGTGGCCCAGAAGTGCTTAGTACTGAGTAGGCTTGCCGATTGCATGACAGCCACTGGGCAAAACAACTAACCTTCAAAGACATCTTTTTATTTTTGTCATTTTTGCAGTAACAATATGCCATGCCACTAGGCGGTATAGTGATAACAACATAACACTATAGTCTTTCAATGGTGGCAGCGATATGGTAAGTACTAGCATCACTATATGGTACCTCCAACTCCAAGTTCACAAGTTCAGCAGCCATAAGCAGGGGCTTAGCCGCAATGCGTCCAGCGTGTCATTTGGACACGCAGAACACTGTTTTTTGACAGTTTGGACACCCAAAAGTTTATGTCAGAATTTGCTGAAGATGACTTTTCTTAGAAGATAGAAGATGTAGAAGCTGTAGTGTCACTTTTATAAGACACACAAAGCAGTATCTGGCCTAAAAAAGCAAAATCAATAAAGGTATAGGGTCTATCTTATTAGTAGTATGTATTTTGTACCACACTTTGGACACGCAAATGTCTATGAAACCTCTATTTGGACACCATGTTTCCAAATATCGGCTAAGACCCTGGCCATAAGCATGTGAAAGTGGCCATTGCAAGCATTTGACTTTTCTCTGAATTTTCTTATAGTAATATTGGACTGCTTCAGGAAACAGAATGTGAAGCCATATCAGTATTTAGTTTCGAAACAATACCAATAAGCATACTGTTATAAATTGAAGTGAGTGTGAATTAAAATGGTAAATTTAAGTGTTCTGCACATCTATGGAAATTCATCATTTTGGTTTCCGCTAGCTTAAATGTAACAGAGAAGAGGTGTACTTTTGAATGTTCTTTTCATTTTTTTAAAGGTTATGGCAATCCAGAATATTTTTTTATTTCCTAGGAAAATATCTTCCCATTGTTGAGTGGGGGGGGGGGGAGGGGGGGAGCAGAATTCCTAGGAAATACCCCCCCCCCCCCCCCCCCAATTATAATTTACTGAACATTACAACAATACATTAATATATATATTGATATAACAATAATTAACTGTTACAACAATATTTTAGGAATGGTCCGAATGGACCTGTACCATACCGTACCAATATATGTACTGCCCTACTGGGGTTATTTATCTATGTACAAGGCTCTGCATTTTATACAAGTCAATCCTTTAGTTGAATATACAAAGAATTCTTGGCTGTGACTGTTATCCCATTGGTATTGTCAGCAGGAAACAATTCTACATGTAGTATTACCAGGTAATAAAGTATAGCACTCTCAGATGACTACCAGAAATAATAAGCAATATTGCAATTGCAATTACATGTAGCTCTGCAATTGCAAATCTATATTGCAATTACTCAATTAGGGGACCTGAAGTAGGCCGTCTCAAAATAAATGAAAGTGCAATAAAACCATCAAATTATCTGATAATTCAAGGGTGTGATAAATGTCCACTAGTTACTGAGTTTGCTATTAGATACTAACTAATTGTTTATGCCCTTACCTTCAACATTCTGACTTCTCTCAGAGCTATTTTCTTGATGAGTGGATCATCTTCAGATTCCATAAATTTTTTGATTGCCACTAGGGCACCATTGTCCTTTTTCTTGCACTTGTAGACAACTCCATATGACCCTTCTCCTATTTTCCCCAGTTTATCGTACTTATCCATCTTTGCAGTAAGTCTTTCCACACCTCTCTTAAATGCCTTTGAGCTATACGGGAACCTCTCGAACTGTTCCAAGGATACAGGTATTGCAAAGCTGTTGGTTTCCCAGCCCAGGTGGAAAAAGAATCCAATATGGCGTCATCCCTTTTCTATGTAAACATCTAGCTCCTTCTTAGTTGTAGAAGACTGTCTATACGTAAAGCTTGCAGTATGGTTCCCAATAGATCAGATATGACTTCAAGAATTAACTGTCAGTGTTGTAATAATGTGTGTCCTGTCGCTCACAGAGGCAGGCATGAGTCGTCGGACGTGATTCACTTTAGTTTATTCGGTCCGTCTGCTCGACTGCCAGTGAAGTCTTCTCGTTACATGACATTCACCATTATTCCCTGCGAGCCTCGAAACGATCTCGTCCCATGGAGCATACAATGTCGTGTTGTGGCCAGTGCAATACAGCTATAAAATATGACATCAGTGGATTCCCTCTCTACACGACATGCATATGTTTTGGATAGAGCGAAAGAAGCACCTTGCTGAGGTTACACATTCATACGCGAATGGAGCAAAACCTAATTACAAAATTCACCCACTACCTAAGTTGCACTAAATTATCAAAATGAATCAAACATGACTAATATCTCATTCAGATTTTTTGTGCCGTAATGATTTGACTGTGACATTAGAATTCAAATGGGTTGATGGTGTCGCACTATTTCCTGGGCAATTACTTCCTGGCGGAGTGCTTCGGCTGTTATTGTCCTTGAGTGTGTAGCAACCACCTAAATAAAGCATGCAGCAACAGAGAGCCACAGGAGCGCTGCGGTGCTGTGTGAAGGTGGGAGGTAGTGGGACTCGGGCTGAGTCAGGTACATGTATGTTGGAAACGCAGGTAAAAGAAAAGAGTGACAGCCGTTTCTACCTACAAAAAGATGTCAGTTACATTAACCAGAAACAACAGAATTTTTTACCACGTTTTCCAAAAACAGCAGAATTTCTTTTTGCCTTTTGTAGGAAAAAAAATTCTGCTGTTTTTGGAAAAAATATACTTTTTTTCTTTTGTTTTTGGAAAAACAGTTGAAAATGGAGGAAATTAATTTTGTCGTTTTACATGACAAATAAAAAATAAAAAAAATAAAATAAAAAAATTCACACCAGTCACACCTGCCCCATCGTAATTAGGAAACGCCGTAAGCTCCATCATTATATGCTGTCCCGGATCTACGATGGACCAAGTGTGAAAATATATTTAAAGATTTTTTTCACCACCGTATTTTGGGGGGAGAAAATATATTTAAATATATTTTCACCACCGTATTTTGGGGGGAGAAAATATATTTAAATATATTTTCACCACTGTATTTTGTTGGGAGAAAATATATTTAAATATATTTTCACCACCGTATTTTTGGGGAAGAAAATATATTTAAATATATTTTCTCCACCGTATTTTGGGGGGAGAAAATATATTTAAATACATTTTCACAACCGTATTTTTGAGGGAGAAAATATATTTAAATTTATTTTTTCCCGACCACTATAGAAAAAGGGAAAATATATTTCAAGCAATGGCTGGTTGCCTGGCTCATTTCCTATTGGTATGGGGAGTTATCGTTATATCAATATAGCGAAATGACACTGGGAACCGAGAAAGGTGAAATAAGTTATAACATGTTGACAATTTATCCGATACAAAGTAACCATTGCGGGAAAGGTCTTCTGATGATGAATACATTGTGGCCTCACAGAAGGATAGTATAGGATTTTTGGAAAAACGCAGCTCCTACGTACACCCACAATTATGGGTGTCCGGAACCTTCAAAATAAGTAGCTTACCAATAGGTGGGGCCACTGCCACCAAGGGGCATGATTGTTACAACCGGGAAATGTAACCCATGGCAATATTTATTCTTTTGGATGTATATGATCTTTTGAAAAAAGGGCCTACTTAAGAGAAATGTTGATAGAATCAGTTCTACTGCTATGCCAAACATGCCCATATTATGATGGCGCCACCTATACCAAACTTTCATAGCATAACAAGAAAAACGCTTAATAGCATTCTACTTGCTGGTTCATACAAGATTAAATGCTTCATTGATTGACAAACAAATGACCTTTTGTATTAGGCAAATATCAGTTGGCCTAGTAGCCTAAATGCAGGTGGCGCCACCTACCGCAAGGGCCATGACTGACACACGCCCCCATATCTGGAAATGTTTAACATGCAAAGATGTAGTCATAGAATATTGTTCATTGGTTTGAATGTATTTCGGCTTTAAATCCTAGTTATTGATAGAAATAATACAGTGGGTAGACCAAAAGTACCCATTTTAATGGTGGCGCCACCTAAATCTACCCATTAAAAGCTAAAATTCAATAAAACTCACTAAAACTCTACTTCCTAGTACCTACGATATTAAATATGTCATTGTTGGGCAGGCCAATGACCCTTTATATTAGGCAAGGTTAGGTTGACCTTGCAGCTGACAAATAGGTGTGCCACCTGGCCCCAGGGCTGGGGGGCATGGGTGCGACGCCTTCCTATCTGAAATGTTCCCCTTTGTGAGTTGTACCAACATATCTAATTTCATGCTCGTAATACAAAGTGCATAATTTTTCTCAAATCTGCGGAACTATAATAGTATATATCTTCTTCTTCTTCTTCCTTGCTACCACCTAACTTCTCGCAGAAGACTCCCTAGTAAATACCCGTAGCTAATGGTATTTCGGGAGGAAGAGTACCACGGTTTCACCAATTTAGACTTCTTTTGAAGGTCCCCGACACACATAATTGTGAGTGTACGTAGGACCTGCGTTTCTCAAAAAATCGTTTACTATCCTGCTGTGAGGCCACAATGTATTCATCATCAGAAGACCTTTCCCGCAATGGTTACTTTGTATCGGATAAATTGTCAACATGTTATAACTTGTTTCACCTATCTCGGTTCCCAGTGTCATTTCGCTAAATTGATATAACGATAACTCCCCATACCAATAGCAAAATGAGCCAGGCAACCAGCCATTGATTGAGATATATTTTCCCTTTTTCTATAGTGGTCGGAAAAAACAAATTTAAATATATTTTCTCCCCCCAAAATACGGTGGTAAAAATATATTTAAATATATTTTCTCCCAACAAAATACGGTGATGAAAATATATTTAAATATATGTTCTCCTAACAAAATACAGTGGTGAAAATATATTTAAATATATTTTCTCCCCCCAAAATACGGTTGTGAAAATATATTTGAATATATTTTCTCCCCCCAAAATACGGTGGTGAAAATATATTTAAATATATTTTTTCCCTAACAAAATACGGTGGTGAAAATATATTTAAATATATTTTCTCCTAACAAAATACGGTGGTGAAAATATATTTAAATATATTTTCTCCCCCCAAAATACGGTGGTGAAAAAAAAAATTAAATATATTCTCCTTCACACTTGGTCCATCGTACAGATCTGACAGCATGAAGATGCATATATTTAAAAAAAAACTTTTATTTTTTTAGAAAAGTACACTATTATGATTAAAATTCATGCCCATTCTGTAAAAAATGAGTAAGGACACATGCAGTATCTATAGGCCTTAAGATGAAACTATTTGAAAATAAATTTTAAAAATAAGCCTTTTTTTTTAAAGTGCATTTTTAAAATAAAAAAATACTTATACTTATCATAACAATTTTTCCTATATTCAAATATGAGTATTGTAGCTCTTGAACTATTCTATGTAGCAAAAAAAAATATTTGGATAATATTTCATCTTCTTTATATTTCAGATTGAACGTAGTGGTACGCGCTGTGCGATGTGGGCTAATTTGACCAAGGAGCTGTACACAAACCATGATATCCAATTATATGTTTATCTATATGTATATATCTGCAATAAAAGAAGTTAAATCAGCTAGTGAATTATTTTTTTAATTTGTAAACCAATCATTTGAAATTTCCATTCCTCCTGAATCCGATACCCTTGAATCGCTCAATTCAACCATACAATATATGTTTACTATGTTAAGGTGAATGTGGTTCTAGAAAATTATTATCACCTCCTGAAGCCCATGAATGAAAATTAGCCGGAAAAAGGAAAAGCCAGGCTTCTTTGCTACTGCTATCGCACGAGATGGTAAAAGTAGGTGCGATGTCTGTATCAAACTATAGATGGCAGCACCGTCCTCAGGGGTTGCAGTTTCACACAAGTAGAGGGGGGCAATTTTACGATGCTGTGTTATCAAACACAGTCCCAGGTGGGCCCCTTTTAGGATTAATACAGAACTAAAACCTGGACTGAAATCAACTCAGGGCAGGTCAGTGAGACTTGGCAAGAAGCTATCTAACACAGACTTGTTGCAAGTCGAGAAGGATATGGAGAGAAGGATGGAGATGCGGGGCGCAGATTTGAATCAAATTCTACAATGTATACAGTTTAGCTTGACACTTCTGCTCATGTATAAACGGTTGAAAAATCATCTTTGTATCATTTTGGTACTCTATTTGATAAATAACCATCGTTTAAATAAAAGGATTTGATCGGAGGATTTGTGGCTCACATTGAGATGTAGTTGTTGTATAATTTCTTTAAATAGTTTATACTCATAAAACGTAAGTACCCATACTGTTTGATTAATTGTAATTAGTTATAAGTACGGGTAAATGAATGGGTGATATTTATGATATACCATGGTAACGAATGAGATCTGCACGCTTTAAGCGCACCTGGACATTGGTTTCATATCTCAACCATTAAAATAAAGATGAATTTTTAATATGTAAATTACTATAGTGTCAGTGTAGATTCTAATGAGGAAAAGGTATGGACACGAAACTATGCATGCTTGTTTAGTTAATCTTTAAATACTATAAATGCATATTCTAACCACGACTGACGTAATGGAACGCTGGCAAATGAACATCAGCGAAGACAAGCTAGTAAATGCGGTTCACTGTAATTAATGACTTTTTTAGTGGTTGATTACTCCAATATATTTCGGTTGTGTTTTTGTTCTCAATAATTGGTCAAGGATTGGCTAAAATTGTACTATAGAGTGAAGGTCAGAATTAAAATTGGCAGCGGTCATAATCCGAGTCTTCCAAATTTCTCTCAGGGCTATTACAAGATGATTGAAATAAAAAAAAAAGGTCATGGAGGGGAAAGGGTGTGCAAATATAGTATTAAAATCATTATAGTGGGGCTTTCATTAAATGAAAATAAACCATTGCGTGCGAATCTGAGAATCGGTGTGTTCCGCTCCTTTTTTCTGGAAAAGCCCTCAGTAAGAACCTCATACCTCGAGTTTCGGCAACCCCTCTGAACCCCAGTTCATTAGCGCCGTCTCCACCCACCCTGGCCCTGTGCCAATGATGTGTATTTGGCGGTACTGTACCTAGATTAAGATACAGTTGTCCCCTCACTTTCATGGGTATAGCAATATCTTAGAAGCTCAGTAAATTTCCGAATCTCCTGTACCATTATCACGAAATAATGACCAGAAATAAAGTTCTTATGATGGATGTTCTCACGTTGGCCAGATTGAGCCGAACAGTAACAAATCAAAGGTGTCATTGCGGAGACGTAGATCAGCCTAAGGAACCTGGCTGTCAATCGATACGATCAAGGGCAAGTGAAGATGGTGGTAGAACGACCTTGGCCACGCCCCTTTTGCCCCGGGAGAGATACGGTTCGATTACCTGATGACCTGGACACGATTCGTTGCATCGCTTGCGACACTATCGCCCCCCTGCGTCACAAAGTTACAGATTAATGAGCTTTCCCATTCATTCACGTATAAATGGGTGCAAAACATTGGCACAAGACAAATGTATTTCATTGGGTCTTTTGCAAATTGGTCCAGAAAGCAACACGGGAAAATAAAGTACTATCATCATAAGTAATTGATGAACCCTGCCAGCTGACCAAACGTCCTGTAGAAGAAAGGAAAAGTAGCGTCTTTTTTGATTAATGAACTTCTCCATCTATTCATGTATAAATGGGTGGAAAACATAGACACAAGACAAATGTATTTTATTAGGTATTTTGCATCATTGTCTAGAAAGCAATACGGGAAAATAAGTAATTGATGAACGTTCTTGATTGACTGAACGTGATGTAGTAGAAAGAAAAAGTAGCGTCTTTTTCGAAGGTACTAATTTATAAAAGAATAGAAAAGAACATATCTCTAACCCATAATATGCCAACGGTTAATGCTATATGATTAGTGGGTCACCATTTATCATTTAATGAGCTTCCCCATGGAAAACTTAGGCAAAGACAAATTATTTCATAAGGTATTTTGCAACTTGGTCAGGAAAGCAATGCAGAAACATTGAGGACTTTCATCATACATAATTGATGAACGCTCTCGGTTGACTGAACGTGATGTTGAAGAAAGGAAAAGTAGCATCTACATTGAAGGTACAAATTTACAAAAGAATAGAAAATAACGTATCTTTAACCCATTATACCCGAAAGAATGATGCTATGACTATTAAGTCACCATTTATCATTTCCTCCATCCTCTAAGTTTATCATGGAAAGAATCATCTTGACCCTACTTTTGAAAATAAATTAGTAATAATGCCTTTTAGATGAATAAAAACAATCTACGTTTGTGAAAATGCATACTTTTGCCAACATATGAACGAGGCTTGTTCGTTGGCACAGCTATTCTTACTTAATTTATTTTTGAAATGTGCCAATTAAGAGATATATCGTGACACTTATCAAACTAATCAACCACGATTGGGCGCTGCATAACTTATTTACACGACCGGCTTTGGGGGAAAGGTAAACGAAAACTTTTCCCCTAACCCGCAAATGAAGTTGTGCATCGAAACACGTTTTTGTGAAAAGTACATCACTGGTAGCGGAAGAAAAAAAATCGAGGCTAACTTTCACTTTACGTTAACTTTGATGGTGAAACTTTTACTTGAAATTAATTGACCAACCGTCGTATGGGTACATAGGGCTTTACGACTAAGTAATTTATAAAAAGAAAAGCAGACGCTGTGACTGTCCAAAGATCCACATGCTCTAAAAAACACTAAAAAAAACACACGCTTATATTATAATTGCCTGCTGTGTCACGCCCATTGTTGCCTTATCTATAATATTAGTAAATAAAGATGCTTATCCCTTTAATGCTTGAAAGTTCATCTATAAATTGTCATCTGTATCTACGATACATTGGAATATAAGTTTCTAATTAAAAATGATATTACAAAATATTTGAAGGAGAGTTATTGGTAGGGGTATGATTAACATTTTTCCTTCAAATATTTTTCTAATTATGCTTTTGTCTCAAAGTTTTCACAAAAATGTTCAGACTGCTTTTGGCTGCTGCGAGCATTAATGGGTTAATAAAGAATACATATTCTTCAACAACTTTTAACCCTTCCAATGATGAGGCTACTTTCGCCCAAAAAAACAAGGACGCAAACATTTCTGAAAACCATCAAAACCCAGTCATGTTTGTATTCATTGGATAGTTTTCCTCGAGCACTCTCATATGAGTACCATGTGCCAGGGGTTCATCCATTTTTTCGTGTTATTGTATCATTTTGTTTGGAGGAAATTAGCCACCAGCAGTATAGGGGTTAATGTTGGAATAAATGAGTGAGCATATTTCCAAGTGATATCATCACTGCACATGTATATTAGTTTATACTCCCAGACTGTTATTGATAATATATTCACCCGTTGATTATGAATACGTATACGGTCTTTGTGCTTCAAGGGGGCTCGGGACCTTCGCTCTTTGAGTGAGACTTCCATGTAAAGATTGGCCAATAGTTTGCTCAACTGTACAAGAAAACCCCAATAAACTATATATTTTATGAAAGCTGAGACTTTGGAGAGGTCAAATATTTCTAATCGTATTGTGTGACATCTTCACAATTCCCCATGGGTGGGCCGGAAGGCAAAGATGAGGATTTCTAATACATATGTTATTGCGAAGATCTCTTAAGGTGATGAGTACCATTGCAAGCCAGTTAAAAGCCCTCTCTCAAAACTCACCTCAAAGCAGCATAATCCTATAACTAGGTGTATCTCTAGGTTCCTGAGTGTTATCAGGTAGAGAATATCATCGCCACCTGTCATTATTCAATCCATATTCTGTTTTATTTCAAAATGTACAACGTTTCTTTCAAATGACATATTCTCATTAATTACGCAGGTGATGGTTACTGCAGGTTCAAAGTTACTTTAGGGATATCATTGACTATGCCCAATAAAACGTATTTTTTGATTTTTTACTGCTGAAGATTTTTACAGGCCATAACGTTGAAAATTTTAGTTAGAAATCTCCACACCAACTAGCTAGCACCTATTTATAGCATCCTGACCACAAGCCATTGTCTTGAGATCGTCGAGGTGTATCTTTGTGCAACTGTCTTTTGTTTCCATTGCTCAGAAGTGATCAGCGAGGTATTTCCACTACTATCAAAGGGGTTCCCATGCCTCCACACACGAGATATCTCACTTAAATTTTCAATGTTATGGCCTGTAAAAATCTTTAGCAGTAAAAGATTAAAAAAATACTTCTTATTGGGCATAGTCAATGATATCCCTAAGGTAACTGTGAACCTGTAGTGACCATCACCTGCGTAAGTAATGAGATTATGTCATTTGAGTGAAAAGTTGTAAATATTGAAATGAATTAGAATATGGGTTGACCACAGAAGGCTGACTATGATATTCTCTCCCTGATAACACTCAGGAACCTGTAGATACACCTTGTCATATGATTATGCTGCTGTGAGGTGTGTTTTGGGATGGGGCTTTTAACTCGCTTGCAATGGTACCCATCACCTTAACTTCAATAAAAGTGCAACACTCTTGATGTTCACATATTTCATAGTAAACATCCTTAGGCAGATAGCACTTTTTTGTTTTATTTTAATTTTGTTCGAAAAGGATTTTAGGGGAAGTTAAAATCATGATCAATATTTTTTGTAGGATTTAATTTTTCTTCATTTTTAAAGTCAAATTAAGAAATACCTAGAGCAGATATCAAAAATGTGAAAAAAGAATTATCTGCCCAATGATGTTTTTAATAATGTAGTAATATTTCAGCTTCGTGGGATCAATATTGAATGAATGAGGTCATTTCAAAAATGAGAAGTATGGTGATTTCAGAAAGCTGTCAATAGAACTCTTCTAAAATGACTTTCTGCTCCCTTATACAACTTTTGGGGTTAATCTGGAATAAGAATATGATTAGCTTGTATTGGTAGTATGGTTTGAATATTTAATAGTTTACTTGGTACCTGAATAAAAAGGGGATATTTAGAGAAAATTCTGAGTTTTCTACTGGAAGAGGCTGGCAACCCCTGGTGAGTGCTCCTCCCCCAGCTGATGAGGAAAGATAGGAAGCTATTAGACTGCTAATTGCTAATTGGCAGTCGGGAGTAAGGATCAACAATTCTTCCTCAAATATTTTTTCTGAATATAGCTCTAACCATATAGATAATTGAATATAATAATTAAGATAAAGTAATTATGAGAAAAACTGGGATTAATGGTACATTAACAGAATATTTTACAGGAGAGTTGTTGGCTTGGTACTGATCAACATTTCTTAAAATAGAAAATAGAAGAATACATTGCTATGTGTAACTATAAGTCAGACCAGTTCTTAGGGAAATGGTCCCCAATATACTATATCTTTGAGGAGTGAGAGATGTAATGAAATTCATTATTTATTTTTGTACAAATTGTATTCACATGTTTATATTGGAATAAAAGTTATAAAAAAAACATTTCTTAAAATATTTCTTTTGAATATAGCTCTTACCATATAAATGATTAACTTCACATATATCTTTTCTTCTGGGATTAGCTCTAATCACTGCGATAAAAACCAGCACAGCGAAGGTGATTTAGGAAGACACAAGCAAGTACTGATATATATATATATATATATATATATATATATATATATATATATATATATATATATATATATATATATATAAATATATATATATATATATATATATATATATATATATATATATATATATATATATATATATATATATATATATATATATATATATATATGGAATAGATACCTCATGACTGCTTCTTGAAACTTTTGCGAGTAACTGGAGGAGGCAGATCCATAGCTTCACTGAACTATTGAAGAGCACTTTATCCATTTCCATACAGGCGTCCTGCTAGAACTGATTGTCTGTTTATAGCATAAACTTGTCCTTTTTAAACTACTAGGAAAGTCTGCTCGCTTTCCATCGAAATCTTCATTTGAACATCTCCAAAATAGGGCTGATCAATGTTCTTTTTGCATTTTACTGTCTTGCCATAGTTCTTACTTTCCATCAAAGCAGTCACGATCAGTGTCTGCAGAGTCTGCTATGCCACTGTCATCTGAACTAGTACTCAGCAGTCTATTAGCTTTCTATAACTGGCACTATGAATGGCTAGTGAATTCTCAGATTCCTCTTCCTCTTATGTATCCATATCTTCTGCCACAGAAGATATTGCATTCCATTCAAACCCCCTCTTTCTCTTCCTTCTGGAGCTACTTCCCATTGTAAGGATACATGCAGACTCTGCACTGTCCAGGGGTCAGCATCCCCGGGGGGGTCACTTGGGTATTTAGGGGGGTGCATACGTTCGTTATCAAAATTAAAAAATACCCCTAAAGCACTGATTTCTGGTCAAAAAAGCACCCTTATTTTAATAAAACGCTGATTTTTTCCACTAAATAAACACCCCTTCTTTTGTCAAAACACTGACATTGGATGAACGGGAACACGTATTTTAACTTAAGATTTCATAATCCTCTGCTTGTTTAGCGGCAGCAAGTGGCTGCAGCAAACCCGGAAGCCCAGTCACTTCGGGAGTCACTCGGCGTCAGAGCCGCGTATATTTAGTGGATTGTAAGGGGATTTTGACCCCCATACTTCGTACCTGAGTGCAAAAAAGTACCCTTCTTTTACAAAATCGCGGACATGCGGAGGTCTTAAAAAAGACCCCTTCTTCCGCGAAATACGTAACGCAGGTGCGCACCCCCTCTGTACCTGAGTGCCCCCGCCGGGTCAGCATCTAAATACTCTCCTAACCCTAACTCTCAAATACAGGAAACCCTGTTCACCCTTGTAAGATAAACCCTAAACATCCTGCCTGCCCCACACAAACCAGTCTATTTCTAGAGCATTTGATTGGATTTACCTGAACTCTCTGACAAGAATCACAACTACCTTTCAAAACCCTAATTGCAATCACTCATAACTGCTCAGAGCCGGCTTCCTGGATAACAGGAAACTTCTAATACACATTTGAATACACATTCTGGAGCCGGCCAATGGAGCTTACCTCCCAGAGGGATCTGATAAGGAAGGCCTATTATGATCTTAGATAAACATCACGCAGTGAGAATTGATAAAAATTACAGTGAGATTTAGAAAGAAAACTTCCAAAAAGAAATTGAAAAACTTCGAGAAAAAAAAGATTATCTGAAAAAAAAAGTAAAAAGCGTTGGGATTTATAAAGAAAGGCATTGAAAAATGTTATATTATCAAAGAAAATGTGAAACAAAAATCACTCTTTTGCTGAACTTTTATAGAGAATTAAATTTTTATTTCAAAGTTTTTTCAAAGTTTTTTACAAAAAATAGAAATATTTTTATTTTCAAAATTTTTGAAAAGTTTCCAATGTTTTGTTCATTTTTATAGAGCAAATTATTTCATTTCAAAGTTTTTCTTTATTTTTCATTGAAAATTTAGTTAATTTCAAAGTTTTTACATGCATTTATGCTGTGCTTTTTACTTTTGTCCACAACGGCGCCTCATATAGGACAATGACCAAGAGAAATATGATAGGGGAAAAGTCGAAAGGTAAAGGCGTGTCTTTCAGCTGGAAGGTAACATTGAGTGTCGCCGCACATTTACACTTAATAACTGTTCAGTAGAGCATTATGTGTGTTTACTGTATGGCTGAAGGTACCATGGCTGGACCGAGGGCCCCGGTCCTGCCGGGATGCCTGAAAGTGTACATTAAATAGACACAAATTGCCCCGCTGAACAGTCATTAAGGTTTTTATCATTGCTCCCCATACATCAGTACTATTGTATGTGTAATATTGGTCTAATGTTATAGATATAAGGGCTAAGTAAAACATATACAAATTATATCTAACAAAAAAAGTTCCAACAGCAGAAGATATATATGTAACTTAAGTAAAATGTAAGAGTTTCTCCTTAACTATTGGCCATTTTTTATGGTTCATTGGCAAAAACATGTGAAGTGGCGTGTGTCACTGTCAAGGAATATCAGTGCCTGAGCCATCATTTGGATGGAGGGTATTGTAGTGAGATTTAATGCCCTACGGTGGAGGGCATTATGAGGGTTTAGTGACCGGTCACATAGTACAAATTCAGACTGCTGATTAGATAAGCCAAAGGAAACGATAATACATTTGTATAACGACCATGTGCGACTGTTTGCTGATGACGATCTGGGTTGAAGCTATACACTGCTGTTAGCACAAACAGTTGCAACACGGCTATTCAACTCAACCCAGATACAATATATTGGTTTTTATTTTCTAACATGTATTAGCTATTTTTGGCTGATTAACCTTTCCAAAAATTTTTGCGTCAGGTAATTTTTTCTTTTTGATGTAGCTGACCTGAGCGCCACCTATGGCCATAATAACAACTGAATATCCTTTTGGAGTCCCTAATATGCACACGAAACATGGGTATTAGGAATTGGTTTCATTCATAAACAACTGACCATAATTGCCATTAATCAGGTAAATTTTGCAATTCTAACTTCCACAAAGTCCACAAAGCAAAGAACTCAGTGATGTACTGTTAATAACCATACAGCTCTCAACAAGAAAGTGGATGGCTAAATAAGGTGGCGTATTTTACTAGTTCAACAAGCCCTGAGTGTGGGAAGGCTGCTGGTAGTAAAATTGCATTCAGAGGATAGATATACATTGAATGAAAAATATGAAATATAAAAGTCACCGATTCTTCAGTGGCAGGACAACGCTAGAAAAACGATGCGAAACCAATTATCTTTAATCGTTGGTTGGTATAAAGTTCCCATACCTAGAGGTTACTTTGTTCTGCTATCAGATGATCATTCTTATTAAGTTTTTCACCACAGTTACCGAAAAGGCCCTACCATCTAGGTGCATGAAATATCTAATAAAATCAAGCTTTGGTGAATTTTATGATGGAAATGAAAACATAAAACCAAACAACAATTTTTAATTTATTAATTTACACTTAATCAAGACCGAAACTAAAATGACTGGCGAAGATTTAGCAGGGAACCACAGATTTGGCCGGAAAATGTATTTATCATATAGAGGATGTTTAGAAAAGTACCCGTCCAGCAGACGGTAACCATCAGATTTTTTTTAACAGCAAAACTATCAGAACACCGAGATATACCTGCGACTACACACTTCGGGCTACCTTACCTATGAATTAATAACTAAAGAGGCTTGGCAAACATATATAAATGGATAAATACGATAATAAACCAGCTGTAATGAAAAGATTTTGGGGGGGGGGGAGTGGTGTCCGTTTATGATATCAATCATAACTAATGCCAAATTAAAGTATGACACACTTATCATTTGAGTTTGTCCTAGGTAGATTCATCCTGGTGAAATATATTTGATCATTCAGTATCATTTACCTACTTATGCATTATTCTACACGAACTGTGATTTAGCAATTCGTAGCCTTTGCTTGTTTAGCCGTTTAGGGATACGTTGATAACGGCCAGTTTGGGTAGGGACGAGTGCCGGAGTGATTCGAACCACCTATATACGGTTATAGTCAGGGAGCCAAACTGAAAAAAGGGCCTTAAATTTAGAGTTGGTGGCACCCGAGAGGGTAAAAGCAATGGACCCTTCCAACATTTAGTACATCCCTCCAGTATTAAAAAACACCTGTCTGCCGGACTGAAAAAGTGACGGTATATGATTTAGAGGTCATTTGAAGGTCAAACTCTTAAAAATAGGCTTTTTTCTCAGTAAATGTACATTGAAGTAAATGTACTTAAATGTTTCTTTGCTGCGCTCACAAACATTCTTATTTCATATGTATAGAAATATCAATATTGACCTTGTGGTTATATATTTTTATGTTTGTGTGATATTCAAGGTCATCTCAAGGTCAAATAGAGGTCAAATAATTGAAAAATGGGCTTTTTCTGAGTAAAAGTACTAAATTTCTAATCTATTTCTATGACAATCTTATGCATTCTTCATTTTTTGGTTTTGGACTATTAATATTGATCTTGTAGTAGTCTGATTTCTCTTTTAGGAGATGTTCAAGGTCATTTCAATGTCAAAAATAGGTCAAAATGTTAAAAAATGAACTCTTTTCTGAGTATAAGTACTAAGTTTTTAACATTTTTAGGGAAATCACATGCATTCTTCTTCTTATGGTATTGGACTATTGAAATCGATCTTGCAGTTATTTGATTTCTATTTTGGTTGATATTCAAGGTCATCTCAAGGTCAATAAGGGCAAAAAAAAGTTGAAAAAATGGTCTTTTTCTGAGTAAAAGTACTAGTTTCTTTAATCTTTTTTATGGTAATCACATGCATTCTTCTTCCTTATGGTATTGGACTACTGATAATGATCGGAGAGGGTAAAAGCAATGGACCCTTCCAACATTTAGTACATCCCTCCAGTATTAAAAAGCACATATCTGCCAGACTGAAAAAGTGACAGTATATGATTTAGAGGTCATTTGAAGGTCAAACTCTTCAAAATAGACTTTTTCCGCAGTAAATATACTTAGATTCAATGTTTCTTTGCTGCAATCACAAACATTCTTATTTCATATGTATAGAAATATCAATACTGACGTTGTGGTTAATTATTTTTTTGTTTGAGTGATATTCAAGGTCATCTCAAGGTCAAATAGGGGTCAAATAATTGAAAAATGGGCTTTTTCTGAGTATAAGTACCAATTCAGCACCAGAGATAATATCAAAATTGTCACCTATAAAGCGCTATTTCCATTAAAATAAAATAAGAAGAAAAGCATGTGATTGCCATAGAAAAAAAAGATAACTTTTACTCAGAAAAAGCAAAAGAAATTCAACTTTTTGACCATGAAATGATCTTGAATTCCACACAAAACAGAAATCAGATTACTGAAAAATCACTTTCAATAGTCCCATACCAATAAAAGAAGAATGCATATGATTGCTATAAAAGATATATGAAAAACTTAGTACTTTCACACAGGAAAAGCCTATTTTCAAATTTTCGAATCCTTTTAATCCTTGAAATGACCTTGAGTATCTCACAAAATTGATAGCAGATTACTACAAGACTAATAATAATTGTCCAATGCAGATAAAAGAAGAATGTATGTGATTGTAAAAAGATATATATCAAAAACCTAATACTTTAACTTCAAATAACTTTGAATATCCCACAAAGGAGAAAGCAGATTACTACAAGACCAACATCAATTGTCTAGTACTGAATAAAGAAGAATGGAAGTGATTGCTATAAAAATATATTATAAACTTGGTACCATTTTTCAACTCTTTGATCTTTTTTTTGACCTTGAAATGACCTTGAGTATGACACAAAATAGAAATCATGATATTACAAGATCAATACCAATAGTACAATACCAAAGAAAAGAAGTATGCATATGATTCTCATAGAAATAGATAAAAAAAATTGGTACTTATACTCAGAAAAGGCCCATTTTTCAATTATTTGACCCCTATCTGACCTTGAGATGACCTTGAATATCACACAAACAAAAAAATACCTAACCACAAGGTCAGTATTGATATTTCTATGCATATGAAATAAGAATGTTTGTGATTGCAGCAAAGAAACATTGAATCTAAGTACATTTACTGCAAAAAAGTCTTTGACCTTCAAATGACCTCTAAATCATATACCGTCACTTTTTCAGTCTGGCAGACAGGTGTTTTTTAATACTGGAGGGATGTACTAAATGTTGGAAGGGTCCATTGCATTTACCCTCTCCAATCACTATCAATAGTGAAGTACCATAAGAAAGAAGAATGCATGTGATTACCATAAATAAGGTTTAAAAAAAGAGTACTTTTACTCGGAAAAATCCCATTTTTTCAACTTTTTTTGCCCTTATTGACCTTGAATATCAACCAAAATAGAAATCAAATAACTACAAGATCAATTTTAATAGTCCAATACCATAAGAAGAAGAATGCATGTGATTGCCCTAAAAATATGTTAAAAACTTAGTACTTATACCCAGAAAAGAGTTCATTTTTTAACATTTTGGCCTATTTTTGACATTGAAATGACCTTGAACATCTCCCAAAAGAGAAATCAGACTACTACAAGATCAATATTAATAGTCCAATACCAGAAAATGAAGAATGCATAAGATTGTCATAGAAATAGATTAGAAATTTAGTACTTTTACTCAGAAAAAGCCCATTTTTCAATTATTTGACCTCTATTTGACCTTGAGATGACATTGAATATAACACAAACATAAAAATACATAACCACAAGGTGAATATTGAAATTTCTTTACATATGAAATAAGAATGTTTGTGAGCACAGCAAAGAAACATTTAAGTACATTTACTTCAATGTACATTTACTGAGAAAAAAGCCTATTTTTAAGAGTTTGACCTTCAAATGACCTCTAAATCATATACCGTCACTTTTTCAGTCTGGCAGACAGGTGTTTTTTAATACTGGAGGGATGTACTAAATGTTGGAAGGGTCCATTGCTTTTACCCTCTCGGGTGCCACGGAATTAAAAAAATTGGGGTTTGGCTCCCTGACTATTACCCTTAACATCCATTAGCATTATCTTCACACTCCCGACCTGATTAGAAGTTTGAACAGTGGCAAGAGAAGCGTGCATTAACTGCGCTTGACTCTCCCTGGGCAATAATGCAATTTGTATCTATATTGCAATACATTAATCTGCTTAGCATAGTTGGCAAACTTTTAATTTTAAGATATTGTATTGAATAAAAGTGTTCAACTATAACTTTGTTAAAACTGTAGATAGTCTATTATATAACTATTGATTATTGGTGCTTAGGTGATTCCTATGATGCATCATGGGAAGATAGATGCCCCTGTGTGGCTGTCTCTGGCCTGTTACTTGCTCACTTCTGTAAGCCATAGCGGAGTAGTGCTGAAGGAGACAGGTTCGAAGGAGGTCTTATTTGAAAGGTGACATGTATAAGCTCATTTTGAACCTAAATCATTCTGATGGTTGGTAAACAATATTGCAAAATACAAACTGTGGTCCTATTCAGGTCAGCTCAAGCAGCTAGATTGATGAAAAATTTTAGTTGAAACACCAAGACCACAGGAATTGGATAATCATTGTTAGAAAAGGGACAACAGTGCTAAACTAAGAGATATATTAATTTGAGTGCGTCATTAGCATAACAGCCTTATAGCATTCTCAAGGTGACCATTTCTAGGACAGAATGAAAAAAATCTTCAAAAGTAGGTTTAGTATCTAAAGACATGCTGTATAAACGGACTGCAACTAATGACTATGACAGACTAAGTAAAAACACATTAAATGGGACCACAAAGGTATTTTCTAGCAAGATTTAAACATTTGAAAGTAAAGATCATCATTGTGTGTGTGCTAGCTAGGGACTTTTCTATTAAAAAAAGGGCTTTTGAAGAAAAAGTCACAACTTGTGAAATTTCAATTCATTTTATTTTTCATACAAAATATAAAGATAGTGTAGCAAAAGATAATACACATCTAAAAATAAGCAGTTATTGTATTTCAAATCTACAATTCTTTACTATACTTGAAGAATGTACAATAAGATGTCTATAAAACATGGTTGCCTAAGTAACATGATGAATGGCCAATATGACCAATGTTGATACAACACAATTATCACTGCAAATGGCACTAGCATGTTCCTCTTATAAAAAAACATTTGCTGAGACCTTAGTGTATACACTATCAAATCCACAATTGAAGTGACAAATGGTCTCACACACATGCAAAATATTGTTATATGAAAGCATTGCTGACCTTCTTTTCAGTAAACTCAATTATCTTTTCAGTCTATCTGAATTTCCATAAAATAATCACAGGTTTCAGGGAAATAATAATGCAAGTTATATATCATCTTTAATTGAGTTAAGTTATTGACATAATGATACCCTTTTTATGAGATAATGTTTCATATAAAACCCATTTCCCTATCATAAAATATAGCCTACAATATTCATTCCTTCAACCAAATTTTCATCGGACAGTCCTTATGAAAACATATTTTTGGCAGAGAATATATGAAGACTTCTATCATAGAATTCTACCAACACTAAAAAAAGTATTTCTGCAATATAGAAAGATTGCTAAATGCAATGGCAATTTCTGCAATCAAGAACGATTTTGGTTGTAGTATAAGGCAGTGCTTAGGTAATTTCTCAATAATTGATATCTACAAAACCTTAAGGGTAACCTTACGGTCTACTTTAAGATGTAATAATATGGTATCAAGTGCATCAGTAAAATATTCTAAATCTGACCAGATTTTTGCATGTTGAATTACACATCATTGTTCCAAGTGAAAGGGGATAGAGTATGATATGGATTAATGTGAATGTAAAATTACCTTTTTGTTCAATCACCAGAAAAGTGTATAACAGTGGAACCCTTCGAAGTGACCACCCCTCTACAGAGAACACATTTTGCTAGTCCTAGCTACTAACTTTTTCCTATTCGTTTTATAGTAAAAGAGAACCCCTCTAAGTTGACTACCCCTCCAAGTTGAAGAGTTGTGGCCAGTCCCAGAGGCGGTCACTTTAGAGGGGTTGCACTGTAATTGAATCATGGCATTCAATACCAGATGGACAATACTCTGGTATAGTCTAAAAGGCTGTCAGTTGGCAAATGGTCAATAATACCATAACCATTTTAACCCTTGTCATGCTAGACCCCCATATGGGAGAACCTATCCCCTGGGACAAGGGATATTGTGGGTCTACCCACCAAATCAGAAGGATTTCATAGATTTCTATTACTGTTTCAATAATGTGCTTCACAAACTGAAATGGAAACATAGTAAAAGGTAAAACCTTGATATCTAGTATAATTCAATACCCCTTAATCGACCTATGGAGTTTTTATTTTGCTAAGTGCAAGGGTACCCAAAGACCGGATATATCCGGTGTTGGTCACACAGGCACGATATGTAGCACCGGATATATCCGGTGTTAGCAAGAGCAGGGTTAATGGAAATAACCATCTTTTATAGTCTAATGCATATCTAATCATCAAATGAAAACAAGAAGATATATCATAATACATGGTATATGTAAATACATGTAGGTACTGATCAGCAATACTTGTGTGGGATAAAATACCATCTAAGGTCTAGCATTATAAAAATCCCTACTATAAAGGTACATAAATAACTTGGCTTCCATACACTTAACATTATGGTCTGGTACAATGAATCTTTTAAAATCCATTACCAGTAATATCTGTGAAATACTTCAACCTGTCAGGGTACATAAATTACTTTTATACATTATAGGTAGATGCACTACAAATCTACAGCCATCTTGTAAAATCTGTAAAATATTTGTTATATCAAAGTACATATATGACAATTTTGACCTTTAAATCACATGATCAACCCAGGGTACCCTTACTTGGGCATTAATTTCATGAAATGCACCCAGGGTAGATATGATATTATACATCACTGCTTTCCAACTACATAAAACCTTATATATGACTCCATATAGGTATATGAATGAAATGGCAATAAAATTGGGACATCTGTATCACAATGATTTTCAAAGTGTGCCTGAACTCAACATCTATGCCAGTATTCCCCCTATAGTGGGTTGAGGAGTTCAAAGGCCCATCATGGTGGTAGGCACCTAAGGAAATATGGGTTCCTTAAGCCTTCTAATGAGAGAGCTACTTTCGCCCAAAGTATAAGGATGCAAAGATATAGCTCTCACCGATTACTCTCAGATGAGTACCCATATGCCAGGGTTTCAGTTATTTTTCAGCTTTTTGCAGCATTTTGTATTGGCAAAATTAGCCACCAGCATAAGGATCAGAACTTACTAGTAGCCCAATATCGTACTGCTGCTTCCACCTATTGTGGGGTAAAGGATCCTCAAGCACATTGCAGTACTTTTTCGCAATACTTCAGACTCATAGCTACAGACTGTTCCACATCTTGAGGTATGCAATAATAAGTTGTACTTCTGTTCTCTATGAGTACTCCTAGAGCTCCAGATTCATATCTGCTAACTGCTCCACATTTAGCTGTAAGCACTTAATAATTGTACTCGATTCTGTATTTGCCGTAACTTATCCTCCTGGGGAGACAAACTTCTGTTCTGTATTTTGTCCTCTTGCATCTCCAGATTCATACCTACTTACCAATTTACAGCCTGCTGCAAGAAATTTAAGATCGTTCTTTTATTCTACTTTAATTTAACCTTCTGGAGTTTTAGATTCAAGCCTACTAGCTGTTCCACATTTGGCGGTAAAGACTTAAAACGTTTTTTCAATTCCGTATTTACTATAACTTACCCTTCTGGAGTTTCAGATTCATATCAACTAACTCTTCCACATTTTGAGGTAAACACTTAAAAATTGTTCTTCTATACTGTATTTGCTTTAATTTACCCTTCTGGAGTTTCAGATTCATATCTACTAACTGTTCACTTTGCTGTGAACACTTAAAATCTTTTTCTTTATTCTGTATTTGCTTTAATTTACCTTTCTGGAGTTTCAGATTCATATCTACTAACTGTTCCACATTCTGCTTAAGTAATTTAGGATTGCACATCCGTTCTATAGCCGCTGCCATGCCTGTGCTGCCCCCTGGAGTGAGGCGGGTGGTTTATGCGGACCATGGTGGTGTTAGAATTGTACGACCGTTCTGTAGCCGCTGCCGTGCCTGTGCTGCCCCCTGGAGTGAGGCGGGTGGTTTATGCGGACCATGGTGGTGTTAGAATTGTACATCTGTTCTGTAGCCGCTGCCGTGCCTGTGCTGCCCCCTGGAGTGAGGCGGGTGGTTTATGCGGACCATGGTGGTGTTAGAATTGTACATCCGTTCTGTAGCCGCTGCCGTGCCTGTGCTGCTCCCTGGAGTGAGGCGGGTGGTTTATGCGTACCATGGTGGTGTTAGAATTGTACGTCCGTTCTATAGCCGCTGCCGTGCTGCCACCTGGAGTGAGGCGGGTGGTTTATGCGGACCATGGTGGTGTTAGAATTGTACGTCCGTTCTATAGCCGTTGCCGTGCCTGTGCTGCCCCCTGGAGTGAGACGGGTAGTTTATGCGGACCATGGTGGTGTTAAAATTGTACGTCCGTTCTGTAGCCGCTGCCGTGCCTGTGCTGCCCCCTGGAGTGAGGCGGGTGGTTTATGCGGACCATGGTGGTGTGTGCCCGTATCCCGGACTCCCCGAGCTCCATGCTCGTGGCCACCGACTGGTTGGGGCTGACCTGCATCTGGGTGGCCTTGCAGCGGTTGCAGAGCACAAACGTTAAGACGACCGTGGCTATGAGCACCAGAACACCCAGTACTATTCCTGCTATGTGCCCAGCACTCAGACTCCGCCTACTTTCCCCAGGAAACTTAGATTTACTGAAAAAAAAAAAAAAATTATAGATTACAAAAACAGTGGTGAATGAATGTATACTGTATACCGTATTAATTTTGCGCATATTAAATAATGCGTTCGGCAGGCAGCTGACTTTGATGCGGAGTTTAATTTTTGAGTACTGGTTTTGAGTAAAGTATCACGTCAGCGTGTTGCACAAAATAAGTATAGGGAAATGATTCCAAAATAATAGTGCGCAATTTAATAAATGTGGATTCCAGGGGTGTGCAAGGTGTGCATTAATAAAAGTGCTGCAATATTAACACGGTATACAGTATCCAATCAATGTGGTGGTGTTTGATAGGACGTATGACTTAATGAAATGCGAGGTTTTAAATTGAGCTTGATCTAACTTGGTACATTTCAATGCAACTTTGGGAAATATCTCTTATTCTTTAACATAATAAGAGAAGTTTATCAAGACTATTTATCAGTGCAGAAATAAACGTAGCTTATGGGGTTAAATTCTGTGAAAAACAGAAAATAACTGTGATACTCTTCCCTCCAAAATACTCTCATCTATAAATATGCCAAATCTTACGCAAATCCATTCATATTTGATACCTAAAATGCACTTAAAGAGACAATGTTTTGGTGAAATTGGATATGAGATAAGGGCCAAAATCATTTTTCTGCTTGTGTGTAAACCTCTCATTGTGCTAGGTGATGGCCTACACAATTGCAATTAATCTAATCATGAGGACAAGTATGTACGTTTTAATAATATGTAAAAATTACAAGAAGACTCTAAATTCACAAATTAACCCCATTAGCCACCTTAAAACGTTTTGTATTGATGAGTTTAGAAGCACTAGGTACTTCTCTCTGTTCTACCTGATTGATGAAGCTTTGTATGCGACACCATTGACAGTCACAAGAAAACTACTCTTCTCCACTTCTTCCTCCAGTTTGACAAATGCCTCTTCGGATGATGGACCTGAAATGCAAAATATACCTTTATTCACACATAACATAACAATGCTTTTCAAGTTACTCATTGAACAAGAAGGAGTTGCTTCTAAAAAAATCCAGGTCTTAACCCTTATGCTGCCGGTGGCTAATTTGGCCAATACAAAATGATGTCAAAAACCTGAAAAATTATCGAAATCCAGGCACACGAGTACTCATCTGAGAGTAATCAATGAGAGCTGTCCAATTAATACCAACACGACAGGGTTTAAATGGTTTTCAAAAATCTTTCAAAAAATCTTGTGCTTTAGACAAAAGAAGCCTCAGCATAGGAAGGGTTAAGAAGTTAAACAAATGCACTTTTTGTATAAATTGAATATACTCCGATGCATGCTGATTATAAAGGTATTCGGTTTATAGTCTTGTATCCACCGAAGTGCTCACACGAGCTTCCTCCCCTAGCAGGCACTACCATTTCAATCCCCCGGGGGATATTCCAGAGCATATAGCGCACACACTCTAAGCACTGCCTTATTTATGCTAAGTACCCATTTTGCGGCTGGGTAGACTGAAGCAATATGGAATAAACTGTTTTGCCCAAGAACGACCAAAGTGCCCGGAGTGGCCGGGAATCGAACCAGCGACCCTCTGATTACTAGTCCGACACCTTACCAACTGAGCTACTTTGTCCCCACTGATTATAGTGAATTTGCTTGCCCATATAATATATAGCATATCTGTTAGCAATGTGGTAGATTTACAATTAATGACTTTAAAGTCTTTATGAGAAAGAACCAACTCTTAGACATAGGGACCAAAAGGTTATCCTGGCAACAAGAACCTCCCTTAACAACATCTATCTCCCTTTCACTTCATGCCTCAGTTGGGAGGGTAATTTTGGAGAAATACTAGCAACAATATGGCCAAAGTAATTGCAAAACAATTGTGAAAGCTAGGTAATTTCTAACAAAAAGAAAGAGATAAATAATGGTGGGGTTTAAAAACTCTAGCGATTTAGAACACCTGTTTTGTTGGTGTATATCAATACCGGGTTATCTTTCCAGATTGCAGAACAAATAATTAAAATCAATAATAATTGATATTTGATATAGCAACCTAAAAGTGCTTTACAAGGAATAGTCAGTGGACATGTTTATGGTCCATACAGTCAAATAAACTCCTTTTGAAATAGCAATGTTTTCAGCTGTGTCTTGAAGTTTTGCACACTATCAGCAGCCTTGATGTAGGCAAGGAGCTCATTCCAAACTCCAATGGTGTAATGCATAGGCACAGAAGGCTCTGTCACCAAACCTTTTCAAAGACCAAGTATTCAGATGTTCACTTACCATCAGAAACCTTTTCACCAGGCATCAGGGCAAAGCCAGTGACAATGCTGCCGGCTCTTACAAAAGCTTGCGAGACCCTCTCTTTGGTAACGCCGGAGACGAGGCAGACTTTCATGACCACGCTGTCACGGAATATGGTGAGATGACCTGAGTTGACTAGCTGGCGGTAGTTGGCAGCTTTGAATGTAATTTTGGTATGGATGACAGACCCTATATGACAATTGATAAAGAAGTTACATGAAGTACATGATACATTCATAAATCATATTTAAGGATATTGATAGAATATGATTTAATCAATATAAACTTTAAATTTGTTTATTTTCCTGCTGGCTGAGCATCACGGCAATGCTGTACAATTATCTAAGTTACAAATGATTTATTAATAAAGACATTTATACAGTAAATAACATATCAATGAAAGGCACTTATAAAGATTTGATTATATATATGAGATGATTTAAGATAGGAAGCCTCAATGGTTCAATTTAAGATCAAAAGAAGGATAAACTAATGCTGCTATCTTTTGTATGGGACTCACTAAAGGATAAAGGGACTTAATATTTCCCTCTCCTAACTCTCTAACACTATTCCTATTTAACTCACGCTCACAATAATCAATCTCTTTATCGATGAAACAGTTTTTCACACATTCAAAGTAATACATCAGTGATGCGTTTTAAATGATTCTCTAGAGGAAATATGAATAAATAAAGTTAATGACAAGGCCAACTTTCAGTCACAGTCTATGAGGCCCACATCCTTACATTTCATCCTTACAGCAGATACTAGGATATTGAAATAATAGTAGAGCTGCACTCACCGCTCACAAACTCGAGTGGCTTGAGTACCGAAGCCAGGCGAGCCGAGCTCGAGCTGGAGTGGTCAACTCATTGACTGAACCGTCTATCTAGACAGCACAAACCTTACACAGAACACCTAACACACATCTTCTTATCACTGCTTATCACTGTCAAGTCTTGTTTACAATCCCCAATGTATACTGGCATTTTTGAGTGTAATACTGACCTCTGTACCTCGCCAATATAAACATGTAAATGTTAATAAATTTCCATCTGTAACTATTTACTTCTTAATTGCTGGGCTGAATAATAAATATTCATTTTCAAGAACCCCATGTCTGTGAGCTCATCAGTCAAAATGGTGTTGAGCTCATGAGTTGACCTCCCTCAGTGAGTACAGCTCTAAATAATAGTTGAACAATGTACAATCAATTAATAGGGTAGATGTGCATGTTGGTGAGGTTTAAAAAAGTTGTTTGTTTCCTGTAACCCTACCCTAAAGTTTTTTCTGCCCTCCCAACTCCCAATCAATGTAAAACATGCATTAAACACACATTTTTGACCAAAAAAAATAATCAAAAAAAATTTATTTTACTGACCTACCTACCCTAATTTTTTTTCAGACTGTTACAGCAAACAAACAATTTCTTTTTTTTAGAGCAAGAGAAAGATCAATTAGACTGGCTACCTGTAAGGGGATACGGTGTAGTGGATGCTACTGTCGTCGTCGGAGGATTAGTTGGAGGGTCTGGTTTTGTGCATAGGACCCCTGGTGGCGGACACTGTAAGTAACCTGTGTGCCCAGAAAACTGAAGAAATAATGAAAGTTGACATCCCATAGTGAATAAAAAAAAGCAGAATATGACATGTTCATGATACTGTATACCATAAATTATTGGTAATTTGGGACACTTTAAAATAATAATGATTCTAATAAATTCACGGTGGCCCATGTTTTCTGTAAATACCTTGATGTTGTATCAGCAATATTTGGGTCGATATTTTGTGAAATGGCAACTGGTGATAGATCTAAGGTTGTCTCCAATTTGTAGTTTTTTGCAAAATAGATATAGTGGCCCAAATTCCTAGGATGTTCTAAATTTCTGAGAATTTACTGTACTGCGTTAATATTGCGCATATAATGTAATGCGCACTGTTGCCAGCAGGTCTCTTTGTTGAAATTTTTGCACAGTTTATTTTTTTGCGTATGGGTGTTGAATGACAAACTCTCATATCACCCGTTTGTAGGATACTAGTATATGGAACAGATGTCCAAATAATGGTGCCCAGTTCAATAAATGCAGACTTCGGAGGTGTAAAAAATATGCAATATTAACACAGTATTCAGTAACTCCTCGGAGTCAGGCAATAGCAGTGGCAAAGTTACATTTTAATTCATTGTCAACCCTTCTAGTTGTAGAAGACTAGCAGAAATGAAAAATAGAATACAGCCAAGCCATGGCTAAGACGTTTTTTTATGAGCTGAATTTAAAATTATCGAAATAATTTGATAAAAAAATTTATTCATGAGTAGAACATTAACAAACATATATCCAATGAAAGAATATTGACCATGTTAGTTATTAATATAAGTAATATAAGTAAAAAGGATATCATGAGTAATGGAAGTGAATACATTGAATTATTATTACACAATGTAAGTAAATTAGGAAAAATGTGATCGTTGAGCGATGATACTGAAAAAGAAGAAAGTGAAGAAATCAACACTTAAACCTTATGCTGCTGCTGGCTAATTTGGTCAAAACAAATCGATGCAAAGAATACAAACATGACAGGGTTTAGATTTTTTTCAAAATCTTTGCATCCTTGTGCTTCGGACGAAAGTAGCCTCAGCATTAGAAGTGTTAAGTGCATAAACAAGAAGGTTGGTTTTGCTCACAGATATTTTGGTGTTGAAAGGACAAAGTTTCCAGGGCTGGTTTGCCACCCTAACCTCTAACATGTTGGCCTGCCTGCAGCGATGCTCGTAACACTGACCTGCTGTGTCTACTTGTGCTGCCCCCTGTTGGTGAAAAAGCAAACAAAATTCTAAAACTATTTAGTCGAGACATAGGTGTGTCAAAAGGCATCTTGGAAAATATCTGAAGGAAAAATCTTCCTCAAAGTACAAAGGAAAACTTTCCTGAAAATATTTAAAAAAATTTGTTATTTCAATTTGTTATTTAAAAGGTATCAAAGCACCACGTTAGTTATCAAAAGAACCATAAACATGAAGGGTTCAACATCATATTAACTTTTAAAAAGTGTGTCAGAAATGTTTATTCTTTCACTTCTATCAGAATTAAAGCACTAAAGGATCTTCATTGGGACTTAAATGGAACTGTATTCATGATAACATCCTTAGTGAGAAAAGGTGTCCAGAATTTAAAGATTAACTACAATTAATATTCAAAGTCACTCGATTGTCAATTATAAAACATTTATTTGAAATCAAATCTTAGACAAAAATATTATATTATTCTTAACTGAGGCTATTTTCGTCCAAAGAACACGGATGCAAAGTTTTTTGAAAACCTTCTAAACCCTGTCATGTTGGTATTCATTAGATAGCTCTCGCTGAGTACTATCAGATGAGTACCCATGTGCAAGGATTTCAGTCATTTTCTAGGTTGCTTTGCATTTTTTGTATTGGCATTGGCCAAATTAGCCACCAGCAGCATAAGGGTTAATTTTGCTTACCATTGCTGTTATGTTTGATACAAAGCATCTGCTGCGGGGAGTGAACTTTTCATTGGAGGAATCCTGCCTCTGCTTTTTGTTGTTGTTGCCATGGAAACACTCCCCCTGGTGTGGAAAATTTAGAATCACAATCAAATCACTGATTCTCAAGAAAGTCAAAAAATAAGGAATTAACAGTTGAAGCAAGAATGGATAATCAGTTATTCAGAAATAAACATGCAGAATAGAAAACCTGGTTATGATATGATATCATATTGCAGTTATTTAGGAATATGCAGAAAATTTGTCAAATTCCAAGTATAGCTAGCATGTTGTAGGAGTTATTTAGAACTTCAAATATCCTAAGCAAGGGGATATGATAAAGCAAGTATTTTAGACATATAAGAAAAAAATGTTAAACTATATTAGCATCCAGTTATTTCTAAATTAACTATACCAGAACTCTACATGTACTATACGTGTATACTACCAGTACTATACATATTATTAACCCATTTCCTCCAGAAGTGCACTTATGATCTGACCTTATGATCTTTACAGCTAATTCAAGCTAACAATGAGCAAAGCGAATGGGTTTGTTAGTTTCAACTGTGTGCCTGTAAGAACTGGCTTGGTGGCTATTGGTGGTCAAGTCAAACACACCTGTCTACTTATAGAAATCTGGGTCAGTTTGTGGTTAGCAGTCACTGAGTGTGGAGAATTAGAACAAAAGGGGAACTAAAGGGGAAATTGGTTCATGGGTCACTAGTAGTCTAAATAAGATGTAGAGATTGTGGTACTTGAGATATGATACCCCTGGGGAGCCTCCCTACTCTGTGACCATGAAAACTTACTGGGCGACTGGCAGAACCCATGTGTATACTTTACAAGTGGACATGTAGAGGTCACACGTCCACCTGTAGGGTCTATCAATCTTTTGTACAGAGTGAATGGACTATACTCCTGAACTTGTACTATCGCTCATTGATAGCTTGAATTAGCTATAAAAGGTAACTCAATAGTGAGGGTACTATTTGAAAAAGTATCTGGAGAGGGTCCAGTCATATAAAAATATTGTTTAATCATCCAGATATTTCTCTATTTGTGTATGCTTTAGCATTGAATGGGTTGACCACCCTGCATAAGGTACTAGGTACATAAGGTATACTAACCCCATTTGTCGCACGCATAATGTAACAGTTATTCAGAAATGAGTCTGTGCTGCATTGGCCTTTATACATATGGAGATAATGGCAACCAAACTCACTAAAAATACATAAAACAAGACAATTAAGATAATCTGAATGCTGTATCCAAATTCCCATGAAAATCCAAACACTTTTATATTCAAATGAATAACATTTATGGCATAAATAATTAAACATTTGTGGAAAACACAGTTTTGACTTTCCTAAGATTTACTTTGATAAAAGGTTGAAAGATAATGCGTACAACTTGTTTAAAATGACTAGATTATATGATAGGCACTAACACAGTTATATACTTTTTATCAATTCAAATACTGAAAAAGGCAAAATATACCATAACAAAAATTTGGCCCATAGATATCAAATAGTGCCCATAGATATCAAAATAGGCAGAAATATTATTCCTTTACTTCTAATAGGCTACACTGGGCTCACTCAGGTGAATGCAAATTTACAAACATTGATACAAAATATCAAATAATACCAAATTTGCATATGAAAGTGCAGTACTCATAAGTAAACATATTCTTACCTTCCTGTGCAAAAATACTTGGTATTTGTTTGGCAGTTCACTCCAAATGAACAGCCCTCATCTGAACATGAAATAAAGACAATGACTGTCAAAAAGCAGTTTTGTTCTGTTTATTTGTTTCAGATTTTTTTATAGCTTTCAAAAGTCTACATAATATTCCCCCAAGACAACAGTCTCCACCTGTGAGAAATTAATAACCCCTCTGATTAAGAACCCATTCTAAAGCCAAAACAGTCCAAAACATTTTCATGCCCATAGCAGCCAAAACCTATTTTGTCTATATCTCTCTAATAAAAGTAATATTTAGAAAATATTTGAAGGACTATTCACATTTTCATGCCCATAGCAGTCAAAACCTATTTTGTCTATATCTCTCTAATAAAAGCAATATTTAGAAAATATTTGAAAGAGAATTTGAAGAGGTTAAACACAGAGTGGATAAATAATTATTTAATAAACAGTAAATACATGTGCAATGATATAACACCAGTATTTATCATACACCAATTGAATGGAACTGCTGAATTCCTTTAGGCAGTCATTTAAAGGACAATTCCACCATGTATAAAACAGAGGCCCAAATAGTAAGGTAACTGCTAATGACTTAGTTGCACCAACAGCCTGCTTAGAGGCTATTAACTGGCTAAGATGGCCGCCCCCAGTGCTTCTATTTTGTGTCTATTAGGAGGTGTTTAAACAGCAATATACTTCTTGTATGAAAGTTGGCACTGGTGGGAACTTGGGTTTAAGAAGAGAATACCATAAGAAACTATTTGGGCCTCTGTTTTATGATTGGACAAGTGCCTTTCAGGTACCACTAGTGTTTAGAGTGTTTTGTGTTTTTCTTTGTCAGAAAGGCAAAGAAAGGCACCAGGGTTAATGACTGACAATAGATGTCGCCATTTTCAACCCTGCCCCACACGTCCCCGCATCCGTGGCATCTATGTAAAAAAGTTCTGGTTTATGCACCCATTGATAACACACGTCCCTCCTTGACATAGGTGCTGTGGTGAATGAAAATGCAGTGTTTATGCAGGGTAATACGGAATGCTGGAACCTGCAAATTTAAAGTAGCACAAACACCCTCAAACAGGCCTGTAAAGCGAAAGTTTTAGCACTCCATATTAAAGCTGTATACAGTACCTTTTCCCCAGAGGTAGTTGTCAGCAAGGGCGTAGTTGACCTTGTACCAGCTGCTGTCCTCAAACACTGCCAGACTCAGCACATCAACCTGCGTCAAGTGTGGCTGCAATTACAAACATACACGCACCTCTTCAATACAAATACATGGCATCAAAAGTGGATGACATAAAAGTAAGCAACTAGAGTAGATTTTTCCTCCAGTGTGTGGCTGGGAAGATCTATAAATAGAACCACTGTTACCGCCATGCCCATGCGTAGCTGCTTAACAGATGTTTCTCTCATTAATGGTGCTGGGAATACATCGCACCCCATACTAGATACTGATAAAACAAGTAGCTAATGTCGTTAAAAGACAATAAAAGTCCTTGACGTTCCGGCTGGGGTGTTCTATATTTATCCCTTAAAAGAATTTGCTTGTGGATATAGGGAATGATAGCCATTTCCCCGGAGTTGGACACTTTTGTGTTTATCCACTATTGATGGCATACACATGTTGTGCACCTGGTTACAAAGTCATCATGATTCTCATACTGTATGACAGGTATTTTTTTCAGGCATTTAATTTTTTCGCTATTTTCGCAGTCCCAATGACAGAACCAAAATAACACCCTTGAAATAAATATCTATATAGTAATGAATATATAGTTTGAGTGCTTGAATGTTGTAATTATTTATATAATTATAAGAATAAGTATCCCAAACTACAGAGAACTTTCAGTATTAAGATTATTTGGGGTTTAAAAAAACTATATATCTTAAAGAAAATTATAAAGATTTTATAATTGGAAATAAAAGATTCTGCTGGCCCCACAAATAAATGTTTATAAAGCGGCCAAAGTGAGTGCTTATTGGTTAACTGCATTCCAACATTCCAAAGGGTTGGCATTGTATACCTATATGACATTGTATGCTTAAAATCAACATGTGTTGAAGAGAATTCAACCCATGTTTCTGGAGAAACGTACAATATGAATGTAATCAATAACATGTGGCATGTGTATGTCTGCAACCTATTGCTGATCATATTTCGACTTAAGACAGCTGCTAAGATTCTCAAAGTTACCGTAGCCTAATTGATTCAGTATCACATATATGACTGCATGCATTTTACATGCTACCATACTACTGTATATCCTTAACCCTTCCAATGCGGAGGCTACTTTCACCAAAAGCACAAGGATGCAAAGTTTTTTGAAAACCATCTAAACACTGTCATGTTCGTTTTCACTGGAAAGCTCTTGCTGAGTAATGTCTGCACATGTGCCAGGGTTCAAATCATTTTCAGGATGTTTGCATCATTTTGTATTGGCAATGTTGGCCACCACCAGCATAAGGGTTAAGACAGCTGTTAAGATTCTCGAAGTTAGCCCAATTGATTCAGTATCACATAAGGCCTAAAAAAATTAATTGTTTGTTTCCTGTAACACCCCAGGAAAAATTAGGGTAGGTAGGTAGGAAAATGTTTTTATTTTAAGAAATCTTTTTAGTGATAAATGGTAGCCTCACAGTTGAGCTGTTCATGTTTTTCATTCGGAATACCATGTTTTTGATTCAAAATGTCATAAAAAGATTTCGGGTAGGGCCAAAAATATAGGGTAGGTAGGGTTACAGGAAACAAACAATTATTTTTTTTAGGCCTAATGACTGCATACATGTTCCATGCTACGACTCTACTGTATATTCTTAACCAAATATACATTTTATAAAGATGTTGTCTGGTGACTTACCAGGCCAATAGAGGGCGCCATGATAGACCCTTGCATGAAGGCAGAATCCCAATGTGAGGTGTAGTGACCAGCCTTGATTGGAAAAAAAATACATTCTTTTCAATGGACAAATCGCCTCAGTTATATATATATATATATATATATATATATATATATATATATATATATATATATATATATATATATATATATATATATATATATATATATATATGTAAGTTATGCATGGCTAAAATGTTTTTATAGTAATACGAGTGAATATCCTTGGTGATCAAACACTTTTCAAAGTTTACTTTTATAAGTCAATATGGGGTAAGCGATGCCCTTCAGGGCTCGACATTGGTGCTTGCCCCATTGCCCCGGGCAAGTAGAATTTGTAAATTATAGCTGTGGGGCAAATGAAAACTGCATCTTGCTTGCCCCACTGGTAAAGTACGTTTTGTATATTTCAGGTTTTACTTTTGAGAATGTGTGCAAGTTTCGTGGTCTGCCATCCAAGCTTGTCCTAGAAAATATGCTTCCACATGCCAGAACCATGTTCTACTTGGTTTTAAATGAAATAAATATTATAAAATTATCATATACAATTTTTCAAGGGCAAGAGAAAATTGGAGTAGGGCAAGTGAAAATTGAATCTCACTTGCCCTATGGGGCAAGTCGCTGCGAAAGTTAACGTCGTGCCCTGTCCTTACTTTTCTGAGTACAAGGTACAAGCAAATTCTAAAAGGCTAAATCACCAAATTTCAGACACAGAAAATTAACCAGATCTCCAGTACTGTATCTGTGCTAAGTGTGGCTCGGGTCAAAAGGGCAACAAACATCTAAATTCACATCTTAAAGATATGTTAACATGACCTGGTCAAAATTTTTAAATGTAAAATCTGGGTAAATCATACTGTTCAGAACAGTGAGCATGGAGCATGTGTTTTTACCTTCACCTCCATAGGTACTCCAAATTCCATATGTTGTTTGCTGTAAAATCTGGGTAAATCATACTGTTCAGAACAGTGAGCATGGAGAAAGCTGTGTTTTTACCTTCACCTCCATAGGCACTCCAAATTCCACATGTTGTTTGTTGCATCCGAAGTGGGCACGTGCCCGCTGGACCACTGTTTTTGTGGCCAGCCTCTGTACACCAAGAATCGTCCGTACGGGGCGAGACCAGCTCTCACACTTGTCCGGATTACTGCAGTCCAAAAACTTCTTCAGCAGATCCTTGGAGAAACCAAGGGCGTGGAACAACTCATGAAGTGCGATCTGGTAAAAAAACAACGAGAATGATGGTCATTATATGTAAATGAATACCGCAAATTCTCAGAGATTTAGACCAACCTAGGAATTTGGGCCACTATAATTATTTTGCAAAATAATTACACTATAATTATTTTGCAAAATAATTATTGGGAAATCTAGGCCACTGTTGATCCATATTGTCAGTCGCTATTTCTCAAAATATAGATTACCCTGTAAATCTTGCTGATATAACTGAACCTATCTTTCAAAAAAACATGGGCCATCCTCAACCTAGCAAAGTCGTTATTATTTATAAGTGTCCCAAATTACCGAGAATTTATGGTACTACCCTCTAAGAGAATTGGGTCAGGCATAGTGATTAAGGGAAAGTTTCATCAGACCACCCTGTCAATCAAATATAAGAAAGTATAATTGTTCATAAGTCAAGAAAAATCTTGAATTCAATATTCCAAAAACAATCGTAACCCTTCCAATGCTTAGGCTACTTTCGTCCAAAGCACAAGGATGCAAAGATTTTTGATAACCATGCAAACCCTGTCATGTTGGTATTCATTAGAAGGTCCTCACTGAGTACCCATTGTGCCAGGGTTTCAGTCATTTTTTAGCTTTTTGCTTTATTTTCTATTGGTAAAATTAGCCACCAGCAGCATAATGATTAAGTTGTAGTAGTTGTTCAACCGCTAATTGTCCATAGCTTACCATGAATAATTGAATAAGAGCTTACATTAAAGGTCGTTAAGGCACCGTGATAGAATGAATATTTTCTTAGTAACGAATGTATACCCCTAGACTGTTTTACCAGCGTAGATAGTAAAACTGTTGCATATTTGATTTAAGACTAAAAGGCAAACTGAAAGGTAGTAAGAGGTCATAACATCATATTCACAACTCACCAGCACTGCTCTGGGTTCCTGAAAGTTTGGGTCCTGGAAGTATTGTGGGCAAAAGTTGATGTATCCAGCAATAGGGCGATTCTTGTCCCCAAGCTTACAGTAAGTAGCATAGCCAATAATATTGCTGCTCTGAAACAATAAGAAAAGTAAAGCTTTAGTTTTGATATGATGGGAGAGAAATAAACACAAAAATTACAAAGCTAAATTAGCCCATGCTGAAACATTCATAATAGTTGGTACATAAAAAAAATCCTACTTTCCAAAAAGTCAACATACTTGAAATATTCCAAAGTACATGTATAAGTACACCTGTGAGCCATATACGCAAGTACTTAACACCTTTGTTTCAAACAAAAACAACAGCTTTGATGTACTATTAATTTCTTATCCTTCAGTTTTACCTAATAACGTCTTAAGCATATAGGTGGTTTGAACAATATGGAAATACCTTGAAAAACAAAGTGAGAAATATTTCACTGAAAGTTCATGTATCTGTTGGGTTAGGCACAACTTCTTCAAAGAAATTCAAATAGTACTATTTGAAGAGCTAGCTTCAATGTTGTCAGGTGTGTGCTTCTTCTAGGTGCAAATAAGTGGTGATCAACTCTTGTATTGTTGCACTAGCATACCACAGAGGCTTCAAAACTTGTAACGTGTCAAGCTTGTGTCAAACTGTTTAACTAGCCAAATTAATGGCTGATAGTGTTGCCCGTTTCAAGAGTCTACCAGATATTTCGACTTTGTACCATTTTTGGTATAGAAACCATTTTAAAATGTGTGAACCCAATTCATTGTTAAAGTCTATTAAATATTCCTGGTCTTACTTATTGACAATATGTCAAAGCCACCTGATAATAATTTTTTCAATCAATTGTTGTTTAGCGACCACCAAAATTACTACCCCAGTGGACCAGTATTACAAGTCTTGGTGTGTGGTGTGTGGTCACCAGTTCTCTCACGAGTAAAGCATGGCTGACATTCTAACTTACCCCAGTAGTACATGTCTTGGTGCTGAGGGCCTGTACATATAGGATATAATCTGTGTTGGGCAGACCCTGATCCGAGGGTACAATTCTCTCACGGGTAAAGTTTGGCTGACATTCAAACTTACCCCAGTAGTACACATCTTGGTGCTGAGGGCCTGTACATATAGGATATAATCTGTGTTTGGCAGATCCTGGCCAGCAGGGTATAGTTCTCTCACGGGTACAGCATGGCTGACATTCTAACTTACCCCAGTAGTACATGTCTTGGTGCTGAGGGCCTGTACATATAGGATGTAATCTGTGTTTGGCAGACCCTGGCCAGCAGGGTATAGTTCTCTCACGGGTAAAGGATGGCTGGCATTCCAAAGCCATGCACCAGCTAAGTGGGGATCCGGAATCTAAAAAGTGAGGACACATGTATTAAAGGCTTGAAAAGGAATGTGTCGATTCATACTCTAAAAAACACCAAAAAACTAGGTGATGGTCCATTCAAAGGTGCAATCTTCACAGTCAGGTCTCTCGGCAAATGTAGCAAGGCCTTAGCAAGAGGGCTGACACAGCATCATCTGGGCATAGAATCCTTTAAACTACATCATAATACCCAAATGTTTGTATAGGAATTACTTAGTGATGTCAAATTCGAGCAAACAATTTAAGGTTTCATTTCAATCAGAATTCTAGGAAATGAAGAAAGTGACACACGTGCTGTAATAAGTAGATACAGGTTATCACAAGATGGTGAAAGATGTCTCACTTTCATACACAACAGTCACCCTAAAGATACACATTGTGAGTGTTATCAAAGGTTTATTATAGTACTTATGATCCACCTTTGGTGAACACATAAAAAAGTCAGCAAATGATGTTTTTGATAGTCACAGTGAATGCTCTATTAATACCTAACTTGGATGAATCAGCACAATTTGTCTGAGTTTCAAAAATGGTAAAAGTTATGTAATAGGAAGGCATTTCAATGATTTAATGCGATTGCACTTACCTTAAAATTATCTGGTGGACAAAAGTCTCCCCTGTATCCTTTCTGTTTCATTACACACCTAGATAATAATGACATACATTACAAGAAATTGCTTTAAAATGAGTAAAACAAATTCACCTTCAAATGCAATACTGTAGAACACGAAATTTCGCGTGTGCTTATATATAGCGTACTTAGCGTGTGGTTCCGCTTCGCTATATATAAAAACGCTGTACTTTTTTATTACTGTACTGGCGCTGTCAGCGGCGGCTATCGTCGCTAACATAAAGATACGTTATGATGCAAAACTCCCCAATTCGCTATACTTGGGACACGCGTGAATTTCGTGTTCTACAGTATTTGTTTAGGCCCAGAAAAAAGTTGTTTGTTTCTGTAACGGTCTGAAATAATAGGGTAAGTAGGTCAGTAAAAATAGTTTTATGTTCAAAAGTGTGTGTTTTATGCATGTTTTATGTTGACTGGGAGTTGGAAGGGCAGAAAGAAATTTTAGGGTGTGCATTTTTTTTGAGTAAAAAATTGTTAGGGTAGGGTTACAGGAAACAAACAACTTTTTTATGCCTTATAGGGCAGTGTCTTAGCCAGGAATTAGAAACGGGGCGCCTAAAATTGGTCATTGTAAAATTTTTGGGTGTCCAAATCTTTAAGGGGGACCACAATGTACTTAAAGTTCTACCATAAATAAGTTTATATTTATCAAAAATAGGCATGATAACCTTATACAAGGTCATGGGAATTTTATGACAATAAAATAATTCAATTATATGCTTGAGATTGACATTTTAAGAAATTCCTCACAAAAAGATTTGGGTGTCCAGAGGGGTGCTTTTTAGGGGTTTGGGACTTTGGGTGTCCAAAAAGACACCCAGACGCCCTGCTGGCTAAGACCATGTTATAGGGTCAGATGCATACTAGATTTAAAGACATGAACTCAAATTTATGTGAATAAAGAGCAATTCTTAACTCTTTCATCCAAAAATATTTAACTGAAAAAAGTCAAGAAACTCAACAATTATGTTCAAATTACGAGGTCTTCACACCTAAGAGCAGTTCATATTTCTCAGGTGCCTCTATATTGTTTATTCAACAGATATTTACTGTTTTCACAGAAATTCATCAATTCTTCTAGAGAGTGTAAGGCTATTTCTGGATGCTTGATGTTATCAATAGATACACTAATAATCTCTCAGTAGTTCTACTAGCCCATTCAGCTACTGGGTTGAACATTTTACAAGCCCTACAGACAACTTTTTTAGATTTCACAATCTTACTAGACTGGGTTAGGTGGGCTGATGTTTTATCCAGCTGTGCTCAGTTTCTCAATGATGAGCTTAACCCTTATGCTGCTGGATGCTAATTTGGCCTATACAAAATGATCCAAAAATTTAAAAACGTGAAAAATAACTGAGATTCTAGCACATGGGTACTCATCTGAGAGTTCTCAGAGAGAACTATCCAATGAATACCAGCATGACAGGTTTTAGATGTTTTATAAAAATCTGTGTTACATAGTTCCTTGGATGAAAAAAGCCTCAGCATTGGAAATGTTAAGACTTCAGATCAGCTAGGTGGGCTGTGGGCAAGAATGGGTTAAATACTTCCCTCCAGTCTCCAGTCCCCAGAACTCTAATCAATGGATCAATTTCACCTTATTGTTATGTGTGAAAAAATCTCTACTAATGAGCGCACACAGCCAAAGGTAAATGGACGAAAAATACAAAACAAGAAAGAAACAGGTGGAAGCCAATTTGCCTTGTAATCAAATGCAAGCAATGCACAGTTGTGTTGATGCGATTTCCATGGCAACCCAGTAAACAATGCTTTAAGCATAATGGATTATGGATAAGTTGACAAGGCTAAAGGAGGGCTAATGTGGCCATTGATTTAGGAAAATAAAAAGCAGATTGCAATCAAAATGTGGAATAGTGCAAAGCATGTAACTGATACTCTTTTGCTTGAATAGAAATGATAGATTGTCCCCGGGGTGGACTTATCTTGACATTATTAGATGCCTCACCACTTAGTTTTGTCAGTTTCAACACACGCGTTTACCCTGGAATAAGTGAAAATGATACCATTCAAAACGTCACACCACATTGTTTGAGGGATTAATATTTAATGGTACTAGAATTAATTTCCTGCAACTAACCTTCAATTATAATACAAGAATGTCAGTATTTGCCCGAAAATATGAAAGTCTCTCCCTGCTGGGATGATAAAAAAACTAGGTATAGAAGGATTGACATTCTATATGAACCCCTGAACTGTTTCTTATGCTATCTGGTATGAAATGTATATCAATATCATATATAAAATATTTACTCCTAAAAGCAAAGATATAAATACATGTACAAACTAAACACTGCATAGAACGATTTGTTTCAAAAGAGTTGATTCAACGATTCAACTAAAATGATACATTGGGAAAAAATATATACAAAGTATATATTCTGTTGTAGTAATGTAACAACATGATCTAAGGTCCTCCAACATAGGCATTGTTTGTTTTCTGTAACACCTCAAGTAGGGATGGGGACCGGGAACTGGTTCATACCGGCCTGAGCATTGCGGTTAACCAGTCAAAAACCGGACCTCCCTCTAAACGGTTCGGTTTTCTATGCATGCACAGGGTTCCTGGAGGCGTAATAAATAGGGCTGCATACCGCTAAGGGTGAAGCGGTACGGTACCATAACCGGTATCGTCAAAACGATACAGTATTTTATCGGTACTGCTATCTTGAACTACGCTAAGTACACACTTAGCGTAGTTCCTGACATAAACCTAAAACGTATTTGTTGTCTGTCAGGTATTTTAATTACAACATGTGATCAGATGTGAAAATTAAGCAGTCATACTTACCGCAGCCAAACCTTGTTAACTTGAATAGATCAACATTCTGCTTGAAGGTACGATATATAGTGGCGATAGTTCCATCGCCGCTACAGTTCCATCGCCGCTACCATTAGTGAACTTGTGATTCTTATCGCTACCGCGTAGTGGCGCTGTATATCAGCAGCGCCACTACGCGGCAACAAAAAGAATCACAAGTTCACTAATGGTAGCGGCGATGGAACTATCGCCGCTATATCGTACCTTCCAAGTTTACAAGTTCGGCAACCGTAAGTATAACTTTTTACTGAATTATTTCGTAGTATTGAATGTTTGACATGGGTTTGTGTTTTGCAAAATACCGATAAGTATACCGTTAAATATTGAAACGAGTATTCCCCGGTATTTTGCGAGACGGTATTCGGTACGGTGCTGGTACCGGGTACCAGTGTACAGCCCTAGTAATAAAACTGTCAGCACCTACCTCCTCGCTGGCCTAACAATGTCTGCCAAGCGTGATGATCAAACAGCCATTTCAAAATCTCTCAAGTCTGGTACCCTGCCCACTTTCACTATGCTCAGAAGCCTTCTGAGCGTAGAGAAAGTGCCCAGGGAGCTAGTATATAGGAACTTTCAAGAACTTTCCAGTTCAGGCAAGTTCAGCCACGCATTCCATTGCGTAGTTTCGTATCCAAGAAATAAACCGTTTAGGAAACCGTGATAAAACCGAACCGTAGAAGCAAAACCGAGAACTGAACCGAACCGTAGAATTCTCAACGATCCCCATCCCTAACCTCAAGAGATTTTTTTTCCGGCCTTTCACGTTTGCACCATCGCAGAAATTAGGGGATCTAGGTAGGAAAATGTTTTTATTTTAAGAATTATTTTTAGTGATAAATGGTGGGCTCATAGTTCAGCTGTTTATGTTTTGAATACTGTGTTTATGTTTCAAAATGTCATAAGAATATAAAGGGTATGGACAAAGAAATAGGGTAGGTAGGAGCAGGGTCTTAGCCAGGATTTCAAAAATGCCTGTCCAAAACTGCAATTCTAAAATTTCTGCCCATCCAGATTTAGCTAAGTACTAATCTACTTCAAATCCTTATACCAGCTACATTTAATAGCATAGTGTGTTCAAAAGGGCAATTTACACATCAGCCATGTCCTAAAAGATGGTTTGTTAGGAAAATATTTGGTTATTATCCCCCAAAAGTCAAAATTGAAAAATCTTCAAAGAAATGTTTGCCTGTCCTAACAGGTTTTTTTTGTGCCTGTCCAAGAGACAGGCAGGCCGGACTAGTCCTAGCGAAGTCCCTGGTTGGGGTACAGGAAACAAACAATTATTTTTTAAGCCTAATCACCCCTCCAAGTGAGCTCTTGACTGGCACATTATACATGCAGTACTTTTAGGCCTAAAAAAAGAAAATGTTTGTTTCCTGTAACGGTCCGAGAAAAAATAGGGTAGGTAGGTTGGTAAAAAAAAAATTTTGCATTATTTTTTGGTCAAAAATATGTGTTTTATGCATGTTTTACGTTGATTGGGAGTTGGGAAGGCGGAGAAAACTTTAGGATAGGGATTTTTTTGAATAAAAACTTGTTAGGGTAGGGTTACAGGAAACAAACAACTTTTTTTTTAGGCCTTAAAGATCACTCAGCACAAGCTGGGTAAAAATACCTACTCATTTTCGCAACTTTACTCAAGGTCGCTAATATGGGTTTAATTCATTTATAAAACTCAGTTATTCCTCTACCCTCATTTTTGTGGAAAATGAGAAAAAGGTGCACTTTTTTCAAATTTCAGGTTACATACCGTGTAAATAAAGTCGAAAATGGAAAGAAAATGTGATGACCCTCCCTCCAAACTACTCCTAGGTAGGACTGTACTAAATTTAAAGAAAATCTGCTGAAGTGCAGGTTAACATGTGTTACCCTGAGGCCTGAGTGCATGTTTGAAGTAAGCAATTTTTGGTGAAATTAAATAGAGAGTAGAGCCAAAAACCTTTCCTGCTTATGGTCAAGGCTATGGGACAACTGTGATAGTTGGTCTCTTATGAGAAAAAGAATGTAGGCTAAAATAACAAATTTTAAAACATCATAATGGCCCTATATTCAGAAACTAAGGTAGCCTTATTGAGCTAGTGAGCTACCACCCAATTTAAAAAAAAACAGTATGATCATGTGCCATTACCCAAACATGACAGTAAACAGACTAAACACCCATATACAGTGCCAAGCATCCACAGGTTAATATTAGCAGAGGCATCAGGGTCCGACGCTAAGGCTTGCCCTATTGCCAGGGGCAGGTTCGATCTTAAAAAACACGGTTTCGGGCAAGTTCATGGCCTAATCTAAAAGCCCGAACAGGCAAGTCAGTATTCCCACTTTAATACCTCATACAAAAGTTAGACCAAGATTATCGTTGTTATTTCGGCAAAACAATGCCCTTCACAGTGAGATTGTCATTCTAAATTGTATGCCTCTATCGAGTTTATTCTCATAAAAATGCTAAAAAGGCATCCAAAATAGGATGTCACTACATGTTAATAATGAACTAAGTGCAAAATAACATTTTGGGGGGCAAGTTGAATTTTTTTTCTGGCAAGCAAAACTTGGGGTCAGTCTGCCTGTATGGGCAAGTGCTTTCAAAAGTTTAAGTCGGTCCCTGGGCATATATTTAGGGTTGCATACCGGTACGCGGGTACCGATAGGAACCGATATTCGTTTCGAAAAGAACCGGTATTTACCCGTTTCATTGAGAACCGGTACTAAAAGGCACCGTTTCTTTTTTGAGTACCGCTTCGTTTCAACAGATTAAACAATTTGTTACTGCCAATCATATGCGGTGATGACGCATTGTGTGCTGATTCCTGCCGAAAGAGTTATAGACACGCTGTCTGGAATAGCATTCGGCGGGAAACATGGTACGATGTAACATCCCACGCACGTTCGCAGTGCGTTGTGGTGATCATTTGCTTCTATTAACGTTGTCAATCATTGGTTCTGTTCCCCAATTCTACTAATGATTGTTGTCATAGAATTGAGGAATGGAACCACACTTGTTAGCGACATGAATGTCGTAAAAAAGCCGATCAGGCCTCGGAGATCAGAGGTACCGTTTCACTGTTAACGATACCGATACCACTGGTACCGTTTCGCCAGTACCGGTACGGTATCGTACCGTTTGGTGTTAACGGTATGCAACCCTACATATATTTACCAAGTTTTTTTTTATGTCTCTGATATTAACAATTACCATGGATATTTGGAGTTTGTAGAGCAACAATTAAAACTAGTCACACACAAATACCAGGATAAAGATGTGTAACTTACTTTCCTTTGTTTGTGCCATTTGTAAAACTTGCTAAACAATAGTCTCTATCCAATAGGAGTGCATCTTGGATTGGTATCACTGAAAAGCAACAAGAATCCATGGAATACAGGCCTAAATAACAAATAAATTTATTTATTTTTTCATGTCTAGTAGACAACTGAGGATCAGGAAATGTGAACCCAATCACTTTTTGGTCTCATGATATAGTACTAAGCAAATGCGCCCACTAAGGTGTCGATTTAGGTTGAGCAGCAAATGCCCTGCAAAATTGCAGTCTAAACAAAGCGCAGAGGAAAAAACAAACAAATTTTCAAAAGTATTGTTTGGGTGACTTTAAATTCACCCATCCTTCTTATTTTTGAAGGTTTAGAGGAAGTGAAATGGATACCGGTCATAAGGGTACAACTACCATAAGGGTAAAGATCTGGGACCATAAGGGTACAGATGGTTATATGGTTGTACCCTTATGGTAGTTGTACCCTTATGACCGGGTACCGCTGAAATTGTGTATGATGGAATCAAGGTATCAGCTTTACTTGCTATCTTTTTATTTTTGCGCAATCTTTTTATTTTTCTCACACACAGACTGATGTTTTGGGTGCATTTCCCAAATGGCAGAAATTGAAGCAACAACCTAAAAAGTAATCATGCCCTAAGATCGAGGCCAACTGTGCTTAACCCTGAAGAAGTAAAATTTCCAAACAAGTAGCACTTACCCTGAAGTAAGTCTTGTGCCTTTTCAACAGCTTTTCCAACTACATTTTTGACCAACATTTGGATTTCATCTGTTAATTCTTGATCCAGTCTGTTGAAGTAAGTTTTAATCCTGAGGGGAGCATAGTCTGGTTGTGCAAGACTTTTTCGAGTTCTGTCATTTTGGTACTCACTTTGACTCCCAACATATTCCACTCTTTTAATTTTAGTCTGAACTTGGTCATGGAGGCACATAGCATAAGTACTTTGCAACTGGCACGTAGTTAGAAAGGACACGTAAAGAATGATCAGAAGCATAAAGCTTGGTGATGAGGTTTTCCCATGAAAGCCTACTTTAAACCAAGCAAGCATTCTCACCAATTGGGATGACCAATTTTAGAAAAAGATATCTATAGCCCTGAGTTAAACACCGGTGTCATAGTCCAATAAGATTATAACCTAATGGAGTTACAATAAGCACTTTGAAACACTTAACACTTCAATATAAAAGTTGAAAATTGTCAACATTTAAGTAGTTTTTTAAACATTTTCTTTTAGCCATCATGCCTTCATGAATTTAAAACATATTGTTCTGACATTGAATAAGCCGGTGTCAACACTTTTCAACACAAGTTAATTCTAAAAAGTTCATCTTTCTGCTTCCATATAAACAGCACAGTACTCTGCCTCTGCAGGTGGTATTCACAGTGATGAGCCAAGGTGTGACTTAACCACACCCACTTCTTGCACAGGGCGGGGAGTACCCAAACAAAAGTTATATTCGCAAATAAATCAACAGTAAATGTACTGTTCTTGCTGGTAGGTAACAATCCCATGCCGTGGCTTAGCCATTTTTTCTTCTTAATACACTCCAGAATGTTCGGCTGGTTGTTTTTCCTGCAATTTCAGCTAGCCTGGTTCTTCTATAGAACTGCGCGTGCAATAATTTGTATGCATTCATTTCAAATTCTAAATAAGGAGAATTGGTTAGACTTAGCCTCTTCATATAAAGTGCTATTCTCTGATCAAATACGATTCTTGTAAACTGCCAATAGTAAAAAATATATACCTTGCAAAATAATGGGATTGATTTTTTCAAATACTTCATTGGCTTGAAAAAATCAATTTAAGTGAAAATATACGGGAACCCTCTTATTAATATGAAATGAACGTATACTACTAATTGGTACACTTACGAATGTTTTGAGGATTACCGATATCTACCTTCCGTAGGTCATATTATATATATATATATATATATATATATATATATATATATATATATATATATATATATATATATATATATATATATATATATATATATATATATATATATATATATATATATATGCATATATATATGAATTACCCACCTTCCGACCACTGCACGATCGACCCCTCCTCAAGCGGCTACTTGACATGCTGCCCAGCATTTTTTAAATTTCAAGTAGCAGTAAACTTTCATCTTTTGTTCGACTCCTTTTATTGAATATATCAGTTCATAGATAGGTTGAATATATCAGTACATAAACTGTTGGACGTAGTTTGGCAATTCATTTCACGGCCGTAGTTTGATAATTCATTTCACGGCCGGCTGAGATTAAGTCATTAGTTCCTTCATTAAAGTAGTCATTAATTCCTTCATCAAAGTCGACGTGAGTAGTGCGTACATGTTTTCTTTTTAGTTTTATACTGCTAAATGTGCAGGGAAATGTACCTAGCATATGTAATTTTAATAGGAGCTGGTACAATAGCGGTCGGTGAAACGAGGGGATGCTCGAGGAGGGTCGGTAGAAAACGGGTCGGAAGGTCCGTATACGATATATACATACATATATATATAAATATGTATATATATATATATATATATATATATATATATATATATATATATATATATATATATATATATATATATATATATACAGACTAAATGGTAGTTCACGTGTATCTTGAGGGTGTCCTTTTTAAAGGGTGTGTGTTGCTTAGTAACCAAATCCGAAGGATTCTTATCCTCGACGTACTTAATGGTGCTCAAATTTAAAGCCGAGCGACCTTGAACTTGGCCTGAAAACTGTCGTCTCTGCCGTCGAAACGTTCACTTATGTGTATTTATTGTGCAGAATCTTCACTTATCCAAGGCATATTGATCTAGACCGTATATACAGTCGATTCTTCTGTAACAGGCACCGCAGAATCAGACGAATTTGCCACAGCTCATTGAAAAAGGACACTTATCGATTAGTTTCGCCTGACGGCATTGAACGTCACCCGGCATGGCGGCGGTCAGTTGCTAGAGTCTGCTGCTGGCGCTTGTTGTTAATTAGTCGAATTGGTTTGCGGTCAGCCCGTTGTGGTTAAAGGCAACAGTGCAAAGGTGGAGTTATGGCGTCCAGCAGTTCGGAGTTAGATTTGACCCAACTGGAGTTCGAGTTACTTCGTGGTGAATCAGGTAGGTATTTACTGTTTTTCAGATCAATGCCAATGGAATGGTGAATGGATTTCCCATCGACAACAGTAAGCCAAAGATCAGTGAATCAACGAGGGGGTCATTCCACTCGGTCATTGTCACTGTGCAAACAATCAAAGGATGTGTCCACAGCAAAGGTCGCCTTCTATTCTTAGCCAAGGCTTTGATATGCTGAGTGGTGGGGTTGTTACTCTAGGTAACTGAACACGCCCAACTAACTAGTTTTTTTCTTTTTTTACCCCCATCTATACATGTATGATGAATACAGCCCATTACGCCCCAAATCCCATTACGCCCCTAGCCCCTAGCCCAATACACCCCTACTTTAGTCACCTACTTTTTAAAACTCATTACAGAGTTGATGGTGCCTTAGATGACACAGAGGGTAGGGAGTAATTTGTGACATCGATAAATTAGAGATATACACCTAACCTAGGGGATATATTTCTGTGCATTATTGGAAATCTTTGATACATTTCCTCTAAATTTTGCTTTCAAGAATTCTACCTGCTTTTCATCTACAAGTATACATGCACATTCGTCCCCTTATAAATATTCATGAGAATCCACTGTGAGAATCATGACGCAAAATAAAGAGACATCCTAAACAATGACAGTTTATTGCATTCCAGGTCTCGGCTTCAATATCCGTGGAGGAGTTGATATTCCACATATACCTGGACATACTGGAATCTTTGTCACTAAAATAAGGGAGAAAGGAGCTGCAGCTTTGGATGGTCGGCTACAAGAAGGAGACAGAATATTAGAGGTGGGTCTCACTGTCTGTTTTCAAAACACCAGGTTAGAGTGTCCTAGCCAGGATTTAGAAACTGGGTGCCTAAAATTGGCAGTTGTAAAATTTTTAAGTCCAAATGTTTAAGGGGGATCAAAATTTACTCATATTTCAACCATAAACATGTATAAATTCATCAAAATAAGGCATGATATCATTAAACAGTGTCATGGGAATTATAAGGAGATGAAAGAATTCAGTTACAAGCTTGAGATTGAGATTTTTTAGAAATTCCACACTAAAATATTTTGGTGTCCTGAGGGGTTTTCTTTAAGGGTTTGGGTGTCCAAAAAGGCCCCCAGACGCCCTGCTGGCTAAGACCATGAGTCAGGTTATCTACACCAGGTAAAGGTGGTCAACTAGTAAGGCACATCAAGCCCTTAAAAACATGGCAACCAAATATCTTTGTCACAAGTTAATTTACACTGAAATGTAAATGCTGGGACATAACTTTAAGATGCCATGCATTTAATATTATAAGATAATTGTTTAGGATTATCTGAATAGCTTGATATCTCACGGGTAGAAATACAGTGTGTTATTTGTGGCTGTTTGCTTAGCCTAGATTTCTTCGCTGTCATATGTATTTTTCTGTTGTTTTTTCTATTACCAAACACCAAATAATCTAGGTGGCCACAGTGGTCAATTTAGTTACACTTATACACTTATCTCAACAGGGGAATAGATGATCCAGTTTGAGTATGACCTAAGTCTCTAGAGATAGGATTAGGACTTAGGAAGACCAGGTGGTGCCATCTATCTACCATATCTGGTACTACACCACACTGCTTGGTCAGCTCAGAAGGGAATGTCACCTTTTTAGGGACGAGGAACCTCTTCAACTTTTTTAGTGAGACAATAAATAAAACATGTTGCCAAGTACTTAGTAGTGGATTTATGGCCCTGATTACCAGAATTCACAAGGCTTTAACCGAACACCTTTATACATTTCCTCACAGCTGTAATCAATTTCAAATCAAGCAATTTAATTATAGAGGTCTGAGCATCTGAGAATTTTTTTATTGTATGAGATTGTTCTATATCTAACTAATTTATTTTTGTTTGTTTTTTCAGATAAATGGAAAAAGTGTTTCTGGGGTGACTCATAATGAAGCAGTTAGTTATTTTGTAAATGCTGGTCCATCCGTTAAGTTAAAGATCCTCCAAGGTGCTGAAAGGGCAATTTTAGTAAGTATCTCTGTGTGGTTGAGTAGCAGTATTAAATTCAAGTCGAGATTTTTTTCTTCTTATCCATTAATAAGGTATAGATGATAAAACACATGATGAGAATCTCCTCAAAATTACTAAAAATTCCTCTATTGTATAGCACCTTTTTATTTGCACAGTTACCAATAGATAAGTACTAGTAGTACTCATGACTGTTTATAGCAAACACCATTGACAGGGTTACTTTTTGTTGGCCTGGCCCTGATGTGGTTTTGTTTTCAAAGTACTGTGACAAATTAAGATTAAAGAAAAATCTTGAGACTTGCAGGACAGGATTTTTTTTAAAATGGGAAATCACTCAGATTTTCTTAATCATAGGAAGTTTAAGGCACGGGAGATATAAGTGTTCTACAGAAGTAACTAGTAAGACAACTGCATGTTGAAAAATGAAAAAAAAATGAAAAGAAGACAATGGCATGATTTTGTTAGTGGTGATTTTATTGTAACGGTAACAATTGTTTCCTTTTTGTTTTCAGGAAAGAAAAGATAATAACGGTGAGCTTGCAGAGAAGCCAACATTACAACAGAATAACGACTCTAGCTTTACAGTTCTTGTGCTGGTGGCCAGTGTTATAGCAGTAGGGGCCATTGTTTTTATCGGATACAGTAAACTTAGGAAATGAAATGACAGTGTGCCATAGCCATTCACTGACCATCAATGCGTTTCATCACCCAGGGGACCACTATGCCAGAAGGAGAGAGAAGGGATGCCTACACTCTCAGTACTGTATACTGTGTTACTTTTGTGCATATAAAGTAATGTGCTTGGCAGGCAGATGCCTCTCATGCATAGTTTGATATTTACATACTGCTAGGATTGCGTACTGTTAACACGAAACGGTACTATACCGATACTGGAGAAACAATAGCAGTGGTATTGAAGAAGCTCACTGAAGCAAACGAGCGCCACCACACACTATGTAACTCTGATGCTACCTCCAAATGCTACTCCAGACAGCGTCTGGAACTCTTCCGGCAGAAATTTGTATTAACAAAACGGTGCCTTTTATCACTGTTTCTCAACGAAACGGTTAATTACCAGTCTTTTTCGAAACAAATCTCGGTACATGATTACCGGTATGCAACCCTACATACTGGTGTTGAATAACAAACTATCATGTCTTCATGTGTATACTAGCACAGGAATCAATTGAACATGTTAGCGATTGAAACTTGTAACAAAGCTGATCAGGCCACAGAAATCAGACATATCGTTTCACTGATAACGATACCGATACCACTACTATTGTTTCTCCAGTATCTGTACCAAATGTCCAAATAATGGTGCATAGTTTTAAAGATGCAGACTCCATATGTGCGTAAAGCATATATTAAACTAAGCTGTTGCAATATTAACACAGTATCCAGTATATAGCAGTTTGATTACAGTCAACAAGGAGTGTGCGAAAGATTTTGGCGTGATTGGTGAACTTTTGCCTTCCATTATATTTTTGTGACCACACTTCTCACAGTGAAATCTACATTTTGTTTGGTAACTCTCTTTTTTGGTCTCATCGCTTTGGTATATTCTCCTTTAACATTAACGCAGTTTCTTAAAAAGGTTTTTCAACATTCTTAGGAGGCTGTGTGAGAGTATCTGGGAAGGTAATTGAACTATGGAGTGGGATTTCTCCTCTTGCTAAGGTACTTAAGAAAGATCTGTAGGTTCGTAGAATACTTACACTTAAAACAATTTTAAAGTCCTGGAGGAGATGCGGGTGTGATTTTATGGAGCCAATTCACTAACTAGTATCAATTATCAGTGCCATTTGTACTTTTACTCTCAGTCACAGACCTGCACATTTATACTTTAAGTTTTTAAGAATTATTTGCTTAGAGAAAAGTGTGTATATATATATATATATATATATATATATTTATATAATATATATATATATATATATATATATATATATATACTGTAAAACCCTTTATTACCACGCACATTTATTTTCACGCAACTGCCGTCTGAATCTGATCGCGGCCATTTAATTACGCGCATCAACTGTATCACCGCTAGATGGGGCATTGTTTTGCTGTTTTGAACGTATATCAGCGCCAGTAATATACGCGTTATCATCACCTAGCGCGAAATGCGTGAAATTAAAAGGAGCGCGGTAATAATGGGTTTTACAGTATATATATATATACACACACACACACACACACAATACATCATGTATGTTCATAAAAAATGTTCATAGATAAATGTCCATTGATAAATGGGAAAACTATTGTTACCAAGAGGGCTAACTTTGAATGATTATTATCAATTCATTTCCACTGTGTATTACTTACCATTGTCAGTGAAGGCATATCGTACATGCTGAGCCTATGTATTTATGGAAACTGAAGAAACAAACTCAATACAGGTGAACTGGCTTAATACGGACATGTTTTATCTGGATTATCAAATTTACCATACTGATTCCAAGAGCCCGGTCCCTCCCAATACATTTACATGCAAAGTCCAGTGCTTATTACGGATATTTTAACCTGTACCTCGCCGAAACCGGACGATTTTCGAGGCACGCTCTTTACCATTTTTGGTTTAAGAGCATGCTTTTATGAATTGAGCGCGCCCTATCCCATGATATGACGTGCCCCAGTCATTGCCACAGAAGGCAGAAATAATGTCCTCTCCCACAAAAAAACGAAGAAGACAGACAATTAAGTAGACGGGGATACAAGTGGTGGAAGGGTCAGGGAAAGAAGCGAGATATGGGGGGGGGGGGGGGTTGTAAATATGTAGTCGGTAGGTCACGATTCGGGCTTGATTTTTCAAGTGTACACGCCTTGCCGTGTGTGCTTGCTAAATTCTTCTATGTTATGCCATTATGCATAATCCCGATTTTGCCTAATCCGGACAGAAATTTAGGGTCCACTTTCGTCCGAATCAAGCCAGTACACCTGTATCAAATTGAGTAAAAGATGCTCTGCATGCTTATTGTACTTGAATGTATACATTTTCTTTCTTTCTACAAGTGGTTTTATCATTGGTTTAAGGAAGATTTGTTTCAAAATTAGTGTAATAGTAGATAGTAGTTGGATATTTTATTGTTCTATTGATATAATTATGTGTTGCTTATTCTCAGCAGTATTTTTGGTATGATCCGCAGTGATGTCAAACTGTACATATTTATTAGCATATATTTGTTTTGACCAGCCATGAAGAGAGGCTAAAAACCAATAGGCATTTACAATGATACTGAAAATAGCTGAGATCTCATATCAGGTTAAAAATCAGGGCTGCTACTGAACAAAATAGATTATTTTATATCTCTACTACTTTCAGTGTGTTGTTTTTTACAAAACAAATTGGGCAATGGGTTCTTAATTTTTCTTTACAATTAGTACTTAGTACCTTCATTTTAATGTTGTTGCCTATGGTACAGCTGCTTTTACGTATGGTAAATTAAATAACACTAGGTAATTGATAGAATTTTGCCATTCATTTTTACAAAAGTGTTGATTAATTATTCATAATCAAAAGGGAATCTAATATGTATCAAAGATATAGAACTGGATAGCAAACTGTACGCACAAAAACATTTCACAAGTTCATGTACAATCTAACTTGCTGAATCTCAATATACCTCTGAATAAAACTGACTTGTTGTCAGTATCCATATCAGCCGATTTAGATATAGTTACAAACATTTTGAAGCTATCTTTACAAACTGTGCATGATTAAATCTATAAAGTATTACCTAATACCCCCACCTATTTATACATTGCTAGTTTGGATAGAGAGGTCAAAAAAAGATTCGTCAAAAATATTCTTTTACACAAGAAAAATCATGTTGAATAGGGCCACTGTACTAATTTCTTTCTTTATAAATGTATCCTGGTTTGATTTTAAATTGGTTACTTTCTCTTTCTTTGATGAGATTGCACCATTCCTTTGGCTTGCTATTGATTCTTACTCAAAGATTTTTGAAAAACATTTAAACCCTGTCATGCTGGTATTCATTGGATAGCTCTCGTTGAGTACTCTCAGATGAGTACCCATGTGCCAGGGTTTCTGTCATTTTTCCGAACTTTTGCATGATTTTGTATTGACCATATCAGCCATCAGCAGCTTAGGGGTTAAGGCAGCCAGAACCAGTGTCTAAGGCACTATTCATCCATGATATCTATATGACTCTCTGCACCAAGTGCCCTCCCCTCCTGCTTTGATGGCTAATAGTATTTACACTTACATAAGGATAGATGAAATCACAGATTAGCCTTGTAATGTATGATATATGATTGATATTGCCTATTTCAAAATCTAAAAGAAATGAAATAGTGGAATTCTACTCGTCATTTTCATCCTGGCAGCATGATTTGTGTGAAAAATGCTGTGTAAAGTCTGTAAGGCTTAAACATAAATGAATACATAATCGTTCATAGAAGAAATTGCCCAAGTAAAACGTGAGAAATATGAGGTTTCGCTAGCACAAAAAGAAAGTCAGCGATTGTTTCAGAAAGAAATATTTCTGAATTGGTACTTGATATGCTAGTATTCACACAAAATGGGGATTACTACTGCACCAAGTTTGGTATTGTTGAAATGCAAATTGAATTTGCCATCCTCAGCAGTTAAACTATTTCTTGCACATAAATGCTGCTTCACACCAGCTCTGAACATCTTGTAACAAATTATGTAGAATATTCTGAGTTAGATGAAACAGACATTTTGTGAATTTGAAACATACAGTTAAAATAAACAAGAATTGTATTGACTCTTGTTGATTTTCAAAAGATTTCATTAATAAAATCATGCATATACCACCATATGTGCGGCATAGTTTTTTGTAAATATATTATTGCCTCAGTTACGGATAAATCCAACTCAAACAAGGTCAGAGAGTCTGCAAGTGTGGTGAGGCTTAAGGCGGTCAACTATGAGATCTCAAATAGAATCTGGATTCCCATAAGTGGTTTGGCTTGGTTGCTATGTGAATGTGCAGTGATCTCAAGGGCAGTCTGTGGTGTATTTGCAACAGAGATATATTTGGACGTTGTAAATAGATGGGAATTACTTCACAATCTCAGGTTTCGGTCCTGTTTGTGATAGGATTTTAGTTTTGAAATGAATGTAGAGCCAAGGCGAACAAACCAAAAATCCCATAAGATGGGCATCCTACACTTGTATCAGCTTAACCCTTTCGATGCTGATGCTTTTTTCGTAAAAAGCACAAAAATGCAGAAAATTTTGAAAACCTTTTGAACCCTGCTATGTTGGTATGCACTGGGAAGCTCTTGATGAGTACAATCAGATGAGTACCCTTTTGCCAGGGTTTCAGTAAATTTCCAGCTTTTTTCGCATCATTTTGTATTCACCAAATTAGCTACCAGCAGCACAAGGGTTAGGATCCATGAAATGGGTGACAAGTCAAAAGTTTGGCTGAGAATGGAAGTTGCCACTCACATGTACAGTCGGTATGGTTGGTCCTATAGGACAAGATTGTATTTCTTGAAATGGTAAAGGGTATTGCGAATAGCATTTATTGTATATTTCTAGATTAGCTGTAAGTATGGTCGCCAGGGAGAACTGATGATTTTAAATTGTGTGATGATGATGATGCCCATCAAAGATGGCGTCTGTAGCTGCCGCTGAGTAGGACTTCTATGAGGTTTATTTTGTAGGATCAGATGACCTGCTGTAGGGTGACTTCTCAGCGGCAGCTACAACGTCTATGGAACTACAGGTGAACTTGGATATGACAGATTCAATGGGCGCAGGAAAATTGGTCCATCATATGCAAAATCTGTCATATACATATGACACATACTTGATATGCATGGGTCTGGGACCAAGCATATTGTCCATCATAGACGAAAGTCCGTCTTACAGTGGTCCGTCATATCCAAATTCGCCTGTACATATAAATGGATATAGATGAACATTTGATTGTAGAGCGTATTATGATGGAGCATAGCAGGAAGTGTATTGTGCCGTATGTGGGCATTCACCTGCCCCTGTTTTCTTCCATTGAACTGTTGCCTACTCAGCCCTGTGAGGGCTACCGTAAATTCCCCGAAATTTAGACCTCCCTACGATTTTGGGCCACTATAATTATTTTGCAAAATAATTACTGGGAACTATGGACCACCTTAGACTTTGTGTGAGAGATATCACCATAATAGTTGAGTGGTTTGGGGTGCTAGAGACATAAAGGAGTTAAGCATGTGTTACAGGCATTAACGGGACGAAAAAAACTTGGCAATGTTAATGACCTGATCCTTAAAAGAAATCCACTTAGTATCACATATCAATTGCCTATTGCTGCCCTACAATGGAAAAGGTAGGTTAACAGTGGAACCACAAAGGATTTTGTTTTAGAAACTGCATCAAATCTCTTAATACGTATATTTATTGTTTAATGCTACACTGAGTCGTGTAGGAACTTGTACCAATAAGGTCTTATTAAATTTGTAAGATTAAATACTGTACATCATGACTTTTCCTATAGAGTGGATTTTTCCATAAGGGTCCATAAGGGTAACAGTGGCATTATGAAATCATGATTTTTGATCATAAGAACATTAGTAATTGTTTCAATATGTGTAAGAACTTGAGCATCCCTAATGGAAAATTCTTATTTTCGTTTCGCCCTAGGAAAAATGTATACCAGTATTGAATTTGATGTGCAATAAAATTGATGATGTAGGATCTATTAAGCTTCAACATGTCTCCAATGAAAGTGTGAAATAATAAAGCTATTCTCAAATCATATACTGGTGATTCTGGTATTTCTTTTATATCTTCTTTCCAGCTTGAAAGAAAAGCTAATTGCAAAGTGTAATTCCTAACCATATTTGGATATCTGAATCCTTGACGCCAATGTTTTGTTAAAGATGTTTCAGAGAATGCCCGTATGGGATAGTAGAACTGTTTTGACTTTTAGTTGAATGTTACAACACAGGGATGTTTAATTGAAATGATAAAAAAATCTTGATAGTAAAACGCAGAACTCAATTCTACAAATATGATGCATTTTAATGCTTTATTTCAGTTATTTTCAGAAGTAGCATAGATTAATATGGTCCTTATCAAGGTTTTTCCATGCATGAGGTCAGCATTTAGAAATGAGAATGATATTGATCTAAATCTATAGGAGGAATAATAATAAAACACATTGACATTCAATTTAATTTCCTTTTATTGAGTGAAAACATCCTTCCTCATTCGGAGAATTATGCTATGAATTCAGTAGGTAAAGATTAATTCCTAAATAACATGATTGAAGTCAGCACTTATGTAAACATAGTAGTTAACATACTGCATCTACACATACACTTCAACTCAATATATTGTTAAATCAAATCTGACCTTGTTTCCCGGATACAAGGGAATGAATTTGATATAACTCAGTAAGTGGTGGTGATAATTACTCCCTACACAGATGGTATGGCTTATCGTCAAAAAAAGCTTGAAGAATTACGTCAGTGGTCAAATCTAGAATAGCTTTTTCATGGATTAACTGAAATAGACACTTCTTTTGATTTTCCAGTACTTCGCCCAAATTCAAAATAAGTAGTATATAGAAAAGTGGCCATCCTTAAAACCTAGCATTATGTTGAATACCAAGTTTAAGATTAAAGTGCAACTTAATCCCTGAACAGAAGATAAAGAGGTTCTATCACAAATGGGTGGAAAAAGAGGGTATATTGCACAAGTGAGTGACTTAATCTTTACTTAATCCCTGCACAGAAGATATAGAGGTTCTATTGCGAGTGGGTGGAAACAGAGGGTTTCTTGCACAAGTGAGTGACTTAATGTTAACTTAATCCCAGCACAGAAGGTATAGAGGTTCTATCACGAGTGGGTGGAAACAGAGGGTATCTTGCACAAGTGAGTGACTTAATCTTAAATTAATCCCTGCACAGAAGATATAGAGGTTCTATCACAAGTGGGTGGAAACAGAGGGTATCTTGCACAAGTGAGTGACTTAATCTTAACTTAATCCCTGCACAGAAGATATAGAGGTTCTATCACGAGTGGGTGGAAACAGAGGGTATCTTGCACAAGTGAGTGACTTAATCTTAACTTAATCCCTGCACAGAAGATATAGAGGTTCTATCACGAGTGGGTGGAAACAGAGGGTATCTTGCACAAGTGAGTGACTTAATCTTAACTTAATCCCTGCACAGAAGATATAGAGGTTCTATTGCCAGTGGGTGGAAACAGAGGGTATCTTGCACAAGTGAGTGACTTAATCTTAACTTAATCCCTGCACAGAAGGTATAGAGGTTCTATCACGAGTGGGTGGAAACAGAGGATATCTTGCACAAGTGAGTGACTTAATCTTAACTTAATCCCAGTATGGAGGTTCTATCATGAGTGGGTGGAAAAAGAGGGTATCTTGCACTAGTGAGTGATTTTGTGTTGGGTCGAGGCAAGCCTCATCCCAGAACAAAATCACTCATGAGTACAAGATTCCCTCTTTTTCCATCCATGAGTTATGGAACCTGTTTCTCCCATGATAACATACACTTTTTACCATGAAGTAAAATAGCTAAACTAAGTCAGCCAAATGCAGCCTATGCACTAGTTTAACAATGGTAATATGCTTGTATTGTCATGTGCAACGTTTGTTTTCCCAAGAAAATGGGGCCAGATCACGTTTATGACACTTGTTTAAGTTTAATTTTGCCTATACATAAAGATGCTAAAAACCTTAAAAATTACCGAAACCCTTGCATATGGGTACTCACATGAGAGTACACCATGAGAGCTATCTAATGAATACCTACATGACAGGGTTTAGATGGTTTTCAATGATCTTTGCTTCCCTGTGTTTTGGACGAAAGTAGCTCTAGCACTGGAAGGGTTAAAATATTTTTCACCCCAAAATTACAGGACCATTAATCCTTTAAATGTAACCAAAGATCTGAAGTAATGGAAATGAGAAAATACAAGGCTTAAAATCAATAAAGAATTTGACATTAAATAGAGTATCTGAAAAGTTCTTGTTGTTAAGCAAAAATATAAGATTACAAAAAATAAGAATAGATTGTTCAATTAGAAAAGGAGGCAAAAACATGTGTATTTGATAAGAAGTAAAGAGCCAAGTTATAACTAGTAAGACATAATTGCCTTCTTACTGAATAGCCATGTTATTTTCCATCCCCTGGTAAAATTATTTCAATTCCTCATAGAGGAACAATTATTCTATTGACTGCTGAAGGCTTTGCATTTGGGGGGCATCATGGCCTACACCAAGGCAAATACACAATCTTGAATGTATAGTAACAATTATGTAGATCTATTAGTGAATATGATATCTAACGCAGATCATACCTAGTTAAGAGATCACCTACAATCATTGGCCTATAAAGAAAAGTCCTAAAATCTTATATACAAACATTGCAATTAAAATGTCACCCATTTAACAATCTCCCTAAAAACTCCTCAGTCAATATATCAATTATCGATTTAGGGGAGTTTAACAGGGACTTAACCAGGATCCATCATGCCTGTCTTTTGGAAAAATTTCAGCTCGATTGATGTATCAGTTATAATCACTTACTAACAATGCCCACTTGCTAATGTCGGATATATGACTGATTACCCCTAAATTTTGAATGATAACTGGTCAGGAAATCGTAGTTCATGCTCATTACAATAATCTTTTACTTTTATGCATGGTTTTCATGGCAAATAAGACCCCTTTTGAATGGAAACTTTGGCCATGTGAGCAGAGAACACAATCAAAAATGATCAATATCTTGTCTTGATGAACGGCCAGTCAGAAGTCATGGCAAAACGATTATATTGATTAATCGTCAAAGCACTATCAGACTGCTTCGTCAGCATTTTATTTCAGATCTTTCTAAAGGTGAGTAACAGTCAACCCACCAGCAATCACTCTTACAATAAAAGTTTTATAAAAATAAGTGCAAGCAGTATGCATATTTGGCTCCATCTCCCAGTGCTATTTAATGCTAGCACAATCTTTTGTTCACCGCAACCGTCTACTCGACTATATTACAATACCGTAAAAGCAATCCATGTGAGAATAAAATAGATCTACCATCTCCGTAAAATATTTGTGAAAAAGATGGCGAAAAACGAATGGACAATTACCAACTTTGTACCTTTGTTTGGTATGGCATGATTTACTACATGAGTCATACCATAAAAAGTAACCAAAATTTGTACTCATTTTCATTATCAAATAGCTGCAGGTAAAATCTTTTCATACAATGTACTTTGTGTTAATTTGTTCATGAAAACAGGGTCCATGGCATAGTGTCCCTATTAGGCATGAAAGGTATATCCCTGCACAGTTCATATGTCCTTATTTGGATTTTCCTAGCCGGCCAAAAACTCCCTTTGCCTTGATATCAGCGCTTGAAGAAACCTGTGGTCCAAGTCTAGATCTGACACCTGAAGTATAGAAAGGTATGATTAACTGATTGTATGAATTCGTCAAAAGTATCATCAATGAAAACTGAGGTGTTTAATGTAGTTTGATGTGATTATATATTGAAAGCTACAGGTTGAATTTTTATTCTGGAAAATTGATCTCTATAAACCAGTACTTAATGGGTAGGAAATCATATTCTTCTTTAAGGAGGTAGGAATAAAACGAGATTGTGACAAATTTCAAGTTGGCAGCATGAGTAGCCAGTAGTCATGGTGGCAAAATCTTTTTGGGGAATTTAAGGCCAAGTCTTGCAACCTGAAATTTATCTTATAAGGCTGTCTGTTAAAAGAGTGATTGTACTAAACAGGTTGCAACATAGGCTCTTAAACATTGCTTGCCAAGCTGCCCCAGAAATTACCTTGCCCGGCGGTACTTCCATTTTGCCCACCACAAAGGTAAATTACAAAGGTGAGTTACATTGTGAGGACTCCATCCAAAACATTACTTGCCCAACGGGGCAAGTGAGTAACTGTACTCCCCACAGGGATGTCATATTTGTATAATGTTGCCCCCTGCTAGATGATCCAGTGGCTATTTGTGGAGAACTCACCATCTTTGTTCACTGTCCGCCGTAGGGTAGCTTTGGTCTTTGGCCTGGTGCCTATTGTGTGTGTGGTGCTGCTCGCTGCTGCTAGGATCTCCTTGCCAATACGCTGCCTGAGGCTGACAGGTTTTCTACCTGCCTCCGAGGACAGGATGCCTGCTGTGGAAGGTTGCGCCTCTGCTACTTGTGGGCCTGGAAAAATGCAAGAGAGACATGTATGTACAGACCACTACTCAATATGAGGCTGACAGGTTTGCGTCCTGCACCAGAGGACAGGATGCCTGCTGTGGAAGGTTGCGCCTCAGCTACTTGTGGGCCTGGAAAAATGAAAGAGAGGCATGTATGTACAGACCACTACTCAATATGAGGCTGACAGGTTTGCGTCCTGCACCAGAGGACAGGATGCCTGCTGTGGAAGGTTGCGCCTCTGCTACTTGTGGGCCTGGAAAAATGAAAGAGAGGCATGTATGTACAGACCACTACTCAATATGAGGCTGACAGGTTTGCGTCCTGCACCAGAGGACAGGATGCCTGCTGTGGAAGGTTGCGCCTCTGCTACTTGTGGGCCTGGAAAAATGCAAGAGAGGCATGTATGTACAGACCACTACTCAATATGAGGCTGACAGGTTTTCTACCCGCCCCCGAGGACAGGATGCCTGCTGTGGAAGGTTGCGCCTCTGCTACTTGTGGGCCTGGAAAAATGAAAGAGAGGCATGTATGTACAGACCACTACTCAATATGAGGCTGACAGGTTTGCGTCCTGCACCAGAGGACAGGATGCCTGCTGTGGAAGGTTGCGCCTCTGCTACTTGTGGGCCTGGAAAAATGAAAGAGAGACATGTATGTACAGACCACTTATCAATATGAGGCGGACAGGTTTGCGTCCTGCACCAGAGGACAGGATGCCTGCTGTGGAAGGTTGCGCCTCTGCTACTTGTGGGCCTGGAAAAATGAAAGAGAGGCATGTATGTACAGACCACTACTCAATATGAGGCTGACAGGTTTTCTACCCGCCCCCGAGGACAGGATGCCTGCTGTGGAAGGTTGCGCCTCAGCTACTTGTGGGCCTGGAAAAATGCAAGAGAGGCATGTATGTACAGACCACTACTCAATATGAGGCTGACAGGTTTGCGTCCTGCACCAGAGGACAGGATGCCTGCTGTGGAAGGTTGCGCCTCTGCTACTTGTGAGCCGCGAAAAATGCAAGAGATACATGTATCTACAGACCACTTATCAATGTACACATGTAGAAATGGTGATGCTAATCTTAATGCTTATTTTTGGTCAAAATAGCTTGTAAAAATAGCTTTACTTTTGTCAAAGTCATTATATTCTATTGATTATTAAACTATTACAATAGAGTACAAAATATATAAAGTGCACAACAGTTTGATATACCTATTATTGAATACCTGCATTTACAAAAAGCAAAATTAAATTACCATCTTGGAAAATAATCTTATCATCTCCTCTAAAACAGAATGCAGCTTTAATGCAAATGGTAAGAAACGCAACCTTTTACAAGCAAACCTTTATTTGTAAGAGGACGCTTAAGAAATTGAATAATAGGGAAACTTATCCAATAAATATGGCACTGTGATTTAATTGATATTTTCATTTCATCACTACCTTTCCCGTAGGCTGAGAGATGGAACACACTTGCATTACCATATCTTCTTAACCCTTATGCTGCTGGTAGCTAATTTGTACATTGTTTGAGATTAACATCTCTGTCAAATATTTTTCAGAATACTCCTTTGTTAACAAGACAGGCCCCCAAATTTTATGCACTTTAACTGACAGGGGTAAATGAGTTTACCCTGTATGCTGGTGGTGGCTAATTTGGCCAACACAAAATGATGCAAAAAACCTTAAAAATCACTGAAATCTTGGCATGTGGGTACTCATCTAAGAGTACTCGGCGAGAGCTATCCAATGAATACCAACATTACAGGTTTTAGATGTTTTTCAAAAATCTTTGCGCCCTTGTGCTTTGGATGAAGGTAGCCTCAGCATTGGAAGGTTGGAGGGCAAACAGTTGACCATTACCTAATCGGTCTTCTATGCCTTTTTTGGCTGTTGCTTTCTTGCTGCTGGCAGAGATGGGTCTGTTCAGGGTGACTGTGATCTTCTTTTTCTTGGCCGATGTACTGGCGCCACTTTTGAAGATCCCTGCATATTCCAGCGGCGATGAATCCTCCTCGCTATCGGAGTCTGGAGAGGTGGAAGTCGCTGCTCGCTTGATCGTCGTCTTACCTCCTAGGCGTTTAAATACTGAGCTACCCTGGAGAAAAAATTTGAAAACTTATGCTGCTGGTAGCTAATTTGGCCAGTACAAAATAATGCAAGAAACCTGTAAAATGACTGGATCCCTGGCACATGGGTACTCATCTGAGAGTACTCAGCAAGAGCTTTCCAATGAATACCAACATGACAGAGTTTAAGTGTAGTTTAAAAAAAAAAAGCTTTGCGTCCTTGTGCTGTTGACAAGGTAGCCTAAGCAATAGGAGAGTTAATGAATGTAGTCCAGGGTTTTAGACAGAATTTCAAATCTGGGTGCCTAAAATTGGTATAAGTAAAATTTTGGGGCATCCAATTTTTCAAAGTAAGACCACAATATACACAATGTCCTTATTTATTGAAATAAGATATAATATCCTTATACAATGACATGGGAATTATATTAAAGTGAAAGAAATCAATTATATGCTAGAAATATAAATAATCTGGGTGTTCTCAGGAGTGATTTTAGAAGGGTTGGGTGTCCAAATGACGCCCAGACGACCTGCTGGCTAAGACTAGAGAACGTACAGAACTGAAGCTTCTTTTATGCCTACTATTCTATGAATAAGCATTTCACCTTTTGTTCGGATGAAATGAAAAAATGGAAAATTGACTTCATAGTTTCGAATGGCTATAAGTCCCAGCAATAGGTTACAGGCAGCTTTGAATTTGTGTGAATGAATTCAAAGCTTATAGTGCAGATAAATATTTGCCCAGTTCAACTATAAGAAGAAAGACAAGTCGCTGCAGTTAGTTAGTTCGTTATTTAGTTAGTTCCACAGTCGGTCTCAAATAGCGTATAGCATAAAGTTAGCCTGACACATTAGATATCAGGGGTAGAGTATTTACCTGAGGATCTGTATTTCTGATAGTTATCTTGCCCAGCCCTGTGACTGTTACTTTAGTGGATGAGTCGCTGCTCTGTGTTGGGGAGTCCTGACCTAGTCGGTCAAACACAGACTTTTTGCTGGCTGAAAAGGTAGAGGGCATAATCAATAATCAGTTTTATACAGATTTCAAAAGACATCAATGCATATCCCTGTCTTCGGAATCACATAATGAAGTATGCATATGTTTTTTTCAACATTCTTCTATGATACAATAGATTCATTTGTAAAAGGTATTGCCACCTTGACAAAAAAACATGCCGACCAAAACATTTTATAGATCCATGTTAGATGGACAATGAAATTCTGGACTATTACTATTCTGTGGTATGACAGGTTTCTGGTATGATTCAAATTTTTTTTACTACTTTGAAGGGAAAATCAAAAGGTTGAACCTATTTTGTTTTGGAAACTGAAAAAAGTCCAAAAGGTTAATAACAGAATCTAAAATATAAATAAATTATAAAGTCTGCAATTTTACATTTTTGATCTAACTACTTAACTACACAGAATATTCACACAACAAAAAATTAAAAAGAATACTTGTTAAAAGCAGAATACAAAAAAAAAATGAATTAAATACCCAAATCTTGTTGCTCCATTATTTGCTTTGTTTTTAAAGTAGTCCCCTTTGGCATGATAATTTTGTATTTGCCTTCATGTTCCGGTAGAACACGGCGAACCTTAGGTACCGGTACCACTTCTTTTTCTCTAGTTGTGAGACGAATTGTCTTAGTAGTTGCACCAGAAACTGAAAAAGAAATAGAACTAATCAAACATGCTGTTCAATCTCAGAGGCTTACTTTTTATTCTTTCTGACCAATTACCAGTCCAGTGAACTGGGTGTCTCTATATTCTACAGACCATCTTGCCATTTTCTGCCAGTCTCGTTACTTATGAAGATTTTGGGGTTATTAGTACTAGTTTGGGGTTGAGGGCCTCATGGCACTGCCAGTTGTGCTGGCATTAACATTATAAAAATTAAGCTGAGGTTTCCAGTGACTGGAAGCTGAGTGGATACTTCTGAAGTAACTCTTCGCTATGACCAATTGGTCACTAATGACTTCTTGAAATTGTCAAAAGAGTATGAGAAATACATGTTCATAAATCCCTGCCAGTCGATTGGAAGGGCAGTTGTGGGGATTTTGCCTTCCTAGCAGTAAAACCTACCCACCTTCAGGAAAGTAAAGATCTGCACTCTACATTCCAGAACCTCAAATCTATTGATCAGCTTCAAAACACACTGTTTTTCATTGTGACCGATATTGAAACAGAATAATGATGATAGTAGGTTATTGTTATTTAAATTTCAACTTTCCTTCAATTCTATGAATAATCATGATAAACACATCTTACCGAGAGTCATGTGTTGTTGAAAAGGAGAATAAAACTTAAGGCATCTGACTTAAACCCTCTTTTATCCTTAGGGAACAATTATGACATCAACATAGTCTTAGCCAACCGGTCGTCTTTTGGACACCCAAACCCTTAAAAAGCACCCCTCAGGCAGGGTCTTAGCCAGCAGGGTGTCCGGGTGTCTTTTTGGCACGCTGATCCACCAAATAAACCTATTTTGAGGGGAAAAGACACCCTATCTTTTGGTCAGAATTTTTTGAAAATATCAATTATAAGTAGATATTTTATAAAATGTTATTCTTAAATGATAACTAGAACATTTGTTGAAGAATTAAAGCATATAATTACTTGATTTGTCAATGAACATGGTCAGTATGATGACTTATTTTTTTTCAACAAGGGGGTTTGGACACCCTGTCTTCTTGAAACCCCATTTTGGACACCCTGTTATGAAAATCCTGGCTAAGACCCTGCCCTCAGGACACCCAAATCTTTTTGTGAGGAATTTCTTAAAATGTCAATCTCAAGCACATAATTGAATTTTTTTCCTCTCCATATAATTCCCATGACATTGTATACTATGCCTTATTTTAATAAATTGATACATGTTTGCAGTTGAAGTATGAGTTAACTGTGAACCCCCCTTAATAATTTTGATGCCCCAAAATTTTACATTTGCCAATTTGGGGCACCCAGTTTCTAAATCCTGGCTAAGACCTTGAACATCAATATTTGATACTCACCACTACCTGATGGCGTTGGCCCTAATCGGGAGGCCAGTTCCTTGGACATCTTGGACTCTTGTGGCTGGTTCATAGGAACTGCTTTGGGGTCGTTGCTGGTCCCCAGATAGTGACCCACGATACGGCTGGCAGCTGAAGCGAGAGACACAGTGAATGAAGCATTGATTTGATTTTAATTGGCAAATATAAACTTAACCCTTCCTATGCTAAGGCTAGGCCACTTTCGTCCAAAGCACAATGAGGCAAAGATTTTTGAAAAGCATCTTAACCCTGTCATGTTTCTATTTGTTTGATAGCTCTTGCCGAGTACTCTCAGATGAGTACCCAATAGCCAGGGTTTCAGTCATTTTTCAGGTTGTTTCATCATTGTGCATTGGCCATATTAGCCATGAAAAGCATGAGGGTTGATTAGTTTTCTACAAAGGAAGGGTCTTGTGAGGTGGGTACTTGCTTGCCAAAGGCAAACAAAATGTTGGAAGTAGATAAGGCCACAGTTCCAGTGGCATCCCTTAAGGTACTTAAAATCATTTACGTTCAGTATATACTAATTATGCTGTATTTATAAAGTAAATGTGCTTATTAGAGCTGTCTAAGGGAAGAACATTAGGATAACATGAAACTTACGAGTGGATCTTCGGCTGGATGCGGGTGAAGGTGTTGAGGAGGCTCCTTTGAGGGCTTTTTCTCTTGCTTCCTGAAAAACAATGCAATTACACGTATGCAATTAGGACTTTTCTTTGTGGGGAATGAGGAATTGATGATGAACTCTCTTGAAAGTAAGTATCACTGTGCAGTGATAAACTATATCTGTATGGGGTGGGGTTATATGAGAGAGGACCTCTAGTATAGCCCTAACATTAGATGTTCTTTATTCCAGTAATAAAGCAAGAGTGATTACAATATGATTTTAGACTCAGGTGTCTGTGCATTGGGCATGGCCTGATTGGTAAATACAGTTCACCAATCAGCAAATACCAAACAGTGTTCAGCACCCCAACAGTTTGTTGACACCTTAACAATAGCACACCCCTAATTGGTATCAGCATATTGACACTAAATAAACAGTTCAGCCGCCAAGGATGCATAACCCTTTCCAGCTAATAACTACCTTAGGCCTACTGCCTATTTGCTATATTGTATACTATATTTTACATGGTTATATGAGAATCAACAATATACAAATGGAAATGGGATGTGCTATTGATTCTATCTATGCACTGAGATGCCATAACATATATACAGACCAGCATCTGGTAATAATACAGAGTATTTTTCTCTTGTTCTAATTTTATTAATCAATAAAATGATAAAGCTAATGAATGCAATAAACAATTAGAAAATGTAAGCAGAAAGCAACACTTCATAAAACTGATATATGTCAAGAATAGCAAAACAACTTTCTGTAATAAATCACATATTATTTTTATAAAACCAATATCAATATGTATATGTCTACTGCGGTCAATAATGTTTCTTGGTGCTATAAAGCTCAACTACAAATTCCAGTAAACCGTTACCAGAAACACCACTATGAATGTCTTGCATGTATGACCTACCTGTGTGTGTACAGCCTTTGCGTGTTTCAATATTGCTATGACGTCTCCCATCATGCTGACGCCCATATCATTCAGGTACTCCTTGGTGAGATCCAGCAGCATGTTCTTCTGGATGCGGTTGTCTGTGAAAACAACGGCATAGTTGGCAGCTTCGCCTGCGGGAATACCAGCCTCCTTGAAGAACTTCAACCATTGGGAGGTCACTGATATACCTAAAATATATCAATAAAATAAGGTCACTCAGGGCACGACATTATTCTTTTGCGGCGACTTGTCCGGTAGGGTAAGTGAGATTCAACTTTCACTTGCCCTACTCAGACTTTCACCTGCCCTTGAAAAATTGTATGTTTTATAATGTTTCATTTAAAACCAAATAGAATATGGTGCTGGCATGTGAGAGCATATTTTCTAGGACAAGCTTGGATGCCAGACCACATAACTTGCACACATCCTCAAAAGTATTTAACCTGAAATATATGCAGCGTATTTGCCCAGTGGGACAAGCAAGATACAGTTTTCACTTGCCATTCAGCTATAATTTACAAATTCTACTTGCCCAGGGGAAGCATCAATGTCGAGCCCTGTCACTATCATCTGAAATAAATTGGCATATATAACTGCCTCTTTGACTTTCAACGACTAGGAGATCTTAAATATCCCTAGTAAAGATCAAGAAATGAAGTTCATTATTATCTGAAACTTAGAGCTGCACTCACGGAGGGAGATCAACTCATGAGCTCACCACCCGTTTGACTCGTGAGCTCATGAGCTCACAGACTTTCCAATTTTCCAAAGAAATACTTATTTTCCAGCCCAGCTATTAAGAAATTAATATTTATTGGAGGAGATTTATTAACAATGCCATGTTTATCTAATTTAAAAACGTGCTGACGAGGTACAAAGGTCAGTATAAATACTCAACACCGCTTGAATGTATACATTGGAGATTGTAAAGAAGACATGGTAGCAATAAGCAGTTATGTATTTTATGATGTTTGTTAGGTGCTCTGTGTTACGTTTGTGTTCCCAACATAGACGAGCTCACGATTTGAACTCTTCTGCTCGAGCTCGGCGAGTTTGCCCCAGGGCTCGAGCCACTCGAGTTTGTGAGTGGTTAGTGCAGCTCTACTGAAACTTCTAATGAAGTGCAAGAATATCAGCATCCTGGGAGAATTTCTAGCACTGGCATATCCCGAAAATAGACTGAGTAATAAAGATCACTATTAACTATAATAAAGATGATGGAGTGCACAAATTTGAAAATTTAAAATGCATTTTCCTGTATATTCAATGTTGAGCAAGCAATGCTGTAAATGGCCAATTTATGTGAAATTATAAGACAACCCCTGGAATTCTATTACCAGGGCGGTCAAGTCAAATAGAGGTTTTGATTTGCAAAGATGATTTTTGCTCTCCCCAGGTGAGTGGGCAAGTATACATCATAATGAATTCACTGTGTACATGACTACATGTATTTGATTTTCAATGAAATGCATAGCCTAATAGTTCCCTGACACCCAAGTGGCCAAATTATCCCCCCCCCCCCTTCTCGCAGGGTTGGTAATATGCCAACTTTGTCAAATGAAAAGATGTATGCGTTGACTAGTATGGAGGTATCTGAACTACATTGTAGAGGTTAATCTTTCAATGCAAACTGTTTCTAGACATATTGCTTTGGAATATTGGATAACTATTAACTGTGTGTTTGTACAAGCTGTTCATAGCTCAAGGAGGTCACACCCAGTTGTAGACAAATCAGAGCTGAGCTGTGTGATCAATGTGGGTAGGTCCCTTAATGAAATAGTTGTAAAGACAGACATTTTGGAGAGCTAAATGGTTAAAAAAAGTGACAGTGAGTGCTGCTGTTTCAAGATAACAGTTGCTGGCCTGAAAGAAAATATTCATTTCTTCACTTAGTCATGCCTCACTGGTACGCACGCTCGGCCCGATTAATCAGACCCGTCTTCATGTCAAACTCTGCTGACATCTGTTCAATTCATTGATTAATTCCATAACTTGTTTGTCAGTCAACACAGGCATGTTCAAGTATTGACACCATAGGTTCACTTTCATTTTTTTTTCTTGTCAGTCCCACAGACAGACTGCTTCCAGATTTTGCAGGTCCTATGCTTAATGACCCCAAGAAGTGGATGTGAAGTACTTGCCAGCCCCTTGGAGGGAGTATCATTAGTGTGTCCTTCCGAGGCATAAATTCACCAGGCTGTACTGACTGACGGGGAAAGAAGACCTCTGGAGACACCAATTAAAACACATCTAACACACAAAAAAAACACATTTTTGAACATATCTATAGACTCAAAGAGCTTAAAGGTGCACTAAACCCTGAAATACATGCCAGCTTATATGAAAGGAAATATACTCCTTGAGCCATCAATCATAAAGACTCAATCCAATTAGGTCCCACGGGGCAGAAAGTGTGTATTACAGTGGCCCCATCTCCTCTCTGTAGGAAGCCATACTTCACACATCCTGCAGGTGCAGGAAGCCACACTCACATGTGGGCATGGCAGGATGAGCTACTATGCATAACCTCTGGGTTTCTACTCGTTTCCAGCTTTTAGTTGAGGTAAATGGACCTCCAAAAGCTAATAATAGCAAAATCATAATGGTGAATTCATGTGTTGCCTTTGACTGTACATACTAATAGATCTAGAAATGGCATTGTCTTTCACAAGATACCATGTGGTAAAGAGAGACAGAAATATTGCACTTAAACTTGCATGCTTGTGTTTGCTATGACTGTTTTCTGGTAGAGGATTGAAACTGAAAAGGATCCAGAGAAATAGAAACCAGACTTTAGTCTCAAAAAGTGTTTCAATGTTTCACTAGAAATCAACTAGATCATGTGAATGTCAAAAGATATTTTGATAGGAAATATTAAGATAGTATTAAAATTTTCCAAAATATTTGTAAAAAAATGATAAACAAACTCTCTCTCTCTCAACTGGAGTATTTGGACATACAAATCTTCAATGAGTAATATGAATCATGACACGGTTGACACCCCACACTTTAGTCGGCCATTTCTAAAATATGTCATTATCAAGCAAACATTCCACTATGTATGATGTGACTGCTGACTATCAGGTCAATGGGAGAATTGTGTACAGACATCAGAGTTATGTACAGCTCACACATGCTCCAAATTGCAATTTCCACCAAACAAAACACCTGTGTTTACAGCACTCAACAACTCCAGCTGGTCCATAGGATTACACACACAAGCGGCTTCCTCTACAAAAGGATCTCACAACAAGCTGTCTTTTGTCTCAAATACATCATCATCATCTTTATCATCATAAATAGTATCATTATTATTATTACTATTATTATTACTATTATTATTATTACTATTATTATTATTACTATTATTATTATTACTATTATTATTATTACTATTATTATTATTACTATTATTATTATTACTATTATTACTATTATTACTATTATTACTATTATTACTATTATTACTATTATTACTATTATTACTATTATTACTATTATTACTATTATTACTATTATTACTATTATTACTATTATTATTATTACTATTATTATAATTAATATTATTATTATGATCATTAGTTTTTATTACCATTATTATCATTATCAGTAGCAGCAGCAGTAGTAGTGAAGTTTATTCAGTTTATAGTCTCGTATCCACCGAAGTGCTCACACAACCTCCCTTCCCTAGCCAGCCTATACACACAGACAGATATTCCAGAGCAACTGCTAACATATAGCGTACAAGCTCTAAAAACTGCCTTATATAATAATGCTAGGTACCCATTTTTCAGCTGGGTAGACTTCGGCAACATGGAAAAAACTGTCTTGTCCAAGGACAGATCAAAATGCCCAGGTCAGTTGAACCAGCAACCTACTGATTACTAGTCAAACAACTAATAATTGAAATTATTGTCGCACAGCGTCCACCAAAAATATTGCTGTGCTTGGGGAGGAATTGTCTGTGCTTCAGAATTCGGACACCCCTGAGTAGTAGTATCATGGTTATCATAGTGATCATGATATATTAAAGATATTGACTACCCCTCCCAAAGGTTTTATCTCACTGATCGTTGATTAAAAGAACAAGGGTAATTAGTAACAGAGATATAGATCTACTATAAATAGATTCTTCCCATTAGTAATTACACATTTTTTACTACAAGAAGAAATTAAAAGACACCCAAAATGCTCATTGTAAGACAATTATTTCTACTAAACTGAAGTGATGCATACCGTCCATAATCGGGATATCTCTTGTTTTAAGTTTCCTGATCATACACCATGAATAGAGCACAAGTTCCAGTTAATTCACCTCTTCTGGTATTCATTTGTCAGGTTTTAAGTACAAATATAAGTTACCAGAAAAATATATGACTACCAATAGTAATCAAAAATAACTCTTTCCCTTAACCAGATCTATGCGACAAGGCAGTCAAAACAGCCACATATACACATGAGCTGTGATGAATGAATGGACAGGCATTTCCATTTGAGAACTCCATTTATGGAGTTTTTTGGCACCAGCAATAAAAAGACACTAATAAACGTATTAATGCACACGATTGTGTTTACGAGACTAGTTCCAATCAAAAGACAATATATTCAAAAGTAACTTGAGTATTCAAATGAACTCATCATAGGTGGTATTTCAATGAAATCAACTTGTTATTAGTCTGAAAAAGTCTGACACTTACCAGACGAAGCCATCGTTGTTGATCCCGTGTGAAATCGCGCGAGAAGTTAACGAGAATTTCACAGGCCAAACCAGTCGATAACCATATTCGTGTAATTTCAATTTATTCAATTATAAACTCTTTTCGAGACATATTCAGACCCTGCAAAAGCTTAATTTTAAGATCATTCAACTATTGAAACTATAAAGTGAGGTAAATATGAATTATGGCAAGAGAATATGAATAAACTTCAGAGAGAACCACTGGCGCCATCTGGATATGAATTAAGAAACTAAAATGGTGATAGATAACTGAGAGAAATGGCTAGACATGGAGTACTGACTACTCATTAAGATATCCACATAGATCAAAGACAAAATGTCTTTACAAGAACTTGAACAGGTAGAGTGTTTAGTTATTTCTATAGTGGCAAATAATTAAAATCTATCTTGTCTTTTTGGTCTGTTACAAAGATGTTTTGGGTATGTCTAACTTAAAGTGGGTGGAGATGGATTTTGTTTTGATCTGATAGTTGACATATCAGAGATGTGTTTCAAGGTTTCAACACTCCAAAAAAAATAAGAGGTTGATATTTGAAGCCTTGCAGGATTTTTGTTCTTTATGACTTAAAGCAATTTTGGAATAATTAGATCACTAGATTGTATTTAATGTAAGTTCATAAACCATACTATAGTTGTATGTATATGTGATATTTATTGCAAAAACTACTATTTGTACACTTTGCAGCACTAAAGTTTAGGTGCTCCCAGAACTGGCTCTGACCTCCACAAGACAATTATGGAAAAATGTAAAACAGTCACCTTATCAGTTGATTTTGTGCGCGAAATTAAAAAAAAACATACTATAGTTAGATTCTGAAATCATTTAAATACCAGGAAGTCATGGCAATGATGAAAAAAATATCTTAATACACAGATTAGATTATCTTAATACACATTGTTTATTGTTTCTTTAACCCTTATCCCACTGAGTCGTGGTGCAATGTAAGTAGACTCACCACAGGTCATGACTGTGAGTCGGGATGTTTCTTCAAATTGGCTAAAAATCGCTTGTCCCCCCATAGAAAAAAATATGCTCAACCAAATCTTATGAAAAAAAGATATTCTGATAGGCCTACTGATTCTGAACAGAAATGATGTAGGTTTTATATAGGTTATCATGGCAGAAAATAAAGAAATCTGGTATGGAATATCATGGTACAGCCTAGATTTTTCGACATGAAATATATCTTTTTCAGCGGTGGCTATATATTGGTGCTCTATATACTAGTAGTATAGCGGGATAAGGGTTAAGAAACTTGTCTTGAGATACCTATTGATGATGGATATGCATGTATTATCAAGTATTTTTCACCAGCAGCATTTAAGGTTTAAAAGGAAACTTGATGATGGTTAATTATATTTTCAAGTATTTTTCTTGGTTATGAAGGATCCTTTTGATGTGGATGAGTTCATTGAGCGCCTGGCTTGGCGGACGTCGGGAGGGGCTTCCAGAGTCAATCCGGATGACTTTGATCCCTGGAGCCTGCACGCAGCCTTTGAAAAGACCATCAAAGATCTAAAGGAGTTAAATGTCAAGACACAGAAGAAGATAGACAAGTTAGAGGCACAGTGTAAAGATGAGGAAAAGAACAACTGGCAGAAAGTGACTGAGTTACAAAAATCCAACCAGGTGTGTTATTTACTATCTGGTACTAGAGCCTTTGAACTGAATGTTTCAAGAGCTCACATTTGTTGACTCACCAGCCATATATATTTACTTAAACTTTAAATATGGATAGTATGTCAACTTTTTTCTAGAGCTAGAACTTTGTGACTCACCAGGAGAGATATCATATGTGTCAGTTTTGTATTCACCTTTGATAGCAAATGAGATCTAGTCACATCTTGGTAAAAAAAACACAAAATGGCTTCATAATTTAAAGTCTTTTATCTCGTGGTTAAAATCAAATTAATATTTTTAATTTCTTAATGTTAGTGTATTAGTGCATTACCTGATCCTAATGACTTTTAACCCTTTTTTCCTTCAAAGGCTGCATTTAGTCAGTTCCAAGGCCTGGATGAGAGGATTAACTTTGTGGCCACCAAGGTGGTTCACCTTGGGGATCAGCTGGAGGGTGTAAACACGCCCCGCGCCAGGGCAGTCGAGGCTCAGCTCCTGATGAACTATTTCTCAGAGTTCCTGGGGGATGAACCACTCAAATCTGCAGTCTTCACAGATCCATTTCAGGTAATACATCAATTATCCTTATACATCTTAGAGACCCTCTTGAATTTGTCACCTGAATACTAACCTTTTAAAAATGATAAGGGAATTCAGCTTAGTCTGACAAAATATTCCAATATTTCATGGAGGGTTGTTTATGTATAGAGTTATATTTTCATTGAAGTATTTTCTAAAAGATGCTTTTGTGGGAAAGATCGGATTAAATAGTCTCGTCTTCTCATCTAAAAGTTCTGACTATCTTGTTTTTGAGATGTGCTGGATATTATTAGTTATATTTTATATTAGAGTTCATTCTAAAATTTTAGTGTTTGCCTGCTTGTTTTTTTGAAAACAAACAAACTCTCTGTAATATGTGTCTGGTTTTTAGAACATATACTGTGTAATACTCTTGACAGTAAGTGAAACAATGTGTATATCATATGCAAATATGTTAATCAAATACAATTTACATGATATCATTTATATATTACAGCTCCAGTTGGCAGCAGATATCATCCAGAAACTCTATATGTTAGCACAGGAGCTTCCAAGTGGACCACAGTAAGTGATGTATAAGAAAATTAATTCAACATCTTTGAGAGATTAGGTTTCTTGTCTCAGGGAAAATCATTTCTTCCTAACTTATTAACCCACTGCGGTTATAATTCATAGTGGTCAAATTTGAGTACCATCTTTTCTTGTGGTATGTATATTGAAATAGGAAAAAGTGTTTGACCTTACATACCTATGTGGCATGTTGGTAATTTTACTGAGAGTTGTGTATGACATGTTATTGTAAGAGCTAATTTGTGAGTTGAAGTGCTTTTGAGGCTCTTTGTTTAGATATCATTTTTTCAGTTTCTTCATTTTGACCTCACCATGCTCATCACAAAGGCTTTCTGAACCTAAATGCCTACCTGTGTGAGGTGAGTTGTTAAGTCCCTAAAGTCCATCCAGTGAGGCCAGTGTGAACTGATATGACTTACACCTGACCATGGCACCAAAATGCATAAGTAAAGACATCCAAAAATGTCTAAAATACACCACACATTTCTTGAAAGTAGGATCCTGATTTATGAGTCTCATCAAAATTACTGACAGCTTCCCTAAAAAACTTTAAAAAACAAAACAAAAAAAACACATCACCCCTAATCATTATGATGGCCCATTTGGGAATCCTGTTTCAGAATCCTAGGTTATTATCTGACCCCCCAATTCTTTGCCAGTATACTATTTGTAATGAAGATTATCACATATATGTATGTCCTCATTACAACAGGCTTGATAAAGCTAGATAATTATGATAAATAGTATATACTATTTGGAATGAAGATTATCACATACATATAGGCCTTCATTTCAACAGGTTTGATGAAGCTAGTCAATTATTGATAAATAGTATATACATATTTGGAATGAAGATTATCACAGATGTATGTCTTCATTTTAACAGGTTTGATAAAGCGAGACAGAGAATATCGGAGAAGTATGATCAGATTGAGCGTGACCTTATTGAGGAGTTTGTCCAGGCGCACCACGAGGGGGACAAGAAGAGGATGAAGAGGGTTGCTGGAATGCTCTCACATTTCAAAGTAAGAGATCAGAATTGTCACAAAAGGGTCAGGCATAGACATAATCATAGATGAATAAAAACAAGTGGATATGAAACCAGCCAGTCAACCTGAACATGCTGGCTGAGGCAAATAGCCCAAAGGTTGTTTTGTTGGGCAAGTTTCTCTGTAATGTAAATGATATAAGAGCCCTCATTGATCTTTGTCTCCTAGTGATATCACACTTAGGCCAGATTTGAGACCCCTGGCATAGCCAGGTCTCCACTGTAGTGCATATAGTAATTGGTATCTCGCTACATATCCATTCTTTTATTCATCAAAGACTTAACACTTCTCCACTTGACGTGGCAATTGAAAGCTTGTACTTTGGCAACATGCCAATATAATCATTGCATAGAATATATCAGATATATGGAATGTATTATTGAAATGGATTTACATTTATAAAGACATTTGAAAAGTGGAAATAGAAATGAACTATAAATTGAATTGTTCAATAACCTTTTGTTTGAGTTCTTAAAGAGCTCACATGCAAAGATTTAACACATTAAAAACTAAGAGCTTTCCTTGTGTAAAGTTACCATTGATTTTGTTCAGTGTTACATGACCACCATTATCAGTAACTAGTAAGTCCTATTAAATGTAATGTAATGCTTTTCATTTCAGGGTTATAATCAGTGTATTGATGCTTTTGTGGAGGAGAGTCAAAAGGTGGGTGTGAGCTTGTATTGTATTGTATTGTTTTGTTTTGTATTGTATTGTATTGTACTGTATTGTAGTATATTACATTGCATTGCATTGTATTACATTTTGGACGGATGGATATATCAACACATTTATCAGGAACATTATGAGCAGATATATTTATGTTTTATTGAGGTTTTATAAAGTGATTCAAATCTGGTGTATGTGAGCTACATTAAAGGTGCCATGTGTATAAGGCGACTGTTATTTGATTTATTGGTTCCCGGATCCGCCGATCAAAGTTAAATAACGCCGCCGGGAAATTAAATGTTATGTAACCCTCCCACTTTATTTTGTGCTTTGCCGCCGACCCATAAGTAGGTACACCAAACCTACAATAAATTGACCATATTTGGTCATGAAACTACAAACCGGGTGGCAAAGGGTCGGTGAATCGTGCACCCTTTCGTCAATCGTTCTACCTTGGCGCGAACGTATCTTAGACAAGCTGGTAAATAATGTGAGTATATTCTGCTATGCAATAGAATTCTAACCAGACAGGATATATACTCTAAAAGTTTAACCCTTTCATACCTGGAGATCTACTTGACTAGTAGCAGTTTTGGCTGATACGGGTATGAATGGGTTAAAAAAGAAACATATTTCCATAGTGGTCCCAGTCTGCCCAGAGCAGAACATAAGTACTTTTATACTTGAAAAATTAATCCTATTTCTTGCAGAAATGTCAATCAATATTTAACCTACCACTCATCAATTTCGTTTTATTAGTACAGAATTTTCATTTTATCTTGATGAGTATCATGTTTCCAAAGAATATCTAAGCATAAAGCATTAATCCATTCTAAGTCAGGGTATTAGCCAGGATTTTGAAAGTGGGTCCTTAAAATGGGGCACCAGGAAGATTTTAGACATCCAATATTTCAAAAATCTTGTTTAAGTATTTATTTTAAAACTGCCCCAAAAATCACTTTAAATTTTTTTACCTCCCTCCCGACTGTTTGCCTTCTCAGCATTTCCACGTAAAACCTTTTTTTTTTTTAAATCAACTTTATTTTTATTTACCTCCCTCCCGACCCTATAAAATTGGTCCGGGAAGAATCCGGTAACCAATATATCAATTAACCGTCACCTAAATACACATACACTATACACAAAGCTAAGGTCTATACATCATTTTAAAGGCCTGAACAAGGGGTGCGTCTTATATACGGGTGCGTCTTATACACGCGAAATTACGGTACTTATGTGATCAATTTTTAAAGGATTTCAGCTGGCAGGCTCCACTGTTTATCACCTATCTTTGATCCCCTTGTTCATGTTTCTTTTAGGGTATCTTTGTGAAGGAGGATGTTTTCATCGATGTTCTTCCCCTGTGTATGAAGACTGCAGAAGTGATCAATGAGGTCTTCACCAATCCAGAAATGGTCACTGCAAAACTCTTGCTGAATATATTCCATGGAAAACTACAGGTAATGCAAATGGTGGTCCCAACTTTTAAGCTTAAATGACAATCACATTGTGAATAAAACATGGGCCCAAATAGTTTCTTAGAGTATTCTCTACTTAAATTCAAGACCTTACCACTGCCAACCTTCATACAAGAAGTGTATAATCGCTGTTTAAACACATACTAACACACAAGAATGCGGCTACTGGCAATGGCCATTTTAGTCTATTAATAGCTAATCTGAAGCCACTTGGTACACACTTGTCATTAGCAGCTACCCCATTGTTAATGACAAGTGAGTATCATTGTGAGTAAAATAGAGTTTCGATAGTTGTTTTTTCATGTTCTGATTGAGGTTTTTCTTTAACCCTTATCCTGCTGTGAAACCTATAAGCCTTGCTGCACACCACGACTATTGTTGTGGTTAGCAGGATAAGGGTTAAGTATTTTTCTAAAGATGCTTTATGGTCACAAATACACCACCAATGTAGTCAGACCTTTTTGGGATGTTACAGGCATGAATGGTTAAAGCTTAGCCTGTTTTTAATGATCAGCTGATAAAAAAAGCTTTTCATATTGTTCTTTTCTAGGAGCATATATCTGCAAATCTCCAAGACAGAAGTGACCCAGAGAAGTACCTGAGTAATCTACACACACTTTATACGAAGTAAGTTTACATACAGCATGCAATGCAAAATCTTAGTAACGGACAAGGCATTTATTGAATATAACACTATTTATTGACACTATCATATTTTTATATTCCCTGACCTGTTATCTATATTCCTTGTTAATAAAAAAAACAGGCGGCACGGCCAAAGGTATTTGGTAACTTAACCCATTTATTAGTTCAGTTTATGAAAAGCATTGATTTATTTCACAAAACAGTGTGATTTAAACCTTGTTAGATGGAAAGATGTCTTGGCTATTCCATATATCTCCAATCACAATCACTGAGAGATCAATTTTGTATCCTATTTTCATGACACATTAAATCTTGACATATTATATAGCTTTGCCTTGAGGAAATGATAGTGAAACTACTGACGATTTATACAGAGCATATGTGCCATGGTTTTTGACACATGCAGGCTTTTGCATTAACCACTGTTATTTTTCAGAACCACAAAGCTGTGCATCCAGCTCTCCATGCTGAGAGTGGGCAGCGATGCGAACTTCCTCAACAAACTTACCAAACATATATTTGCCAAATATTTAGAGACATACATCAGGTATTTATTCTTCCTCTCAATAGCTCTTGCTTTTTGCAAACAAGATCCTCTTTTTATGCTCTTTAATGCTGAGATTAGTAATAGACGGTTACAATGCTAGTGTTGACATTGTTTGGATGCTAGAATACAGACAGTAGGACAGCTTATAGTTATTGACTTAAATTAACAGTATTCAGCCGAGAAAATAATGTGCTAGACTGATATTTGCCATAAGGAAGATATACAGAATCGTTCTATTACCACTGGAAATTTTAGGATTTATGCTAGGTTGAACCTCAAAATGGCATAGTATCCTCAGTATATTTCATACTTGTATTCACAGAAAAAGGCTAGTCCATCTGAATATAGTTGGACAGGTAATAAACAGTTTAGTTCTAGTCTGCCTCATTTCACACCGCGTTTACTGTATGTTAACCCGTCCAATGCTGAGGCTACTTTCGTCCAAGGACAAGGATGCAAAGATTTTTTTAAAACCATCTAAACCCTCTTATGTTTGTATTCATGGGATAGCTCTTGCTGAGTACTCTCCTATGAGTACCCACGAGACAGGGTTTCAGTCATTTCTCAGGTTTTTCGCATCATTTTGTTTTGACCAAACCAGCAACCAGCGACATAAGGGTTTAGTATTCATCAAACACCATTGGATACCTCCTGATGTAAACTGAAGCTCTTTCTGTTTGTATTACGTCTTCAGCATAGAAACTCGCTACCTTCGAGACAAGTGCTCTATGGTTCTGCACAGGTACTACGAGGCCAAGAACCACCAGAAGAAACAGATCTCTTCAGGAGGGTAAGTGAGTCTAGAAGTGAGCTACAGTCAAACCTGCTAACATAGGCCAGAGATTGAATGTGGAAAGTTGGTCCATGTGGACAGGCTTTTAAGAAGCGGTAAAATGGTATATACTTCCCCTAGGGGAAGTACATATATTGAAGTGGTCTCAGTAGACATTTGGTCTCTCAAGCAGGCTTGGCTGTATCGCACTGTAGGACTTGCATGGTGGCTTTTGGAGTAATGTTAAGATGATGAACTAAGGCATAATCCAGTCACGTTAATGAACAAGTGGAAATCTTTGTAAAGCAAGAGATGGAACTATTATAAAGGACATCTAAATATGTTACTCACAGTTAAATCTAGTATCAATATCTTTAATAAGTGTCCCAAGAATCTCTCTCTGGAATTCAGAATTGAAAGATTGAAATAAGCTCTTCCATTAGGGTAGGTAATGAATTTTATTATACCTCACGTGAAAATCGTAAGCCGTGATTGGCTTACAAAGGTTGGCCATTCCATCATATCCACCGGCGAAATGTCCACCGGTAAAACGTCCACCGTTCTCACTGGATCTACCGGCAGTCATTGTTGTTAATGATATTTTACCAAATTGGGGTTTGTTCGGTATAATAAAACAAATATGCCATGCCAATGTGGGTATCCTGATGGAATGTCTCCCAGAGGGAGGATGGTTTTCTTCCTTCATCCTCCCTTTGGGAGACATTCCATCAGGATACCCACACTGGCATGGCATATTTGTATATTGCCATACTATCCTATACTTAGGGTTCTTGAAAACTGTTAGAAATATTTTTGGTAATCCATCAGGCCCCTTAAATGTAAGTTATCACACAAACTTTATTGCTGAAATAGATTCTAAATCACCTTTTTGTTGAACTCCAATACATATCTTTAGCGACTGAACACTTGTAGCTGCAGTTACAGTATATAGAGTATATAAATATGTAATAATGGACCTCAATAGTTTTAGTATACACAGATTGTGTACTAGTTTATAGAACATACAGTGCCGTAAATTCTCAGTAATTTAAACCACCCTCAGTATTTGGCCCACTTTAATGATTTTGCAAAATAATCGATGGGAAATATGGGCAACCCTCAATCTATAGCCAGTTGCCATTTCACAAGCTATGGACCTAGCTGTAAATCTTGCTAATACAACGTCAAGGTATTTTCAGAAAACCTGGGCCACCCTGAACCCATGAAAATTGTAATTATTAAAAAGTGTCCCGATTTACTGAGAAATTACGGTATGTGTAATAGTATATAGTATATTATATACAGTAAGTGTAATAGTGTATAGTACATACAGTATGTATGTGTAATAATGTACTTGACGGACTGGTTTGACTGCGTGTTACAACAGCCCGGGGATATTACGTTGTGAAGTCCCGCCTACCATGTCGGTTTCTACTTTACGTAGGATGAGCAGGAGAGGTTCTGTGTAAGTATCGGATTTCTAGGTAACGGTTTCAAGGTTCTGCATGGATCTGGCATAAATTGCAGGTATCAAGCTTTTTGGGCAAAGTAGTTAAGTTTGCAGGACTATATATTATGCTATTAACAGGCCAATGACATCCCTTACTGAACCCATTTATGCCTGTAGAGCCAAAAATATCTCGAGTGTTTTGGTGTTACTAGGAACGCTTATTATCTAATAATAAACGCTCCTGGTGTTACTTTATTGACCAAATTCTTTTGGAAAATATTTTCATGAGAAATGCTGTCCAGCACCCAATCTACAGAGGTTAATCAAATATTTTGTGAATTTATGCTAAATTTCTAAATTACTGTCTTACTTATCCTAGATTCAGCTGACACATGTCAAAAAGATCGTCAGGCATATATGGGTTAAGATTGTATAAAACACATTACTTATTTTTCAGATGTTTTACTATTGTAGGTTTAGGTTTACGAAAACAGCAAGAAATTGTTCTTGGTCACTTTACTAATGTGTTGAGCCTAAACAATGCTTACTGATTGGTCATTGTTTTTTAGACAACGGGACGCAGCAGACAAATGATCCAATAACCCCTCCCAGTTTCTTGTAGACATTTGCGTAGGACTGTTGGTTTTCTTGTCCCTAGCTTTATTGGGTAGAGCGCACTTCCGAAACTGACTTTTTCGTAGATTGTAATTAACCCATACACGTCTGAAGAATATTTCATTGAAAGTTGTTTTTCTTGCTAGGATTAACAATCCCTTTTCAAATATTTTTCAAATATTACTCTGATTTATTAATTGTATTGAAAGTAGTCAGAACATGCATGAAATCTATTTCAAAAAGGGCTGAAATGAATCCCTTTGTACAATAGATATGGCATAGTATACAGATATACAGAAAAATGGTTTATATGCCTTGAGTCCCTTGTTGTATACCAGGGTCAAGCACATACATTTCTAACAATTTCCTGGCATGTGAGTGCCAACAGACAGTTTGTGAGCAAATTGGGCAAATTGGTCACACATTTTATTGCCCAGCAATGAGAGTCAATGCACAAATAAAAAAACTTCCTCTCAAATAATTTCCGTATAATTGTGCATCATTCCCCAAATATTACCATGACTATCAGATGATGATTCCCCAAGTCTGACAATGTTTTCTAATCATGAATGGGATATGAAAAGGTATCTTATACAATGTCTGCATTCAGTTTCTTATGTTACATAGAATTTCACCCATTAGAGTGTATGTATTTCACTTGGCCTAACATATTATCCAAGAAACTTTTTTAATCGTTAGCAAAACATTTTTGTCAATTACATAGACACTATTTTAGTTGTTTATGTGCTCTTTCTGCATTTTACATCATAAATGGTGTATCAATAAAAAATAATATTTTAAGGGTATATTATTTGATATTTATCTGATGACATGCATGTGATGAGTGTGAATGCATTCCAGTAACAAGCACTGAAATGATGAAATGAATTTTTTTATCACAATTAAGCTTCTAACAAGTGTTTTTGTAATATCTATTCCATAGTCTTAGATTGGTTTATGTCAGAATGATTGCTAACTTCCTACAATCAAACCATGACTAACAACCGGTAGAAGGAAAATAATAGTTATAGAATGTGAATCGGTATCATATAAAATAAAACATATTTGCTGCGTAAAGCTATTCCAATGCTGAGGCTAATTTGATAACTATCTAAACCCTGTCATGTTGGTATTCATTGGAAAGCTCTCGCTGAGTGCTTTCAGATGAGTACCCATATGGTGGTTTCGGCCAATTTTCAGGTTTTTTGCATCATTTTGTATTGGCCAAATTAGCCTTCAGAAGCATACGGGTTAAGTTTTGATCACCATAACATATATCCATCCTTGTTGTTAATTAACAATGGTTATGGGGGACTCTGCCGTGGCCTAGTGGTTAGGATATCACACTCCCAAGTGGGTTGATTCAGGTTTGAGTCTCCACTGGATGCACATTAGTGGGCTGTCCTGTTTACTATACAAATGTGTGGCATTGTGACAGGGCTGTCTATGGTGCCTTTGCAACTTAAAGACCCCTTCAGGACTTTTTATGAAAAGAAGGGAATTCTTCCCGGTAGCAGTTTTCTGTCTTTCTAATCCTCACCCTCTCCCTAACAATGGTTATTGAGAAGTTACACTAAGCCTATGTGTAATAGACAATTTTAACCTCGTAAGAATATTTGGTCAAAAGAAAAACATGTTTGTGGTTAATAGACACTAACTATCCATCCCTATGGAATATAAAAGAAATGAATTAGGAAAAAAAGCCAAATCATCCTGGTTTTCGGACCTACAATGAATGGAAACCTTTTTTTCCAAAAACAGGAAATGAGCTTTAAGTCAATGTTTTGAGGCCTGTTACTTGAAACTCACCTTAATTGGTCTCTGTCAAATAGAATCTCAAAGAGTGGCAATCATTTAACTTCATCCTCAATATGGTCTGAGAAATATGCGTACATTCTCAAAAGATAAATCAGTAGTTCTGTGCTGCTGAAGGAAGATCTTCTTGTAGGAACATGTAAACATTGGGAGTAACTTTTGAATGTGAGTTCTCTGAGAAAATGCTAATTAACTTTGTTTCAAATATAATTTGATAACCTGTAACTCTAAGGATACTTTAGTGTATCTATGTTAGACCACCTAATAACTATGCACTTTATTGGGTTAAGAAGGGATTAGAGAGGGTTTTGAGTGTTGACTACTCATAAACATATACCTTTTATGAATGCCCAAAAAGCCCTTTTGTGATCTATATAAAGCTGGCACTGGCTTCGAAATACTGTATCTATATACCTAAAATATATATTTTTGAAGGAATATTTTATTTCTGTTTGATATATTTTTGATAATCATGATATTAGGTGGTGGCTTTAATTCAGTTTTTTTATATCAGTTGTCTGGGTTTTTTCAACATTAAGACTTCAATTAGACTAAAGCCCATCTTTTATATAGTATCCAACGTTCTCAACAAGTTGTTCTACAATCTAACATACAACATTTTCTGAGTGTCTGTATATTTTGTGTCAACTGTGCAAAGGAGATGTACAAAAGACAGGAAACTTCTTTTTTTTCTTAAACTGAATATGATACAACTGGTCGAAATATTTTTTCATGTCAGTTAAAGTTCATTTCGTACTTGTAGGATGCATGATTTTCGGCGTGACATCCAAGCCAAGATTGGCACTAAAACCAACATCAACCTTGGGCCGACCATCGAGAATTACGGGGGAGAAACATTCCTTTCACAGGAAGTGGCCATCAACTTGCTCCAGGAATCCAAGATGGCGTTCAAGCGCTGTCAAGTGGTAGGTGCTCAATTTTTCCAAAACCTTCGTAAAATTGTTTCAAAATGTTATCTGTGCGTTGTAGCATGTAAACTACTTGTGTAATAATAATTTTGGGCAACTTTGTTTATGGCTATGCTTGAGGCAACATTTGAAATAAATTACTTGTTTGAATATGTGGAAGTTTCATCCTCAACCCTTCCAATGCTAAGGCTACCTATGTCCTAAGCACAAGGACACAAAGATTTTTGAAAACCGTCCAAACGCTATCATGTTGATATTCATCGGATAGCTCTTGTTGAGTACTCTCAGATTAATACCCATTTGCCAGGGTTTCAGTCTTTTTTCAGGATTTTTGCATTGTTTTGTATTGGCCAAATTAGCCACCACCAGCATAAGGGTTAAGTCATCTTTGCTTGCCTCAAAACAAACCTATGAAATTTAATGGATTGAATAACGTTTGCCCTGCTTCTCTCTGTTACTTTGCTACTCATGTCATCTGCAGCCAGGGACTGAGAAGAGTATGCAAGCCTTAGCTTTATTCTGACATATATCAGGAATTCTATTGAGGTGGAAAGTCTTCAATTATAGGTGTGAAATTGCCATTTCAAGAAATGACCCACAGAAATATTTGTTTGTCCTGAGGGGTGATATTTGATGGTTTGGGTGTCTAAAAGACACCCAGACGCCCTGCTGGCTAGGACTCTGCTGTGCAGTATCTGATACGAGTACCTTTATTTCCAGATGAGTAGCCACTCTGACATGTCTGTAAATGCCACCCGAGTATTTGACATTCTTATCCAGTTTCTTTGTGTAGAGCACATAGACTATGCTCTAGATTTGGGTCTACAAGGTACGTATAAAACTTTTTTTGTTTCTATACACTCGAAAATAAATTGAGAATTAGAAAGTTTTGCGCAGCATTTGCTGAAGGATATTTCCTGAATGGAGTTGGGTAAAATTAAAAAGAAACATAATACCGTAATTTCGCATGTATAAGACGCACTTTTTTACACTAAATTTTAGACTCAAATAAGGGGTGCGTCTTATACACAATGCTAGAAATCTAGGGTGTTTTACATCGAGTTACCAGGCCACTCGGAGATCGCCAATTACAATTATAATGCGGCGGCCAAGACAATGCCCATCGATGCTTGCCTCGTCATTGATGAATTGTAATTACCGAACCACTCTCCGCTAGAATTTACTGATTACAATCCATGTGACATGCCTAGGACAATGGGTAGTGAGTACCGACACAGGGTGATACGCATTGATGTCACGGTGATGTCACATTTCACTCATCTCAATATGCGTTTTACTGGGTTTCTAGCGTTATTCATGAGGAGTTGATATCCTACAATAATTCCCAAAAGGGGGTGCGCACTATACACAAAGCTAAGGTCTATACATCATTTTAAAGGCCTGGACAAGGGGTGCGTCTTATATACGGGTGCGTCTTATACACGCGAAATTACGGTAGTTATATCTACGGGTAGAAACATAATGGAAGATGTTTCTGATGGGTTGTTGCTTATCAGAATTTCATCATTCCATTTCTTAATAGCTGAATAAACCTTGTTGGCTTTGTTGGATTTTTCAAATATTCACTGTAATATTCTTGTGAACATGACTATGAATTGGTTTGGTTGGATTTGAGTGATTGAATGAAAGGTTTGTGACCCTATTAGAGTGTTGGTATTACCTCTTTTTCTGTTTTCCTCTTCAGCCATCCCCCTCTCAGATCCCAAGAACCAGCCAGAGATTTACTTCCTTGATGTGGTCAGTCAGGCAAATGCCACCTTCCACCTGTTTGAGAAACAGTTCAGCGACAGTCTAGTGCCACTTGTGAGGTAAGTGTAGTTCACCACCTGGCCACTCGGTGACCAGATAAGAATATTTATCTGCAAGAACATGGCAATTTTTCTTTTTGAATAAATGATGTGATGACTTTTAGGGCTTGACGCTAACAGTGAACCGCTGGCCGCAGGCCAGTAAATATTTCCAAAAATGGCTTTGGGTCAGGAAAAAAGACCCCAGCTGGTCCTACAGGCCCATTAAATATTTGGGGACATATTTGTTAACAAGTTTCCTCTCAATAATGTCCCCAATTGTTTTTTGAATTGATAAAGATAAAATGGGCAAAAATGAATGTTTTCAGTGAATTCTATGCAATATTTGTTCTTGTTATGTTAATGAAAAAAAAAAGTTGGACCAGTAAAAGATTTGCAGGTCAAGTAGATCCTAGGTGTTACTGGTCCTACCGGGCCATTTACATTTTGAGTCAGAGGAGGCTTGACTTTTCTGAGAAACTATTTTTCTTCATCTCTTTTGAGGAAATGCTATTGAAGAGATTTCATAGTGTCTCACACTATGTGGGTACCTCTAGACAATGTGGTCAATCAGTGACTTGCTAGAACAATTAGGACTATTTAGAAACAGTACAAAATCAAAATTATTTTGATTAGAATTAATTGAACTATCAGAGTATCCACATAACTGTTTTCATGTGAACTCTGAGCAATGAATGGAGAAATCAGAATCACATTATTGCCTCAATCATTCCTTACCCTGAATTCTCAATAATTTGAGACACTTTTTAATACAATTTTTATGGGTTCAGGGTGGCCCATGTTTTCTAAAATACCTTGATGTTGTATCATCAAGATTAACAGCTAGGTCCACATTTTGTGAAATGGCAACTGACGATAGATCGAGGGTCGCCAAGATCTCCCATTAATTATTTTGCCAAATAAGTAAAGCGGCCCAAATTCATAGGCTGGTCTTAATTTCCAAAAATTTATAGTATACTGATTGGAGTGATTGGAATATGTTTATTTGTCTTTGCAGCTCGACATCTCGCCACAGTGAATGCCTGCAGAAGAAGAGAGAACTGATGGAACTTATGGAGAACAGAATGGACCTTGGGCTTGACAGGTCAGATATCAGATATCCAATACTTAGGCTACATTCGTCTAAAACTCAAAGATGCAAAGATTTTTGAAAACCATCTTAATCCTCTCATATTGGTATTCATGTGATAGCTCTCACTGAGTACTCTCAGATGAGTACCCATATGCCAGGGTTTCAGTCTTTTTCAGTTTTTTTGCACCATTTTGTATTTGTCAAATTAGTTACCAGCAGCATAGGGGCTAATGCAGGGGATTGTCTTTGAATTTCATATATATATTTTGCCCTAGGAGGCACTGATATTTAAATGAAATAAATAAGACAAATTGAAATGAAAATTCACTAGCGTACTCTTAAAGTTACAACTGATAGCATTAATGAAGTTTTACTTTCTTACTTCATATTTTCATTTTAAAATTATACTTTCCCTCCCTCCTTAATGTATTTGGATTAATTTTGAATTTTCTCTTTTCACAGGACTCTTACTGCTATGGTTGGATATACCAAGTATATTTTCACCACAGAACAAAAGAAAGCAGATTTCAAACCAGAGGATGATAGCAACATGCAGCTATTCTCACCTGTAAGTATTGTGTATTTCAGACTGCGATAATAACATGGGGCTTTCATGGGTGGTTTTGCAGAAAACTTTTGTGTATCTACTAATCAAAGTATAAAAAAAATATATTCAACAGTGGAATTGATATACAGAATTATTATTTCCTGGACCTTTACAATTTGGCACCCTTTAGTAACCATTCGAGTATGTAATGAGGTCGCTCGAAATGTTTGGCATTGGGATGTTTTACCCTAATGCAGGTGCAGAAGGGGGTTTGAGGGGTTCGAAGAAACCCACCATCTATACATGTGTAACATTTACAAAATCTGTTTTCAAGTCAAAGCTGAAAACAAGTCCTACACTCACAAAAACAAGCCCACTTTCTCAATTTTTTACCAATTTTCATTGACATTTGTGCAACTGAATCTGAATGCCTCTTTAAGACCATTTAGACCAAGATTAGAAAGCCATGTTCCTCGTTCTGGGTGTCCATCGTATAAGGTGAAACCAGGATTCCATATTTGATAGTCTAAAGCACTTAGGGGTCCAGCTAACCACTAGCCCCATAGCCCGAGGCTAAAGAAAATTATGTTGGCCTATGAAAATATTTGCCTTTGTAGCCCTGTTGGCCATAAGAAAATTGAAATTTCAAGATTATGCTGAGAGGAATAACAAGAATATGATCAGTTGAAGAACATCATTTGACACATCAGTTGTCCTTAAGTACAGTTCCGAAAAGATTTATATAAGTGAAAAGATAGCTTACAACTTAGAAAATGTCTTTTGAAAGGACTACCATGGGACTGCAGGATAAAGAAAAATAAGGGCTATGAAATCTTGGAAGGGGCTATGGTGATCTGAAATTCTTAACTCCTGCAGTCTCCCAGGGTTTTTAACTGAAGCCTGACCCCCGAAGACCCCCAAAAAATAATAATAATAATAATAATAATAATAATAATAATGATGATGATGACAATGATAATGATAATGATAATAATAATAATAATGATGATGATGATGATGATGATGATGATAATAATAATAATAATAGTAATAATAGTAGTAGTAATAATAATAATAATAATAATAATAATAATAATAATAATGATAATAATAATAATAGTAATAATCTTTATTTAAAGAGGGTAACTCAGTCCAATGGTAAGGATCTTCCCTGAGGCCCTCTGGTGAGTAGTCTGATGGCCCCAGGGTTACAAAGATGTAGAGTACCTTGCTTGTAGGTATCTAGACTGTGGATGAATTTCTTTGTTGCGTTTCAGGCGTGTGCCAAAGTGTCCAAGTACCTGTACAGTCAGGTCCAGTTGATCAAGGAGAGTTTGGATGGCAAGAATGTGGAGGCTGTTCTTACAGAGCTGGGCACCAGGTTCCACAGGGTTGTCTATGAGCACCTGCAGCAGTTCCAATATAACTCCATGGGTAAGGATGCACATTCTCTCTCAGGGGTGTCCAAGTATATAAACCTTGGAGCTCAGACAGCAGTTATGGTTCACAGCGTTATGGTGACCAATTGACTTAAAAAGGTTATCACTAGGTGGCACTAATATTCATGCCTTCATATCATTAATAAATTCCAGGACCAATAAATAGACAATGCAATGTCATGAAGTTCATATGTCTGTATCAAAAATATCAAGTACAAGATTAATTTGAAGGGCTGTATTTGACTGTCATGCTGTTCGAGAATTTACCAAGTTTAACAGTGCTGTGTGAACTTGGCCTGTCGCACGTTTTAAACACTCTCTTGCATACAGGTGGGACAATGCGACAGCTGGACACCCCTGTATTTACGCTATTCATAGGTCAGAAGAGGTCCAACAGCACATGCAAATTTATTTCTTCTTAGACATTTCATTGCTTAACGTTTACACACTTAATATATACTTATATCAGAATTCAATTTCATTTTTTGTATACATGCCAAAACCAAAATCTGCCAATTCTAAAAAATAATGTTGGTTTCGTTTATAGATAATGTTTTATTTTGTTTTATAAACCAGTTATGATCTGTTTTGTTCCAGGTGCCATGCTTGCTATCTGTGATGTGAACGAGTACAGAAAGTGTATGAAGGAATTCCACATCCCTCTGGTCACTCACCTGTTCGACACACTTCACTCACTCTGTAACCTGCTCGTGGTCGTACCGGAGAACCTCAAGCATGCCTGCACCGGGGAGATGCTGGTCAGTACCCGAAACACATTTGGCCCTCTAGTACCAGAAAAAAATACCCTAAACACATTAAGCCCTCTAGTGGCAGAAAAAATACCCTAAACACATTTGGCCCTCTAGTGGCAGAAAAAAATACCCTAAACACATTAGGCCCTCTAGTTGCAGAAAAAAATACCCTAAACACATTTGGCCCTCTAGTGGCAGAAAAAAATACCCTAAACACATTAGGCCCTCTAGTGGCAGAAAAAATACCCTAAACACATTTGGCCCTCTAGTGGCAGAAAAATTACCCTAAACACATTTGGCCCTCTAGTACTAGAAAAAAAAATACCCTTTACACAATAGACCCTCTAGTGGCAGAAAAAAGTAATACACTGGTTATATCTTTCTGACGGAAATATGTTTAGAAAAATATTTAAAAATTTATGTTAAACAAAATGTTTCTTAAGTGTTTTTTTTCTTAATTCATTTTTAAGAGCACCATAGCTTTCAGACTGAATATATCAGAATGCTGAGCATGATTGAGTTCTCCCTAGAAATTAATAAAAATCTAATTTGGTTAATTAATTGATGAAATGTGGAAATAATTTTCAATCGGTGTACTGTTTTTTTAAGGGTTGATGGAATTTCACAGTGCCCTAACTGATATCAATTTCTTTTTTTACAGGCGGGTTTGGACAAGTCAGTTCTGCTGTCGTTTGTGCAGTTACGCGCTGATTACAAGACAGCCAAGCTAGTGAATTATTTCAAATGAGAGAATAAGCATCCAATCAACTGATAGCTTCTATGTATACTTCAATTAATCATTTCTTGTGATGGAGTCAGCTGGACTCCCCTCTTGCTCATGATTATACGGCGGCGTGCATCATAACCACTTGCCCCGTTGCAAATTGCAAGTGCATTCGGTAAAAAAGGCAATCGGGCAAGCAGAACAAGACCTAACTTGCCCCGCTCGGAAAGAAATGTTTTGGTCAAAGTCCTCACAATGTAGCTCACCTTTGTTTAACAGAGTGGCGGGGCAATTGGAAGTGCTGGTGGGGCAAGTAAACGTTAGGGGCAGCTTGCCCTGTTTGGCAAGTGATGTTTTGGAACCTATATTGCACCCTGTAACAGTGCTGTTGAGCAGTGAGTTTGTGCTATCCCGTGTGCTACCTGCCATGGTTTGGATACAATGATCTTTGCCATCCTCTCTTATAAAATATTATCTGTAAACAGAGATGTAGAACCTAGGGACACAAATTTGCATTTTTATTTATTTTTGCTTAAGCTCTAGGTAAGAAGTAATTGTCAACCAAACAACATATCTCCTCTATATCATCTTGTTGTCAAGTGTTAATGTGGCCAAATGGCTTAGAGTGGCTTCATACCTGACTAGGAAACCGGTACAGGTAACCTTATTGGCACAAGCTTTATTCGGACCACTTAAGTGCCACATCTTCATGTAACTCTGACTTTCTCAAAGGACAATTACACCATGAATATAACATAGGTCTAAGTAGTTTCTTAGAGTATTCCCTACTTAAACCCAAGTTCCCATCACTGCCAACCTTCATACAAGAAGAATATTTGCTGTTTAAACACATCCTAGCACACAAGAAATGGAGGTATTGGGAGTGGCCATTTCTGTCTATTGATAGCTTATCTCAGGCTGTTTGGTACCCATATGTCATTAGCAGTAAGGTAGCCGCTAATGACATATTGGTACCAAACCACCTGAGATAAGTTTGTAGGAAATAAAATCGTGGTTATCAAGTTGTCTGTCATTAAGGGCTACATGGTGACTGGGAGTAGTAGACAGGGAGTGGGCACTGGGCTTGCATCATCAAATTTCGCTGCCTCCCACTACTATGAGTCATAGATAACCTGTGTACCCCATCTCCTTGGCAACCTATCTGACCTAGATAGGATGACATCCCCCAGCCAGCCAGTCGGTCAGCCAGTCTCTCTGCTGCATGCTTACTAAAAAATCACGTGACCAATACTTCCCCAGGCAACACCGCGTAACCCGAGGCGCAGATGCCAGATGCTAGCTTGCAGTGCCAATGGGGTTGCGGATCAAGGGGATGTATTTCTCTGATGGTGACTAGCACGGTGATCAGGCAACTGAAATACCCAGGTACAACTGCCACAAATCGCCAACTGACTGGCCTCTTAATCGCATACCTCAAGATGGGTAGGTGGTCAAAACATGGACCTTGTGCAGGGTGAGACACAGCAAATAATCTGTGCTCAAAGTGTTGACCACTTAATTATGGGATAGCCCCCAACATGGTCTTAGCCAGGATTTAGAAACTGGATGCCTAAAATTGGCAATTCTAAAATTTCTTGGTGTCCAAAGGGAGACCACAATTTACTCAGATTACAGCCATAAACTTGTATATACTCAATGAAATAAAGCAGAATGTCCATATGCAATGCCATGGGAATTATATTGAGGTGAAAAAAGTTCAAATATATGATTGATTAAAATCGTCATTTTAAGAAATTCCCTACAAAATAGTGTCTAAATGACATCCAGACGCCCTGCTGGCTGAGACTATGGCCCCAACTGCCTTGCCATATTTATGTCTACAATAAACATATATTCAATTCTTATGGCTCAGACAAATTTTGCATATATCTTCTTTGTTATAGTTAACTTCTTAAAAAAATTAGGGGGGACTTTTGCTAATGATGTGCAGAGAAAGAACTTCCTTTTCAAATAGTCTTTGAAATATATCTGTGTTGGAGAAAAATAATATCTTACAACTTTGTTTGCTCCTTGTATTGTTGAGTTTGAGATTCATACATTTCTGTATACTCATACATGTGACTAGGGGTCATATTCCTAATCACTCTCCTTTTCCAATTGTGCAAGGCTTTTTCCACACCCATTTCCAGGATTTTACTACTAATATATATCATTTATTGACTGTATAGTATACAAAATCAGGATATAATAACACAAAGATAAACTAAAAAACAAAAGGAGAAAAAATAATAAACTTATATACAAATATACCGGGTACGTCATAGTCAAAAGGATTATCTCAAGATCTTAAAGGAAAGGTAAGTCATACTGCGTTAATGTATCCCACAGAAAACTAAGGTGGCTCCAGATTAACCAATGCCTCTCTTATGATTGGCAATAATATGCTAATATGCTGTCAACATTGTAGAGCCTATCAAACAGTGAATTGCATTGCACTGTGTTGTACTTGTAACATCATGATAAAGGTAAAGTAAGATGTTAATTATCAGTGGCTCAGTGCATGTAGAGTTACAATTAAATGCTGGATTATTGGATCAGTTTCCTTTGTTGACTGTTTTCTGCCATACATTAATGTCATTTATGAAGGTTTTTACGACTCTTATGATTAGGCATCAGATCATATGTACATGAGAAAGTTATAGATATGTCTTATTTACATGATCACAGTACAATACATTTCCATCTCTCATTGCAGTTTTATGTTTACTTCTTCGCTGAATAGAACATAACTGCATATTTCCTTTGTTTAATTCAGCAAAGATAATCTAAGAAACCGTGAGAAAATTTGGTGTTAAGCTAATTGCAGAATTCATGGGTATAAAAGTATTGTTTGCAGTAAGTGTTTTACATGACATTGAATCAAGATGATTGATTTATAATGTACAGGACTCTTTTTCTCAATATTTATGTTATATGTATAGCCTTAGCAATGGAAGGGTAAATGGCTATTATAGCACATTCATATTAATCATTTTTTTCTGTTTGGTAAAACCTAGTGCTTATGATATGATAGGCAGGAGTCCGACTGAGGTAGACAGGAGGCTGAGGAAAATTCAAATTGCCTTATGATATACTATAAATCACTTATGTATAGCAGGAGCAATAAGATAGCGATAATAGCGCTCTGCCCATATGCGCTATTGTGAAATCCCCATCTTTATTAAATTCTTAATTGAACTTGCTGCTGCTGTTCCTGTTCACCACTATACTTAGATCACGCTATCCAGAGCAGTACCATTATTGCGCTATATAATGTTCACGCCATATTTAAGTGATTTACAGTAATACATTGCCTTTATTGATATGTTAGTGTGCTGTAATGAAGAAACCAGCACCCCATGTAACTGTCTGCTTTACCATTTATAGATTTTGTTGACATTTGAGCCTTAGATGATTTATTATCATCTCTTTAAATCATATTTACTAGATGTCTGCACTTGAAGGAAAAGCAATCTGTTAAGGGAGGAGTTTCTTTATGAATGAAATGAACATAGGCAATGTTATAATGAATTAGGAAAATATGATTGACAATGTTTGAATTTGTTTTGATAATATTATTACATTTCAAAGCAGATATGAATAAGAGGCAGAATGCATGGGAGAGTGCGAACTAAGAATTGGGGATCTATAATTTTCATGTGAGAATTTCACTTAAAATTTTAAATGATCAAAAAAACTGCAAAACTACAGCTGACATTCCACTATGAGAAATCTTCAAACTTTTTGATTGCATCGTTGTTTCCTGTTCAACACAATACAGCCATGCAGTATTTATTTAGAGCATTGCGCTCTCATTGATAAACAGATTGGTTTGGCATCCATCCTATAGGATAAAACAATGTATTTATGTCTACATGGAATTGTACTGTAATGTTCCCTTTAATAATAAAGAATACTCATATATGCTTATTGTATCAATCTAATTGTTCGCTTTTTTACTTCGTTGGGAAAATATTTGTATGGGAACCTGCTACATTTGATTTCAATCAAGATTATTTATGACAGTAAGTATAGACATTGTCTATTTCTCCAGCGTCACTGAAAGGTCTCCTTATTTTGTTGATATCTATGTGAAAAGAGGCATATTTTGAAAAGCAATTAAATGAGAAATGTAAATCAGAACCTAACAAACAAATCTTCAAATACTTTGCAAGTTTTTACTTTTTTACTTTTACCAAGACCTCTTCGCATAAAATTAATAGGCTTAGGATACAGCCAAACCTGCGTAAGGGACCGTCTGTTAAGAAGGACATGTCCCAGAAATACATCTATGAAATATGCATTAAAACAACTTAGCAAAGACAATATTTTTGAAGAAATACAAGTCATCCTCTCATGCATGCTGATGATGATAGATATGAAAATCTTAATGATAGTAATAATAATATTATTAATAATAATAGAAATAATGACAATAACAATAGTAATAATAATGGTAGTATAATAATAATAATGATAACAATAATAATAAAAATTAAGACAATAGTAATTACAATGATGATTACAGTATAGGAGTAATTTTAGTGAAAATCAAAACTTGTATAAAAGGCAGTCAGACTTTTTAAAATGATAGGTCAATAAAATATGAACATTAATTGAGGCGAATAAAAGAAATATCCATAAAACCATGAAAATGCTTCTGAAAAATATTTCAATGATTGATGAAAATTTCAAGTTATTCTGTTTCACACCATTGATATTGTACTATTTCTGTTCAATCATCTCCACCCCTTCCCCCCCTCTCTTTTTCTATTTTAATGAGGTAAAATGATTCAGGTTTTTCATTCTTTTTCTTATATTTTTCTAATAACATTATAACTCTTAGTTTACGTGCATGTGTGATGAGTCCAGTAATTTTCCTTTGATCTCACCGGCGCATGCAGCTACAACTGCAATAAGTGTAGCAATATGTGATCATGAGCATGTACGCTTAGCAAGTAGTGTTATCTATGACCGCCAGGTGGCGAATGAGTCATTAGCATTCCGCGTTTTATAACAAGCCGCATCTATCACCCCACTGCAAGTCTTTTCAGGCGTTGAGTCACTGGACATAGACGCCCCAGTTACCAGCCCAAAAACCAAAGATGGGTCAACGAGTATCAAGGACCGAATATGAATGGTCTTACACAGAGGAACCCCATGCCACTAGGAGAAAAGAAATTCTAGGTAAGTCTTAGATTTAGGTTCGGTCTATGAAATACGTCCAAGACAAGCATGAAAGAGTGCGTGTAAAGGTGCACGGTCCCCACATCTAAGCGTAAGGCTTCCCCGCCTGGCCAGTGGTTGTGTAACTTGACGTGTTTGACATTTCGGTATTCTCGAGGATACCCATTCGATCCTTAGTTAGAGTGATAATTCATGAATGAAAAATTCAAAGATGGAAAGTAAAATATATCAGATGATCATAAATCAACAGCTTTATTGCCATGAAACAGATACTTATAAGTCTACAGCAATCTCCAAGGAAGACAGTCACAGCTTTCCCTCACAAATAACGATCATTGCAACACACAACTGTCACTTTAAATCATTCTAACAGTAAAGCTATGTTTTGTCTTTGATGTACTTCTGGCTTGTGTCTTTGACTTGGGAGGGTTGACTTCCTCAGGCTGACATGTGAAGTTGCATGAACACTTACATTTTAAAAAGGGGTGTGTCCCACAATATGAGTGGTCACTAGGGATTAAAAAGCTTTGTGGGGGGTATTTTACGATTAAGTTCGTTTGCTTAAGTTCGCACTAAACTAAATATTAGTGCAAACTTAGTAAACTAACGTGAATTTCGGTTTCACGAAAAAGTTAGTAGTCTTAAGTTTTAGACTAAACTAACTTCATATTTAGTCTGCTCTATAGTCTGTCTGACTCAAGCTCAAGGCAGACAGCTTTTTCCATTTTTTTTGTAACAAAGCGTTTGAGTTTGACGTCCAAACTTGGCAAACCTCTTTGGAGCACTACCGTGAGCGTGTAGAAACACACCTTTTGTCTCGACTCTGCAAAATGTTGATTTTGCTCATTAGTTCCCATTGTAAAATCTGCCCTTTGCCAACAATATGATCTCGCAATACTCGCATGTTTGTATTGTTCGCAATAGACAGACGCCTTGAATTGAGGATGATTTGACCAGCTCCCATTAAGAATATGCTGTGGAACAGGATTACGATTGAGCTAGACTCATTAGATGGTAATAGATGCAACAGCCTTTTAGTCTATAGGTCCCCACGAGCCCTGCTATTAAATTCATCAGACACCCCGAGTCCTTTGGTTTTACACCACGGCTCCCTAGTGAGGTAGAAATATATATACTTAATTCAATTTTAGTTACAATGATAATGATACCTTTACTAAAAGTCTCACTCGGTATGGATGTACACATTACAGACAAGTGAAACATGGTTTGATATACTAGTTATAGATATCTAGTTATAAGAGACATTAAAACAAATAATCAGTACACAACTCACAGGGATGTTAATTCATTATCAAATAAATTAAATTATTTAAAAAATTATAGGACACTTTCAGTGCACCTGTGGTTTCATCATTTCAGATCTAATCTCAAGGATGGTTTTAAGAAAACTGGCACATTATAACCATCTCTTATGTTATTGTGAACTGCTGACCCTCTGTTAAATTTATAAAGAAAAGCCTTTGCAATGACCCCTCAAGTCTTGTAAATAGTCACTCTTTGTGCAAATTATTAAGAGGGTACTAGGTAGTAATAACATGTTTTTCATCTTCAATAGATTCTCTTGTAAGTGGCAATTACTGTGGCAATCTTAAAAATAGGCTAAAATTGGAGTCCCTTTCCTTAATCGCCAATTTCTTCCAGTCAGAGACAGACAAAATAGGCCACCCGAGGCCTTTAGATTTTTCAAACAATGAAGGCTTGGTCAATGATATTAAGCTTGCCCAGGGTAGGAATTGTTCTGTTCCTATGAGCAAAATACCAGGCAGTGCAACATTACTAAATGTAGTACCTGTAGTCCATTGGCCTAATGCTGACTTAAGTCCACTTTCAACAACCAGTCACCAGCAGCCCCTTTAATCATATCTACTGCCTTTCCTTAGGCCCATAACCCTGCATCAGATCTGATCTCCCAAACAAATCAATGGGAGACTCTCAGACTGATCAGGCTTATTCCTGGCAGCACCAGAATACTGATTGATTGCTCTCTTAAGGCTTGTAATATGAATTTGGAAATTGGGTGTCAACATTTTTGGCATCTTATTTTTCAAGGGAAGTCAATATATATTCAGATAACAACTATTAACATGTACTAACTTATTGACAAAAGTCATCTATCACATTGAGGTTTTTTTTCGCTACCTTTGTAACCAAATAGAGATAGCATCATAGTTCGGAGATTTATCAACTAAAGTGCGAAACTTTCTGTTTGAATAATAGTGGACTTAGACTTGTGTTGGGTCAAACCTTGGACTCTGAACACTCTTTAGTGGTAATGCTTTAAAAGTTTACACAACAAAGGCAAGAGGTTGATCTTAACCCATTCGTGCCTAGATCAAGCTCCTTGATGGTCTCACTCATACACACACACTAGATTTAAATAAATAACTGATAAGAAGAGATTGTTATTTATATATGGTTTTTGTGTTCAAATGAGTAGTTTCTTTATATTTGTAGATCTATAGCAGGGCTCAACGGTGCCCAGGAGGAACAGGTAAGCTGGCGGGGCTACCTGAATCCAAAATCAGGTAGTCCCGCCAGCATTTCAGGTAGCCCTGCCATTTATTCCAAAAAGGCAAAAAGGTTCTTGTTCCCCCCTTTTCATGTTAGTAATGGTACTTATGCTTTTTTCTTCTATTTTGTAGGTTGCATGCTTAAGGAATGTTATATTTTTCATTTTTTTCGCTACCATTTTGTAGCATTTTAGTGGTGAACTTCCCCAGGATTCAGGTAGTCCAGCGGGACTACCAGAATCCAACTTTACGTAGCCCGACAGGGCTGTTTTTGGAATTCAGATCTCCCGGGAGATGGGACTATGCTATTTGTCGAGCCCTGTATTGTTAGCCTTTTTTTATATAATTGCCTTTTGAACTATCTAACAAACTATAGATATTTTACTTTAATTTCCATTACTAATTTCTTTCTCGCTTTCAATGTATTAACTTATGTTGGACTTCTTGTCCCCTTCTTCTTTTGCTATGTCATTTCCTCATTTCAATGTATCTGTATTTTGCATTGGACATACAGTAAATAGATATACATTACAATTTGTTGAAGAAACTAATCTGTGATGGTATTCTCTTGAATGGAGATGGATCAGAATGTATATATTCTACAGTACTCCAGCATGTATTCAGGTGTTAAGACATAAGAGCAATGAGAACTGAAATATATGATAGTTAAATGTGGTGACTAACTCTCATTTTAAGATAAGATTTAATTTGCAATCTAGCATACAAGCTATGTCATCAAAACATCAACCTTTAAAGAAATAAGGGCTGGCTGCTGAGTACTTACTGTTATCATCTTGGTATAAAATGTTAATTAGTCATTATGAAAGTTCAAGCAGTAAACAGCTGATTCATTCTGGGTTGATTTATAGCAGTTAGTATCTTGATCCTATATTTGTTTATTCAACCTTAGGCTTGCCTATTGGCTTGGATGCACTTTAAATACAATTGATTTTTGACACCAGACACTGGAATACTGGTCTCTGAAATATTAAGGCATTATTCCTTTATTTACTGCTTTCTATTTTATTTGGTGGGTACAGGCCATTTAAACAAGAATTCTTGACATTCACATCTTAAGGCCTAAAAAAAAATGTTTGTTTCCTATTACCCTACCTACCCTAATTTTTTGCCCCTATCCTAATCTTTTTATTGCCCAAAATATATATATTCTTAAAAAGCAAGGCAAAATGTTGTAACCGCTTCATATTCCATGCGTGGCATACATCATCTAAATAGATCTAGATACCCCTCTACTTTAGATGCTGCTATTTTGCTTTACATTTACATATAATGCAGCATGGAGGAGAGAAAAAATATTAGGAAAAAATAAAATAAATTCCCTACCTACCTACCCCATTTTTTTCTAGCATGTAATAGGAAATGAACTTTTTTTTTGTTTAGGCCCAATGGTTACTTGTTTAACTCATTAAACATAGATCTGTATAACAGACATGATACCACTAAGTATATTGTAATATTAGGAAAATATTTAAAGTGGTATTGCGAAACTTAAACATAACACCAAGTCTTGGTTACACATTTCTAGAATATTGCTTCGTTATCAAGATAATTATGTTTGTGACAGACCATTTTTACACTTAAGATGTGAATGAGACAATGAGTTATTGAAATAGTAAGAGTAGCCGCTGACCTGCTGACTAAATATTGTCGTTTTACCTGTTGTGGTTAAGTAAATTATTTTGCCATAGTGGTCTTGGTCTGAGTATTTTGTTCCCAACCAAACTATTGTGTGCTAAATTTGCTAATCTAAGGGTCAATGGTAACTCAGATGTGGTCCTTGATATTATGAAATTTCTCCTTTTCAAAAGAGTGCTTCCATTTTTATTGTCTTAAAATTGTTAATTGTCCTGGGGTTAGTTAGAGATGCTTGTCAGCAGTCTGTGGCATGGTCACCGCCAAACATATATCTTTAAGTCCATAGTAGTTCTAGGCAGGACTTAGCTAGTACCCGTCCAGCTGTCTTTTGGACAGGCAGCTTCCTGAAAACCTCCTTTTTGGATGGGAAAATATTTTGACTTTTTAATGGTAATAAACTAAATCTTTTTATAACAAACTATCATGTAGGATATAGGCTGAAGTGTAAATGGCCCCTCTGAACTATTTAGTTGTAATGAGGATTTGAAGGAGCTAAGGCCAAGAAAAAAATATTGTTTGTTTCCTGTAATGGTCTGAAAGAAAATAGGGTAGGTAGGTCGGTAAAATAAATAAAATTTGCATCATTTTTTTGGTCAAAAATGTGTTTTATGCATGATTTTCAGTTGATTGGGAGCTGGGAGAGCTGAAAAAACTTTCGGGTAGGGATTTTTATGAATAAAAACTTGTTAGGGTAGGGTTACAGGAAACAAACAACTTGGTAGCTAAATCTGGAAGGGCAGAAATTTTGGAATTATTGTTTTGGACAGGCCAATTTGAAATCCTGGCGAAGTCCTTGGTTCTGGGCTACTGCATGTGAAATTGCAGACATCTCCACGTTTTTCAGGAGTTCTGAGGGAACTCAAAACCAACACTTGTTTAGCTTAGTATGAAGGCATGTAATAAGTCTAACCACTGAGGATATTTTCACTTCCTGAAAACAGCAATTCTAGCTCACAAATAAGGCATATATGAAACTTAAAAACAAATAATCTAATAGTATACATGTTGATTTTCAGTGTTTCGTGGGTTTTGTTTTTACAATTTCTTATATCCTACATTTATTAACATTGCAGTGTGTATATTTGTTGTTTTTCTCTTTTTCAGCCAAGTATCCTCAGATGAAGCAACTGTTTGGCCCTGACCACAACATGAAGTGGAAAGTCCTGGCCATGGTGGTGATGCAGGTGGCGGCGGCGTATCTCTTGAGAAACTCCTCCTTCGGTGTAATTCTCCTCGTGGCCTACTGCTTTGGTGGAGTAGTCAATCATGCCATGTCGCTTGCTACGCACGAAATATCACACAACCTCGCCTTCGGTCACACGCGTCCCCTAGCCAATCGCGCGCTGGGTATCTTCGGGAATACGATCATGGGAATCCCTTCCTCCATCACCTTCAAGAAGTACCATCTGGACCACCATAAATACCAGGGGGACGATGAGTATGACGTGGACATTCCTACCAGGGTCGAGGGCTTCCTGTTCACCAACACCTTCACTAAGTTAATCTGGGTAATCCTGCAGCCCTTCTTCTATGCAATTCGCCCGCTCATGGTGTTGCCAAAACCCGTCTCCTATCTAGAGGTCATCAACTTCGTGGTCGCTGTCGTCTTCGATGTCTTTGTGGTTTACGCCATGGGTCCACGCTCGCTTTTCTATCTCATCATTGGAACTCTCCTGGCCATGGGACTGCACCCGGTCGCTGGGCACTTCATCGCTGAGCACTTCATGTTCTCCAAGGGTTACGAGACGTATTCCTACTACGGTCCCCTCAACATGGTGACGCTCAACGTAGGCTATCACAACGAGCATCATGACTTCCCCTATATCGCGGGCTGTAGACTACCTGAGGTACGTGGAATAACTTGACAATGTTTCACATCAAAGTAGTCATTTTTATTCTATTAAGGATAGACTCTTGCTCCATAAAAAACTGCCTTATTATTATCTTAAATTCTCAGTGATTTTGGGACTCTTTTTAATAATTCCAATTTTTATGGGTTGAGGGTGGCCCATGGTTTCGGAAAATACTGACAAAGCAGAACAATAGTGGCCCTGACGTTACTTAAATATCCCTTAAGGGCGACCAGCAATAGATCGAGGGTGGCCCAGATTTCCAAATAATTATTTTGCACAGAAACTTGGCCCAAATTCTTAGGGTGGTCCAAATTTCTGAGAATTTACAGTAAGTAGAATGGTAGAACTAGTCAGCTTTAAGGAGGTTTATCTTCAAACATAGCTTTCATTTGTACATATCCTCTCCAGAGGAAATGCATTTTATAAAGGACAAATTATGTATTGTTGGTATAGTCCAAGAGCCAGGGCACTTTTTAATGCCCCGAGTCCGCCAGAAGGATGAAGGGCTGTTTCTAGGCCAGAATTTTGTGCTCTATCTGAAAATCCATTTCTTACGGTCCACTGAGGTGACGAAAGGGGCGATAATTGAGGTTTTTGGTGTTTTGGGGTTGAAAAAGTGCATTTTCCCCCAAAATTCGTTTTTTTTTTTTCCTTTTAGCCCACCTAGGCAAGTGAGGTATCAGAATGAAGGCAATGGTACAGGCAATCTATTGCAGCATATTGTTTGGCAATCAAAGCTATTTGTGTGGATTTAGGACTTGTTTTTGTTGGAAAATAGGCAAAAAACGTTATTTTTTCATATTTTTGTTAATTTCAAGGTGATCTGGCTACTCGATAGATTGCCTGAACCAGCTCTACTGGCACTAAAAAACTTGTCTGAGATCTTAAGTTGTTCCTAGTAATAAGTTTAAGGAGATTGATTCATTCTGATTCCTGTTATAACACTTTGAATAACAGGACATATATTTGGCTAATTGTCAGTATATGTTAGATGTAATGTCAGGTTGTCAATACATAGGAGTACAAGCTACATAATTGAATAAACATTGAAATTTGTGTGATTAGTGCTTTATTAAATGTATTCTAAGGAAGAAAAATAGCATTGTTATTTTCAAAATGGTTGCCATGGTAACCGATGATCAAAGCATTCTCTTATAGTCAAGCTGACTAGCGTTAGCCTGTTAAGCACATTTCTCATGTGGACACATCCTAAAATTTCACCTGTTCCTCTCACACATTCATCCCCAGAAGACCCTGGTGGTCTAATATTTTGTAGTAGTTCTGAAATAAAGTCATCATCAAAGTTTTTTATGGAGATTTGTGGTAGTTGAAATCTAGGGCATCCATTCAAAAAGTACTGAATGACATGAATTACACACAAACTATTTTTTACATTTATCAATCCTACCTGATTCTCTGAGGAAGAATGGGTTAAGTACCTGTTTGCTCTAATCACTGTCAGAGTCATCTGATGAAGAGCTGTAATGGATGTCATCATCGTCATCCTCTTCTAAGTCTGCTATATACGTGCACACATTTTCAGGCACTTGCCTGCCCTCAAACCAGTGGATTTTGTAATGATTGCCTTCTAAAACCCAACCATCTTCTTCAGGGTCCATAGTTGCTGGGCAGGCTAGAATTGCCCTTTTCCACACACCAGCAACTAGATTTGCACGTTTGATTTTCTCCATTAGGACTGAGTTGCAAGGAGGCATCTGGCTGGAATCATTTCCCTAAATCTTTGATAGTGGTTCTGATTTCTTCTTAGGAGAGAAGTGGTGCTGAAAATGTTCAAGTCGAGCCTTGTTGACACTGGTCAGTTGTGATTTGGTGTAGACTTGGCAAACAAATGATTCAATTCTGGAGAGCACTTGTGAGGGGATTGATGAGGAACTGCCTAGGTATTTGAATGCATCTATGAACTCTTTTGATTTTTCCATTAGATTTAGGGGACGCACCTTACCCTTCCAGAAAATGCTGCTGTATAGTCACAACCTGTGAATGCATGGAACCCGGGTTGGGCAGCACACACGTCTGGTCCTATTTCCTGACCTAGCTGAGTAGCATTAATGAATCTTCTAGTGTTATTGGTACTCAGTCCAATGTCTAGCCAGATTCTGCTGGAGAAGGAATGCACATGTGCTAAAAATATGACAAGCACATCTGTGTCACAGGTTCGCACCACTAGGTTGCAGTCCCCTTTTGTCTCATCAATGTGCTTCACATGCCATACCAGTCTGGTGTCTGCTTCTTCATGATTGCATGCCAGGGAGAGTACTTCCTCTCTTGTAACAATGTCACCATCAACTTCATACTTGTAACCTCTGGTGTCCACTCCAACATACAGGGTATGGCCACATATAAGATCAGCAAATTCGGACCTTTTCCAGTCATCTGCTAGAAACTACAAGAATCCAGCCTTGAAGTGGCTAGACTGCAATGCCACACTAAAGTCTCTGCGACGCTTCTGGTCTCGCCCAGTGATGACAAACTGCTGCTCTCTCACTCCACGAGCACTTCTCTCAATATCCTTGATGGAAGGACTGTTGTAGGTGTCACAAACAAAGTCCACCCTTTTGCCAAAACACATGATCTTGCTCATGATTGCTCTGGATACTGCACCATATGTTGTTGGCAGATTTTTCATGCTTCTTATCAGAAAGATCGCATCTACTGCACAGGCATCCACAGCATCAGGACTAGTAGATTCGATTTTGTCCTCTAGCTTATGCATGAGTTTGGATTTATCTGTTTTGTTGATTGATCCATCAACTCCTGCCAGTGAAAGTGGTACTGGGGTAAGTGGGAAGCTGAAAACCACCTCCAAATCTAGTTTGTTACTAGCAGCTAGGTAGAGTTAGCGACCAAATAGGTCACGCGTTCCTTTCAGTTCCCTGATCTTCCTATCTTTGAGGGTCATTTTGACAGCTAATGCATCTGATGCAAAGTTTTTCACCTTCCGTCTCTTGATGGGTTTTTCGAAACGGGATGGATCTTTGATGCAACCCTGTTGAAACTCCTCATACCACTTCAAGCCAATTTCTTGGCAACTGTTGAGTTCTTCTTAAACTTCCTTTGAGGTGGCCTTCCCTGTAGTAAGACAGTAGAGCTTATCCTGCTCAAGTTTCTCATCAAAGGGATCCATCGTACCGGTAATACCAGTGAGAATTTTCTTAATATCAGCATTGTCTCTCACAATGCGATGCTGTGCTAAGTCATGTGTAGCATCATCATTCTTTGTGATGCCTGCCATTTGCAGTAGATGACTGGTCAGGGCAGTGCGCATGGTGTGGGTAACCATCCACCTACGTCGAGCATCAGTGGACTGGGTAAAAGCAGATATCCCAGTCATCCGTGAGGCTGCGTCGGCATTAATAGTCTGTTCTAAAGTGAGGTCCACAGCTGTCCTTGTAAATGACTTGCTGGTCCGCCTTACTGACAGGGCACCTGCTGTGAACATGGCTTTCACTCCAGGATGTGTGTGATCAATATTTAGTAAGTTTAGGTGAAACCTGACCATGTATCGAGCATAATTCGGTCGGTGAGTTGCAAAGAATATAACTGTCATTTTGCTGAGACAGTAAGTGTACAAGTCCAAGTCATTGGTTCGAATCACCCGACTAAAAAGTTGGTAGATTTCTATTAGGTCCACATACTTGGCAGTACTTGGCAGTGAGACCATGTTCCCCAGCCCTTGTCTTGTCTGTGAACTTGTCATACAGCTGCATTAACCTCTGGTAATCTTCTGAGGTTTCTAGTTCATTCAGTTTGTCTGGACAGAGGTCTTTGTTTAACTCCTGTAACTGATTCATGAAAGTCTCCGGTAAAGCACCATGGAAACGTAGGAACCGCTTGAAGTGAAGTATCTGAACACAGGCAGCCAGCATTGGATGGAGTCGTTTGCATCGATTGTAATGTCTTCCAGTGATGAACCCATTGAGAGAACCTGCAGCCAACACTCCAGTATCATTCAAGATCTGTGGACCCCCTGACTCTGCTAGCAGATATCCAATACCAGCAAAATATGCTAGAATAACATGAAATGCTCCTTTTCCCTAAACATATATTCAGTAAAGCACTATTGCCACAAATTTCAATGCCTTCTCTATTCTGTAGCTTATATTCCTATGAATTGACAACCTGACATTACATACAACATATACAGACAATTAGCCAAATATATGTCCATTTATTTAAAGTGTTTTAGCAGGCATCAGAATGAGTCAATCTCCTCAAACTTGTTACTAGAAACAACTTAGGATCTCAGACAAGCTTTTTAGTGCCAGTAGAGCTGGTTCAGGCAATCTATAGAGTAGCCAGATCACCTTGAAATTAACAAAAATATGAAAAAATTACGTTTTCCAACAAAAACAAGTCCTAAATCCACACAAATAGCTTTGATTGCCAAACAATATGCTGCAATAGATTGCCCCTACCATTGCCTTTTATTCTGATAACTCACTTGCCTAGGTGGACTAAAAGGAAAAAAAATAACGAATTTTGGGGGAAAATGCACTTTTTCAACCCCAAAACACCAAAAACCTCAATTATCACCCCTTTCGTCAAGTCAGTGGACCGTAAGAAATGGAATTTCAGATATAGCACAAAATTCTGGCCTAGAAACAGCCCTTCATCCTTTTGGCGGACTCGGGGCATTAAAAAGTGCCCTGGCTCTTGGACTAGTATATGCTCTTATTTTTATGCTAGTTATATGAAATTACCTACATTAGTGCAGGCTTCTCAGCACTGATGTTCACTAAGATAGTGAGTCAGAGAGGGACACAATCAGGACCTTCGCTCGGTCATTGTACTGAGTATCCAAAATGGTCAGCCATAAAATTTCAGATGTCTGGGTTTTCTTAAAGGAGATTACATTATGTTCATATAAAGGCAAGCAAAAACATGTATCTACTCATAAACTAATTAAAACAAAATTGATAGATATTATGCTTGATTTGGGTGAATGTAGTACTTTTATACAGAAACATCTGGGTATCGAAGTGTTTTTTCTTTTCAAACATTGGGCCCTCTTAAGATGCCCTGACATCCTGCTAAAAAGTCACAGCAGAGATGTACATTATATTGAGAGTTCTTTGTTGATGAATATTTATTTGTGTTTTTTTCCTAGGTGAGGAAGATTGCTCCTGAGTACTATGACAACCTTCCAAGCTATGACTCGTGGAGCCAGGTGATTTATAACTTCATCACTGACCCTGATATTGGGCCCTATTCCCGCGTCAAGAGGAGGAGAGTACCCAAACCTGAAGCCAAGAGCTCATAAAGTACTGATGTCGCAGTGATTAGCTTTTAACTAGTAAAAAAGAATGCTTTTTTTTTATGAGTGTGGTATGGTAGTAGGTTAGAACTTAGCATCTGTACTCTTAATTTATCATTCCCGATGATAATGAACAGAAGCTGATGAATAAGTGATTATTTCAGCTAAAGTAATATTTGCCAAAAGCTTTTATACTTGTTTACTGTAGAATAGGAAATCAACCCAAGGTGCAAATTAACCGAATTTGAGATTTTGGATTTTTCCGAATTTTTCATTCCAAAAAGTCAATATCGAAGGTTGATATTCTAATGACAGGAATAATACATCCAACTTTCATTATACTGAACTGACCCCACTCGGAAAGGTTTGGTAGAGTAAACCACTCGGATTAATTTCTTATTCTTGAGTATTGTCCTAATGACTGGATAATCCCTGCAGCATAACAGTAAAAGATAATTTCCGACCAGTATTACAGTTACAGTATTTGAAAGAGAATACTAGAGCTCCGATTTTCAAACCACTGTGGCACTTGAACATTGTATGGGTTGACCAGCAATATTCGGTCATGATCATATTTGAACTAGGTTAAATTCTATTTTTTATTAACAATTTATTTTTTGTGTTGAAATATAAAAGTTGATTGTGGGACTCATTTCATAAACCAGCATTATATAATGAAGTTTACACTTGCATTGCTATTGTATTTAGCAAATTATGATGATCTTTTACATAAACCATTTAAGATATGCACTGAAGCAGTGCACCTTAAATATTTTGAATTTTTCTTAAGGAAAAATGCATACTAGTGACTTGTCTGTCCAAGTAATTTAACACATGGACATATTAGTATGTTTTAAAAAATGTCTTAAGTGGTCAATTTGTTAAAATGACAAACTTCATCTGTGTTGGTTTTGATGTATTTGATGTGAATATTTGTATTTTAAAATGACATGTGTACTATGTATGTTATGATCAAATGAATGAGTCTTTCAGAGTTGATTAGATTTTTGCTTGGGGAGGGGGGTATCTACAATAAGGGGAGGGGGGGGGGTAGGTCACAAAGGTCTCTGTTGTAGTAAAATGAACCTTTTTTGTACAGAGATGGATAGATGTCCACATCGTTTATGGAATTTGATGATGTTTCACAGACATAGCACTAGTTTTTGTTCAGTCAGTATTTTCATGGTAGAGATAAATCATTGAATTGAATAATGGGAGTAGAGGTAACTTGAGACAAAGTTAATCTTCTCTGCTTAATATTAAGGCTAGAATAAACACTGATATCTATAATCGTTTATCACTGACTTTTCCATGTAAGCCCCAACCTCAGGGAAGTTGGTTTGACTTGTCCCGGTTAGTTAATGATGGAGATCATGTCATTTAATCAACTAGATGTAAATCTATTGGAAGTGTCAGCTTGGTGTTTGTGATCCTCTGAATAACATGTTCTCAAGTTTTTCTTGAATATCTTATATCGGAAACTCCATATGTCGATACCCATTTTATCTCTCCACCAATTAACAATTTGCATAAAGGACTAAGATACGAACATTCTAGCCATACTTTATGTATAACGTACAGTTATTTTCTTTAACCCTTATGCTGCTGGTGGCTAATTTGGCCAATAGAAAATGAGGCAAAAAACTGAAAAGTTGCTGATACCCTGGCATATAGGTACTTATCTTAGGGAACTTCGCAAGAGCTATCCAATGAAACAACATCACAGGGCTTGGATGTTTTTCTTCGAGTTCTTGGGCTTCTGATGAATGTAGCCTCAGCATTGGATGGGTTAATGACTGGTATTGATTAGTTTAAACTGTTAGTATGGCATTACAAGCTTTTTGCAATCCATTAAGCATCATCTAGTTATTCTACATGAATAAAGGTACATTTGTCTTATCATGAAAGACGCAGCTTCCTTGCTATCTAAATATTGAAATATTCCAATCATATTACCATTTGTAGTGAAAGACTGCTGAGCTGTCAAGCAACCATTTATTATATCATATGACTAAACAATGTGTTGTTTGACCTAAGTGTGAATGTTTCAAACCAATTGTTGATCAAGTATTGTACTTTATATGTTAAACTTGAGTTAATATGTTAAAAGTGCAATTGATGACATAAAATGCAAGTGCTTTGCATTAAATTAGTTGACATTCTCCCCTGGATTCATATCAGACCTTAAATATCCTAGCCGAGATATATATAGCCTAGTTGGAGGGTTGAGAAACCAGTCAACCTAGCCTATTTCTCTGTAAAATTTGATAGGTAGTACAATTCTACCATTAAACAGGTGTTATTTTTCTATGCTCTTAGCTGTGTAATGAAGTGAAAGAGTAAGAGTTGCCACTAGAAGATTAATTGATGCATATATAATACATATGGTTAAGACCTGCATGTTGAATACTAACATCAATAGTATAATATATTGTGTTTTACTGTATTTATTTGTGGAGAGCTAGATCAATTTACCTCAGTCTATGTCTCTACTAAAATTAGGTTTTATCTCAATTAATTTTCTAGTGCCTAGCAATCTGCCTCCATGCAAATATATTGGGAATAAACTGCTCTTCCTTTCAATTGTGGTCTTTGTGCATTTTGTTATTTAGATCTCGTTTCCAGGCCATATATTATACTGAACAGCTAGCCTGCTCCTATTAGGCTAGCTATCCAGACTATTTTTTCCTCGGCAACAGGAAAACCTTTAAACCTCAGCTGGTGACTATTTTGCGCAATACAAAATTATCCAAAGAATCTGAAATATGACTGAAACCCTGGCACATGGGTACTCATATGAGAGCACTCCGCGAGAGCTATCCAATGAAACCAACATGACAGGGTTTCAATGGTTTTCAAAAATTATTGCATCCTTGTGCTTTGGACAAAAGTTGCCTCAGCATTGGAAGGGTTAAGCTTAGGATTCTTTGTGAAACCAAATCTAGCCAGTGATTACTTTCAAGATTAGCAAGCTAACTCATTATCCTACTTACATGAAACTGGCCCTAGGACTGAATTAACAAGATAACAAAAAGTTTGATACTCAGTAAATCTTCTTTTGGGTCTTATACCAGGAGTACTTATATCACAAGAGCTCCATTTTAATATTGAATATTTTATAGAGCTTCTTTGACAGTAGTCTTTCGTAATCTCCCTTCTCCTGGGCTGAATGGTTCATATGATTCCTTAAAAATACTTCTAACCCTAGATCAAACTGCTCAAGCCTCAAAAACAACTCAGTTTATGTACAGAAATAGTCATTTTATTGTAAATATTCTCTTCTGGGTAGATCCAGCAACATATCAATAAGGATAACTGCTATGTAGGGAGGGAAACTCCTCACTTAATCAATTGACATTTAGTTTTCTGTTGAAGATCTCTCTCTGGAGTTACTTTTTATCCCACTATACTCCATTCTTGTCGCAACTAATATCCATATTTCTCATTCAGCTTGGTGCGACCATCTCCTGATTGATCTGAAATACAAAATCAATAAAATAAGTCCTAAAATCAGCTTTTCGAAAAATAAAGACAACTATTGCAACATAGAAATTGTACAAGAGAGGGTTATTATTGACTTGAAAGCTAATACAATTGTTTAAAAGAATGTTGAAAAATATATAAGAATCAATTCTAAGTGTTCATTTCACAACAACTGATTTTCCTATTGCAGACCAAATATGAGAAATCTTTTTGTAGTCATAGTGCAAGGTAGTCTTTTCAAATAAAACGGTGGAAATATCAAAGGCAATAGTCAAAAGGAAGCAAAGATTCTCACAAGCGTAAGAAGCTGTGAATATTCAAAGCAATAAGAAAAACAATACATCAGGTTTTACAATTTTTTGCGCATGTGTAATTCATTTGGATGCCTTCCACCAATTACAGGCTTCAAAGGGATTGGATCATTGACATACCGCTCACTCATTACGCTGCTTAACCCATATGCTGCTGGGGGCTATCTTGGCCAATACAAAATAAGGCAAAAAGAAGAAAAATGTCTGAAACCCTGGCATATGGGTACTCACTTGAGAGTACTCAGTGAGAGCTATCCAATGAATACCAACATGAAAGGCTTACAACGTTTTTCAAATATCTTTGTGTCCTGGTACTTATAACGAAAATATCCAGCCAGGCTTATCTTGGCCTGTGATTGGCGGGAGCCAGTCAACTATCACACTAGCTACATATACCCCATGGAAGTTGTGGTGTATGTGATATCCATCTAAGTCACTGGGCCTCGTCCCGTGCCACCTCCGGTATATAATATCACCACAGCTTCCTTGAGGTCTACCAATCACCAAAGCTCAGTAAGTTTCAGATTCCTACATACCTGCTGGTGGAACCCACACTGCGTAGTCGGCATCATCAGAAGGATACGATTGTTTAACTTCCTTGGGCTTGTTAGGTATCTACAGCAAGGAAACAAACAAACATTAATACTTGATAAGGCCTAAAAAAAAATTGTTTGTTTCCTGTAACGGTCCCAAAATAAATAGGGTAGTTAGGACGGTAAAAGATTTTTTGGGGGGAGTTGGCAGGGCCGAAAAAAACTTTTAGAGTAGGAATTCTTTTGAATAAAAACTTGTTAGGGTAGGGTTACAGGAAACAAACAACTTTTTTTTTAGGCCTAAGTAAGATAAAGACTAATCTAATAACCCCTAAAACACATTTCTCCACTATAAAATATTGCTCATTCATGCTCAAAGCCCTGCAGGAAAATATCTGAATGCTATGCTACTTATGAAATCAACTTGAGAATCAAGCACAAGACAGTAAGTAATGAAAGAGAGTTGTTGGAATTACTTTGTTTGTAATACAATCATCAGAAAAGCATCATCAAAATAACATGCCCCTATTATGAATATGCAGAGGTGAATGGATACAAATATGATAGCAGAAAGCCCTTCTCTCTTCTGCACCAAACAATGCTTTTGCAAAGTCATATTTCAGGAGTTGCTATTTATGATTTGCAGTTTCAGATCAACTCAAAGAACTGAATATTAATGTCATTCGCACTTTCAAAGCAAGCAAAATGAATTATGCTAGTGCTTTGCCATAGTAATGAAAGGCATTTTTTTCTGCAATACCTGTGATCTTATCCTGGGTGGCCTTTTCCGCTTTGATTTTTGTGGGACCACTTCTTCTGGTTGACTCTCATCTGAAAAATACCCCATTAGGAATACGGTTAAAGTAACTCAACTAGCGCAAAACAAATTGAAATGTATCCACATGCAATTGTATATACTGTGATACAGCGACAGGAACACTCGAAATTTTGCTTTCTTCCGAAATGAAAGAATGCAACCAAACACATCAGCAGGTCCAATTTGCCTCTAAGAAGGCAAATGGCTCAAAGAAACTGGAGGTTATCATACTCTTTCCATAAAACATATGTTGGTGCTCTGGTCTGATCTATGAACTTGAGCCTAACAAACCCTTCCCATTAACATGCACTTCTTTTGAGCCAACCATTGCTTCTAAGGGATATAAGGCTTATTTCACAAAATGATTGTAAAGAATGTTAAGTGTATCAGGCAAGCCTGGGTAACTATAACCAGGACTGCTGGAAAATTTTGGATGAATTTGACACAAACCTCAATTCAGACTTGCGCTTTCAACATTTCACACCTGAGAAACTTTATTACCTTTTTTATTACAGCTGGGAAATTTTGGGTGAATTTGACTACCTCAATTCAGACATGCGCCTCCATGATTTCGCACCTGAGAAACTTTATTACCTTTTTTATTACTTTCTTCCTCATCATCAGCAATGGTAGCTTCTTGGGCCCATCCAGGAGGTAATGCTGGACCCTTGATGCCCTGTGACTGAGCTTCTTTCATCCCTTTCTCTTTAAGCTGTGCACCATTCCCAGAGACTGATGCACCTTGTTCCTGTTCTGTGTGCTTGTCATCACTTAAACGTTCAACTTCCATAGGAGTCTCCTTCTTGGGAGGCGGCACTTCTTCCTCTTCATCCTCCTCTTCCTCTTCTTCCTCATTCTCTTGCTGCCTGTGGGCTGGGACAGTCTCTATGTGTGCCTTAATAGAGAATGTATAGGCTTAGATGAATACACAAATGGATTCGTTGCCACAGACCAATTGCCATAGGACCGATTATAGAACCCTGGCTACACCATATCTTGCCAAATCTAGTCTCAGTATGACGTCACTAAAGGACAAAGACCAATGAGGGCTCTCGTATCATTTATATTACAGAGAAAGTTGCGCACCAACAGGTGCAGAAAAACATCTTGAGAGCCCCTTGAGTGATCCTGGCCAGTATCTGGGCTATTAGTTGTAGCCAGGCTGTCATCCAGTGGATCGACATTTGTGGTATAGGTAAAACCTAATGAAGAAAATTAATTTCAACAATTGTGGTTATTCTTTTTCAGTACTGATATCCTAGAAGTGTCAGGTAGCTGGAGAGTTATCAACGCCGCCAAGAGAACGATAAAACAAAATTGAGCTAATAATAGAAGATAATTGTTCAATTATGCCAAACACACATTCTTCTACGTGCCCAAGTAAGTGTAGATTTATCCCGTTGAACTTACCTTAGGGATTAGAGTTTTCTTGTGACCAGGAACCAAAGCCTTCTTCTTGCCAATCATCGGCTGGTTACTAACATGCTTTTCTCTCTTTGACTCAAACCTGAAAGAATGATTTATTGAACCACTAAAATCAAGAAAATTCCAGATTATAGGTTTGCATGTTTAAAGGGGTCCTAAAGGCTTACATACATATCAGCTTATATGAAAGTAATAAACTTCAATAACAGGATTCTGTCCTTCTTTTTCTCTCAGTGATCCCACGAGGGCAGATTTTGCCCAGCTCCTGGCAGCAGTCATTTTTTCAATTGCTATCAGCTTTGACTCAGCTATAGGCACCGCTCACTTCCTGTCCCCACTCTCCGATCAGTGCATCATAGACTGCAGTGCCTGTCACAAGAGCTCTTGATAAAAAGTTGCAAAAAATGACAGAAAAAGTTGAAACCTCAGATAATTAAAGTTTTTGAAATAGGACTTTTTTGGCAGAATTTCATGAAAATGGTAAAAAAGAGTTACTCAATTATTTTAGGCCAAACATAAGTTCATGCTCACTTTTTCAGCTCTGGCATGTTGGCTGGCTTGGCTATATTAGCCAAACGTCGCACCTTCTGCTCTTCCTGTCTCAACTCAAACAAGCGCCGCTTGAGTGCCATCTTTGTCTTGGTGTCCATGGCCCCCTCCTTCAGCGAGGACATGTAGGCATCTAACTCATCTAGGTCTTCCATCTCACGCTTGGCAGCCTCTGAAAACCAAAAGAAGAAAAGAGTTAAATTCAGGTTGTGAAATTACGCTGACATTAATCCTTCAAAACATAATGGGCTTCTTATATTCTAAGGCTGGGCTCAACAATAACTTTGGAAGGCACTTGCCAAGTAGGGCGGGTAAACTTTTTCTACCTGCCCGAGGCAATTTTGACCTGCCCTGCAAAAGGTGTCGTAGAACTAACATGAAAGTGACTTTTCTATATGTACTATACTTGTACCAATTAACATAGCTTTATCTGTACTATTGAAAAACATTGAATTTCCCTTGTGGTATAGTACCTCTGAAGTTACATGATGAAATTTTACCTGTCATGTAGGACAGGCACACTCTGGTTTTAACATGCCCTTAGCCATTTTGAAAATATCTAACTGCCTGGGGTAGTAGGGCAGTCCTTAATGTCGATCCCTGTGATGTTAGGGGGCAGGCCCTCTACCAAATAGTCCTTTAATATATTGAGAAATATATTGGTTTATTTCTGTTTTAATCGAGATCTACTACTTATATCCAAATTTATTTCAAAAATATTTCTTGTTTATCAAAGGTGTGCTGAACAATTAGAAAGCTCATCTTCGTGATTACCTTCTTTTGCCTTTTCCAACTTGGCCTCAATTTCTGCCATTTCCTCCCCAATAGACTCAAGCTTGGAAACCTAAACAATGAAAAATATACAATATCAATCATGGCTACAGGATGACCTTTTACAGTGGTCATTCATGTAATGCTTACAATATGCGATATTCTCGAAACAATATACAGAAAGAATGAATCACATTCAATAATGGTTTATTACACTTTGAGAAGTCTATTTACCCCTATGCTGGTGTTGGTTAATTTCGCCAGTACAAAATGATGCAAAAATCCTGAAAAGTGATTGAAACCCTGGTACCTGGGCGTTCATCTGATAGTATTTAGTTAGTGTTTTATTCAATGACTACCAACATGTCAGGGTTTTAATGGTTTTCGAAAAAAATTTAACTTATAACTTATGTGCAGATACGAATGGGGTTCAAGGGCTTCAAACCCCACTTTACATTTTAAAATTTTTACTTTCTGCGGTAGAAAAAACACTTTTCATTAGTTTTTGCTCAAACCAATGAAGTAGTTCTATCTCTCTCCACCTCTCTTTCAAAATAAACAACAGCAACTTTACGTTTCAAATTAAAGAAATGTAGAATTATCTATCAGTACAGCTTCTATAAATCAATTTCTGTTTATATATAAATATATTTCATGTGAAATACATATACTGTTCATGACTTTCTTTCCGATAGCTTTACAACAGAAACATACCAAAGAGTTGTAAGTCTCAGCCTTATCATTGGCTTTACCAGCCTTCTTCATCCTTATTTTTCTCTTCTGTTCTATTGAGCCAGTGCGATCAAAGAAGGAGTCATCATCACTACCATAAAAGTCATTGTCTTCCCAATTCTTCAACTTTCTTTTTCTGCTTTCTGCAAAGATGATAATAGACTGAATCAGTAATGACAAAATTCAAACACAGCTAAATTGAGCTAATAAATAGAAAAGGTACAAAGACAAAAAAATTCATATGGAGAAAAATTGTTGAAATTGTTCTTCAAATGCTTACAGTCCATAGGATTCTTAATTGCCTCAAATGTCAGTACTAGGTTTCTTCAGGCATGCTCTTTTTCAAATATGTCCCTTGTAAAATAAAAATAGAAAGCAATGCTCCCTTTTTGGTATTTCAACTTCATTCCAATTAAAGTTGAATCGATATCAAATGACTGATCCTTCAATAACTTTTGGAAAAGCCTCAAATTATCAAAGAGGGATACTAGGGTTGCTTGACTGGGGTTACTGGTAATCACTGTTAATCTATGTACTCAGGTTTTCTAAAATCTTAATTATATTACATGCAAGTCTAGCCCAAGATTGGCAGAACAAGGGATGATATACCACATTCCTACTAAAGCTGGGACGATTAATCAATATAATAGATTCATCAGTCGCTTTGCCATGATTATTGATTAATCAATCATTAAAACAAAAGATTGATTATTTTTGAATATGTCCTCTGCTTACATAGACAAAGTTTCCATTCAAAAGCAGCCTTATTTCCCATGAAAATCATGCATTAAAGTAAAAGATTAATGTAATAAACATGAACTGAGAGTTCACAACCATTTATCCTTCAAAATCTAGGGTTAATCAGCCATATATGGGACACAGGCATTGACATTGATAATAATTGATTTTAATCGATTAATCAGTTGAAAATTTTGATGAGTAAAATGAAAGCTGAAATTTTCCTACAAATCCCATCACTAATTCCTACCATGATTGGCTTGTCTCAGTACTTGATGCCTGTCCAGCGTCCTACAGGCCTCGAGAGCACATGCAACCACAACTTCTTTCTTCTTCCCTGACATGGTGACCTCTGCCACTACAGGCTGCCCTGTCACTGTGTCTATAGGTAACCTGAAACACAACAAACACATCACTAGGATGACTCAACTTGCCATCTCCGCGGAAGGGTTCTAGAATCCTTAGAATGGGAAAAGGCACCATTTGAAATGCAAAAAGATGATAGTTCCAAGTGCCATAACCGTGAATATGGTCTTAGCCAACAGGGCCTCTAGTTGTCATTTGGACACCCAAACCTTCAAAAATCACCCCTCAGGTAACCTAAATATTTCTGTGAGTCATTTCTTAAAATGTCAATTTCAAGCATATAATTAAAATTTGCCCACCTCAATATAATTCCCCTGACATTGCATAATGATAGAATGCCTAATTTTAATGAGTAAATATATGTGTATGGTTGTTATCTCAGTGTATTGTGGTCTCCCTTGAAAAATAGGACACCCAAACAGTTTGATTGCCAATTTTGAGCACCCAGTCTCTAGATCCTGGCTAATAAGACCCTGTTGTAGAATCATTACATTACAATATAAGACTTCATTCTGTGTTAAACGGCAAAAAAATCATACTTACTCCACTGAGCACCTAAATTTGCCTAATCCTGCATCCACAATGTCATATTCCGGAAGATCATACCCTGGAAAAGACAAGAGTTCCAAATGAAAAGTCAATGACTGTTAATCTCATTATTCCAACTGCCTTTGAAATAGGAATGTTAGGTCATACAATGTAAAGAGTGGTGACAGTCCTTGCTGGCTTATTGAGCTGCCAATGAAAAAACAAAGAAATAAAGGCATTCAACAAATCCCTACTGTCAAATAAACATTGTGTCATCATACTGTCATGTCTCTCTTCTTCCTCTGAACACACAGGTTTAGACAGGAACAATATTTAATTATATACTTCCTGGTTTAGGCCACCTTAAAAGATGGTAAGCATTTTTACAAATTTTGAGGCTTAGAGTTGAATTATTAGGGTTGAATTCAGTTTTAGAGTTAGGGACTTCATAACTCAGGAGGATGTAATTCTATACCAGTTACTTTTCATATGAGGTCAATGCACGGTAGTATGGTAGTATATAGATGTTTACCTTCTCTTTCAAACCACCCTCTCAGCGTCTTTTTTGGGTCATCAAGGTAGAGGTCTTCATTTAGTGGTTCAGCCTGAGAGAACGGATTCTCTCCCTCTTCTTCTAATGCATCATTTCCATCTAGAACAGAAAAACAAAATATATATTTCACGTTTTTTCAACCGCAAAATGTTAATAGCCACATTGCTTAATGTTTGAGCTATACTTATTAGGCAGACTCCTGTTCTACTGCAATTGATAAGTGATCTCTAATGATTACCTTGAAATGTAATTATATAGCATAAATCATGACTACTTATTATTAGTTTATGAAGGGGTAAAGCTGCAGTCTACAGTATATCAGGAGAGCCGCCTCCATTTTATGTAAAAAGGTTTGAGCAATTTGGCAAAAAATACTAAGAGGTCAAATACACAGTTTACACACATGTGTCCAAATAAAACCTATTCATTCCTGTTGCGGGTTCTTCCTTAGGGAATGTATCTATTTTAATATTTGGAATCAGTTTTATCAACTACACATCAATTTTCTCTTTACATTTTGTTTCCGGTACACTTACCCATGCCCCATGAGCAGCCAGTGTCTTCCATTGCCTCTTTTTCTTTTTCAGCTTTTTGCTCAAGGGCTTGTAACTCAGCTTGCTTTAGGACTTCCACCTCTTTGAGTTGTTTTTCTCTCAATTGTTTCATTTCTGTTACAGACAATTCAGCCTCTTCATCCTGATCATCAGGCGGGCCCTGTGAATTAAAAGATGAACCCCTGGATAATTTAAACAAAGGAATTAAGTATAAAAAAACACGACATATAAATTGCTAGCTTAATACACTGCATTAATTGATGCTATCAGTATGAGAATGCACGTATTTGTCAAGAAACGTAATCCCAGCTTAAATCAAATTTAACAATTTTGAAGTACTTAATTTACTTTATCCTCTACTTTTGCTATCTTTGAATATTTGGGGTAAAAGCTGGCATAATGGCAAACTGATTGATCATTCCTTTGTTGGCCTGTATTATCCTCTGATCCTAAATATTCTTTTTAATTCATATGGTACTTCAGGAGTGTATACTCCACTTTCTAAATTCTAAGACATACTGTTTAAAGCAAACTGTTCGAATCATCCCTTTGTTGACTCATGAAAAAATGATGATAATAGAAATATTCATTCAAGACTCAAATACATATGTTTTTTCAATACACCCAATCATGGTTAAGAAGGCCCAGATGATATGAACCTTGGTGTTATATGAAATAGCTCCTAATGGGTTTACCTGTAGTATGTTCAGTCTAGTGCTTCCACCTAATTTGATAACATGTCCAACACGAAGGCGGTAATACACCCTTGGTTTCAGTTTATTTTTATTGACCCATGTCCCATGTGTGCTGTCCAGGTCATAAAGGTACCAGCCTATGTCATGGCTTTCATTGGGGACTTTACAATGCTGAACAACAGCATGGTAACGAGAGAGAGACGGATGCTCCATAGTGACATCACAACTTGGCAATCTACCAAACACAAAAAAAGACTTTTCTGTAAGGTCTATGTTATCAATTATAGTGCCATTTTTTAACACCTCAAAGCTGTATTTTTTATCAGTGGCCCCTCCCCATGAGGGCTCTTTGTATGGTATTGGAATTGTTTGTTGCTGTCTTTTTTCTGCGGGTGACAATTGCTGGAACTTAGCACTCTGCTGAGATTTGGACGATTGCTTGCTCGATGATGAATTTTCCTTTATCTTTTCAGACTTTGTGGTTTCTTGTTTGGATTCCTTAGATCCTTCTGTAGATTCTGAGACAGTTCTGACTTTGGACTCCTCTACTGGCTCTTGACCTGTCAAGTTGGATTTGGCACTGTCACTTGAATGTAATTTTTTCTCAGCAACTTTGGGAGGTCCACTTTTGTGTTCTGATTTTGGTTTATTCTCAGATACAATAGGCTTTATTGCTGGCTTTTTGAGACCAGGCCTGGGCCCAAATGCAGGCATTTTGAAACTGTTAAATCCAGCATCTTTTTTAACCTGCTTTGAAGAGGTAGCCTCACTGAGACTGCCACTATCAGTTTGTGTTTGGTCAGTGCATTTTTCTCTATCTGTCGGTGTTGAGGATTCGCTTGAAGTAAATGTAGACTGAAATGTATTACTTTTATCAATTCCACCTTCACCACTTTTCATTTCTTGATCAATGTCCTCTTTATGACCAACTTTTTGCTCGGTCAACCTCGAATCGTCTTCATGCCGTTCGGCGGCCATGATGGAAATGCAATAGTCGCTTAGAGCATTAACAACATATTGCATATCTATTATCAAGGACTAAGGAAAATATTTTATCATAAGTGTGTATTCATGTCGTAAAATATTCAAAATTAATACTTATGACAGAAAATTTGGAGAACATATCGTGTCATCAAGTATATATGAGTGATTTTTAGTATCACCATCTTTGACGTAAGCGCCATGCGCAGAAATAATGCGCAGTGCCATAAGACATTTGGTCATCCACAAGTGCACATCCAAAGACTCTCAGAGAAGGTTGAAGGAAGCCACTCAGACTGAGTTTTCAGTACACTCCCTGTAAAGATGCCTTATGTCTTTGTGAGCACCCAAACAAGATTGGTATGTAAAGATGAGGAAATTTTACCAGGATAAACAATTTATTTTTGATTGATGCACAGGTCAGAAATACCCATATTCTCATGATCCAGACAGTGCCAGATGATGGCAGATCATGAATATAAGTTTTTTATGTCCAGTCAGGTTACACTTTTCTTGTCAACTTCAAGAGCCTGAGACTATCAAAAAGTTTGACAGATTGTACCAGACTACTTGCACTGCACAAATTTAAATTATTTATACATGATCACTGTACATGATAGGCCTAAACATGTGTACCATGTACAGAGACATATACTTACATATAGACTTGACAATTGGAAGTCCCTTCAATGGGCAACTTTCTCTACAATGTAAATAAACGCAAGAGACAGAGACCGTCACACACCAAAGTGGGGCACATTATATACAGATATGCGTCAAATGTCTCGTCTGTTTTTCTGGATAAATGTGCACGAGGACATGATAGCCTGAGTAGCCTTTTCATCCCTCAACCAATTTGAGTCAGGATAAGGCGTTTGTTACCTTAGCATCTACTGTAAATTCTCAATGATTTGGGACACTTTTAAATACTTACAATTTATATTGGTTGGGGGTGGCCCATGTTTTATGAAAATAAAAATAACGACAAAGCTTAGTAAGTTTACCATACTTAGTGAAATACTAGTAGCTACCTGCGATACATCAAGGGTGGTCCATATTTCCCAATAATTATTTTGTAAAATAGTCATAGTGGCCCAAATTCCTAGGGGTCTAAATTTTAGAGAATTTATGGTAGTGACGTCAAACACTTTCGTTATCATTTCTCATAGCTGGAAAAGCTTGACCACAGGCAGGGACTTAGCTAGGACCCGTCCAGCCTGTCTTTTTGGACAGGCAGTTTCCTGAAAACCTAACTTTTAGACGGCCAGAAATTTTTGGGTTCCCAATAACCAAATATTTTACTAACAAACCATCTTCTAATACAAGTCTGAAGTGTAAATCACCCTTTTTGATACAATAGGCTATCGAATATAGTTGGTATAAGGATTTGAAGTAGCTGAGTACTTAACCAAATCTTGACGCCCAAAAATCTTGGAATTTCTGTTTTTGACAGACATCTTAAAAATCCTGGCCAAGATGTCACAGGGCCCGTGGTATTGGCCCCTGGTGGCAACCCCTCTCGTGTATATAGGTCTCTCATCTTTCATTTTCAACAATTTTGTATATTATTTATGTTAATATTTTTAATATATTAGATGTTGATATTTTTGCGACTTGGAACAACTGTTAACCAACCACCAATTTCATGTGCAGAAAATCGTATTTTTGAATCCAACCCATGCCGAGTCAACAATATGATTTTAATAATAGATCATGACTCAGTAATCATATCCATATAATGCAAGGACCCTGAGAAGGGATAAGCTACCTTTCACTTTTGATAGTCTCTTGCTCAGAAACTGACCCGAAGGATTATATTTTCTTGAGTTCCCTAACATGTACGTTCCTTTGCTGTTGTAGGAAACTGGACCTTGTGTAGTGGGAGATCAGTGGAGTGATCCTGAGCTGATGTTCTATTTAGGCGCCAAACTTGAAAAGCAGTTAGGAAATAACTTGTAAGTAAACCATATTTGCTCAGTGTGCCTAAGGGAACTGACAAAGTAAATTATGCCCCCATAAATGTATCAAGTATATGGATCAATTTTCATTATAAATGGATGTGCTACATCACATTTAAGTATATGGTTTCATCAAAGCAGCCACCATTCAACCTGAGGGCCACCTTTAAGGCTAGTCTTTTTTCTGCTCTCTTCATCTCTCCCAGGTAATATGCCATGTTAGTACTATTTCTGATCATCAACAGAAAATAATAAATAATCATCAGTTATGATTAATTAAATCTGAAACTTGTACTGGGTTACAATCAAAATAATGAAGCAGGTAAGTATGTATATACCATACCAGGAAAGAGTAGCAAAATTTACCTTTGTCACATTAACACCGGGAAAAATTTATTGTTATCAACTGATGCACATGTTTTCCTTTTGTCTGGCAAGGATCTGTATGAGAAATGCCTATGTAATGTAAAAATCCCCCTCATTTAATGTTTTTTATAAGATGTAATAGCTCTGTGATAGAGATTTCATAAATGTATATATATGTATATATATATATATATATATATATATATATATATATATATATATATATATATATATACTTTTATATAGATCGACACATACATGTGAATGTGATGTAATCATGTAAGTTATGATAAAATTGATGGTGATATACATTTAAATTTTTAAAACTTTATTTTCCTCTATGGTAGTCTTGAGTACCGCACAGAAGATACAGTACGGATCATCCTTGATAAACTAGAGCTCATTGGTTATCGGCTAATCAGCAACACAGGAGTTGGACAAACCTGTATATGGACCTTGCACAGACCATTGGAGGAAACTCAAACAACAGCAGAGTCGTCTAACCAGTGTGATTCATCAAATGGAGTTGGCAAATAAGAGATGGGGTATAGGTTGACTGGGACACTATCCAATATCACTATCTTTTCTTGCCAAGCTGTCTCTTTAAAGAGCTAAAGATGTTTGTGATCATCCATTGAATACCTCAATGTTTTTGCTAATGAAATATGGATGTATTGCTTTAATTGAAAGAAATTGTGATTCAGGTTCTTGTCTCATGATGCGTACAATTTGATAATTGGATTTGAGAATGAATAAGCTAAAGGTGAAATAGAAGTTGTCTAGTGCAAGTGATATACAGAAGTTATCTAGTGAAAGTGATATACATTAACTGCACATGAATCAGTGTAGAATAATGCTTTACCATACCAGTGGAGGTCTTTCTTGAATCAAAATGTTTACCCCAACCATAGGCTGTGTATCCAGCTGTTTACAAGTTCAAATTCACTGAAAAATACTTAATTAATTGTATATATGTATAATCTATAACCCTCCTAACAGTGGTACATGTATTTGAATTGCATTGTAAAGTATGGTTGTGAAAACATGTATTTGCATGTGAGTTACATTTTTTCTAGGAGTGTGATCGGTATCCAAGGTTTGGAATCGGTAAAAAAAAAAATCAGATTCTTTCCAATTCCGATTTCTACCGACGTATATAGAGGGAAGAATCATAGCATTTAGGTTTAAAAGTGTATCAGATGCTACACTGTTTTAACATTCCCATGCTAATAACGTCATTTTGAGGTAGTAGATTAGATTACGCTGAGCTACTGACTGGAGTTGTCTAGTTACTTTGTCATCTTATTGCATTGCAATAATATGACAAAGTAAGCGTCACTTTAGTATCAACATTTTACCGATTCCGGAATCTGAATGATCGCTATGAAATTTTATAGCGATCTTTTCCATGGGATCGTCGATACCATTTGATTCCTTGGTATTGATTACACTCCTAATTTTTTCAATGAAATATCTTTAAAGAATTAGAGAATACCATATTTTTCTTGCCATTGTTTCATTCCTAACAGATTGTTATAGGGTTATTGACAACCTTTTTCTGGTTGACACATTCCAACAGGTGGATTTTTTGTTTAAACATGTATGACTTAATAATTTTTTAAGATAAGTAAAGTTCATTACCTGGATAACCATACCAGTCTCAAAATGGGTCCAAACTGTCATCAACTTTGTAATAATATTACTCATTATGATTATAAGTTAACACACAATTCAAGACAATGGTTTATTGTCTATTATAGTTGTGATGCTTTTTAAAACTCAGGAATAACTCATTTATTAAACTGCACTTAGGATAGCTTTATAACCAGATAATATGTGTACACAAATCATTAGGGATTTACACCTATAAAATCGTTCAGGGTACAATACGTTATTTGTACAGGTGAACTTGGATATGACGGACCACTGTACGATGGATTTTTGCATATGACGGACAATATGCTTGGTCCCAGTCGGATGCATATCAAGTATTCGTCATATGTATATGACGGTTTTGCATATGACGGACCAATTTTCCTGGTCCCATTGAGTCCGTCATATCCAAGATCACCTGTATTTCCTTAATGATACAATATCTTAATAACATTTTTAGTAATACTGCCTGCCTCCTTGGAACTATTTTTGTTAAAGTAAACTCTGTCTGCTTCAAAAATTTTGCAAATAAATAGTAAACTGCCTTCATGCGTAGAAGTCCAGGTAGCTGTTGAGTCCATTTTACATAGTTAAACAGTACCGATATATTGCAAACCTTAAACAAAACAAAACTTTTTTCCCATTCAATATTGATATTTAGTGTCATATCAAGTACTGGTAGTTATCCCTATGTATTATTTACTAGCCAAGAAAATGAAGCACCTTTCTTTGCTTCATCCCTGTGATGGTGAGTTGAATTTAATATGCCAGTTTGTTTGTTAATCAACTAATACCAATTATTTTTTTAATCCAACAGCATTTGCAATTTTATTCGAAATTTTGGTTGCATATACATTTATCAGGGAGAATTATTCTTCAAATATTTCTCAACTACTGTTTTATTCTGCGCAGTATTGAATGTATTGAGTCACATAGTTGTGGCAAAGGATGATAGACTTAATTTTCATATTCTTTACTAGGGAATAATCCTGATGGACCTCACTAATCAGCTTATAGCTTTATAAGATGATCAGGTCTACACATGAAAGCCAGATCAAATAAATCATTTAATTATTGTTTCAATTCGATTCATGCATTGTTTTCCAGCGAAGAATTTATGGTTGGTGTTGATTTATATTTATTGTTAGTCCCTTTTTTACAAATAAAAGTGATATAATTTAAGTGCATGGGCCTAGAGTGACGTATATGTATGTTCAAAATTGTTATATGGATAGAAGATAATTGAGTCAAAGGCAAAGTATAAGTATGCAGTATTATAGCATAAGTACGCAGTATAGTTATTGAATTCATATTTTGTAAATGGTTGATTAACATGTTGTTATAGGCATTGTACACATTTTTGTAATACCTAACATATTTCTTTTATACACTGTTCACAATATTTTGTAATGATATACAGAACTGTTGATAAAACTAACATTTTAATAAAAATATATAAATATATAAAAAGAGGAATGTATGTTGTTACGTTTATTGTGTTATTCACCCCTCAGCTCTAAGATATAAATAGGTTTACCCCAGATGCATAAGTTTGCACTTACCTTATTTTTAAAGTCCTCTTGATATACCAAACGAAGGGTCATATGTTACCAACCATGACAAGAAAGAATCTGTTTTTACCCATTCATGCTTGAAATGGCCAATAAAGGCAAGACTATTTTGTTTAGATGTGTCAGTCAAAAGCATTTTAGCGATTATGTCAAAAGGGCAAGAGTTGATCAGATATCAACTTACTATTCTCCTTTGAACATTTCTAGATTTTATGCTTCATTTCACTTCTACTGATTTTATGATGTAACTCAATATCCAGAAGCATGGGTTTCAAGGTGACCTAAGCACTTTGAGTAATGAGTATTTTGACAAATCAAAAGAAAAAATAACAAGTTATATATAATTGAAAATATGTATTGATTTAACATTTTGTTTTCAGTCTTATATCTTGCAAACATCACCCAATGTAAAATGTAAAATTTAAGTTTTTTATCAGCAAATGAACTGATTTACTATTTGATACACATATCTAAGCCATTCGTATGTTTGCATCTTTATTGACTGAGGTCCCCACATCAAAAGAAATAGTACAATGCATAATTCCAATACCAGGTTTAATCTGCACAAATTTATTAACTGGCTCTGCAGGTCAGAGAAAAAGACATTTTCAATTTCTGTCAAAGGTTGTCAAATGAGATTCAAGATTTCTAACCACAAAAGAAAAATAACTATGCATATTTATGAAAAGCGGGAATTTGTTAGAAAATAGTTTGGTTTGCAAAAATCGTTTTCTAAGCAGGCAAAACACAAATGGTAATTTGGCCTATCCATACTCTCAAATGTACAGATTCAAGGCTACTTAACTGTAATGACAGCTGATGTCTAGCTATGATTTCGCCAACCTTGCTCGCTTTGAATGGACTCTTTAAAAAAAACTAATGGCCCCAAGCTTAGATATTGAGAGTTACTTCGAGAGCTACTGCTTCCAGTCACTCAGAAGATCAAACCCATTTTACAAACTAATCCAAGGACTGCTGTATATGGCGTTATTTTGGAGTGCTAAATATTTTGCTTTACAGCCCTGCTGGAGGGTATTTGTGCAACTTTATTTTCATGCATTAAAGTACTCAAACCACATAATGAATACTAATTATACTATATAGATATTATTTTGGCAGTATTATGGGGAGCGCGAAAAATAGCGCAAATTAAATGCCTGTAAAAAATACCAGTGATACAGTAAGACATATACCAAATGAAAGTAGCAGTCGGGTATATAAGCACACTCGTAGGACTGTGGTCTTTATACATAATGTCAATATTTGAAAATAGTCTAATCAATTATAAAAACATAAGAAAAGCAAATCAGCATGTCTCTGCTGGGAATGTTTTGGAACTCTGGCCCCTGGGCAACTAATGCCTATTGAAATCCATTGTAGCATAGCTTTGTTTGACTCGTATCATGGCGTGGTTGGCACTAGTCGGCATCTGTGTCGTTATATCATGTGTTTAATATTATTTGAATCACTCTTTTTCTTGAGATGTAAATTGTTCAGTATTCTCAGGATAGCGTATTGTTTCTTCTCCGACATCCTTTTCCATTTCCTCTATCAGCTTCTTTCTCTCCTGAGCCTGTCTCATCCTCATTAAAACAATACTCTCAAAGTCCCTGTCATCCGAAGTCAAAGGGTCAAACGATGACTGAAAACACAAAAGAAATGTTGTGTTACCAAACTAGTTCTTCATCACATAAAATTTGTATAAATCTTAACTGGTAAATCTTAAATTTAAGCAAGCGTGAGATTCACCAGTATTCTTGCAAGCTGATATATGTGATTTACTTTAAATGGAGTACAGAAACTAAAACTAAGTGGTGCAGAGAATGGCAAAGGAATACAAATGTGTGCCCGAATAATTATAGAGAGCATAATCAATGTGAGACATTTTTTCTGCTTTCTTTATATTCTGGAAAATGTCAAGCAATATGAAGTAGAGAAAGTAAAGAAAGGTGTAAATATAGGGGTGTAAAATGAGATTTTGGTGGGTACTAAATCTCTTAAGGTGACTACCACTTCAATCTTCTAAACAGAACAGCTCAATAAACGAACTTCACTCAGCCGTGTTGTGCATGAAAGACAATGATATATTAGCAAAAGAATTATGATCCCATAATATCAGGTCATGTAAAAAGCTATTTACCTGTGAACTTTCATTTGTGTTGTCATCTGTGAAACATGGGAAGGTAGGGGCAGTTGGTGAATCTCTAGTTGCTGCTCCATAGGTACTAACAGGAATGGTTGCTGGTGGTTCACCTTGAAGCCACGTCAAGGTCAGAGGATTACTAGGTAGACCAATTTCATTTTGAACCGCCATTAGCTGAAATAAGAAATATCATTTAGATATGAAATGAGGAATAGGTATTTCTAATAGCTTCCAACTATTGCCCTTGACCTTTCTGATATTCACATCATTTCCTACAATTAAGCTATTCAGAGACAACTTGGAAAAATATCATTTACAAGGTAAAGGTGCTTTGTTGGTTATTGTTGCAATTATTGTTACTGCTGTAATGGACATTTCAACAAAAAATCTCACAACTTTTTTTTAGTAATAAATGATGTATAGGTGTCACCCCTGCATAATCAGTGTCCAAGCAATTACTTTTTATAAACAAGAGCAACTCTCAAAAAAATAAGAACCTCATTTGTTGGAAAGAAATGGATAACTTTCAGGTTTTACTATTCAACGATAATCATAACAATAAACCCACTTTTATTTCAATAATCAAATTCAGTAATCAGATGAAATGTGTAGGATAACTTGTCCTTGCAATAAATAATGTTTTGATACTTAGATTTAGAACACAGATAAATTGCCAAATATGATAATGGTATCAATATAATACAATACAGAGCTAATAAAGGAGACTTACCGCACTGTGTGCTGAAAAGAATTCTAATATAGCACTCCCATTCTTTTTCTTGGATACTAACAGAATACTAATTTCTCCATACTGGAAAGAAAAAGGGTTCAACTTCAATATGATTATGATTCAACTTTCTCAAGGGATTACAAATTTCTTACATTTTTTTTTCTTCAAGCATCAATTAAGACAATTATATCATTTGTCTAAATAGATGACAACTACAAAATATATTGTTCAGAGGAAGACCACTATGTCCCTACATCAACATGTTTTTGTTCTATTGCAGGCTATAGCAAATCTCTTTTTACCACCAAAAGCAAATGTCTCCATTTCCAGCCATAAGTGTCTGCAGTTCTTCTTCCTCCGTTATGAGTGCATCACTCATTGGTTGAGTATTGTCGCACTGTAGTTATGTTCGTCTTTTCGTAAAAAGTAGGACACCAAAGTTTATTTCCCTTCTTTTAAATCTATACAATACAAACAAAAAAGGTTAATACTATTGTTTGAAACAACAATGATGGGTTAACTGACATAGATACCATGTATCATTACATGTTCACCATAGAAATCCTACTCATCTGCAGCCCTGGAAATCAAATCATCCTTTTGCAGACCCATTGTTTATCCTCAAGGCTAGGCAAATAGGGTCACTTCCCTGTCAAAAGAGCTTTAACCCTTATGCTGCTGGTGGCTAATTTGGCTAATACCAAATGATGCAAAAAACCTAAAAAAATGACTGAAACCCTGACATATGGGTACTCATCAGATAGTACTCAGCAAGAGCTATCCAATGAATACCAACATGACAGGGTTAAGATGGTTTTCGAAAAAATCTTTGTGTCCTTGTGGATTGGATAAAAGTATAGTAGCCTCAGCATTGGAAGAGTTAAGATGTGCCATATTCATCATCATTTTAATATACTACTTATACTTTTGAGACCCCACAATGTTGTAGGAATGAAGCAGCAGGTACTTTCATAATGGTATTTAGATTTTAGGGTGGAATTATAGACCCACAATGTACTTTTACCTTATTGAATAGTGTTTCCAGGTATTGTTTGGAGTAACCACCATTTGTATCATCCCCTTTTGAAGCTTTCCATTTCACCTGCAAGGAAACAACATCTAACAGATCAATATCCTATCAAAACTGGATTTAAAATTGTCAGTTTCTCTCCTTGACATTTTTTCTACAATATTATGGCTTGTGCTCCGGACTTTAAGCAAGGGAAAGGGACAGCAAGCCTAAGTTCCATGCCTTATGTAATATAGCTTCTTTTTCTGACATGGGTACACAGGCATATATACCCCTATGGTTACACAGACACGCTCCAGTTACAGGGGCGGATCCAGGGAGGGTTCGAGGGGTTCGTCCGAACCCCCCCTGGCCGGTGAGCCATTGTGTACCACCACGCCACCTGTGGACAAACATCAAAACTAATTGTTTTTCCTGCCTCGGCCACCAGTTGCAATTTGCAATCCTGTCCACATCTTTTGTTTCCCCAGGCCCTGAGTAGGAAACAGGCTGATTGGTGTCAGCCAGGTATATGTCCGAGTGTATGAACATCCTGCTCGAGGGGATTATCTGCCGTGAACCAGCGGATACAAAATTACAGTCCAGTCGTTCACAGACTAAGAATAGCTTGGATAACCTGAAGTTTGTTAGGTGAGAGGGGGGGGGGGGGGGGGGGGGGGGTTCGTTTATTCTCAAACTTCTAGATCACTTGATTCATTCCTTAGTCTAGCGGATACAGACTTACAGTCCAGTCATTCGCAGACTAAGAATAGCTTGGGAAACCTGATGTTTGTTAGGGGAGGGTCGTTGATTCTCAAACTTCTAGATCACTTGATTTCAAGCCCTATGGAAAATACCTAACTAATAGCCAACAGATACATAAATAACCACACCCTAACACCTTTTGAAGTGGCTTAACCCATTTGCATCTGAAGTGCAAAAATGGTCAGACAACTTTGAGCGTACCTCATCAAGTAGAGTATTATTTGTAAAAAGGTTGAATAGAAATGGTTCAGCCAAATTAGAAAAAAATGGAAGTGTTGATTTCTGAGAATTCTACGAGCGCAGGCAGTGAAATTCAGTTTACCGAATGACTCTCATGACTGGTGTTTAGTCATATCACAAATGAAAGAGTCTGTCTCCAATTAACCCCCCCCCCCCCCCCCCCCCCCCCCCCCCCCCCCCCCCCCCCCAAATGCATGTATCGCAATTACGCTAACATCAATCAAGCATAGTGGGTAAAAGTTCTTCCCCTCATCCCCAGGGTGTTCACATTGTTAAATCTCTCCAAAAGGTAAATATATATTTCTTAAATGTTTGAAAGTGCACGAGGTCCGTTCAATCTTGCGACCAAAAAATAGGACAATGTGGCCATCACCAAATCCGATTTTGCATATCATAATTTATAAGAAATATTGCGTTTCAATTAAAATTTCACTCTTACTCTATAATGTATTTTATCTCTTATGAGATTATTATTTTCTTTTATATCTCTTATGAAATTATTATTTTTAGCTCTTTTCAATTGACTCCTAGTGGTGTTTTCATACGAATACGAATACGAATATGAACTTTATTACTCTCTAACCGCATTTTGCGGTACATAGAGGAAATACAATAATTTCATTAGAATAATCAACATATATATACATCTACATTGTAGTCATAATTGTAAAAATATACATATATACATATATACAATATACGCCCATAAAAGTTATGTGTATCAACATTATACAATGATTTATCTGATTACTGTCATAATATTAGTCATATAGACAGTTTAAATCAACATTATCAATTTCTTCACTCACAACATCTGGAAGAGATGTGTATTCCCTCATGCCGAAATAAACAAATTTGGCTACCTTAATTAACAATTTTCTATCATTTGTATTTAATAATTGACTCATTTTCATAAATAATTGTGAGTGGCGCCACCAAGTGTCACTTTTCGGAACTACATCGAACCCCCCCTTCTCAAATCCTGGATCCGCCCCTGAGTTACACTATTAAAGAACATTGATTTATCTTAAGAGGTATCTAACACAAAATGCAATGTCGCAAACACTTTTAAAGAACATGGACTATCTGAGGAGGATCTCACACATCAAAGATGCAATAAATCACATAAAGTATTTCACATACCTTTAACCTGGGTAATACTTTCTGTTCATCTTCACTGTCTTGTTGATTATCCTCAGCCAGTTCTTGTTTCATACGCTCTTTCTCTTCTTCCAATAAAGAAGACCCTTCTTTCCGTAAGCGTTTGATCTGAAAATAAATCAACAGTACTTATATTACATGTACTGTATTTTAACTTTCCTCTATTAAACAGGAGTGTCCAAGTATGTAAATACTTGAGCACAGAATTTTAGTGGGAGATGTGACAACTAGTTCAAAAACTTGCCACCAGGTGGCTCTATCATTAAGCTTTCCTGTAAATACTGAAGATCTAAATCAATAAATAGGCAATACAAATTGGGCCTCTGTTTTATTCATGGTGGAATTGTCCTTTAAGATAACTGCTTATAGAAATATGCTTTCACTGATTAAAGCAATATGCTATTTTGTTTAGCCAGTTATAAGAAAAGAATTGTGTGTAATTAATTATGATGTCATCCATTGGATTTTTCAAAATTGTTAATCTGCAATCATTATCCAGGCTTACTTCGTACTGGTATTCCATACAATATAATCAAATATGTTATAAATGCAAAATCTAATTTCAAGATGTATTACCTCTTCCTCTAATTTTTGCGCTGCAGTGCGCTGATCTATCTTCACTTCACGGTTTGCAAATGCCCTCTCTCTTTCCTCAAGATCTATAAGTACAATATCAAATATAGCGCATGTCTGTAAATCTTCATGTAGTAACAATCTTAACCAAAACCATTTAAAACAAAAGGGACATCTGTCGCGTCAACCTGTCAGATGCAGTGTGAAGTTGCTTGACCTCGGTTACGATCTTAACCAAAATAATTTTTTAGAAATAATAAAATTGCACAAGTATATGAAGCATGTGAGAGCTTTCTGATGAATACCAGCATGACAGGGTTAAGATGGTTTTCCAAAATCTTTGCCTCATTGTGCTTTGGATGAAAGTAGCCGTAGCATTGGAAGGGTTAAATTGTTTTACATGTGTCAGGTTATCAAAGACTCTTGAATGATGGGATATCTTAAAATCTTGAAGTTCTTGCATCTTGCTCACCTTCTTTGAACTTTTTTCGCTTGCTGTCTAAAACTTTGTGCCGAGCCTCAGCCGCTGCTCTGGCTTTTAATATCTTATCATATGCAGCCTGAAAAGAAAATATGCGACTAACATCAAATGAATAAAATCAAAAAGTTTCATTGTCTTTTTTTTAACTGCATCAATACTCATTTAAACCCAGCAAGACTGTTTGTTATTTGAACTATTTCATTTCATTTTCCTGTGGAGCATGTGTCCACTCATTATTATTCATTATGTAATAGTAGTTTATTCCCTTTTGTTCGATTTTATTTTGAAACTTGATCTAAAAATGTTGATCGATGAGAACATGCGATTGGTAGTAGTTCTTTATTTCCAAATTCTAATTTATGTAGATGAAATGTTGATGTGGACAATATGTTAGGCTGGCTATTGTTATCTCAAAATGGAGTGTAGAATCAATTTAGTTGTCGGTGAGGTAATACAGATTATACATTTAGGATATGGGTAAATAAAGCTGGTAAATAAAGCTGCTTTGACAAAAGGAATATCACATCTTATTTTCATAAAAAGAAGTCATTTTTTGAAAAGAAAAAGAACAATTATCAAAGGCGGATTGACATGTAAATAGGGATGGGGACCGGAGACCGGTCCACATGTGATACCGGCCTGAGCATTGCGGTTAACCGGTCTGAAACCGGAGCCCTCTCCATGCGGTTCGGTTTTCTATGCACGCTGGAGGCGTAATAAAACTGTCAGCACTGCTGGCCTCACAATGTCTGTCAAGTGCGCCATCAAATAGCCATTTCAAAGTCACGATGAATGGCGCTTCCTGTTCTCTTGCCACTTTCACTATGCGCAGAAGCCTTCTGAGCATAGAGAAACTGGCCAGGGAACTAGTATATAGGAACTTACAAGTTCAGGCAAGTTCAGCCACGCATTCCATTGCGTAGTTTCGTATCCAAGAAATGTCATTAATAAACCGTTTAGGAAACCGTGATAAAACCGAACCGTAGAAGCAAAACCGAAAACCGAACCGAACCGTAGAATTCTCAACGGTCCCCATCCCTACATGTAAACATATATGGAGCTAGACAACTGAAATCTATTGAGCAAAAAAAGTATATTTTTCATTGAAGTTTAGTGGAATAATTTGTTAAGATATGTTATAAAAAGATGAGTAATGTTACGTTTTCCTGAGGTTGTTACTTTTATTGTGGTCACTTACCCTTGCTGCGGCATCAGTCAAAACCTCTAGGGCCTTGGAGAGCTCGTGAAACAAACTGGCTGAAAAACATAGCATACACATGAATCAGTACCAACAACTTGTATAGGTACTTGATAATTTGACTACATTACAAGATTGCAGTATTTAGTGATGATTAAAATTTAAATGAGTACTGAGACAGGTTAATCTGATGCAGACATTATAAGCCAAATATATTTGGAATAAGGGATTAATTATGAGAAGCCTATTGCAGGGGTTAGGCTTCATTTAAAAACTCTGGGAGAGACCACAGGAATTCCAGTTTAGGAATCGCCATAGCCCTACCCAATATGTTGTAGCCCCACCTTTGCTAAATCCGGCAGTTTTTCTGGGGAATTTCTAATAATGTCAATTTCAAGTAAATATAAGAATATCTTCTCAGTATGATAGTCATACCAGTGAGTAATGACATTGCATCAGGGCATTATATGCCTTTGCTTGACAAATAAATACTTGTAGTGTTAAGTTGTTAACGGTAATAATATTACTAATTATCTCAATATGTTGTGATCTTCCTTAAAAACAGGATTCTCCTAAATTATACAATTGCTAATTTTAGGCATTCGGTTTCTAACTCCTGGCGAAGAAACTGTTCGTGAGCCTACCCAGGGCTGCCTTGGCCTAGCCCTTTTTATCACAATAAAGAGACAGGCTACAACAAAGGCATCTGTTTTCCCTGTCTTGCCCACAGCGGTTATTTTAAAACATATACATGCATTTCTTACCTGCATCTGGATTATCTGGATTTTTGTCTGGATGGCATTTTAGGGCTTTCTTCCTGTATGCTTTTAAAATCTATAAAATAAATAGTAAATGAATATGTTATGCAAACATGCTTTTTCCAAGTGTTGAAAGATATATTGGAACACAACATAAACAGGGTGGTAAACTGGTTGCCTAAAAATCAGACAAAATGCACATGTCAGAACACAGAGCCATTGTGTAATTGATTAATTATGGGGAATCACATGCACATAATTTGGTGTGAAGATCTGTCTTAAGATGTATGGTTTGATCCAATGATTACTAGTACTGCATTTGTCCCTCAGGGCAACTCATTAGGGAGCACCTACAGAAAGCTCCGGTGCCTCCCAGGCATAGTTTTAGCCAGCATGGCGTCTGGGTGCCTTTTTGGACACCCAAACCCTTAAAAAGAACCCCTCAGGACACCGAAATTTTTTAGTGCGGAATTTCTAAAAATCTCAACCTCAAGCACATAATTGAATTTTTTCATCTCCTTATAATTCCCATGACATTGTTTAAAGATATCATGCCTTATTTTGATGAATTTATACATGTTTATGGTTGAAATATGAGTATATTGTGATCCCCCTTAAAAATTTGGACGCCCAAAAATTTTACAACTGCCAATTTTAGCACCCAGTTTCTAAATCCTGGCTAAGACACTGCTCCCAGGCCACTTGTTGCCGGACGATGATGCACTGGCGTGAGCGTAACTATTACGCTAGCGTCATCATGTTTGTTCTGTGTTATTTCATTTTTGCCATTGGAAGAGCAACGTAATTTTGCAAATACAGTGGTAAAGTTTTCCTGCCCACCCACCCTTATTTTCAAAGGTGCTGTTGTTGATAGTCGCTTTTTATGTGGTAAAGTTCAGTGAATGCATTTCTCCCTACGCACTGGTTTCCATGGTGAATGGGGTTGGGTTAAAGTTTGAATTAAAATGGGGGTTTGGTTTGGATGTCGCCACCTTATTACATACGATACACATAGTTGTATTAGGTTGGTTCTCTCTCTCATCTCAGGGTTTTTATGGTGTAGTAATGGGGAGTGGTTGTCATGTGGAAGTAATTTGAGTTTTTAATTGCATTAAATGTGCTTTATGTTGGAGAAAGATCTAGAATTAATTGTTGCAATAATACTGTATTTACATTCACTGTTTCTCAATAGAACTTTAGATTTAAGGACATTTTAATAGTTTCTGTCAGCAAGGTACTGCAAATGTCTATGATTGTTAGGCTGTCATATGTATTTTTATGTTTTTCTTTTACCAGGCATCAAATAGCCTAGGTGGCTATTTTAGTTTACACTTATCTATACAATAGGAGTGTCATTGACAAGAAGATTTTTCCGATATGATTATTGGAAAGTTTCCTACCGATTCTGATTTTTTCCAATACGGTTTTTCAATTGGATTTTTGTTAAATTTAATTATTTTCAATTCTTTTTTCCTATTTTGAGGTGAAAATGTTACACTTTTGAGGGCACCCCGCCTACTTTGTATCCCCACTAAGTATTTTATCAGTCATGGCTGTTAACTTCATTATTCATTGTTTGAGGCAAACCGCCAGGAAACACAAAACTGTGGCGGAATAGGGGCATTTTGCCTCATGTGTGACTTCTGGTTGGAGTAGTTTGCCGATTTGCGATACACGATACGATACACCACCTTTTACCGATACGATAATTGGCTGCTTCGTTTTAGCGATACGAATCTCTGGGTGGTATGGATGAAAATTACATATTACAAATGTAAATTTTGCCCATTGCCAACAATACAAACACTTGAGATTTGTATTGTTGGCAATGGCAGGGAATTTTTATACTTGAATGAACATTCCTGGCAATGGGCAGATTTTACAATGGGACCTTATGAGCAGAATCTACATTTTGCGGAGTTGAGTCATAAAGTATATTTATACATACACGTATTAGTGCTCCTAAGATGTTCTCCAAATTTGGATGGCAAACTCGATCGTTTTGTCACAAAAAAGTGGAAAAAGCGGTTGCCAAACTTGAGTCAGATAGACTGACTATAAAACAAAAAAAATGTCTGGCATAACAAACAAGTGTTACTACCAATTTCCATTCCAAATCATTCTCAGACTCACTCTCTCCACCGTACCTTACCCAAGCACCCCCTTTGGTATCAAAACTTTATCTGTATAAACAGGATATTGTCAAAGAGGAAAATAAATAAAGGTGGCGCCACCTTACAAAATAAATGAGTTACTGACACCGAGGGAACTTGTGCAGGGGCGACAACTCCAGTACCACTTTAGAAACCTCCACAAGTCGACCGAAAATAAACGACCAAGTACAAAATGTGATCAACTGCAAAAATTGACACTTGCCTCTTTCTCTGTCGCTTCAGGAGACACTCCCAAAATGCCATAAAGGTCGAGCTTGGCGATGTCGGCCATTTCAAAGTTCACCGCCTCATCAAACACTAACCCGTTACAGCACAATATCGGACGCAGATGACAATCTTGCCATGATCCGCTAGGTGACGCCACTATTACGAGAGCGAGATTTGTAAACCGCCATTGATTGTTGTTTGGCTTGGTTACTCGACTGCAACTTGTGGTTTAAGTGCCCAAACAGCAGTTTTGAGGCATGGCACAAATAAGAGAGACTATAGAACTGTTGACAAGGGTCTTGAAAAATAATGGGTCCTCCAAGATAAAAGCAGAAGTGTTTCGCTTGGCTAAATTCGACAATGAGGATGCTGTAAGTTAAACTTAAAACCATCTATTCTTGAATCTCAGACTCAGACTGTGACTGTCTTGGACCTAAGTTTACAAGTATACTATTTTATTTAAGTCCTACCACTTAGAATCTCAGTAGAATTGTAACATCATATCTGGTATGTACTGGAATTGTCAGTACCTAGGGTACAATTCTGGTACATGCCAGAATTGCAAAATTCTCTGAACAAAACTACATGTAGTTCTTAGGCCTAAAAAAAAAGTTGTTTGTTTCCTGTAACCCTACCCTATAGTCTGTCTGACTCGAGTTTGGCAATCCCACTTTTTTGTGACAAAACGTTCGAGTTTGCAATCCAAACTTGGCAAACCTCTTTGGAGCACTACTACGTGTATGTACAAACATACTTTTTGTCTCAACACCGCAAAATGTTGATTTTGCTCATTAGTTCCTGTTGTAAAATGTGCACATTGACTAATTGTCGACTATACAATCTTGCGTGTTTGTCTGTTGCGAACAATACAAACACGCAAGATCGTATTGTTGGCAATGGGCGCATTTTACAATGGGCCCTAATGAGCAAAATCAACATTTTTCGGAGTTGAGACAAAATCTTGTTTGTACATACACGTAGTGGTGCTCCTAAGATATTTGCCAAGTTTGGATGGAAAATATGAACGTTTTGTCACAAAATAATGGAAAAAGCAATTGCCAAACTTGAGTCAGACAGACTATAACAAGTTTTTATTCTAAGAAATCCCTACCCTAAAGTTTTTTCCGTCCTCCCAACTCCCAATCAACGTAAAACATGCATAAAACACCCATTTTTGACCAAAAAAATAATGCAAAAAAATTTTTCTTACCAACCTACCTATCCTATTTTTTTTCGGACAGTTACAGGAAACAAACAATTTCTTTTTTTAGGCCTCACCAAAATTAACATTGTAAAGTACAAGATAAACAGACATCTCAAAGACTTGAATACATAAGGTTTACTATTTCCAATGTTTTATTTTACTTGGAGAGATCAAATAAGAAGAAGGATACCAGAGGTGAATTGAGGAGGATGTACTTCTTTGGCATGGCTAAAACCAAGAGATAAAAGATCAGTTGCCATCCTGGGTTTAAATTTTAATTTTTTAAAGGGGAACTAAAGGCTCACATACATATTAGCTTATTTGAAAGTAATACACTTCAAGAATAGGATGATGTCCTCCTTTTTCTCTCAGTGATCCAATGAGGGGAAAATTTTGCATATTGCCATCAGCCTGCCCAGCCCCTCAGTAGCAGCCATGTTCTTCAATTGCTATCAGCTGTGAATCAAGGGGTGGCATTGCCCACTTCCTGTCCCCTCCTCTCTGAGCAGTGCGTCATAGACTGTTGACAGTGCTCTTCTCAAGAACTATCTTTGAAAGCTGCATAAAAACTTGTATCAAACAGGTAAATGGTAAAATCATGAGCAGCAATTGGCTTTACAAAAAGACAGTGTGGTAGTGTTATTTTTTTTAAATATATTTCCTGTTGGTAAATTCAGACAAAAACAGTGGCTCTTTTTTCCCAATTGCCAACAGTACAAACACGCAAGATTGTCATTGTTGGCAATGGGCAAATTTTACAATGAGATCTAATGAGCAAAATCAACATTTTGCTGAGTTAATGAGACAAAAAGTATGTTTATAATTATACATACATGCGCTAGTACTCTTAGGAGGTTTGCCAAGTTTGGAAGGCAAAAACAAACTTTTATGGGAAAAAGATGGAAAAGTGCTGAGCAATACCACAGGCTGCTGCCACAGAGGGACCAAATATGATGGACAGACTATAGGTGCTTCATGCTGAAGGCCTGTGACCACACTCCACAGTGGCTGCAGGTGGTCTGGACAGGGGCATTCTTCCCCTGTAAATTTATAAATGTGGTATTTGAGATATGTTATGACTTATGAGGCAACATTTAGACCTGTATAGTACATGTATTTCACCATTCAAAAGTCAAGTTTTAAGTTATCTTCAATCTTCATTTATTTATTATATTTGACAAAAATAAAGTTTCAGAGTCCATCACTCATGTACAGGTGCCCATTATTGCTGTGAAGGATTCAATGTGGTACTGACAACACAACTTTTATTTGTAGGTAGATCCAATGTGGAAGCTGCTGTTTGAGCTGATCTACTTTTGCAAGTATGGAAGCATTGATGAAATAAGTATCAAAGCAAAGACTGAGTTATCACCAGGTAAAGTACTACCTTAACTCTGCTCAAAATCACATATAAGCCAATCGAAATGTAAGAGATCTTACAAATCTATTCTAAAAGTGTATTTGACTATTTTCTTGCCTTACTTTAACTTGAGATTGTTGCATAGATATGAATTGGCTGAAGTAAAGACAGTAAAAGTAGGGGACAATATTCATAAAAGTTTCTTAATTTTTATGGTACTAGACTCGGAAAAACTAAAGGTAAGTATAAGTGTGTAACACAAATCTTTCTCTCACACACCCACTTTGGTATGTGTGAGGAAAGGAAGGGACCAGGTATGTAGTTACTAGTAAGCAGAGTATTTAGGTGTCATTTTTACACTCACGCCCCTCCTCAACTCTCACTCTGTGACATCCTAACATTTTGGTTGAGAAAATCTTACATTTCCTAGCCACCTCAAGCAAATGATTGAATTTACCCTTCAGTATGAATTCTACAATGCCCTTTTCAACGTCTATTTCTAGATGAATTGGTTGTGTTTGTCAAGAGGGAAATGCAGAAAAGGGGCTTTTACTCCAGAGACTTTGCTGGTTTGCCCAATGACATGTCATCAGGAAGTCGGGAACTTTTACTAGCCTTTGGTTGGCTGATGTGTAAGGAAAGTGTAATTGAGAAGTTCATGGAGAACTGTTCATCCCCACTCTCAGATGATACCTACTCAATGCTGGTAAGTTATTGGTGGGATTCAAACAGACATTTCAAAAATCACACTTGCTCCAAACAATGTGATATTAGCTGAAGTTTTTGCTACTTATCTTACCTTCTAATTATAGATAGTTGATTACTTACCCATACTTTGTTTTAGGTCATCAAAAGTCTATTTTACAAAATATTTACAAGTATTATCTTGGCTCACCATGCAGAAAAGTACTGTGGCTCTATTTTGACTTTTTGAGTATTGTTGAATTTATAGGGTGGACATAAGTTAAGGTAATTCTGTCAAATCCAAAGTTAATAAAATAATGTGATATTTTCATGTTTAATGCTTTTATTTTGCTTGTATTATTTCAGAAAATTATCAAGGAACTGACCTAGCTATTCAATTGCAAGATTAGTTATGGTAGATGAGCCATTTTTACAAGGCTGTATTGGTTGGGATATGTTAGAACATATACTGATTGGCTATTTTCATTATTTAAGACAAAATATGATATGTTCACCATTTCAACCATTCAATTATACCAGGCCACCTAATGCTTAAAACTGCACATTATAGGTCATCTCGAAACAAGGTGATATGATGGATTTATAGGTATCTTTTGCTAAATTCAACTTGGATTGTTTCTTAGTCTAGTACAACTTTGTTAAATTGAGCCCAAGATTGTATTTTCATTGTTTGTGCTTATCTATTACCGTTTCTTTTATCTTTTTTTTGCTTATAGAGTCCGCGGATGGAGAAGCCTTCTAATCAGCAGCCACAGCCCCCAGCAAATCCACTGCAGAAGGTCCAATATGTCCTATGGTTAAACGGCAAGCTTCGCATGAACTTACGTAAACTTTACGCAGTTCAGAGGGAGAAAAATAAGCTGAAACACAGTGTGAGAATCTCAATTTTAGAACAGTGCAATAGCAAAGTATATACTAAAAAATTCTCAAGTGAAAAAGTTACTAAGCTTACTGCAATCTGTGACTTTTCCTCTTCACAGATTGTTCATATCAGGTTACATGAATAAACTAAGCCAGACAACCAAAGTCAGGGGTGCCCAAGTTTCCGGGTCCTGACGCACTGCAATTTTTGGTGGGTGCTGTGCGAAAAATCAGTTTGAATATTGTCATCAGGTGGAGCTACTGTATAAAAATCCATCATAATTGTGATTATTAAAAAGTGATATAAATTACTGAGAATTTACGGTATACATAGGCCATGGGAACCTGTTTGATTGTTACCAAAAGGGCCTATATTAATACACCAAGTCGAATTCCTCTTATTATATTATAACATTATTAAATTACTGAGAATTTACGGTATACATAGGCCATGGGAACCTGTTTGATTGTTACCAAAAGGGCCTATATTAATACACCAAGTCAAATTCCTCTTATTATATTATAACATTACATATAAGGTTACCTTTCAATAGCCAATGCCTTTGGTACTGTGATTTGTTTATACTGATAGTGTAAGTCTCACCCTCATGCCGCTGGTGGCTAATTTGGCCACTACAAAATGATGCAAAAAAACTGAGAAATGACTGAAGCCCTGGCACATGGCCGAGAGTACTCAGTGAGAGCTATCCAATGAATACCAACATGAGAGGGTTAAAATGGTTTTCAAAAATATTTTCGTCCTTGTGCATTGGATGAAAGTATTCTTAGCATGATTGAAAGGGTTAAACTGTTTTGCATGTGTCAGGTTATCAAAGACTCATGAATGATGGAATATCTTAAAAAAGAAAATATTTTTGTCTTGGTACAAAAGTAGCCTTGGGGTTAACCTCACTAATAAAACGTATCCATATTTGTCATAGGGAACATCTGTTTTCTTTCTAGATTAACTCTGCCACCCTGGGTGTATCCCTCAATCCGTCCAGTCAACACCTGTCTCAGCTCGAGGTGTACATGCTAAAGCACCCTGAGCTGCTCAAACAGAACCTGCTCCTCCTGGAGAGAGACAACGAGCGACTGCAGAACCTCCTACAGTGGAAGGACCATGACGATGTCTTCTGGAGATGGATGGTAAGGCCTAGAAAAAAAATGTTTGTTTCCTGTAACAATCTGAGAAAAAATAGGGTAGGTAGGTTGGTAAAAAAAATGGATTATTTTCCTGGTCAAAAATGTCTTTTATGCATGTTTTACATTGATTAGGAGTTGGGAAGGCAAAAAGAAACTTTATGGTAGGGATTTTTTTTGTATAAAAACTTGTTTGGGTAGGGTTACAGGAAACAAACAACTTTTTTTTCAGGCCTATTTAAAGATTATTCATTGCAGGGCTCGTTGTTGACAGTGAACTGCTGGCCCCAGGCCAGTAAAAAATCCCCCAAACAGCTTCAGGCCAGTAAAAAAAGACCTCTACTGGTCCTACAGGGCCAGTAAACATTTGGGGACATTCTTGTTAACAAGTTTCCCCTCACGAATGTCCCGAAATGTTTTTGAAATAAATGAAGATAAAATGAATAAAAATAAATGTAGTCAGTGAATTGTATGCAATGTTTTTTTGTTGTTATGTTAAAGAAAAATTTGTTGGACCAGTAAAAATTTTGGAGGACTGGTATATCCTGTTACTGGTCCTACGGGGCGAGTAACATTTTGAGTCAACGTTGAGGCCAGCATTGTATTCAAAAGATTGAGACAAATAGATTGTTTCTTAATTTGGAATTTCTTTATGAATATAAATGATCTCTTGTTGAATCAACCTTTACATTGTCAAATGGTTCCACATAATGCTAATTGATATGTCTGCCGGTTTTGGTAATGGTTGTGGACAATCATTTCACCTCAGCTCTTTGCAATCAATTTTGTCAAATAGATTTCTTTTGACAGTGGAACCAATAAGAACCTGTTTTGAAATATAATTGGGTAGCAACCACAAATATGTGGCTCTATGGACCAGCATGTTATTCAATGGTGTGTTAGTTGGTGGTCATTTCCTGGTCCAATTCATCAGACTTGCCATGAGTTCCTTGTACATTGGATACTGTCAACTTGAGCACTTTTATGAGTTGAACAATTCCATAAATTAAACGCTTTCTTGGGGCCAAAATTGTAAAAAAATTATCAATTACGACTGTAATCCATCATTAGTTTATTATTTAGTTTATGTTAAACTTATTTTCTTGGCTCATAGGTGTTCAACTTATTCAGGTGCCTATATGAATTGTTTAGACCTACATGTGTTTATGATATCCAGCCATACTCTTAGCCAGTCAGGTGTCTGTGCGTCATTTGGATTCCCAAATCCTCAAAAATTACCCTTCAGGTCAGCCAAAAGATTTTGTAGGGAATTTCTTAAAATGCCAATTTCAAGCATATGATTGCATTTTTTCATCTCAATATAATTCCCATGACATTGAATATGGACATTATGCTATATTTTATTAAGTAAATACATGTTTATGGTTGTATGTTGACACTCATTTGAAAAATTGGATGCCCCAAAATTATACAATTGCCAATTTTGGGCACCCAGTTTCTAAACCCTGGCTAAGACTCGGTATCCAGTTATATATGATCTGTGATTGGCTAAGCAGATGCTCTGTTTGTAGGAGAGTGTTTTAGATGCCAAGCTGGCTGAGGGTAACCAGCTGGCCAAGGAGAGCACCACTCCGCCTCCATCGCTGGCCTCCCAGAGCCTCTCCTCCGAGACAGTACAGAAAGTCACGGAATCCAAGCACCAGCTCAGAGACGCAATACTCAAGTACGAGTCTATCATCGACCACATAGAAAACCTCTGGGAAATGCAGGTAGGTAGATTGCTTCCCGAATACCGGTGCACTAATAGTTTTATTAAGTACAGGGCTCAAGATTAATTTTTGAAGGCACATGCCAAGTATGGCAGGTCAACTTTAATTTCTACCTACCTGGCACAATTTTGACCTGCACTGCAAAAGGTGTGATAGAATGAACATGAAAGTGATTTTCTATATGTACTGTACTTGTACCAATTAACTGTTTTCCTGCTGTAGCTTTATCTGTACTGTTGAAAAAATATTGGATTGCCCTTGTTTTATAGTATCTCTGAAGTTACATGATGAAATCTTACCTGCCATGTAGGGCAGGCACACTCTGATTTTTACCTGCCCTTCAGCAATTTTTACCTGTCCAGGGCAGTAGGGCAGCCCTTAATGTCGAGCCCCGTAGTATTGGTTGTATAGTGATTTGTTTGAACTGTTCAGCTTTAGTGGGCTTTATTTCATTCCAAAAAGGTTATTTACTGTAGTCCAGAAATACCCCCAATGCACTTATGACTGTTTAGATGTTAACTCTGACTTAAATTGGGTGAGTGCACCAACACCAATTGCCTCCTAGCCACTTGCAGTTTCTAATTTTTTTAACATATTATATGAATCATACATATCATATCTTTAAGTAGAATGTATATCTTGCATATTGAATTGTTTTAAGTGGATTATGTTTTATTGAATGCAATTTCTGAAGTTGAATATGGAATTAGCGCCTTCAGCAGGTATCCTGGGGCAACTGATAATACAGTTATTTGAGGAGTATTACAACAATATCAATGGAAGTTATCACCGGTTAGGACTAACTGCTAGATTAGTTTGGTGCTTAAACTGTATTTTCTTTATTTCAGAGCTCAGAGGTTACAGAAGAAGATCTAGAAAACATCCTCACCTCTATCGATCTTGAAATCTCCATCCAGCGTGCAAGCATCGCCCTCAACAGCTGCGAGGATGCCGCGCAGCCCAGGGCGGAACCTCGCTTCCTGCTCACCAGTCCTGCCACCAAACAGAGCAAGGCAAAACCCTACACAGGCAGCGAGGAAGAGATTAAGGACGCTAAGGCGGAGATTGAACTCCTGGAAGAGCTGGTAGATCACCTGGAATCAGATGTAGTTGCTAAACAGAATCAGTATCGTCAGGAAATGCACGTTCTAAGTGCTAAGTTTGATGACTCTGTATTGATCCCGCCCATGGAGAGAAAGAACTTTATGTCGTGAATTTCATACTTTGTATATATATTTTAACTCCCCTGTTGTGAATCACATATGCAAGACACTCATCCTACCTCCTTGACAATAGAAAACTCAAACTTGAGTAGATCAAGATAGTTAAGCTGATATTTTTGTTGTTAAACACCTAGAAGTATTCCATCAGACATTACAGTTGTCCTAGTGATCTTGCTATGTTTAGAGATATGAGTTGATGATAGAAACTAGGTGTTATGCTTGTAAATAAATGTAGACATTTCTGTTTTCAATAGTGTGAATAATGAGGTATGTTTTTTGCTTAAACTCTGTGATATATTAAGCTGACTTAGTGTTTCAAGCGTCAATCGGTTGTATTTATTTTCATTTTTTTATACTGTACTTGTAGCTTATAGCTATTTTACACATAATTGATAGCTTTAATGGTTAATTATCAACAGATGATCAGCATCATCCAAAAAACAGCTGTAACACGTTTTATTTGGAATTAACTGAAAATGATTAATTATTTTGAATGAAAGGTGTACTGCATATTATGATGAATGCATTTTATTAAGGAAGTATTTACCTATTTGTTTGATCAGATGGATGCTCCTAGGATTTATTGATTTCTTGGATGATCCAGGCCCTTATTAATTAACCCATGTGAAATTATTAAAGCTATAGAATTGCTTCTTGGCGATTACATGTATATTATTATATATATATGGCAAAAATCTAAAATTGTTATGTTAAGACACCTGAATCTCTTTGTATATTCTTCTTTTGATGAAATGTGGGTGATGTATTGATAATTGTGATTAAGTGATATAAAGTTGTATAGGGAAGGATTGGTTTTTTATATTGTAGTTTTCATTTGTACTATATGTAGAAGCAATCACCAGTTGGATATAACAACTTTTGGGCAGTTTGAAAAAAAATATTCAATATTTTGCTATCGGAGGAAATCTTTTTGGTGCTTCAATATTGAAATTATGCATTAATGGTTTGGATTCAAGGTACTGGTACCAAATATTGTCAAGCCTCCTGGATGTTTGGAGAATGGAGTGAAAATGGTTTGATGTAGCAAAGAATTAGTGTTAAAAGGAAAAATTCAACAATGCCAAGTTATCAGTTCGTCTAGCGGGCAAACTTCGCTGAGACAGGGCAATGATAGCTTTTTTTTAAAAAATCATATCTGTATTAAAGGAACTTGTACATTTTATTATTTGGATTGAAAAACTTATTTTATCAAAAAAAAATCAAATGCTTTATTACATTTTCTCTGCAATACTCATGATATGTGGTTAAATAATGAGTAGACCAATTTTGAGCTTGGTTTTTAATCCATTCATACCCATGTGGAGAGGTTGCTTTGCAAGTTTCTGCCTATTTCTACACCAAAAAAAACAACACTTTAACATAAAGTGATTGATAACCGTTGTTTCTTCAATTTTCTTAAAATATCCTTTATCAATTAGTATCTTTTGTTGAATCAGCACCCCCTAGATATAAAAGGTATTGTCAGTTAAACACTTAGTAACAGACAAGAAAGTTTCCTAGTCTATGAACTTATGAAATAGAAGTCTAATGTATATGTGTAGCAAGGATTGAGGAGATCAAGATCGCAAAAAAGATACATGCTTAACATTACAATAGTGAGATGGTTTCTAAATATTGCATTTGTATGTATAGAAGAAATACTGCCAGACTATGTATATATTTGTATATATATTGATGGACATCTTTAATGGTATTAAATGTTTGTTACAAACTGGCTATTGTTTTGCAAAGTACTGTATTTATAACCAGGAAGTTATTTTTTGCGATGTCATTATCCAATGATCTTACCTGTTTCTACTGGATGGAACTTATGAAAAGACAAGTAGCACTCAGCAAAACCCCATTACTGCTTATGATAGTGTGGAGCTACAGATCTCTGTATAGGGTTGTATTGGAATATTGCTATTAGTTAGGGTATTGATTATTAACCCCCAACAGGATTTTTCAAGATTTATCTTATCAATAGAGGGGGGTAAGATCATCCAGAAATGCAATACAGCTTTAACCCTTCTGCAGCTGATGTTACTTTTGTCCAATGCACAAAAAAGCAGTAAAACCTGTCATGTTGGTATTCATTGGTTAGCTCTTATTCAGTACTTTCAGATGAGTACCCATTTGCCGTGGTTTCAGTCATTTCTCAGCTTTTTGTCATCATTTCATGTTGACAAAATTAGCAACCAGCAGCACAAGGGCTAATTTTGAGTGTTAGATACAAAGTTTACTGTTAGTTTTTAATGCAGTTAGAACAAACCTACATCAGCCAGGCCAACCGTAGTGCAGCAATGGAGGCCAGGCCCAAAAAGCTGTCAAGACCAGTAGTAATGGCAGTTGCATTGACCACCTATCAACAGACATTCTAGGAAAAAAGACAAACTAAATTATTTTCAATAGATTATTTATTTTATAATATTTTGAAGTGTCACAAAGCACTGATCACGGTGTTGTGTGCATGGCCCTACGAATAAATGTCACTATCACCTGGTCTGCTGTATGGATAAATCTCAATGCAGGTAGGACAATAGGTGTTGGACATGCAGCCATTCAGACTGTGGAAATTTATTATGGAATGTCTGAATTTGATATCACCACTTTGCTCACATTCATCACCACTTTGCTCACATGCATTGCCGATATCACCACTTCACTCACATTCATAAATGATATCACCTCTTAGCCAGCTAGGAACTGTATTTCATTCTTACCATGAAAGAGCAGGCGATAAATTTGTTACACCCGGTTAGAAAGTATGGTCCAGCCTGCTATCCACCTCCAGTCAGGATGTGACTTACAATGCGCAACACCTAGACGGCTAGAATCATGACAAATTTCCTACATACGTCATACATGCAGCTCTCATAGGAGCACTTAAATAGCACCATCAGCTATCTAAAACAATAAATCCCCATTCTTTTATCCACTTGCAAGCCATGCTTCCACCACTTAGCCTTAGCAGATGTGGTGTGCCGCTTCAACTTGCGTGTTATGACCTTAGTCGATGGCAGACCTTCCCACAAATCCACCACTTATGTGCCACATAGTAGCCATCGCCTGTTTATTATGTAGCCCATAACGGGCCCAACTGGCCAAAGCTATAGGCTGCTTTGAAGACACACTCATACCTTGTCAAACGTGAAAAACCTGAAACATGGCTCAAAATATTTAATTCTTTTGTAGAAGGGTGGATTTTCATACCACTGATTGCATATGGTTTCTTAAAGCAGATTCTCTGCCATCAAAATGGAAGGCAATATTTCCAAAACACTTTAAGATGGACTGTATGTAACCTGAGATCAGAACCTTTTTAAAAGATATGAGAATTTTCATCAGGCTATTTTAGTGCAGAGGGTTATAACTAATACATCATCTAGACTAAATGCCTTTAGTGTGAAGCTATACTCGAAGTTTGTGTGTTAAAATACATAAGAACTCCTCATAACACCTGTAGTGTATGCACTAAGCAAGAAATATACTCAAAGCCCTAGCACCTGTCAAACTGAAATTGACATCCCATAGCTATTACATAATAGTAGCAAAACTAAGACTGACTACTAAAAAATTAGTTTCCATTCTGAGCTGCCTCTGAAATTTATAATCATTTACAATCAAAATAACACAGTGGCCTCTAAAACACTGTATTCTTACTGTATTCCCCCCCCCCCCCCCCCCCCCCCACACAAATGTAGATGTTTCCTCACCTCCACAGGTTGCCTAGGACTGATAGTGCAGTGATCAAGCACTTGAGAATATGATCAATATACTATCTATAGCGGTCAAAATACAATCAATATAGTCTTTAATCAATATATGGTTTGTGGCAGTCCCACTTGTAAAGGTAAGGAAACAATAATGTCCATTGGCTTACTCCTTCAATTTCAAATCAGAAAAAGGGGGGGGGGACGCTTCTTTGGCGCATGTACAGTTAACCAGAGGAATACAGTAATCTTAAAACAGATAAATCAAATATTTGCCAAGAAATAAAGAACAATACAAAAAATCCTTTGAGATTTCACCTGTAGATAAATCATAATATAGTGTAGGATTTAACAACACTGCAGTAAATTAATTCTGGGAACTTCTACACAATAGGCAATTTTGATATATCAAAAGCATGTGCAGTCACTGCAGTGTTCCAATTCATTAAACCAACTTACCTTCAAGACTACATGTAAGGTTGCAATTAGCCCAGTGCACCTAGTGCCATTAATCATCAAAGTGGCAATCACTTCAGTCAACCGTGTTAAAGTAAAAACAAAATAACACGCACCATATTCCTCTGGTTAAGGTAAGTAAACATTAAAAAATTTCAGAGAGAACAGGGGGTGCTCTTATTTGGGATCTAAGCAGATAACCTGAGGAATATGGTACTATTTTATACAGTGATAAAAGTTGGCTCCCTCCATTACAAGGGAAACACATACCCACATCTATTTCAATTGATGGCTCACATCTATATTTGCAGTCAGCTGTTGGTAGTTGTGATATGGAAAATTCAATGAAAGTGGGCCCTTCCACTACTGAGGAAACAAATACCCAAGTCTATTTCAATTGATGGCTCACATCTATATTTGCAGTCAGCTGTTGGTAGTTGAGATATGGAAAATTCAATGAAAGTGGGCCCCTTCCACTACAGAGGAAACTCATACCCAAGTCTATTTCAATTGATAGCCAACATCTATATTAGCAGTCAGCTGTTGGTAGTTGAGGTATGCCAGCATTCTGGGCTTCAACATCTGATTCTCTGGATTTTCCATTATACACTGCAGGAGTTCTTCAGCTTGTTTTCTCAAAGCGGCGAGCTCATCCATGCTCTTGCGATTTTCCTTTATCAAGGTTGCCGTTTTCATTGTGAGCGCTAAAAGGCCTGATTGCTTCAGAGCCTCGGCAGTTCGTACAAAGCGCTTGCGCGATTCGTGCATATCTCGACGTTTCTGTTTTTTCGTCCGCTTCACCACGCTGCGGTCGCCCTCTCCGGGATGAGCAGAAGCTGATTGGCTGTGCTGTGTGGGTGTGCTGTAGGTGTGCAGGGATTGGAGGAGCTCTGGAGGGGCAGGAAGGGGCTCTGGCTGTGGGAGGATATGGACCAGCTGGGCCGGTGGCGCCATCAGAGTCTGGTGGTTAGCACCTAAGCTGATCGCTCCAAATCCTACAGCTCTGTGTTTTTCTCCCTGGGAAAATACAGAAAACAATCAAATACACATACCTCTGAGAAAGAAAAGAGAGAAACAGGCAGAGAGAGAGAAACAGGTAGAGAGAAACAGGTAGAGAGAGAGAGAGAGAGAGAGAGAGAGAGAGAGAGAGAGAGAGAGAGAGAGAGAGAGAGAGAGAGAGAGAGAGAGAGAGAGAGAACAGATAGAGAGAGAGAGAGAGAGAGAGAGAGAGAGAGAGAGAGAGAGAGAGAGAGAGAGAGAGAGAGAGAGAGAGAGAGAGAGAGGGAGAGAGAGCGAGAGAGAGAGAGAGAGAGAGAGAGAGAGAGAGAGAGAGATGAGAGAGAGAGAGAGAGGAGAGAGAGAGAGAGAGAGAGAGAGAGAAGAGAGAGAGAGAGAGAGAGAGGGGGAGGGAGGGGGAGAGAGAGAGAGAGGGAAGGAGAGAGAGAGAGGGAAGGAGAGAGAGAGAGAGTGTTAAGCATAGTTATGTCTAATATCTACATATAACAATGAGAATAAGCAGGTTATATGATGCAGAAGTGAAGAGACTCTTGGTCAGAAAACTTCCAAGCATTAGAATTCTCACCCAGGAATTGATAAAAATGGGAAAGTGGCAAATGTTATTGTAACAAAAGTGTGACTTACACTTGAAGTTCCTTGCATGATGGTGGCTAAAAAGAAAAGAAAAACATAAACATACGTGATTGTTAGTATTACACTGTAGGGCTGGGCTCGATTGGCAAGACATCGAGCGCTCGAGAAAGTCTCATGATCGATACTCAACACCTTCTGACATCGAGAGACAAACTCGATACACTCCCCCCTAACCCAACCTCATTTGAACCACTACCTAACAGTTTAGTCCCCCCAAAAAATTCACAGGAGCCTACCTTGTGCTTTTATTTCTCAAAAAAGATTGCGGCGCTAAGGCAGCCGCCATTAAAACTGCACTGCGATAGACACTATCGCGCACGGTAACGCTTGGAAAAGTGTGGTGAGGGCCACGCTAAATATTTTACATGGTGCTGGTCCGGCCCCCACCACACTTTTCCAAGCACTTACGCGCGCGACATAATCGAATCGAAAACATCGACATCGAAAAAAATAGTCAATTAATCGGATCGAAGCCCTATTACACTGTATCTTTTGCCTAGATGCGAGTGAAGCGCCATAATGAGGGTCCCTTCCTGCCGGCTCTAATAAACAATTTTACAGATCTTGCCATGACAACATAACTCAAAAAGAAATACACACCAGCAAAGACAATTGAAAAAGAGAAAAATTAACAGCCACATTTGACAAGTCAAAAAATGAAGAAGCAAGAATCCATTTCTAGTTTGATACACTATGAATTCAAATTCTTTCTGTACTGTATGCAGCTTTGATTTGGAGTGCGAGAAAAAGCTAGGCTACTGAAAAACACACTACAGGTGAACTTGGATATGACGGACCACTGTACGACGGATTTTTGCGTATGACGGACAATATGCTTGGTCCCAGTCCGATGCATATCAAGTATTAGTAATATGTATACGACGGATTTTGCATACGACGGACGGACCAATTTTCCTGGTCCCATTGAGTTCATCATATCCAAGTTCACCTGTATTTCTGCCCAGTGGGGCTTAATTGGATTGGGTCTTAATTATTAATGACTTAAAAAGTGTATTTTCTTTCATATAAACTCGCATATATTTTCAGATTTTGTGCCCCTTTAAGAAATTACTCTCCAAAATCTTAGGGTGTCCTAAGGGGTTATTTTAAGGGTTTGGGTGTCCAAAAGACTTAAGACTTAATTGGCTAAGACTATGCTCTGCCCTATGGGGTCCATGGAGCCTTACCTGGCTCCATGAAGGGGAAGGGAGAAGCAGGTACAGCCGGAGGAATAACTTTGGAGCTGCTCTTCCCGAGGCTGCTTGATTGATGAGAGGGACCTGCAGAGGGACTGGGCTCGCTTAGACATCTCTCAGGGGGTTTCACAGGCACCTTTTCAGATGGGACTACACTTAGGTCACCTAAAAAATGAAAGGATTCAGGATAAGATAAGTCAGTAAAAGAAGAATGTGGAATAAAGATTTGTTTTAGAATATCATGAGAATAACACCATTTTAACAGGAGCAATACCAGAGGTATGGCACAGTTATATAGCATTTTTGAAAGGGAAAGCAATTCTATGTCCCCTTCGTTCATCAAATGGGCTGGCTGCACATTGACGTCTTTTCCTTAAATCCATACAATTTTACCAAATGAGTGAGATAGGAGCATTTCTTTCAAATTAAAACCCTCCGATAGCAACTGTCAACCAATATCTATATGAGTAGAGTTGTCCATTGTCCATAAAGACCCTATATAAGCTTTAGATTTATAAACATAATTCAAAACATGATTTAGGTCTTACCATCTCTTTTTCCATTAGGTGCTGACGACACTGGTACTCTATGATGCATCTGCAGCTGGTTCCTTTGGGAAACCATCTCCTGGGCATTCCTGGTTTCTCCCTTTAACTATTCTCTCAATGGGACAACCTGTCAAAACAATAAATAACCAGCATATACAGAATAATATTTTGGGCGATCAAAGGCATCTACCTATCATTGCACAGCTGAACTTATGTTGGTCACATCTGGTTTATTTTGGTCACAGGCAACCTCAATCTATTTTTTGAAATAATGAAATATATTACAGCAAAGAAATTTTAAGTGGTTAAAAATCAAATACTGTATGAGAAAAAGGGATTCAGCAGAAACAGTCTGCAGTGTGCACATCCCAGACAGACAGGCCACTAGCAATAACAACCTGGAGTGTATTGATCATACATCATTTGGTTGACTGCATGAAAACACACGCCAGTGCCTGGCAGTAGCAACAATAAAAGGTAGCATTGATCACACTTGTGAGTGTAATATTTTACATATATGAAGTGAACAACAACTTGAAATTCTAGTTTTAATGGTGTATCATGTACTTAACCTTACTGTGCACAGACATATCACAATCATTTGTAAGCTTGAGTTTGGGGCCATGTAGGTCAACCAGTGACAGGGCAGTGAATGTAAGTGGCGACCAAGTAGTGCACTTGGTCAGTTCAGGCATGAGGTATATAGAGGTGTCAGCATAATATGAGTTTATTTTGTGGTATACCTCAAAGTATGGTTTAATACAAAATAAACCCATATTGCACTTCAGAATTTTTACTGTTGCATAATTTGGTTGTTAAGTTAAAAGGTTCAGATACTGTCATTTTCCCTTTATATTGATCAATATTTGTTTCTTACTTTTCAGAATTTAAATGCTATGGTTTTCAGGCAGATTGGGTGTCTATGTGACTATGTTTTGCATGGACCCTCTGATATAATCAACATACAGGCTACTATTCTAGGGATGTCGAATAACACTCTTTAAGCCCCTACTGAAGCACCTCAACAAATCGTTTGGTATGTGGTAAGTGGAGTTGAAACAATGTACCTACATCTGTCATGATACTATTACTATGTTGCAGTATTTACCCTGGAGGACTGCTTCATGAGATTGGACAAAGCCATGTATTTGTTGTTTAAATAATAGCACAGACCATTGCACAGATGTCATATTAAGTTAAATCCTATGATTGAAGCAGATAAAGCTCTAATACTGATACAAGGTTGTTGTTTATTATATTAAGCAGTTGCAGTGTTCGTACTGTGGCGCTGTGTCCTCTTTGTTGTGGCTGTTAAACGTGAGCTCTTTTGGGGCCACCTGTTTTATTGTGAACTACTTAAATACACTCTAAATGCACAACTTGCATAGAAAAGTAATATTTCAGTCTTTAACGATGAGGCTAATAAAAATTATGGGTTCTAAATAAATTACTTAAAAACACATTTTTCAGGTAATTCTGCCCTTAGACACATCCCCCTCCCTAGGTGTCCATTTTATTGAATTTGAGGCTACCATTTATTTTTTGTTGGTTAATTTCCACAGTACTGGGGCCGGTTGCATTCTCTTCAACAATAGCATCTATTGTTGTAGACAATCAAGTTGAGCCTTGAGCCTAAGTTTGAGCCTGAGTCACGTTGGTGCAACCGGCCCCTGGCCCCTTTTCACATTTTTACTAGCCCAAATATTTTCACCTACCTACCATAATACTTTCATATGGAATCCAGGAACTTGGAGCTTTCATTTTGTGTATAATTGTTATTATTGTTATTATTGAATGACTGAAAAAAATCCCTTTTAGAAAATCATCATGTTTTCCTATTTTCAGGTAGGAGATACAGTTTTTAGGGCTGCGTTACTGGGTCACATACTTATGCTGGAGACTTCTAACTTTTATGGTGTTTCAACAACTCCTATGGGGTAAATGAAACTATTCCTGGAAAGATAATTGGGTTTCTTGTTTTTTGGACATTAGCATGTCATTTTTTAAAATTTATACAAAAATGCCAATTCCATTATCCTAACCATGAGTCCATGACATGTTCAAACTGCCCTATCCCCCTCAATTTTCATCCTAGAAAGATACTACTTATATTTTTTGAATCCTGAAGTGACGTATTTTCAAATGATATGTCGTCTGTCAGTATTGAATGATGTTTGAAAAATGGTCTGCTGTTCCTAAATATATGCTATTTGCAGGCAAATACTGAAATAGCCAGCAACACTAGCTAGGCGATCTGCTCTATTGATCCCTAGTAAAACAATAGTAAACAACGGCCTTGTATCATAATCATAGGAAACTGAAACTCTGATACAAGCCTTACATTGTCGTTATCAGCCTACCACTCCTATCTACGGTTATATAAAGATAACAGGCCTTGAACTTATGGTACTGAATGCGATTGATCTACTATGAGAACCGATATGCACTACTATGTTAATTTTTGTGCTGACAGCACTGCTGGCCTACTTTTTCAGCATGACATTGATCAGTTGATGATTGTCACAAAATATCCAAAAATCTAAACGAATACGGATGGAAAATAGCCTGTTATGTCATACTGACAATACTTAATCGTCAGATCACTTACTTTACCACGAATTTAGCTATATACATTAGTCTCTTCCACGACTACGGTGGAGTCATTTAGGTCCTTCTACCAATCCAAAACAGCACTGGAAGGCCTTTCTTGCAGTGCACAGGCACGGGTGTTGGTGTGTAGATCAACGTGACCCAAATACGCTCGGTCATGTGATCAAAACAAGAGATGTAATTGGCTTAAATCGTGATCAAACTACAACGGTGGAGGAGGGGCAGGTACCCCCCTGAAACCATAATATTTTACCTGGACTGTGTTTGGTCATCTAAGATAAAAAGTTATAGGGATATGAAACGGAAGGTAAACCAAGCAATTGGTGCTAACAGGGAACATGTAGTACATGGAAGTAGTAGGTATTCAGGTGTCTGCTGTTAATTACAATGATAAGGGCCGACTTTAAAAATGTTGTTGAGGGGGGCGTAGGGGTTCTTTAATAGATATTCAAGGTGGGGCCTTTTGAGAAAAAAAATCATTGGTGAAGGAGGCTGAAAATCGGATCGTTCTGACCCCACACAGTCCTCTCTCTAAATATAGATATAATATCGGTTATTGGATTTTAAAACTAAAAAATGCCAGTAAAAGGGTGACAGTTTTAGATAGATATTTCCAAAAAAGATATATATGTTTAGCCAGAGAAATGTCTTCATACTCTCAGGTTTAGCTGATGCAGGGATATTAAGGCAGTTTAAAAAAAACAATCGTTCAGTGGAAGAGTTTATAGAGGGGTATGTTTAAATGTATTATATTGCGTGAAGATGCCTTTATCTGAAGCTAATAGTAATGGTTAATTGAATGTGTAAAACCATGGAGACGCTTACCTTAACAATGTACCTGTAGGTGGCCCCACGTTAGCAAACGGTTCCCTTTTTAATTATTTTAAATGATTTTTTTAAATTTAGAATTATACGTGTAATTTGATTTTTATTTCAAATACACTGTATCTACATATATGTATATGTCCGTTTAGTATACACAATGTATCATATATAGAACATTTAAAACCAATACAAAAAAATAAATAATCGGCAATAAAAAGTAAATTCGCTAAATTGTTGAAGGCGAGTTGAATATCGTGCTGTGACATGGAAATGTGGTCCGATATTCACACCTTGTGATTAAGAATTTATACTAATTCTGGTAACTCAGAGAGGCCATTTGGTCTTATGCAAGGGATATGGATGATAATCTTCACAAATTAAACCCTGTTGTGTAAAATGTTTACTGACCTCATGCTACCTCAACAGAATGATAGGTATGAATCATAGTTTGCGATGGCGATAGGGGTTTAAAATAGTGCGACAACCACATTGACCATGGACAGCCCTGCATGTATTTCATGACACTTTTGATATAACTTTATCTTGGGCTTGTTGAGACAATCATCTTAAGGAATGCGTTTCAAGACATGGTAGTATTATTGAATTAGAGCACGCTCTCTTCCTAATTTATCGCATTTCTCTTTGGTTTTCGTTTCTTTTTAGCTGTTGTTGATAAAACGTCACTTAAACCTGGACACAATGCTAGGAGGCTAGACAAAACATCCCCAGTCGGACAAGGCTTGATCTTTAATTCAAGTAGATGAGCAGTGGGAGTTCTGGTTTGTTATTTGTCAACACCTTTACCAACAGGGTGTTATTTCATGTTCTTAAATAATATGCATTTTTACCCTCTATATTAAAAACACATTTTCAGAAGAAATCAGTGGTTCTCTGCTGACTCTTCTCCAGTCATTTAAGTTTTGGCCTCGAAATGAAATGAAGAACCAGCTCTTAACACTTCCCAACAAAAGTATGACAGAAGAACAGTTATCAACAAACAAGTGAATATATAGATAAAAATAACATAAGACTACCTAATTTCAAATGTGTTTTGATATCGTGGCATACGCAAAGTAAATAATTTTCAAAAATGTGACACAATCACGGTCTGACAAATGCGGAACTGTGGTCAATTAATATTCACGAGCGGCTATATAAAAGGTGGGAAGACGTCCTCAGAGGTGTAGAGAGTACTTAATTCCGCAATGTGGCAAAAAAGAGAATATTTCTTTAGAATATTTCTTTCAATAGAAATATTCTAAACTAGTTACGATATTGATAAAGTTATAGAAGAACAGTTTTATTTAATTAGATAACTTGCAAAACTAAAAATTTGTCAACTACTCTAAGCAGATTACTGTATTCCGATCTACTTATAAACAGATAAATAGTCCCAAGAAAGTGTTACCAGTCAAAAGTAACAAGAATGACAGAAATCAGCAGATTAACAACAATAACACTTTAATTACACTAGAATAATACACCAATACCAACAACATTACCCTCTCCTTGTCAGACATTCTTCACTAATTTTGTGAAAAATCTAGCAGTATGTTCTACTGTTTTTATTCCATTTTTGAGAAGTTTGACAAGTAATCTTCAAAAGTCCATAAGCAACACAAGACTAAACTCACACCTGCCAATTGCCCTCTAGTGAGACCTCCTCTGATGCAATTCTCCAACAAGTCTGCTCTCTGGTACTCATGCAATTACCCCTTTATATAGGCAACTCAAAGCCCCAGAAGGCTCTAGATTTCAAGAATGTCCATAGCACTGTCAATCACAAGTTCCCCAACTAAGGAAGAATGACTCAACCCCTTCTGTGCCAAAACTCCATGATCAAGACACTGTAATAACTGAATGATGCAATTATATTGTCCCCAATAACAATATTAACACAATCAATTGCCACTTGGGCATAACAGTACTAAGTACTTTTTGTCATGGTAAAAGTTTGTTTAATAGGTCATAAGGGGTAGGGATTTTTTACTAATTGAGGTATCTATTTCTCTAAGTTTGTATAAAATGATCACATGGTCGGCACCATAGTGAAAATCTAGGAACTGATTTCAAATCTGCTCTCGATTTGGTCAATAATATTAATAGTTATTGAAAATAATGTTTAAGACCCTCTAATAGAAAAATACAAACACAAACACACAAAAAGTGCATACAGCAGTCGATAACGAAGTCAGTAGGGAAGGGAGAAAAAATGGAACAAAACAGTTCGGAAGATACACGATAATTGCGAATCTGTCGAGGCGAAAACAAACATTCACTTTTATTTTATTTTTCTATGAATTTGCGAATATTTTCAAATATCAACACATTTCTTTGAAAATGAAACAAACATGTTAGTTTTATAATTACCACCAATGTATTAAATCATACATATATACCTTATTTGTAAACATTCAAAGTATACAGTGCCAACATTTAATTCCTGCATTAAATGCGCGGACAGCCCAGGCAAAATACACTGCCGCACGCCAAATCGCCACCAAGTCTACTGGGTATGGATGCATGGACGTAGTTACGCGGACCATTGATGTGCTTGGCTCATTTTTTGACATGTTATCCAGGGGTGATTGTACAACCAAGCACTGGCAGACGCCCTATCGACTGTCGCAGGAACTAAGTGTCTGTACTGTATTTAAACTGTCTAATAAAGATCTTTAAGCAGTGTTTTGCTACATAAAGAGTCAGATGAACAGTTAATGGATGAGTCAGTCCCTCACTAGAAGAAGACCAGTCACACTCTATGCGCAGCATGACAGGGAAAGTGACGTAAAACGACATAGGTGCAAATGTGTTGATGGATTTCGCATCAAATTACGGAGAGAAATTGACCGATACTACATTAAATATGAACATAATTCAAAGATGAGGAGTTTTCTACACAAGGGTATCAATCGAAAGTATGGTACATGTATAATCTTGTCGAAATTAGTGGTTGTGTATATAACCTCTCTACCAGGCGTTTATATAGATAGTTATAGAAAATTATTTGCAAAGTAAAAAAAGTCCTCAAAATATCCAACGTGCCATTTTATGCAAACTGAATTAAGCCGCTATGTAAAAAAACGAAAGTCTGTTATTTACCGTTTCTTAATCATTTTTGCAGATGACAGAACACTACTATGTAAACTATACTGAACATATATAGCCAGGATAAATGCAGCTTCTTGAACAGCCTCGAAACTATGATTGTCCAGTTATCTGTAAAAACTGAGACATGGTGAATTTCGCACAGGGTCCGCTTAATATTCGTAATAATTGATCGTAGGACACCTTAACAACCTTTTCAAAGCAAATCGTTTTCTACACATTTCCTTGATATCAATGCTTTCTTTAGAAATGGAATCCAAGGGTATTTTGACGCCCCTAGTAGCGACTGGAGGAACTATAATATATACCTTACCTTTGGACATGTCCTGTCCTGTCCTCTTGTTTTTTGTTTTTATTTGTTTGTGTTATTTTGTCATTTTCAGATATTTCGATTTCCGTTGTGGTTAATCTTTTTCTGTGGTGTGTTTTGGGGTCAGTTTTTTCAGGGAGTGATGGAAGTCCCTTGTTTTTTGTGTGTTTGTTTCAGTGACTGTGATCAATGTCTCTGGTTTGTTTGAAGAGAATTTGGTCATGGTCTGAGTGGGAAGTTTTAACAGTTTACCAGTTCACACAAAAAGAGCCAACCTAAGGCACCTTTCATCTAACACACAATTAAACTTACTACTATATGTACTTTAAATTTGGGAATGACTTTACAAAAATATTTGAAGGAGAGTTGTGGTAATGTTTTGAATAACATTTTTCCTTGAAATATTTCTCCAACTTTGCTTATGTCTGCAAGATTTCATCAAAATTGCCAGGCTTTTTTTGGCCGCTGAAAGCGTTCATGGGTTAAGATCATAATCACTTAAGGTTCCCTAACCAGCCAAGGTTTCCGATTTCATATCCAAGGCAAGGATAAAATTAAGGGAAAGCTTAGCCCTGCAGAGAACCTACAGAATTTTGAAACAGAATATCGATGTAAACTGAGCCTGAATTCTAGCCTAGATAAGAGTGATCAGGACAGGGCATGCACATAAGTACACTAGGCTCCTAGTCAATGAAGCATTGCCTTTCTCTTCTGAGTTGACTAACCCGAGTGTGGCGTAGTGCCAACCATGACAGATAGATGGCACCATACCCTTCTTCATATCTCTGGCTATACTCAAACTGAGTCCTCGATTCCCCTGGTGAGTTAACCCTTTAGCTGCTGGTGGCTAATTTGGTCAATACAAAATAATGTGAAAAAAGCTTAAAAAAATGACTGAAACCCTGACAAATGGGTACTCATATATTAGTACTCAATGCAAGCTTTCTAATGAATACCAGCATGCAAGGATTTAGATGATTTTCAAAGTCTTTTGAGTTCTCATGCTTTAGATTAAAGTAGTCTCAGCATTGAAAGGGTTAAATGTAAATGAAATTGGCCACGTTGGCCACCTAGGCTGACTGGTGCCTAGCAACAGAAAAACTAGAGAGACAAAAATACATATGACAGCCTAGAAATCTAGGCTAACACAAAGGCAACAACAGGTGTTCCAATCTGTTTTCTATAGGCGGCCATGTTTTTGCTGTAGCTCAGGGCGCTATCAGATTAAAACGAGTGTGATTATTGTTATTCTGCCTTTCTGGGTTATCATGATGTTGGCACTAGGTCAGTCATCACTAACTTGAACTCCAGCTCTCAGTTATCAACCCATACGTGCTTGAATGTCCTTATGGAATTGTCATAGATATTCCAAAATACTTATGAAATTAGCTCTGAAGGAGTGGTGAAAGTTGAGCGCTGATCAACATTTTGCCTTCAAAATATTTCTCCAAATAAACTTGGGTCACAGCAATATTGGTTTTCCAAAATCCCCAAATAAGTATGTAACCCCATTTTTGGGGCAATGCAGTCTTGCATGCTTAGGATTTATCATTCTCATGCCTAGTTTTCCAAAATCCCCAAATACTAGGTAACCCCTCTTTTTGGGGTGCTGCAGTCTTGCATGGAAGCCTAGGTGATGATCTGTAATGTGTGATCTCTTAATCCGCTAAATGATGGCCTGGAGAGTCAGAGTTGATCTGATTAAGGGGGAAAGACCTCAAAATTAACCTTTACTCATAAATAAACCCCACAAGGCACCTGTTCCATTCAATCATTCTCTATATTTTCTGTTACTTTTCAACTGAGCCCCACCTTTTTACTATCTAGGCCTTGCATTGAAACAGTACTTGTCACATATGAAGTGTGTTAGAATCACGGGGGTACGTATATAATGGATATACAAAAAAGTTGTTTACTCTTTAGCTACCAGTGGCTAATTTGGTCAATACAAAATAATGTGAAAAAAGCTTAAAAATGACTAAAACCCTGGCAAATGGGTACTCATTAGTACTCAATGAGAGCGTTTCGATGAAGACCAACATGAGAGGGTTTAGATGATTTTCAAATTTCTTTGAGTTGTGCCTTAGACAAAAGGAGTCTCAGCATTGAAAGGTTTAAGGAAATTGTGACAAACATGCAATACTTGTTTTACAATTTCTTAATACTAAGATTGTACGTCATTTAGATATGAAAAGAAATGCAAAAATATTTTGACCATCATGTATTGGCTTTAGAATGACCTCTCTATGGCTTCTTATCCTTTATATGGTCACAAAAAATACAAGAATATTCATTTTTATAGTATTTATTCAAATTTAAGGAGACATGCGCTCAGGAACATAACAACTTCATTTTTATTCAAATCAAGGAGCATCAAAAAGAGTTTCCAATGCCTTAACCCAACCATAACCAGTAAATGCAATCTTACAAACATTTAGAAAGAAGTTCCTAAATAAATAATATCAGCTCATTCAGTATTCAAGGCTTGTATATAAATAAGCTTTTTTCATGTGTCCATAAAGCGGTCCTTCAGAGGGGAACAACTGAGACAGCCACAATCCAGATGCAGGGAACCAGTAAGAAAAACTTGCAATTCTTCAAAAGTGAAGCAGGTACACAGCGAGTTTGTTGAACAGTATGCTGTTATGCAAAATGCCCATCGGTGACCACAATACCGTAAAATCTCAGAAATTCAAACCACCCTAGGAATTTGGGCCATATAATTATTTTGCAAAAAAATCAATGGGAAATCTGGGCAACCCTTGATCTATCGCCAGATGCCTTTTCACAAAATATGGATCTAGCAGTAAATCTTGCTGATACAACATCATGGTATTTTCAAAAAACATGGGTCACCCTGATCCTATAAAATTGGAATTACTAAAAAGTATCCCAAATGACAGAGAATTCATGGTAGGAGCACTCCATCATCAGATGCGCATATGATAAATTAGCTGCAGGACTGAAGAACCAGGATGAAACCAAGCGATGAAGGATGATGAAGAATGGGATGCTCAATCAAACTCCCCAGAGAGACATGAACTAGCTATCCAACACACTGTCCAACCAGTCCTCCAAATTGCCTTGATCTTGACTCTGAGAATCTGAAACATTGAATATGAGAATTACAGATTAGTAAAACATTTGAGAAGGAAGGATTATCAAGTGTAGTACTTAAAGTGAAATAGAAAACTCAACTTATAAGAGAGTCCATATTTTGCGTAACGATCCTTTTTTCGATAATAGCAGATTGCAAAATTTGTGTGTGGTCCGTCACCGAAAGCGTCATCAGAGTAGTAATATTCTAATTCATGTACTAATCTACCAGATATTCAGATATTGAACTTATGTGAATGCACGGAAGTATTTGAACAAAAACTGTAAATTTTCCACTGTAATAATATCTATATTCAAATAATCGGGAAATATGTTTCATTTTTTTGTATTCAATGTACTCTCTCATTTCTAGTCCCTTGTGTCCACATTTACCTTTATTATTTGCACTATTTGAGATTGATGACAGCTCTTGACCTCTATCACACACTGGATGAGGGTGATTCTCCTCTTCCTTGCTTGAGGTTCCTGAAGAAAAAAGTTTTATCAGTTGATCATCAGTCAGGGAAATGATACCAGGAGATATGGTAAAAAAAATTGAAATGAAATTGAAAAGTTCAAAAGCTGGATAAAATTTTACAAACCAAATCAGGGTTAAACTGTTCTTTTTGAGATATTGTTCTTTATTTCTATGAGTTCAGGTTAGTGAAAATGATTTACTTTCCTTTAACAAAAGCATTGCAAATGTGTAACAGAATTGAGGGAATGGAAATGATTGTTGTCCTACTGGCAAATACAGAATTGGGGTTTAATTTTGGACAGGAAGGTAGAGCAATTCTTTTGCATCCAAAATCAGCAGGTGGTATCATTATGAACATATATATTTGATAAACCCTGAAAACAGGGGTGTTTCGCTGCCTCTACCCACTAAGTGAGGAAAATATGTCAACCCTTCTAATGCTAAGATTACTTTCATCAAATACACAAGAACACATTTTTTTTTTATTAAAATCATCTTAACCCTATCATGAAAGGTGATCTGACTGTCCATTTATTCAAGCTAGTTCCACACAGATGCCAAAATGTCCTCCACTCAACTAGCGTGTATTCATCTCAGGGACACAGTGTTTTTTTTTGCTCCATAACAGTATATCTTTGCTCTAGACCAGGAATAAGAAAATATTTGTGGAAAATAAATTACAATGGCTGTAGAATAGGAAATTAATCCGAGTGGTTTATTCTGCCAAACTTTTCCCAGTTTGGTATAATAAGTTGGATGCATTATTCCTGTCATTAGAATATCAACCTTCAATATTGGCTTTTCAGAATAGAAAATCTCGGAAAAAAACGAAAATCACAAATTTGGTTAATTTGCACTTCGGATTAATGTCCCATTCTACAGTATAATACTTACCTGTAGTTAAATGTGTTGATGAATGATTTGGCATATTATGAGATGTGCTCTCAAGCTTGTCCTGGCTACTAGTCGGTGCATCTAAGCTCAACAGAAAGTCTAGGTCATCTTCTCCTTCTATACAAGGACCCTCACTCAACTTCCCATCTGTGCTACTGTCCACCTCAGTCACAGGCTGTTCTTTTACAGGAGAATGATTGAGACCAGAGATTTTGCGTCCTTTATTTGATTCCTCTAACACTTTAAGAGGATGCGGGTCACTTTGTGCTTGCGGGTCATTTTCTATGGTGACAGATTCAGTAATCGTGGTTGGTTTTAAAGGAAGAACTTGTGCTTGTCGTTTGTGGATCACTTGAGAGCTGGATTTTTCTATCAGCTCCTCATATGCAGATCTGTGCTTTCTTGCTTCATCCTCAAACTGAGCAACGGTCTCTTTCTGAATAAAAATAACTACAAATTATATAGCTGTATGGAAGATATGAAAAAATCTTTACAAAATGTATTTGAATTATTCATTTATTAATTGTTTGCTGACTTTTGTGAGACTCAATTATCAGCCAGTAGTCTAGATTGGAGAGAAAAATATTAAATTAAACCTCTAGTATACAGTGTTCAAAATGACTCTTCATTGCCAATGGAAACTCATGAAATTTCTTGCCAGGCCTAAACGCTAACTAAAAATGTTACTGGACCCCTTAGGACCAGTATCACCTTAATGATCCTACATTTTTCTTTAACATAACAAGAATAAAATTTGCATGAAATTCACCAACAACATTTATTCTTATTCATTTGATCTTAATTTAATTCAAAAACATTTGGGGATATTCTTGAGGGGGAAATTGTAAACAAGAATGTCCCCAACTATTTACTGGCCCTGTAGGACCAGTTGAGGTCTTTTTCTACTTTTTCTGCTGCTTTAGGGAATTTTTACTGGCCTGGGGCCAGCGGTTTATTGTTAGCATACCACTGCCAGTCTGCTAGGTTGGAAAGAAAAATATTAAATCAAACCTCTAGTATACAGTGTTCAAAATGATTCTTAATTGCTTATGGAAACTCATAAAATTTCTTGCAATCTCTTTTAAGTGTTAGCTTAGATGAATAAAAAAACAAGTGGATACGAAACCAGCTGGTAAACCTGAATAGGCTGACTGAGACAAATAGCCCAAAAGTTGCATTCTGCGCATATTGGTGTGCAAGTTTTTTTGTAATTTAAATGAAACAAGAGCCCTCATTGTCCTTGTCCCCTAGTGAAGCCAGATTTGAGAGCCCTGCCATAGCCAGGCCACGCTATAGCGCATATAGTATAGTAATTGGAATCTCGCTACATCTCCATTCTTTTATTCATCTTAGGTGTTAGTGATACACTTACTGAGAAAAGAGAGGTATCTAAATTGAGCCTCTGATGGAGAGGAAGACAGGAGACTGCAGCTGCCAGCTCGGCAACATCGATTGACAGCAAGTGATGGCTTTCTCCTGCCCCACTATCCTCCCACTCCTCTTCATCTCTTAAACGCAAACCACTCCTTGGAGTAACTGCAATGGAAAAGGACTGAATTTTGGCATCTTCATATAATTCCAATGACATTGTATGAGGATATTATGCCTCATTTTCATAAATTCATACATGTTTATGGTTTGAAATTGGAATATATTGTGGCCCTCCTTATAAAATATGATGCCTAAAAATTTTACATTCCTCAATTTTTGGCACCCAATTTTAAAATCCTGACAATGACCTTGTATGTCAGAAAGGGCGCTAAATTAAATATCAACTATTATTTATTATCAATTATTATTACCTATTATTATGCGCCTTTGAGCATGTTTATATGGAAAGGGCGCAATATCAAATGACAATATTATTATTATTATCATTATCAATTATTATTACCTATGATATCTTGGAGCTTTGCAAAGTCGGCTCCCTTGCTCACTTCCTCCTCTGGTGGTTCTCCTAATGGGTCCTCGCCATACCTCTCCCAGTTACTGACCACCTGTCTCTTACGGAACACTGGACGTGACGCCCCAGCTTCTTCCTGCTATAACAAAAACATCTTCAGGTGCATTTCGGACAAGCTGACCACAAGTCCTTAACTTGCCCCGCTTGAATATCTATCATTAGAATGAAAATTGAGAGGTACATTCATTGAATCCTAACAGGATTGTTCTGTAGAGTAATTAAGGGTAAAGGTGGAAATAAAATGGGCGAGAAGAATATACAGAAATAACATCAAACTTAAAGTTTAAGAAATTTTCAAATGCCTCTATGTTAAGGTTGCACGAGGTAATTTTGCTATCAAATTGGCAGGGCCACCTGAACACCTGGCGGGACTATCTGGTCTGCAGTCCAACTTGCCCTGCCTGACTACCTGGGTTGGCCGGCTACTTTTGAGCCCTGCCAACCCCCCCCCCCCCCCTTTGGCAGTGGTGAAAATAGACAGTGGACCACCGGTCCGTTTCTACCAAAAATTTGAATGGGCTAGTAAAAGTCTATGTTTACTTGCCCAGAAATTCTGCTAAATATTCTGACCACATTAATTTAGTAAGCACACATCCAGTTTCACATTTCATTAGATTACAACTGTCACAATTCATAAATTAACCACAATTAAGCATAAATGTTCAGTTATGAAATGGCTGTTGGCTACCATTCTGTTATCAAAGTGATATGGACCACTAATTTTTCTGGTGGACCACTAAACTATTCATTTTGATGGACCGTTTGACCACCAAGGCTTAGCAAACTGTTTTCAGCACTGCTTTGGCCTATATTTTTACCCAAAACACCCAATCCCTGTCTCCCCCCCCCCCCCCCCCATTTACTTATCTTAGAATCCTTTACCCTTTACATTGGTTGTACATATCATCTTTATATTTATTCAATTTTTTGTCCCAAAAAATTTGTATTGTCCCTACATTGCCTATCCTACGATTGAAGCAAGCTCTATATATGGAAGGTGGAGGATGAGGAACATGTAATAATGGAGATGGTGGGAAGCATTAGAGGAGAAAAAAGTCTCCTATTAACAGGACTGATTGGAGAACCCTGCACCTGGGAGTAGTAGACAGGGAGTGGGTACTGTGCATGCATCATCAAATATCGCTGCCTCTCTATGAGTCATAGATAACATGTGTACCCCCAGGATTGGCTGCCTGCTGAGCCCATCTCCTTGGCAACCTATCTGACCTAGATATAGGCAGCGAAAAGAGAGAAGGCTCTGGATTGCCAACTCACTGTCTACTACTCTCAGCCTCTTTCTGAAAAAATCACGTCACCAATACTTCCCCAGTCTACACCGCGTAACTCAAAGCGTACACACTCTAGGTACTAGCATGCTGTGCCTATGGGGTTGCGGATCAAGGGGATGTATCTCTCTGCCTGCCCAGAGCTGGCTTCAATCATATTTTTTCCCCAAATATATAATAAGCTTCTCCATGCTATAATAGCCATTGACACCTCTTCAGGTATAAACTGTGTTGGAAACCCAATACCTCCGGAGGTCTGATGCATCTCGCAGCCAAGCTTGTTTATAAATATACCCATTCTAAGATGTCTACCTGGCTTTATTTAGTTCTATATTGGCTCACCAGGCGGCCAGCATAGGTTCATTAGGATTTATGATTTTGACGTACCACCATTGGCGCCATCTATCACCAGCCTCTGAAATTAACACCTGAATGTTGAGCAAAGGCAAAGCTGAAGTAAAATACAGACTAGGGGCTAGTCAACTCGCAGTCCAGCATTTGATCTGCGGCCCTCGGCAGTAAGATGCATCAGACCTCTGTTATCGTTAGCAAATAGACCTACAGAGGCTCCCTCCGAATCTGATACGGGTTTCGCTTGTTTCTGACTTTCTGCTTTTCCTCCGGACTCTCCTCGCGGTTCTTTTCCTTTCTGTTTATTTTCCTTTTCCCCTTGAACTTTCTCTGTTTTCAACCCATGTTTTTTCTTGTATTGGTTGCTTTTCTTCCTCTTGTGGTCGTCTGGTCTCATTTCAGGGTATCACGAATATTGTCAACCAATTTAAATATAAATAAATTCTTCCTGGTTAAGGTAACACATGAATGGAGTTTCAACAGCTCAGCTAGCAGAAGGAGTGCATCACGTTAGCACTTAAGTTGTTTTTCACATGCCTTCCTCTTAGACTGATAAAAGTCTATGCTGGCCCACCGCTAAAACATGATGAGCTGTGATCAATAGCCATAAGCTGATAAGAACCCTCTATGCAACTGCAAGCAGTCTAACTAGTTGTAGCTAAAATGAAACGAACCTGTCCAAAATCGTAGCACGACTCGTTTAGTATGTACATGTGGGGATTTGAACTCTAAGGCAGGGGTGAGAAACAGATAGAAGTCAGTGGCAACGCCTTGGACCACACGGCCATCGGGCAAGAGAGAGAGAGAGAGAGAGAGATAGTAAGAGAGAGAGGGAGGGAGGAGGGAGAGAGAGAGATTTAACACAATAAGATATTCTGTAGCAAAATGTCGATTTATTAAGCACAATCTTACATTTTGTTGCAACACTATAACAATTGTTCAGATCCGAGCAGAGGTGTATGTATGTATATATATATATATATATATATATATATATATATATATATATATATATATATATATATATATATATATATATATATATATATATATATATATATATATATATATATATATATATATATATACATATATATATATATATATATATATATATATATATATACATGTATATATATATATATATATATATATATATATATATATATATATATATATATATATATATATATATATATACATGTATATATATATATATATATATATATATATATATATATATATATATATATATATATATATATATATATATATATATATACATGTATATATATATATATATATATATATATATATATATATATATATATATATATATATATATATATATATATATATATATATATATATATTATTATAATCATTAGTTATCAACGGGTTTGGAGTATGATACAACTTATAT
>OZ012686.1:19987690-20065190 GCA_963942565.1 Maea johnstoni
TTTTCAACGGGATTAATCGAATTGAACAAGAAAATAGCACCTTGATAATCCAAGATGGCGATGATGTTTTAGCAACATGAATGGGTATGATACGACATGATATCAGTGCTGAGGTCCATGTGGTCCAATTCCTTTAAATTGTTGCGAAATGTTTTTATAAAATGTACTCCTATGTGATCAAGGAGCGCAATGGGATAGGCTAAGAATATCCTACATACCACTTAAGTTATATGGCCTTAGCAAGGTTTGAGAATTGCTATTTTTAACCTTTGTGTCTCTATATTTCGTGTAATACTTATAGTAAACTTCCATCAGAATGTAAATATATGGTACCTAAACCCAATCCAACTTTCTTCTATGAACGGTTTGGATGATTTACAGATCTATACCTAGCCTAATTTGTCTGCTATTATATGACCCTAATGCGCATTTACATATTCTAACATGTTTGGTATGGATGGTCTCCGGATCCAAACCTATAATTCCTTCTCTTCCTTTTGTCCTTATATGCTCCAAAATGCGCATATACACACTTGTAAATAAATGCACATCTTCTAGTATTGAGGTTTCATATTGAAGAACTACATTTTCTTGTTTGTTTTTCATAAACAAGCTAAAATCTAGAAAGATATTTCACGGGCAGATATTCCTTTGTATCTGAACCCTTAAATATTATGTATTATAGCGCACTGCTATGAAAATACCTAGGCTTGGAAAACACACTATGTACAGTGAGAAGCTGTTTCTGTGGCTTTAAAGTGGTCCCGGTTCACAGCAGGGAGCCGGGACCAAATCCAGAATGAGGCTCGAGAGCCGGGACCAAATCCAGAATGAGGCTCGAGAGCCGGGACCAAATCCAGTCTTAGCATCTACTAGAAAACATGATTTTTGTGTCATTTTCACAGAGTTGTTTGAATTTTTTATCCCCCAAACTCGCTACAATAGCCATTAAGACCCGCCACTGAGCATTGGTGCAGATTTATAGCCTCGCCGTGGGTGTTTGTTGCAAAGCTTCGGCCTTGGCGGCCTCAGCTTTTGCAACAAACACCTACGTCTCGGCTATAAATCTGCCACCAAGGCTCAGCGGCAGATCTTAATCCCTATATTAACGTTGTATTTCTTTAATTTTTGAACTATCATGTATCGTACTTTTACGCCACCGCGCGTAGTCAATAAACATACATACATTCACATCAACTATAAATGTTTGTAGAAATAAAGATTTTTCTTTCTCTTATCCATGGTCGAAAAAAAATAGTCATATCATAATTTCCATGAATAGAAACAATTAAGAAAAAAAAGTTTACCCTAGGGGGATTAGAACCCGTAACAATTGAATCGCCAGGCGAGCATCTAACCACTGCACTACAGAGTGTTATATATTTCATCTGTATAAAATAACAGTCCCTTAACTAATTTTACGTGAATACGACGAATATGACGTCATTGAAATAATGTAATACCATTGGCTGGTGGCCGCTGGTAGCAGCTGTGCGTATTACAAGAATATTTCTCTTATATACACAGCCCTGCTGTGTATATAGCCACTCCGATATATATATATGTATATATGTATAGCATAGGGCCGTAACGTTACGGCACGGAGGGTCTAACTCTACTCTGGTCCCTGCTGAGCACGGCCTCCAGCCTTAGCTTGGGAGTTGGGTTTAGATTAGCCTAGCCACAAGGCTCTGTTATGATTTTTCTTTGTTATATATAGAAGCCTGTACCTATATTAGATAGGGACTTGTGGCCTACTGTTGGCCATTTAGTTCACACAATTGCCACACGAGGGAGATTACTGTTAACAACTGAGCTCCTAGTATCCCGCAGTGCCATCTATCCACAATGGAAGACATTTAAATGTGGCCTTGGAGGCAGGCTAGGTTTAGATTTGCTAGAGTGTGACGTCACGGAGAGTTGCAGTACGAGCAGATTCTAGGTCAATATATAGGTCTCGCTCGAGGAGCAACGACGCCACTGCCACTGAACCGACATGGTACCGCCAGACTTAACCTGAAGGGTTAGGGTGTAATTAGAGTAGCAAGGTGAGTTGCCCGGACTGTTTTCATGGTCATATATCTCTATTGTATTGGCGAGAAACGCGAAGTAAATATTTACAGGTGCGCGACGCAACAGGCTGATGTGCTGGTAAACCACACACCTGACGCACGTTCAGCCACAGTTACAGGTTCATTGACATTCGTGGTATATCGTTATATAGCCAGGGTCGAAGTGGTTTCATTTTTCTGATAATCAGAGAGCTATGCATGTACATATACAAGGGTCAAGGGGTACTTGTACTAGTTGTAGTTCGAGCAACTCTAACACTCGCCAGTGTACATGGCCGTTGTTTACTTCATGTACATGTACTACTACTAGTGTATGCTATCAAAGGCGGATGTTAACTAATGGCCTGTATACTTACCATACAGTATAGATCTAAATATAGGTAAGGGCCACTAGACAGGAGCATGTACAATACATGTACGTACAGTAGCAAACCACGGCCATGTTATGACTGTTACCTGGCTACTGGGGTTAGAGTAGCTTAGTTCTCAAACTGAGTTAATTATAACACCCACCGCCATATACATGTACTTGATAAGGATTATTATACCTCACATAAAGATTCTTGATTCTGGTTGGTCAAGGGCCATGGATTAATCGTCATATTTTCCTGACTCCTTTGCAACTGGCTGTTGTCCTTAACAGCTATGTCCTAATTGATTAGTTACCGCTAGCCCGAAGAATAGTTACCGCTAGCCCAAAGAATACCCACAAACACCTACATAGTTTGCCGAGTGACCTACCGGTTAAACTAGTTGAACACGGCAGATGACAAGTATTCATCCAAAATCTCTGGTGTTTGTAATTTTTCCCCCTTTTGTGTTTTGTATTTTGTTCGGTAAAAAAACCCAGATATGACATCCCTGTTGGGTTACGCCCTTGAGGGACGATCCTCTCTCGGGGAAGTTATTCCTGGTGGAAACCCCACAGGGATGTCATATTTGTATATATATTTGTATATTATTATACCTCACATGGAGATTCTTGATTCTGGTTGGTCAAGGGCCATTGATTAATTGTCATGTTATCCTCACTCCTAATTTGTTCCTCCACCAATTAGGACTGGCTAGTCACAACTTAACTGCAATATGGCAGATCACCTCAACCCTGAGACAGTGTGAAACCAAAGCACCCGTTTTGTTTGAAAGGTGTTGAACTGCCAGAATTCTAGAACTATTGATCATTTACTAAACGTGTCTATTTGATTTGATTTGATTTCATTTGATTTGATTCGGTCTAGTACAATGTGTATTACATAGCATTTGGCATACAAAAAAATATCATATATAAAGGTGACTAGTTGGAGTGTCATTAACTGTTATGCAATAGAAATCTAACCAGACACAGGATATATACACTAAAAGTTAGAAACTTATTTCCATAGTGGTCCCAGAGATTTACACCCCTAAGACTATATAGACAACCAGTTAAACATATTTCATCATAGATTAGGAACGTTTCACAATCCATTAGTAGTATATGGAGTGAAAGCTATTGCACATCTACGTCACATCCCCGCTGGAATCCTCAGGGCTGATAGGGTATATGGGTATTAGAAGATTAGCCATAGCCAAAACACTGCCATCCATGTTTGAAAAACATGATCGATCATGGTTTGACCATATATTAAAGGCCTACAAAAAAGCTGTTTGTTTCCTGTAACCCTACCCTAACAAGTTTTTATTCAAAAAAATCCCTACCCTAATATTTTTTCCGCCCATCCAACTCCAAATCAACGTAAAACATGCATAAAACACACATTTTTGACCAAAAAGCTAAAGCAAAAAAAAAAAATTTGCCGACCTACCTACCCTATTTTTTTTCGGAATGTTACAGGAAACAAACAATATTTTTTTCTTGGCCTAACATAGTCACCCATTCGGCTCGATATGTGGGTACTCAATATTGTATTCACATCAAATGTTCCTATTGATTTTTCATAGCACAGAGAAAAAAGAAGAAAAGAACTTTGTTTACAGTCATCCAGCAGCTATGGCGCTTGCCCATGGCACTTCAAACCCTATCTCAAGTTCTCAACCCAGAGTCAGTTGGCCATATTTACTTATTCATAGTGGAAATGGGTTAACCTTGCGACCCTTTATAAACTCTGCAGCATTCGGTGATCTTTGAAGATCAGAGTATATTTTTAGAATAAATTAATAGTTCGCTAGTTGAAGATTTTGGCTTTGTCAATAGCTCAATGTTGACATTAATATAATGCTGATGATGTGTAGATAAATGCATGTGCTTACTGCTTATAGTTCTATAAAATGCTATGATATTGATTTAGTAAATAAAGGCTGCTCCATGTTCCTATTGATTTTTCATAGCACAGAGAATATAGAAGAAAAAAATTGTGTACAGCCATCAGCCATTGTGCTTGTCATGATTTGCACTTCAAAACACTTTACAAGCTGCTGAAGAGCTGTGATAGATACATGGTTTCCTATATAATTAGCCTCTGACAACCCCCAGAGCACCAGCAGGGTCTGACACTTCGATTACTGGCTAGGGGCCCGAAATGGTCTTTTGATAAATTTAGCGGGGAAAAATTGGATTTCTGTATTATTATATATACTGTTTCGGGCCCCTAGGCGGAAAAATCCAGAGTTTTTCGGAACTAGGGTTGGATGCCATGTGTCGGCAGTAGAGTGGGTGTAGTAAGGGGGGGGGGGGGGGGAGGTTGACTGTAACGTGTTCGTGTTCGGCGTTCATTTACACTACAGGTCTGTAGTGTAAATGAACGCTGCTACGCATCGCCACCGTCGCGTATTATAATTAGCTTCCAACTACTTGTGTCGCATCAAAACTGTAAAATCGCTAATTTCACTGATTTAAAAAAGGTTGTTTAATTTCCTAAAAGTGTATTCTTAGTACAATTGGTCCATTGAATGTATCCATGCTGTTTGACCAAAACAGAGTGGACGCTATCATACATAACGGGAAGAACCAAGTTTTCTCTAATGAAAGAATCCAGAGCGTTCCACGAAGGCATTCAACGTGTTTGAAGCCGCCTATCGGCGGGTTTCGGAACCTCGCGTCTAGGGGCTCACAGCAAAATCTAGGGCCATATGCCCCTGGGCCCCTGGTAAAGTCGAACCCTGCCCAGCCTCTAGAAATAACATCTTCAGGCAAGCTGGAATATTCTAGGGCAGAGTCTCAGCCAGCGGGGCATCATGGTGTCATTTTGGACACCCAAAGTCCCAAACACTCAAAAAACACGCTTCAGGAAAACCCATATTTCTTTGTTGGGAATTTCTTGAAATGTCCATTTCAAGCATATAATTGAATTATTTTCACCTCAATATAATACCCATTGCATTGTATATTGATATTATACCTTATTTGAATAACTAAATACATGTTTATGGTTGTATTCTGAATATATTATGATTTCCCTTGAAAACTTGGACGCCCAATAATTTTACAACTCCAAATTTTGGGCACCCAGTTTTCTAAATCCTGGCATTCTAAGACCCTGCTTGAGGGTTAAGACAGTATTGCATAGAAGATTGAGCTAATCTCAATTCTCCATCAAACATAAATTTTTCACCGAAAAATGACACTCATATCTTAAGATCTGGCACGAAGTAATCCCTCATTATTTACATCACAGGCTTGCTGTAAATATCTGATACATACCTGGCCTAATTGCTATTTTAGGCCTAAAAAAAGTTGTTTGTTTCCTGTAACCCTACCCTACCAAGTTTTTATTCAAAAAAATCCCTACCCTAAAGTTTTTTCCACCTTTCCAACTCCCAATCAACATAAAACATGCTTAAAGCACACATTTTTGCCCAAAAAATAATGCAAAAAAAAATGTTTTTACCGACCTACCTTCGCTATTTTTTTTCGGACCGTTACAGGAAACAAACAATATTTTTTCTTGGCCTTAGTTCTTTCTTCGCCTATTTGTACTCCGAGGGCTCATTGAAGTGCTGCATGGTTGCTATGGTGCTCATGAAAACTGCATCGTACCCTGGATGTCAAGGCATCAATGCAACTGGAAATGATATTAAAAGCATATATAGTATACGGTAAACAAGAGAGCTGACTCTGCCTCTTATTGTCCTTGAAGTATCTTCCCTATGTGTATGCAGCAAGGGGTTTGCATTTAAGCTCCTAGGAAATATGCACTGTGTTACTTTTTATCAGTTTCCTTATGTAAACTCATTGAGTTTCACCCAAAAATGTACAGATGCTCACGACATATTTGTTAAAAATAATTTCGGTAGAAAGCAAATACTTCCAAAGCATATGAAAGTCTGGGAGTGTATCTATCAAGATAATTGCTGAGGTTGTTTTTATCCTCTATATGTTAACCCATTCATACTTACAAGTCTATTTAAGTTTTTGGGCACCCAAATTTTTAGGGGGAACAACAATATATATACTCAGATTTCAACCATAAGCATGTATAAATTTATCGCAATACGCCATAATATCCTTATACAATGTCATGGGAATTATATGGAGATAAAAAAATGATTATATGCTTGAGATTGACATTTAAAGAAATTTCTAAATGTCCAGTAACTGGATCAGGAAAAGGGGCCGTATTTTAGGAGTTATCATATTTGTCTGTATATGCGCACAATGATAAGGGTTAGTGTTTGAAATCAAAATTTTAGATCTTATAAATGATTTTTCAATATTTGTAATTCATTTTTCAATATGCGTAATTCTTTTTCGGATATTCATGATTTAACTAGGTATTTATGATTATTGAAAAAAGAATTATGATTATTGAAAAATGAACTCTGAATATTGAAAAATCAATTACAAATATTGAAAAATCAATTACAAATATTGAAAAATGAATTACGAATATTGAAAAATGAATTATGAATATTGAAAAATGAATTATGAATATTGATCCTTATCCCGCTATTCACAACAATTGTGATACGCAGCAGTGGGAGAGTAATTGATAATTATTGTGCCCATAAATGATTTTTCAACATTCATAATTATTTTGCAATGTTGAAAAATAATTATGAATATTAAGAAATGATTATGAATATTGAGAAATGAATTAAGATATTGGAGAATTATTTATGAATATGGGAAAAGAATTTTCAATACACATAAAAAGGTATTAAAAGCACATCTGCTTTCCACTGAGTCCTGAATTGATGCTGGAGATGGGCAGGGCTCGACATTGGTGCTTGCCACGTTGCCCCGGGCAAGTAGAATTTGTAAATTATAGCTAGTGAAAACTGTATCTTGCTTGCCCCACCGCAAGTACATTGTGTATATTTCAAGTTTACTTTTGATAATGTGTGCAGGTTTTGTGGTCTGGCATCCAGGCTTGTCCTAGAAAATATGCTCTCACATGCCATTTTCTACTTGGTTTTATATGAAACATTATAAAACATACAATTTTCAAGGACAGGTGAAAGTTGGAGTTGAACCTTATACTTGCCCTACAAGGCAAGTTGCAACAAAAGTCAATGTCGTGCCCTGATGGATATAATTTTTGTGGCAGACATAAATCCTGGTTGTGAGATTGAGGCATCGTCTTTCCCAGCTCTGTCTGTGCGTCATCCTGGTCGTTGTTGGGAAAATCATATTGGCTCAGGTTACTGACTGATGGATGTCACCGGTTTGCATGCACAGTTTATCTAGAGCTGTATAATCACTAGAGTTAACCCTCATGCTGCTGGAGGCTATACTTTGGGCAATACAAAATGATGCAAAAGAACTAAAAACATTATTGAAACCCTGGCACATGGGTACTCATCTGAGAGAACTCAGTGAGGGCTATCCAGCGAAGGTTTATGCCAACATGCTTAGGTTTAGATGTTTTTCAAAAATCTTTGTCCTTGTGCTTTTTACGAAAGAAGCCTCAGCATTGGAAGGGTTAAGTGATGCATTTTAGCACGATCGATGTAATAGGGGCCACATTAGTCCAAACGAAGAGAATGATATACCTTTTCAAAAGGATGATTTTAATCAATAGTTTACCAATAGCATTAACTGTATGTAACCTATGCTGGTTGAGAAGAGACACGTGATCTTACACATTTGTATATATCTTAATTACATGGCTATATTTTGAAAAATATTTGACTCAAATAATATGTTGTTCTTGTTGTATTTGATGATACCAATTACAATTTTCTACCAATTTATTACTTAAAAGATGTTATCAAATAACTTTGATTGACATGCAGTCCTTTGACGGATCAAGTAGTACTGATTATCATTTTGTTTTCCTTTTTATTGAATTGTTGATGAAGTGGATAGATTTTTTTCTTTTTGAGCATTTTAGAATATGTTCATTCTAAGGAAAGCATTCTTTCCATTAGCCCTTATGCTGCCGGTAGCTAATTTTGCCAATACCAAATGATGCAAAAATGACTGAAACCCTGGCATATGGGTACTCATCTGAGAGTACTCAGTGAGAGCTATCTTATGAATACCAACATGTCAGGGTTCAGATGGTTTTTAAAAGACTTTGCGAGTTTGCGTCCTTGTGCTTTGATCGAAAGTAGTCCTAGGTTTGATAAGATTTAATTATATGATAGTTATGTTGCAGGTGAGCCCAGGAATGGCACGGTGATGTCCTTTACTTTGTCCGCACACCACGGCCACTAGATGGAGCCAAACAGTACAAGTAGTGCCGCCCTCAAGATATGTGTGGTGTGCGGAAAGCACGCTCATGGCATGTATTTCGGGGCACTGGTTTGTCTACCATGTAAGGTGAGAATAATCTTGAGAATCATTCCTTTTTCTCTTTTTGAAATCCTGTTTGCCATATATGTATTGCAAGCATGTATTTTCATTCCTTTTTTTATTCATTTCAATCATTCATTTATTCCTTTGATATTATTCATCTCATCCATTTCTTTCTTCATTCCTAAAAAACATTCAATCTGTTAGTTCAGAGCACAGCAATGAGACTCAATACCTTAATTCTACCTCCATTCAATATAGTAAATAGCAACAGGAATAGCAATGATAGGAAATAAGAAATATTTCCCTTACTATTCTTTTTAGTATTTAAGTAGGCAGTCTTTTCTAGAGCTCAGCAATTAGAACTGCCTGCTGCACTTAATAGGTGATAATCATATAACTGCAGGTCGGGTGAGTTCTGCTGAAAACAGGATGCACGCGACACATGCAGATTGAGGACACACTGATAGCACAGTTAAAGGACAATCCCACCATGAATGGAAGATAGGCCCAAATAGTTTCTCAGAGTATTCTCTACTTAAACCCAAGTTCCCACCGCTGCCAATTTTAACCTTCATACAAGAAGTATAGTGCTGTTTAAACACATCCTACAACACAAGAATTGGAGGCACTGGGAGCGGCCATTTTAGGCTACTAATAGCTTATCTCTGGCTGTTTGGTACCCATATGTCATTAACAGTAAGGTAGATGTGAATGTCATATGGGTACCAAACAGCCTGAGATGTGCCATTAATAGACTAAAATGGCCGCTCCCAGTACCTCTATTTCTTGTGTGATAGGATGTGTTTATAAAACAGCAATATACTTCTTGTATGAAGGTTGGCAGTCGTGGGAACTTGGGTTTTAGTAGTAAAATACTCTTAAGGACTAAAAAGATATATTATTTGTTTCCTGTAGCACCCCAGTAAAAATAAGGGTAGATATAGGTTGGATTTTAAATTTATTTCTAAGAAACAGTTTTAAAGATAAATGGTTAAGGCTCATTGTTGCATGAGCTATTCATGTTTTGCAGTCGGAATACCATGTTTTTGATTCAGAATGTTATAAAAAGTTTTAGGGTAGGGCATAACATATAGGGTAGGTAGGGTTACAGGAAACAAACAATTATTTTAAAGGAATTCTCTCTATAATGTTTGCTGTTTTGCCCTCAACAGGTAATAGATGGTTAAAAGTGCTGAAAACAGAACTATACTTGCTGCACAAGACAAACTCAAATTGAGGACACACTTTTAGTCCAGTTGAATGAAAGAAATTTTCTATGATTTATGCACATTTGAGTAAATTTGACATTATAAATATTTGCCATGCCCTGATTGCAATTAGAAAAGGTAATTATAGATGTCGTTAGAAGTTATTAAATCAGAACTATACTTGCTGCAAAAGACAAGTACACATTTAGGACACACTGCTAGTGCAGTTGAATAAAAGAAATTCTCTGTAATGTAGGTGACCTTTAATTGATTTTTTTTGGATCTTTCCCGGACCATTTTGGGAGGTAAAAATAAAATAAAAATCCTGTCTGTTTTTTCTGAACCCAAGCATTACCATGTTTGTAAATAAAATAAAACTATTAGTTCAAGTTAGACAACCAAAACATTATTATTGCTTGCTTTGGATTGTCCAATCAGCAATCAGGATTTGTACCATGTGACCAGTCATTAAATCCCCATAATGCCCTGTGACGCAGGGCATTAAATTTCACCTCATAATGCCCTTCAGAGCTCACAAGGTCAGTCAACCATATATATCACAAGATGCTAATAATTAGACCACACAAGAAACGTTTTATGCAGGGAAGCCATAATAAAAACCTTAAGGTGATGGGTACCATTGCAAGCCAGTTAAAAGCCCTGTCCCAAAGCGCACCTCAAAGCAGCATAATCCTATAACTCGGTATATCTCCAGGTTCCTGAGTGTTATCAGGTAGAGAATATCATCGCCACCTTTCATTATTCAATCCATATTCTGTTTTATTTCAAATTTTACAACTTTTCTTTAAAATGACATATTCTCATTAATTACGCAGGTGATGGTTACTGCAGGTTCAGAGTTACTTTAGGGATATCATTGACTATGCCCAATAAAAAGTATTTTTTTGATTTTTTACTGCTGAAGATTTTTACAGGCCATAACGTTGAAAATTTTAGTTAGAAATCTCCACACCAACTACACTTGGTAACCTCGCGTGTTCATAGCTAGCGCCTATTTATAGCATCCTGACCACAAGCCATTATCTTGAGATCGTCGAGGTGTATCTATGTGCAACTGTCTTTTGTTTCCAGTGCTCAGAAGTGATCAGCGAGGTATGTCCACTACTATCAAAGGGGTTCCCATGCCTCCACACACGAGATATCTCACTAAAATGTTCAATGTTATGGCCTGTAAAAATCTTTAGCAGTAAAAGGTTAAAAAATTACTTCTTATTGGGCATATAGTCAATGATATCCCTAAGGTAACTGTGAACCTGTAGTGACCATCACCTGCATAAGTAATGAGATTATGTCATTTGAGTGAAAAGTTGTAAATATTGAAATGAATTAGAATATGGGTTGACTACAGACGGCTGACTATGATATTCTCTCCCTGATAACACTCAGGAACCTGTAGATACACCTTGTTATATGATTATGCTGCTGTGAGATGTGTTTTGGGATGGGGCTTTTAACTCGCTTGGATTGGTACTTATCACCTTAATAACTGTTCTCCAGGGCAGTATGTGTATTAATTGTGCGCCTTCAGGCATCCTGACCAGACCTCGGGCCTTCGGCCCTCGCTCTGGCCAGGATGCCTGAAGGCACACATTAAATACACATACTGCCCTGGTGAACAGTCATTAAGGCTTTAATATCATTTTCAGTTCAAAACTTTTAAATGTGGGGTTTTCATGTCAATCTTTTGATTTTTGTTTTGTGTGAATACTGGCGGAAAATGATCACATGGTTTATTTCATTTTGTTTCCATTTTTTTATTGACATTTAACTATTGTTTTATCTAATTAGTTAAAAATCTCACTGTTATATATCCCTCATCGAATACTGTTAAGTTGGGTCAGCTGTTTATAATAAAAAAAAAGATTAAGAGTGATTTTTTCTCTGTCGGGTGGGTTATTTTTAGTTCCGCAGGTCCGGGAAACTACAATTCAATTAAGGTCTTATGATACTCTATACTTGTGACACCTATTGGGTATATGATAAACTAAAATATTTTTTTACAATTTACCTGACGCGACTAGAAAAATTGAAAAGAAATTGATTTTTATTGAATATGTACCAATTATGATTATAATTGCCTACTACAAATAGTATTTTTTAGAGTTTTTTGTTTTTGGCTACTGTAATTTTCATATTCATTGAATTTGATGTTTTGACACGTTTTCAGACATAATATGTGATAATTCATGTGTATAAAATTGGGTTCCCATGCTCAACAATATCTTATATATAAGGATGGGCATATATGGTAACAATTGAGTAACTCTTTTCTAACATTTTCATGAAAACTTGCCCCAAAAAAGTCCTTTTTCACAAACTTTGACCATCTGTGGTTCGAAAACTAACACGATGACCTGTCATTTTCTTTATGTCTTCTTATTAAGAGCATTGTGTAGATAGTGTAGACAAAATCTGGTGAAAACTAAACTAGGAAATTCTGACTTATACCAATTTTTGGTAAAAAACTAGTTTCTCGAATTCCTTGATTTTGCCCAATAATTCCTATATAACAGCAAAAAAACAATTCCAACATGGCAGAACAGTATTTCAGGCAGTGCCTGTATCTCTGAAGGGATAAATATAGCAAAGAAAGAAACCAGTTTTGGAGAATGAGATGTTTGTGGCATAAATTGCATCAATTTTTCTAAAATCTGTGAAAAAAAAATAAGTTGATGACCCCATGATTTTAAGGTGTTTTGAAGATCACTCTGCAATGTTCTTTCCACATGCAAAGTTTCAGGAAAATTTGAGATTTCTAAAAATGTTGTAAGACCTTAAGGGTCGCCTTTTGCAGATTTGAGTAAAATTGAGCATGTTTATATATCCCATGCCCTGATTGTAATTTGATATGTTTTTTTTTCTCCAGAGTTTCTTTATTCGCTCCACCAAGGATGGCCCTCCTCAGTTCCAGTGTCAGGGGCAGCATGCTTGTGCGGGCACGGATGGGTCCCGTGTAGGGTGCCAGGCTTGCAGGTACAGCAAATGCCTGGCCGTAGGCATGTGTAGAAAAGGTGAGTGATGCACAATGATGACAGCAATTGGCAGGGGTGTCTAACTGTCGCGTTGTCACACCAGCATGCGACAGAGGCCTATAGAAACGTTGAAGGGGTGTCTAACTGTCGTGTTGTCACACCAGCATGCGACAGAGGCCTATAGAAACGTTGAAGGGGTGTCTAACTGTCGCGTTGTCACACCAGCATGCGACAGAGGCCTATAGAAACGTTGAAGGGGTGTCTAACTGTCGCGTTGTCACACCAGCATGCGACAGAGGCCTATAGAAACGTGCTGCAAGACAAAACATTTAATCTAATTTTTGACTCATGGAAGTTTCGTGAAGCATGGCCACATGAGTGTATTTTTTGTTTCATTTGCATCTTCATATACAGGTTTTATGTAGAAAATGTGTAAACTTCATTCATTGATACCACCTATTAAGGGGGCTCGGGACCTTCGTTTTTTAAGTGTGACTTTCATGTAAAGATTGACCAATATCTTGGTCTATGTACAAGAAAACCCCAATAAACTATATATTTTATGAAAGCTGAGATTCTGGAGAGGTCAAATATTCTAAACTTATCGTGTGAAATTTTCACAATTACCCCAGGGTGGGGCCGAAAGACGTACATGTGGATTTCTAGTACATATGTTATTGCAAACAGCCTCCTGGCTTCATAAAAAGTGTAAGACAGTTGGTATTTATACATTTCATAGAAAACATATTAAGGCACGGATAACTTTTTAATTTTTTTAAATTTTTGTTCCGAACGAAATTTAGAGCAAGTTAAAGTCATGATCAACATTTTTTTCTAGAATTTCACTTTCCTTCATTTTTGAAGTCTGATTAAGAAATAACTAGAACAGGTATAAAGAAAATGAAAAACTTACCCGTGCGCAAGGATGTTTTTCATTGTGTAGAAAAATTTCAGCTCTCTGGGAGCAATATTGAATGAATGAGGTTGTTTCAAAAATGAGAAGTATGGTGATTTCAGAAAGCTGTCTAAAGCTCAAGTCAAATCTATGAAATCCTTCTGATTTGGTGGGTAGACCCGCAAAATATCCCTGGTCCCAGGGGATAGGTTCTCCCATATGGGGGTCTAGCATGACAAGGGTTAACTGAAATAGAATAACTATTGAAATAACTAAAAATTTGGAGGAGAGTTGTTAACTAGATGCTGATCAACAGAGTATAACTGTAGGTAAAATAAATCAACATAACATTTGGGGACTTCGTAAGGATCTGATTAAAGTATCCTCTTCAAATATTTTTCTGAAATTTCCTCTGATCACTGAGATAAAACCAAAATAGCGAAGGTGATTTGGGAAGACACAGGCATGTAGGGTTTGATTAGGGTTTCTCTGCGTTGGTTTTCTCTGATAAAAAGATATAGGGAATAGATACCTCATGCTTCTTGAAATTTTTGGGGGCAACTGGAGAAGGTAGATCCATAGCTGCACTGAACTTTTGAAGTGCATTATGTCCATTTCCACACAGGCGTCCTGCTAGAACTGATTGTATGTTTATAGCATAAAATCGTCCATTTTTGTCACTTCTAGGAAAGTCTGTTTTCTTTCCATCACAATCCTCATTTGAGTATATCCAAAATAGGGCTTATTGAAGTCCTTGTCGCCTTCTACTGCCTTGCCATAGTTCTAACTTTCCATCAAGGCAGTATGCACACACTGCAGCTTCCTGAAGGCCCTCTTCCTATTCCTTCTGGAGCTACTTCCCATTGTAAGGAAACATTCAGACTCTGCACTGTCCTGGGGTCTGCATCTAAATGTTCTCTCCTAACCCTTAATCTCTACAGGAAACCCTGTTCACCTAGGTAACATGCATCCTAAACATCCTGCCCCTACCTGACACACACCAGAATATTTCTGGAGCATTTGATTGGTTTTACCTCACCTGTCTGACCTGCAACTGTAAAGCCAGACAGCTGATGCACAAAAATCACACCTTTTATTCAATACCCTAATTGCAATGAATTGACCACTCATAGCTGCTTGGTGCCTGTTTCCTGGGTAAACAGGATACTTCCATTTGAATACACATTCTGGACCTGGCCCCCAGTTTGCTTCAATCAGCCAGTATAGCACACCTCCCAGGAGAGATCAGATAAGGAAAGGCCATTATGGGTTTAGATAAGCATCACAGCTGGTGACTCAGGATATCTGGCCTCTAGTAGAAAGCGTTTTAAAAACTCCTTTTTTTGTCATTTGAAGTTCTAGCTGAGAGTTCTAGTTCAAAGGAATAAGTAGCAAACCTTTTCAGCTATCACATATCAAAAAAACAAAAAAACACCCTATCTAAAGGTGCGAAGGTCCCTCAAAGGCTGACATGGTGATGTCACATGGTAACAATTAGTGTGCGTCCGATTGTTCGAACAAGCCGAACAGCGTTCGTTTGTGCCTCCGATTATGATGATCGAACGCAATTTCACATGTTCGAACAAAAAAACGAACATGGATAAAAATTCTATTCAAAGAAATAGCTGGACTTTCGGTAGTCCTGCCTGTCAGAAAATCTGAGAAAAAAAAGTTTAGTTACCTATTTATTGCCCCACCAAAGAGGAAACCCTGCTGGACCGCTCCAGATCCGCCTCTCTGAGCGTGCTGAGGCGATGTTACGATGCCGCCATTGTTGTTGTGGTTAGCGGCACACCATAGCGGAAATGCGCATGACGCAATTACGCTAGTGTGTGTTGATATCGCTAGGTGTCGCGGTACCTTATGACTAAAGTAAACAGCAATGGCGACACGGAAAACCATGTACACAACTTCGATTATTAATCGGTCATCGGTCGTTCAGATGGACCGATGATCAATCTTGAAAATTGTGACCGATTCCGAACACTAGTAACAATATTTCAACTGATTGTAGCACAACGTCCACCAAAAATCACTGTGCTTCAGGGCCAATTGTCTGTGCGCCAGGACCCCAAAATTTGGACACCTTTGATTTGAGACAACTCTCATGGTCCCAGAAGGAGTTATGTGTAACGCTAATGGTAACCCTAGCTGTCTGTGTAGGGATGAATTATATGAATTGGGATTGTAATAAGCTGCAGTTATCCCGTACGTTTGCAAATTTCAGATGTTGGAAGGCATTTTCTACCAATAACATGTATTTTGCATTAACAATTCATTCAAATTTAAACCACCTACATGGATTTTGTAGGTTGCAAAAATTATTGAAGGTTGCGTCAGGCCCTCCAATATCCATGCTGAAGTCAACTAGGTTCATTCAAACATTTTTAGCAACTGTTTGTCGTAATAGAAATTGCAAAATTGACATAATCCTGATCAGACCACTATAAAAGTGTTGAGTGTTTGGTTGTGTCATTTCAAAAATCCTATAGTACTCGCAAAATGTTTTCTTGTCTGGAATGAATGTGATACATATGCCTTTTAGTGGAGTCTCAGTGTTTTGAATACTATAGGTGAATAGTTTTTGATGTTTTTCACTGAAGTCTCTGTGTATTGAGCGCTAGGTTGATCATTTTTGATGTGTTTTTTAGTGAAGCATTAGTGTGGTGCTGAGCACTGATGTGTTTTTCAGTGAAGCATTAGTGTATGGAGCACAAGGCAAATATTTTTTGATATTGTAAGCATGAGTGCATTGAGCACAAAGTGAATCATTTTTGATATTTTTCAGTGAGGCATCTGTGTTTTGAGCACAAGTTGAATAATTCTTGATGTTTTTCAGTGAAGCCTCATGCAGTGTGCTGCTAAGTGCATGGATGAATAATTTTTGTTGTGTTTTTCAGTGAAGCATCATGCAGTGTGCTGCTATTAAGCACTGCATGGATGAATCATTTTTGATGTGTTTTTCAGTGAAGCCTCATGCAGTGTGTTGAGCACAAGATGGATAATTATTTTATGATGTGATTTTCAGTGAAGCCTCAGTGCATTGAGCCGTTGGATGGCCAGGAGCTGTGTACTGTGTGTGGTGATATTGCCAATGGACTGCACTTTGGAGTGATGACTTGTGAAGGCTGTAAGGTGGGTACAGTGACAGGTTACATAAGGCATCAGTTTAGCCGAGTGTCCTTATACATGGCTTAGTCAAACTATCGCACTATTCCAAAATCAGGAGGTCGGACCCTATAATTTTACCTATCATGCAATAGACGGATCCAATTTCAAGGTCAAAAATGGAATCAGAACCATCTAAAAAGGTCTGTACTGGTTTGGAATCCTATTTACAAACTATAGTACCGATTTTGAAAAGTTGAAAGTTTATCCCTTGCAATTATCCAACGATATTCATACAACATTTGTACGCATGTTGGATTTAGATATTGGATGCAAGTCAAGTATTTAGACTTTTTGCACGAATCTCTTGCGCTTATCTTGAGATAATCGCAAGACATAAATTATTGATATGCGATTATCGAGCAATATAATCGGCTCCTAACATCTTCCGGTGAGTCCATTGTGCAGGTGTGACTGCAAATTTCTCTTTTTTCAAAATCGGAAGGTCCAGTTCAGATTTTAAAATTAATACAATCGGAGCAGATTTTGGGCTCTATAGTGTGACTGGGGCATTAGAGCATGGTGGCTTTCCACGGATATCGTAGAAACCATCTCTGTTGTGGTGGAAATTCAAAATTATTTGTTTTACAATGAATGGATGAACATGTTTTAAAAAATTACTTTTCAGTTTTCAACATAGAGTTTTTGATAAGATTGAAACCCACCAAACATCTCCCTATAATATGTAGCTTCAAATACAGACTTAACATTAATCAATCAATCAGAATCCAAAATCTCATAGATAAGAAACAATAATAATTGGTCAAAATCTATTTAAATTACGTAGATTCTAGCTTATTATTCAGAGAAGAATTCAAACGCTTGGGACATGCCAGTCTCCATTTGGAGTCATAGAGGGTTATTTTAAGGCTTTTCTTATGAGACAATGGGCAGTGCTTATAAAGATATAACTGCATGGAATATATATTTAGTTATGGATTATGAGTAGAATTATGCAAGAGTTACAATGCTCCACCAGGATGCTTTAGGTAATTTTCAAATTATTTAAGAGAAATGCCAATTTGAAATGAACATTGGCAACTGTTTAACAATTAGTGTTCTACCAAAACATTATTTATATTATATGTAAATATGAGTGTTCACTGTATTAACTTAGTAAAGGAGTCAAGGTAAATTTCAAGGTGTTTCCAAACTTAGACATATCAATACTTTTTATTGATTTCATTGGTGAATGTTATCACTTACTGTATACAGCTTTAATTTGGAGTGCTAAAGATTTCGCTTTACAGCCCTGCTGTAGGATATTTATGCTACTTTGAATTTGTGCATTCAAGCACTCAAACTATATATTAGTTACTATATAGATCTTTATTTGAAGGATGTTATTTTGGCGCTATCATGTGGACCTCAAGAATAGCGAAAATTAAATGCCTTTAAAAAATACCAGTTATACACTATATAAAAATGGTGTATCATTTGGCTAACCTTTTGGAATTAATTGTCTTTCAGAAATTCTTTCGGCGAGGATTGAAGGAATGGAATACGTTCAGGTGCAGGTCCGATCAAAAGTGTGCCATATATTTATTTGCCTGTAAATATACCAGTTATGCAGTATATAAAAATGGTGTATCATTTGGCTAACCTTTTGGAATTAATTGTCTTTCAGAAATTCTTTCGGCGAGGATTGAAGGAGTGGAACACGTACGCGTGCAGGTCCGATCAAAAGTGTGTCATAAATCCCAGCAACCGCAACCAGTGTCGCTACTGTCGATATCAGAAATGTATCGCAGTTGGAATGTCAAGGGATGGTAAGGAGCAAGAACTTTTTAAGCTTTTTAATACATACTGCATTTCACAATATAACTTACATTTTATGGTTAAAGGACAATTCCAACATGGATAAAACAGAGGCCCAAAGAGTTTCTTATGGTATTCTCTACTTAAACCCTAGTTCCCACCAGTGCCAACCTTCATACAAGAAGTATATTGCTGTTTAAACACCTCCTAACAGGCACAAAATGGAGGCACTGGCGGCGGCCATTTTAGCCTGTTAATAGCCTCTAAACTGGCTGTTGGTGCAACTAAGTCGTTAGCAGTAAGGCGGGACAAGTTGAACTTTAAGACACATACATATCAAACTATCTCCTTTTCAGAAGAAGAATTGGTCCAACATTTTAAAAATTAATCTTCTGATTTTTTCTGAAATATGGATATAAATTCCACTTGAAAAAATTGTTTGAATTCTAGTAATATGCCTTGGCATAAATTTGAAAACAATTTTTCATTCTATAATTCATTTAGGTGTGTGTGTGCCACTTTGTACTTACTAGGCATTAACTTAAAGAGTTAACGATGGAGAACCTAAATGATATGTTATAATGCATGCCATTAACAAAATAGGAAGTTAACATAATCCGATACACAGTAGGCAGTTATTATGTCTCACTATCTCGACGTATCCTTTGATTTTTTAGCTATCAAAATGGGCCGTCCGCGCAAGGCTATGAATTCAACAAATCCCGATGAATGTGAGCTTGGTCGATCCTTCACCCTTCCACATCAAGAGAAGCCTCCGAATACTAAACCACTCAGTCAAGAAACACCATCAAATATCACAGTAGCGCCATCTACAGGTCACGCCGACCTGCATTTGTCATACAGGTCAGAATGGCAGGTGTTTGATGCTAATACTGGATCAGGTAGTGGTGATCAGAGCATTGCGCCAAAGGGTGATACTGCGACGACCTCTGATTACATCGGGCCTCAGTTGGTATCCGGAAAGCCCTCTGTGATTAGTGCACGGGAGCAGGGCATTCGTGGGACCTCACAGCCCCAGAGGGAGCCACTGAAGAAACGGCACCACTTGCAGCAGCCGTACGATCAAATTAAAACACCTATGGAGCATGGTTTCAGTGAGACTTCTCTGCAGGTACTTTACACTGAAGTGGAGGCTGATGACTCGGAGGATGATATGCCACACTTCCCATTTAGGGACGTCCCAAGTGGAAGGAGGGAAAAGCAGGACGATTCGCAGCCATCAGTCCAGAGCAGCAAAGCCGAAGCAATGTCGAAGGGGACCAGTGTGGCGGCCATCCCGAGTAGGGCCACCGTTCAGGGGGAGCAGGTCCAGATGATAGGGTCATTGTCTTCAACTTTCATGAAGTCGAAGGGAATCCCGGCACATCCTTCCTCTGCATCTACTACCCCCAGCACACCAATCTCCTGCCCTCTTCTGCCAGTGCCAGCACGCACAATGACAAGCCTAGGAAATGTGCACACTTCAGCTCATGAACCCAGGCTGTCAACCGTGGCAACTGACACTGTAAGGGAGGCAGAAGAGGTTGCAAACTCACTTGTTCAGGGTACAAGGCCAAGACTTCTTGCAACTGCCAGAAGGGGTTGGAACACACAACAGCAGAATGAAAGAGAGTATCAAGATGCAAAATCAGTGTCCGGTGGACATCGCAAAAATCCAACATTTGTGACTGGGCCCAGTGCTATCCTGGGTACTGTGGAACCAATGATGGAACAAAGGAGCACTGATGATGTTACTCCAAGTCCTGCACACACCACAGGGAGTCCATTGGACAGATATGGGAGATCCCATACCTTTATTCACAAGAATAAAGACACCCCTGATTTGCCTCAGGCAGATATTGGAGGAGCACACACAGGGTATCCAGCATACATGCACCCCATTACTACAACAGCTGTTCGCCAAGGAAACATGCGTCCTGTAGTAGCTACATCAACTCTTCACCATGGAAACGTGCATCCTATAGTGGCATCAACTATTCACCATGGAAACGTGCATCCAATAGCTGCATCAACTATTCACCATGGAAACATGCATCCTATATCTACATCATCTTTTCACCATGGAAACATGCATCCTAGTATTACATCACCTATTCATTTTGGAAACAAGCCTCCTATTCCGACATCAATTGTTCACCATGGAAACATGCATCCTATTGTTACATCATCTGGTTACCATGGGAATGCGTGTCCTATTACGACATCAGCTGGTTACCACAGAAATATGCCTCCTATTACCATATCAACTGCTTGCCATGGAAACATGCCTCCTATTGCTACATCTGCTGTCAATCGTGGGAATATGCGTCCAATCGCTACATCAGCCATTCAGCATGGAAACACACCTCACACTGCTGTTTCAGGTGTCCACGATGGAGCTCCCATCACTAGCAACATGCCTAGTGACAGAGACACTAACTCAGGTTCCTTCATGAGGAATCTCATTGCCAAGGGTAATCCTCCTCAATCCACCTCTGCCTGCACCTCCTCCTCAACAAGTGTCCCTCCCACTGGGGGAAAGGGGAACTCCTCTCCAGCAACACCAAGGAGGAAGCTGGTGGAGAAGATCTACCGAGTGGTGGAGTACTCAGACGGGGAGATACATGTGGAGGAGAGTCAGGTGACTTTACAGAATGCGGTGGATAATCCAAGGGAGAATGTGGTGGAGAATATGCAAGGTAGCGTTGCAGGGAATGTGGCGGAAAATCCACAGGGAGACGTGGTGAAGAATTTGCGCGGGAAAGTGGCAGAGAATCCACGTGGTAACATGGTGGAGTATTCCTCAGGAAACATGGTGGAGAATCCACGGGGAAATGTGGTGGAGAATCTGCACGGGAAAGTGGCAGAGAATCCACGTGGTAACATGGTGGAGTATCCCCCAGGAAACAGGGTGGAGAATCCACGGGGAAATGTGGTGGAGAATCTGCGCGGGAAAGTGTCAGAGAATCCAAGGGGAAACGTGGTGGAGAAAGTTACTGAGGCGACTCTTCCAAAACAGGATTCTGACCAGTTTTACAGCCTGGTAGCAAGGCAACAGCAGAGAGATCTACCCATAGACCTGTCGCTCGTACACCCCCAACCTGCACAGACTGATAGGCGACATGTGCCAGAGCCACTCGGTCTTGAGAGAGCCACACGTGACAATGACAAGGTTCAGCAGCAGGTTTCGAAGGCTAGTGCACTGCCCAAGGAACATGGTAGTGATGTTGGGAACATGCGGTACAATACTAATGCCTCTCACAAAAGCACCCATCCCACATCTGTCTCAACTAGCCATCAATATAGTGCCACACACAGGCACCCACAGTCGACCGGGCCAGTGGATCTGCACATTCATGGTAATACTGGCCCTAATACTAGTACATATGACTTGCATAGTAGCACATCTTGTGAACACATAGAACCAATGGATCTTCACATTTATGACAAAACCCGCCCTAATACTGGTGAAATATACGACAACACATCAAAGGTGCCGAACCGAATAACAGAGCTTGCCGCTCATCACAGCCATGCACAGTCTAGCCAGCGCACCGATATGCATAGCAATATCTCGAGTAGCCATACACACACATCAGGGCTCGCTGGTAACGAAAACCCTCAAGGAATCGGCCAGGAGGGCAATACGCGGAGCATGCAGAATGTTTCAACTAGAGGGCGAGCAGGGGCAGAGGAGGCCAAGGGGTCCGAGGCAAATATAGCCTACTTCCCCATAGCCCATTGGTTGATGCGAAGCACGCATCCCATTTTCCCTATGTTCACTTTGCCCTTCATCAACAAGGAGAGCAAGGCCGTCACGGATGTTGGCGCAGAGAACAGAGGAAGCGTACTAGAAAGGATGTTGCGTGAAGGCAAAGAACAGAATCTCGAGACCTCACAGGAGCCAAAGAAACAGGATGGAAATCCCTCGACATCGGCTTCAGCTTGTGAAATCGAGCTTGTAGACAGCACGGATGAAGAGGAGGAGGATGAGGAGGAAATGGACTGTGAGACTGATGGTCAAAAGGAACATCTTGGACCGAAAACAGACCGAGGAGGTGGTCATTGCAATGTGCAAGGAGAGAACTGTGCTCCTGCTCCTCCTGCTGCTGCTCCTGCTGCTGCTGCTGCTGGTGGAAGTGAATTGATGAAAAGCTGGAAAGACTATGCTGGATGGGGGGAATTAATAAACATTTCACATCCTCCTCCTAATTACAATACGACTGGGGATACGAGATACCCAGCCCACGAGAGCGAAGAGAAAGCTGCTGAAGGTAGCGGATACTTCCAACCCTATTTAGATGTGGACAATATCAAACAGGTGAACGAAAAGTACATCGGCTCTAAGGAAAGGCACAGATCTCCTGAGTCCTTTGATTTGTTGGACTTCGAGAGCCCGGAGGATATTCCTACGGAACTTGAAATGAGCTCTTCAGATGGTGATGTCATGAGGCTGAGCAGCACCATGAGTCCAGCTCAGAAGTGTTCAGTTTACCAGGAGTTGCAGGCCAACCGTGCTGCCAACAGTGAAAGTACAGCTCCAGATTGCAGGAAGAGGAAAAGTCACACTTCGTGTACTTCAGAAGATGGTTGTGGACATGAAAATGACACTCCTATTTCAGGCATTCAAAAAAAGCTGGGCTTGATCATGGGCGATGACTTTGATATGGGTTACTGGCTCAATCCCTCAATTCCAGGTACTGCTACCTTTCCTAGCATTATATGTTACATGTACTTAACCCTCATGCTGGTAATGGCAGATTTGGCCATTTCAAAATGATGCGAAATCCCTGAGAAATAACTGAAACCCTGGCACATGGTACTCATCTGAGAGTATTCAGTGAGAGATAATATTTTATCCTATGAATACAAACATGACAGGGTTTAGATGGTTTTCAAAAATCTTTGCATTTGTGCTTTGGATGTAAGTAGCCTCAGCATTGGACGGGTTAAGTTATATAGCGTTAATTAAACCACACTTGGTGATTTTCTCCTGTCAGCAAGTGTTAATGTAAAGGCACCAAAGGCAACACTGTGGGCAGTTTAATTTTTGTGTCCTCAAAAGTCTTTATGATTATCCACTTTAATTTCAAGTTTTCTCTCCCCTCTGTCTTAAATTATTTCCTGTATTCTGTATTTTCATTTTTGCATTGTCTCTCTCTCTCTCTCTCGAGGAATAAGGACATCACTTAAATACGTATGTTTGTTTTTGTTTCCTAGAAATTTCATGTGGTCCATCAGCTCAACAGCAATATCTCTTGAAATTTTGTACAAGCAATTATTTTGAAATGCTTGATGTTATGGATGAGGGAAGTTTGTCTGAAGAAGAGCAAGCACCAAATAAGGTAAGCATCAAATGAGGTGGGGATGTTCTGAGTAGTTCAGATATATTTTTGTGTGATACGTTCCAGAATTCGTGGAAATGCTGGCAATCGAATTTTTATGTTTATAACTTGTCAGGCGAGACATTGTTTTTTGGGGGGGGAGGTAAATACTCAAACAGCTTGACCAATAGCCATTCAAGTAACACCTTTCCAGGGGTGTCCAACTGTTGCATTGTACTGGCATGCGCCAGGGGCTTCAAAATGTGCGACAAACCAAACACTTAAAGTACTTTTTAACTGGGAAATTATCGCAAAACATGAAAAAATGAGCCTATCAGATATTTCACTTGAATTATTATTGATACAAATTGTATTTAAAAACCAGTGAACTCCATTTAGTAATACTGTCTATTGATTTAGTAATACTGTCTATTGATTTAGTAATACTGTCTATTGATTGGTATTGGTCTTAACAATTGCAATAGTGGCTAGTATAGTACTATTGACAAGTGCCAATATATTCATTGCTATTATCGAACAATGGTCACCAAAAATTGCCGTGCTCCAGGACTTATTGCCTGTCCACTGGGATTAAAATATTCAATCCCAGGCTAGGGTTTCAAGTCCTCTATAAACTGGTGCAACCACCCAGAGCCTTTATTTCTTATTCTTTATTGTCTGTCGCACCATAATAGGGAGTTTCATATTCATTTCATATCATCATTCATGCTATCTGTGTTGTCTGCATATATACAAAAAAGCTCTCCTATGTCTGAGCCACCCTTTAAAAAAAGGGGTGGCGAAACCCTTTATAAAAATATAAAAAAAGGCTTGCATTTGCTTTTTTCAATCTTCAGCAACAGCAGTGGCCAGTACAGGGTAATGAGTATAATATGTGGCTGCATGTGCAGAAAAGGATTGCTAGAAATACCGCTGCTCAAACCAAGTTCATCATGGACTCATGCCAAGGTAGGTAACCCCTATTTCATCTATGATACACATTCACATTGCCCAGCTGGCCTAATAACTTATATGTATTTTTAGCGTGTGCACAGTCAGACAACATTGAATATAACTCAGCAATAGGGCAATGTTAAAAGAATGTATGAGGAAGGATTGTTAACAGAATAAGAATGATTACTTTCATTCAAATACATTCCAGAATGTCCCTTTCCTATATGAAGATGTTCTCTGTGTATCAGGCCATATGCATCAGCTAGATGTTAATGGATCAACCCTTATGCTGCTGGTGGCTAATTTGTCCAATACAAAATGATGAAAAAAACCCTGAAAAATGACAGAAAACCCTGGCATATGAGTGAGAGTACTCAGTGAGAGCTTTTTAATGAATATCAACATTATAGTGTTTAGATGGTTTTCAAACATCCTTGCGTCCTTGTCCTTTGGACAAAAGTAGCCTCAGTATTGGAAGGGTAAAGAATGTCAGATAGTTACATCAGCATAGACCAAAAGTTACATTCTGCACATGTTGGTGCACAACTTTGTCTGTAATTAGGGATGTCATCGATAGTCGCCAAGTCCATGCACCGCTAGATAAAAACCAGTTGATAGTCGCATCGATAAGGCAACCGTATCGATGCGACGGAATCGACAAAATTTACCTCCAAATGGGCTACATTTGTGGGTTCAGTTCTACCGTGTACTACGGCTGTCAGCCGTAAGTACACGCAAAAAATCATGAGCGATCGCTCAGCCTCAACAAAACCAACGGCCGTTACCTTTGATGGTAATGTTTTACGTCGTACTACGGCTCTCAGCTGTAAGTACATGCACAATCATGAGCAGTAGATCAGTTCGCTCACCAAAACAAACGACCGCCATTTTATTTAACTGCGCACATAGAATTCGCAGTAAGTTCAGAACAAAATGTCTGAAACGTTCCCTAAACGTACTGCTCATCAAGTGCACAGTATTCGAGATACGAATGTTTTGAACGTTTGTGTCTCAAATGAGCAAACGCAATTAGTGTCCAGATAGACATACAATGTGGCTATAGATGAAATTGATACAAATAACAGCCACAAAGTGAATTCAATTTTAAGTAGAATGAATTGTAATAGGTATAAAAGAGTAAATCAAATATAAATTAAATTGATAAACAATTTAAGTAATACATGTATTCAAATGAAATAAAGTAGAATAAAATAAATCATGATTGATTATGATAATTGATGAATGCATAAATACAGAATTAATTTGATGTTTGATGAATGAATTAAAAGGGCAAGAATGTTTATTTTGAGCAATTACTAGGTAATTAATTTGCCCAACGAGCACGAATCGAATCGAAAAATATATGGATTAATCGAATCGATAAAAATTCATATCAATGACATCACTACTGTAATGTAAACAATACGATAGCCCTCTTTGGTCTGTGTCTCCTAGTGACGTCACACCTAGGCCAAATCCGAGACTCCTGGGATAGCCAGGTCTTCACTATAGCGCATAAAGTAATTGGTCTCTCGCTACATATCCATTTTTCTATTCATCTAAGACTCAATTTCTGCTTCAGGAGTTTTAACATATTAGCTAGTACATATTTGTTTCTTTCTATTTCAGGCTTAAAGATGATGCCAAAAAATGACTTGTCGACCCTCATGAGCAACATGTTCTTAGTTGCTCTTTTACCGGCTGCTCATAAGTTCTACATGCCCGAGAAGAAATGCTACCGCTACTTCTATAACTGGACTATCCCTGTCGATAACCCTATATTCCCGTTCAAAGTGAAACTCCTGGAATTTGCTGAGAAATTTCATTTTCTTCACCTGGATGATACTGAAGGTGCCATGTTGACTTGCCTTGGAATCGTTGCCTCTGGTGGGTGAAAATATCAACACACAGTGAATTAACCTCTGAGATGTGAACCAGTGTCTTAGACAGGATTTGGAAATTGGGTGCCCGAAATTGGCAATTTTAAAACTTTTGGGCATCTTATTTTTGGAGGGAGACCTCAATGTACTCTGATTACAGCCATAAATATGTCTTTGATTATTGAAATAAGGCATGATATCCTCATATACAATGTCATGGGAATTATATTGAGGTGCAAAAACTTGAAATATATGCTTGAAATTGACATTTAAAGAAATGACACCCAGAAATATTTGTGTGTCCCGAGGGGTGATTTTTAAGGGTTTGAGTGTCGAAAAGACACCCAGACGCCCTGCTGGCTAAGACTATGATGTGAACACCTTGGGATCTTGGCAATGTGTTCAAGCCTACCCTGATCCGGCTTAGAGTTCTATGCTGCACTGTCACTGACTGCTTACGCTGTCTCTCACCACTGTCCGTGTTCGAATCTCGGCCGAGGCATGTGAGAAAGTTGCCAGGGACTTGGGGTTAGGTGGTGGTTTTTGCAGGGTACTCTGTTTCCTTCGTCATTTACAACTGTTACAATTCTGCCTAAATATTTCAGAAAAAAAACACGATAATCAAAATTTCAGATCCTTAAGTGTTCACATTATTGGATGTTCTTGTGTCAGAGGTCTTTTATCAATGGAGGCACACATAGGCTAGGAAATCAGGTTCACAATAGGCAATGTTTCCATCTCAGAGGTGTTCACATGAGGAGGTTTCACTATAGTACATTCATTTTGGGGGCTTGAATATATCTAAAAATGGTTATTCAAAATCTTACAGGAGTACCTTCGGGGATTCCTATTTGTCACAGACCCTTGATAAACTGTAGAATAGAAAATTTATCCCAGTGCTTTATTCTGTCGTACTTTTAAGACTGGGATCAGTTTGGTTTAACGAAAGTCGGAAATATTGTACCATTCATTTACAGTAGCATTCCTGTCATTAGAATATTAACCTTCAATATTGGCTTTTCAGAAGATAAAATCCTGGAAAAATCCAAAATCACAAATTTGGTTAATTTACACCTTGGATTAATTTCCTATTCTACAGTAAATAACTTAGTTTGAGCTTAACTTCATTTTCATAGTCATTTTTGAACATTTACATGTTGAAGTTGAGTAAATGGTCATACTTTGTCTTTCACATCTCACAAAAGCCAGTTCAGAGATGCATTCATGAAATTTCATTTCTAATTTGACCATAGGATTTCATTGTGCTAATATTGAAAATTCTACGATTGGCAAGCAAAGACTGAAGACTACCTATCTAGAGAGACTACTGAAGTTTTTATTTTTCCTGCAATAGGAGACATAAAAATATATACATATATATATATATATATATATATATATATATATATATATATATATATATATATATATATATATATATATATATATATATATTTATATATATTTATATTTATATATATATATATATATATATATATATATATATATATATATATATATATATATATATATATATATATGTATATATATATATATACATATATATATTTATATTTATATATATATATATATATATATATATATATATATATATATATATATATATATATATATATATATATATATATATATATATATATATATATATATATATATATATATATATAAATATATATATATATATATATATATATATATATATATATATATATATATATATATATATATATATATATATATATATATATATATATATATATATATATATATATATTTTCATTGAGGAGCAAAGACTACCTCTTATACAAGCATTTGCAGCATATCTCTTCGGTAAGTTTTCTGTATGTGCAGAATCTTAAATAAATCAAACAAGTGGATATGAAACCAGCCAGTCAACCTGAATGGGCTAGCCTCAATGAATATCCCAAAACAAGTGCTCTGCGCAGGTTTCTGCGCTGGTTTCTCTGTAATGTAAACGATACGAGTGCCCTAATTGGTCCTTGTTCCCATGTGACCTCACGCTGATGACAGATCAGAGTCCCCTGGCATGTCCAGCCCTTCACTATATCGCATATAGTAATTGGTCTCTCGCTCTCCATGTTTCTTCCATCAATTTATCCATAGAAAAGAGCATGGACTTTTTTGCTCAGATGATTTTTTGTCATTATCATTCAAGCCGTACCTAACAATATGGACAAAAGCATACAAAAACTTAACAAAATGAAACTATGATTATCATACAAACTTTTTAGAGCGAGTCAGTTATCCTGAATTTTTTTTATCTTCAATAGAATTTTTCCATAATTATAGGTGCAGTTTTATTCTGTCAATTTCACCTTTCTCCTTGCTTTGAAATAATGCATTTCCTTTTGCTTTGAAGCAGTGCATTTCCTTTTACTTTGAAATAATGCATTTCCTTTGCTTGCAGAGAAGTATGGGCCCGGCAACAGTCGCTTGGAGGACCTCTTATCCTATATTCCCGCTATGCGCAGCATCTCCAGTTGGCATAGGGGGATAATGAAGAACATGAAAGCTTCCACAAGATGTTCCTCCATACTTTGAAATAATAGAGCCGTATTGACTGTTGCAGAGGGCGATATGATATTTATCATGGGCCTGGAGACTGACAGACTGGCTCAGGGGCCGTATTGTATATAGCGGAGGCCAATTAAAGAACCAGTCTGCCAGCCTGATAGATTAGCTAGCTGGCTGGCTAATCTATTATCCCACTTTTGTAAAAACAGGCCCCTGATCCGCCCAAGTCAATGCTGGACCAATTACCTGTCAATATAACCCTTATGCTGCTGGTGGCCAATTTTGCCAATAGAAAATTATGCCAGAAAACTGAAAAATGACTGAAACCCGGGCACATGGGTACTCATCTGAGAGTACTCAGGGAGAGCTCTCTAATGAATACCAACATGTCTTACGAAAATATTTTTGTCTTTGTGCTTTGGAAGAAAGTCGCCTCAGCATTGGAAGGGTTAGGGAGGTCTCACTTGCCAGTCAATGAATTGTCATATCAGCCCTACTAAAGACTGATATGAGATTTTATCAGCTTATCACATGGTACAAATGGTGTCGTTCTATTGGTTGAAATCAGAGGAGCACTAATGACGCATCATCTTTCCTTTGTTTGCAGAGAAGTATGAGCCTGAAAACGGTCGCATGGAGGACCTCTTCTCGTTCATTCCTACTATGCGTGGCATCTCGAGCTGGCATAGAGCGATAATGAAGAACATGAAAGCTGGTAACAAGGTCTCCAAAACATTCTCCAAGATGAGTCTGAGCTCTGGAAGTGTGTCAACCTCTTGATTGGGAAAGACGTGTTATCTGTTACCAGTGAAGAATATACCACCTTCTACGAACACATGTGCATGCACTGAGCTTGGAAACATTTTTGCTTTTAGATTAAAACGTCGCTTTCGCCTAGCTAAGTATATTTAGTGACTGTATTCTTCATTTTAAAAGAATAGAAAATTGCTTTTAGTTTGAGACATCGGTCTCACCTATCTTAGTATTTGGTGACTATATTCTCCATTTCAAGAGAAAAGAAAACTGCTTTTAGTTTGAAATGTTGATATCACCTAGCTTAGTATTTGGTACCTATATTCTCCATTTCAAGAGAATAGAGAATTTCTTTCAGTTTGAAATGTTGGTATCACCTAGCTTAGTAGTTGGTGACTATATTCTTCATTTCAAAAGAATAGAGAATTTGCCAATCTCTCTCTCTCTCTCTCTCTCTTTCTTGACCATCAGCAATCATGTCCATTTCCTCCAATCATGCCCATTAGTACTGGAATGCTTGGGAATGTGTGGGTTTAAACAATATGTGAATGTAAGTTGTGTTGGGGAAACAATCTCCCACCAGTGCCTTTGAAATATTTCTCCTTTTTGTGTGAAGGCACAATTTCATTTTTATTTTTTTATTTTTTTTATTCATTTTTCAACATGTCAATAAACTAGTGCAAAGTAAAGAAATATATTGATCAGCACAGCAGACAGGTAAGCATGTGTAAGCATGTTTCACAAAGCATCTCAATATTTCTGTGTTAGATATACATTTACTTCTCAAAAGAGCTTTCTAGAAACATTTTTTCAAGTTGTCTTTTCCTACGTTTCAAAGTCTCTGTATTTTTGTTGAAAATAAAGTTGTTTCGTTTCACATTTCACAGCGGCTATGTGTGGTGTACTACCTCTTCTTTTACAGTTGTAAATAACCTTTTTGTGAGTAAAATAATACCATTAATACCAAGTGGAAGCACAAACTTAGTCAAAAAAATCCATGAAGACTCACTTATTATCTAGATATGACTTCACAGTGTTCTTTATTGTTTAAAGTAAATGTATGATAGATTATTGGCACTTAACTTCTGCTCTTGTAATGCCAAACACTGTGAGGCTTCAATACAGTCAATCCATAAAAAGCCAAATTGCTTTGATTCCATAATGCTTGAACCAAGCGGTGGTCCCTGTTAAGTATATAACGCTTTACCTTTTTTAGCGAGAGAAACAAATTTATAACAAAAAACGTTGTATAAGCTTGATTTCACAGACTGTCCTTTTCAGTGAGCATCTTGAAATCTACTAATAATTGTGATCGCACTCGAAGGTGTTATGCGTATCAGTGTTTGGCCTTTCAAGAGAGCCTGCTGATGTGCGCCTGTGACCTAAAATCCTTTCTTGAAATGTCAATTTCAAGCATATAATTGAAAATTGTAGTATACTGGTGAACTTGGATATGACGGACCACTGTACGACAGATTTTTGCATATGACGGACGAGATGCTTGGTCCCAGTCCGATGTATATCAAGTATTCGTCATATGTATACGACAGACTTTGCATATGATGGACCAATTTTCCTGGTCCCATCGAGTCCGTCATATCCAAGTTCACCTGTATAATTATAGTATAATTCCCATGGCAATGCATTACTTAAATAACATTACTTAAATAACTAAATACAAGTCAATGGTTGAAATCTGATTATGATATTATTCCCATGAAATAATTTATAATTTCAGTATACTGGAGAGTAAATATTATTGGGTAAGGACAAGGATTTCTCCGTGTTTTTTAATTCCGGACATGTACTGTATTGTTCTTTCCTGTGTTGATTATTCCCGTTTATAAGCATTCGGGAAAAAACGTGAAAATAAAAGCCACGGAAAAATTAGCTATTCTACAGTATGAAATTCTGCAAAATGTGCTTGTCAGAGGAATGTTACCAAACATCAAACTATCTTGAAAGAAAAACTTTGAATCTTGCAAACAATATTATTCAAGAACATAATATGTGATATGTTTAGTAATTTGGAAAATCCAATTGTGTTAACACTGATAACTAATGTTTGTGATCTGTGTTTGCAGTCGTGATTACTCAGATGTATTGATGTTATCAGTATGAAGATAGAGGTCTGAAGAATAGGGTGTAATACAGCAGATATTTTATTGCACTCGCATAATGAAAAATTGCATTCAAAAAAGAATCACATTAACTTATGCTGTCTCTAATCTTTACAAGAACTCAAAAGAAAGATAAGACAAAAACAAAATATTCTGTCTGTTGGACCCCTTTGGATCTGCTGGTGATTTTTTAATGTCAAAATGATTAAAATCAGCATTTCTCTCGAAACTCAGATATTGAAATATGTGAGAAAAAGAGTAATATACATGTTCTGGCAGGTGTGCAGGAGATAAGGCTCATGTGTGTAAGTCTGTCCCTCAGGAGATCTGTAGAATGGCTAATTTTCCCGTGTGACAATTTTCCCTAATTTTTCATTTTTGGGTTTTCCCGTTTCTAATATTTCCGAAAAGAAGACATATATTTTTTCCCGTTTTTAATTTTCCCGTTTTAAGTAGATCTTAAGTAGTTTTAAGTAGTCCACAGTCTTATATAAACATGTGCCATGGGTTGAAGTGCTTATCAGTACAACAACGCACACTGCAAAGGGACAATCACCAGTCTAGATAAGCATCTTATAGACTGGAGACAGTTCCCAGTGTTATATAAGCATGTGCATGGCCATGCAGCAGAGCATGCGGTGGTGGGACTTTCACCAGTCTAGAGAGGCGACTAGAAACAGATCACCAGGGATTTAATCCCTTAAGTAGGTGAGTTGCAGTCACAGCATGATCAGAAGTCATACAGTGACCCCCCGATTGTTCCCTGCTGCATGTGGATTGCAATAAGGGATGACTGCTATCACTCTGAGTAAACGCAGGTCTGACACTTCAGAGATAAAGCTGGCCCAGTCTATTTAACTAAGGTCAGAATTTCCCGTGTTTATTAAGTCCGGACATGAAGTGTAATGATTTTCCCGGTGTTGTTTATTCCCGTTTGATAGCATTCGGGAAAAAACGGGAAAATAAAACACAGGAAAATTAGCCATTCTACAGTTTGACAGGTCAGTGGTAATGTTATAGCACTGCTGAATTGAAACACAGAGCAACCTTCAAATTTAGCAACACCCCCCATTAATTCTTCCAATGCTGAGGCTGCTTTCGTCCAAAGCACAAGGACACAAAAATATCTAAAAAAAAATATCTAAACACTGTCATGTTGGTATTCATTGGATAGCTCTCGCTGAGTACTTTCATATGAGTGCCATATGCCAGGGTTTCAGTTATTTTGCTTAGGTGTTTTGTACCATTATCTAATGGCCAAATTATTCACCAGCAGCAAAGGGTTAACCCATTCTTTTTTCCACCATAAACATGGCCTGAAAACACATGGAAATATCAATATCTTGGGAAAGAATTTACCAAGTGTTCTTATGCTGAGAGCGCCACTTCCCTCGCAGAATCCATTTTAGTTATTACTCTAATTCAAAGAGTTATAGTAAACGTCAACATGCAGTGCATGTACCTTGAATGTATACAGGTTAATTACTTTTTCAGAGTCAAGGGACGATGCACACTGGTGACAGACTTTGATTTGAAGTTTTGAAGATTTTCCATGAAGTTTAATGATAGAGTTATGAAATTTATGTAGATATTAATCCAAGAAGCGGTAAAGATGAAATATATGGAAAAAATGAAATATTATAATGAGTTATGATACTAGAACTTATTAAGCATTTACCTGCACGAGGCAGAATTTGATGAATGATACAATATTTTCAAATGTTTTATATTTGACAATTACTGAATCTTTACAATTATGGAAGATTATGAATGGTTCCTTAGTTGTGCTACTTGAGTTCTTGCACGAAGGTGATACAGTACAGACATTTGATTTTTGCAACAGTCAACCGGACGTCTGCCAGTGCATGTTTGTACAAATACCCATGGATAACATATCAAAAAAGATAAGTCAAACCCATCAATGACCCTCGTAGCTTGCGAATCAAAGCGTTATTCAGTTGATAGGTCATCCATGCCCAGGAAACTGGGCAGCAATCGGGCATGCGGTTGTGAATTATGCCCAGGTTGGGTAGGCATTTAGTGCAGGAATCAAATGTTGGCACTGTATTTGTATATGTTGACACTGTTCCAAATGCTGGTATACTACACAGTCTTGTTACTGAAAGCATGTGTTCTGTGCGTAAAAATTGGTATACATGTTTCTTTATTAATGTGCTTTGTTTATCTGTGATACCGTAAATCTGTGGTAATTTAGGCCACCCTAGCAATCTTGTCCGCAATAGTTATTTAGCAATTTAGCGAAATAGCTACCAGGAAATCTGGTTACCACCTAGTTCGATCGAAAGGGACAATTGGAGGCATATTATGGTCTTGCGAACTGGCTTGGATATTTGTGAATGTGAATGGCATCTGATTGCTACGGATGTTGTAAAATTTCATCAAAGAACAGAAATAAAAGAAAGACAATCACTATATCTTCCTCCTAGCCTCCTTGAGTTTATAATGATGCTATTTTCTTTGAAGATTGTTTTACGCTACATAGCTATAGCCTCGAAATGTAAAGAAATGAGTGAATGATTAAGAGTTTTGAGATTTCGTGACTATTAAGTTACACAATCAACACAATGGCAGGCAACATTCTCAGCTGATCATTATCCTTATAACTGCGGTTTTAGGCGTTGTTATTTCGGCATCTAATTACTAGTATTATAGGGATTAAGACCCCTTGTTGAGCATTGATGCAGATTTATAGCCAAGATGTAGGTTTTTGTTGCCAAAGCTGAGGCCGCCAAGGCCGAAGCTTTGCAACAAACACCCTCGGCGAGGCTATAAATCTGCACCAATGCTCAGTGGTAGGTCTTAAAGGGGCCCTAAAGGCTCACATGCATATCAGCTTATATGAAAGTAATACACTTCAAGAACATGATGCTGCCCTTCTTTTCTCTCAGTGATCCCATGAGGGGAGATTTTTGCATATTGTCATCATCCTGCCCAGCCCCTGACAGCAGCCATGTTTTTCAATTGGGTGGCAATCTGCCCCTAGCTCTGTGCTTGCTGTCCTTAGGTCTGTGCTTATAACACTGGCCACAGCAGGGGGTGATGACCCGGATTCACAATGGCTGAGGCCCTGACTCAGAGGAGGTGCTATTCACTAATTGCAATTTTAGATTTCTCTTTGGTTGGAGCTCTAGGTCCAGTTGCGGATCCAGGGGGGGTTCGAGTGGTTTGTCGAACCCCCCCCCCCCCCCCCCCCCTGGCTTGTGAGTCACTTTGCACCACTACGCCACCTGTGGACAAACCTCAAAACTAATTGCTATACTCACTTCGGCCAGCAGTTCCAATTGCAATTCTTGCGTGTCCTTTGTCTCGTCAGCCCTTAAGACGGCTACAAGCTGATTGGCGTCAGATGCTGTTAGCGTACAGATACGCAATTAAGGTCTGGGGTGTTTGATATGAAGGCTAAAAATACTACATGTACAAATATAGTAGAAACATGACTAAGAGTCATTTCAGCTTGGAAAACCTCAGGCTTGTTAAGTGATGGGAGGGGGGGGGGGGGGGTGGGGTTCGTTGAATTCTCAAACTTCTAAATCATTCATTCATAGTTTGAATTATTCTTATCCTATGAAGAAAACCTGCTGTCTGGGGTATACCATTAGCTTCGTTTGTACAAAAGTGATTAATAATAATAATAATAATAATAATAATAATAATTGATATTTGATATAGCGCCCTTTCCACCTATAATGTTCAAAAGCGCTTTAGAGTCATTGGACAGTTGTCATGGTCCATATAGTCAATTAAACTCCTTTCGAAATAGCAATGTTTTCAGCTGTTTCTTGAAGTTTTGCACACTATCAGCAGCCTTGATGTTGTCAGGGAGCTCATTCCAAAGGCGTGGTGCATAGGCACAGAATGCTCTGTCACCAAACCTTTTCAGATTAGTGAGTGGTATCTGTAATAAGTTCTTAGTGTTTGATCTTAGAGTCCTTGTATTAGCTTGTTTGACTAACAGTTCCCTCAAGTATAGAGGGGCACATCCTTGCATGCATTTGAAAGTCAAAAGCAGAATCTTGAACTCAATCCTTTTCCTGATGGGCAGCCAGTGAAGATCTTTTAGAACTGGTGTAATGTGATCATACTTTTTGGAGCCACTAACCACTCTAGCAGCATTGTTTTGGACTTTCTGGAGCCTGCATAGCAGCTCATCAGTAATTCCACAGAGAAGTCCATTACAATAGTCAAGGCGTGATGAACTGACCTGATGGTGAGTAAAATCATCTACCTCTAAGTATACAAAAACTTTCAACTTAATGATCTACAGGAAGCTTTAATAATATATCAAGATGATGGCTGATCCAGGGGGGTGGGGGGTCGAGAGAGGGTTCGTCCAACCCCCTCCACCCAGTCTGGTGAGTCACTTTGCGCCACCATGCCATGTCGTTTCTGATTGTTTTTTCGTTAGTCTTTTTTCTATCGTTACGATGAGTTGTGTTCAGGCAACTAACATGTTGATCAGTTGACCAGCCTGAAAGACATGAAGTCTTAAAATAATGATAATCCAAAACATAAATAAAGAAAAAAATTCATTATTATCACTTAGCACAGCCTTAGATGACCAAACACAAGGTGGATTCGAAACCAGCCCGTCAACCTGAACATGCTAGCCTCAACCAGTCTCAACAAATAGTTGCTAATAGGCCGAAATTGGTGCTGTGGGCACCCCCAGCTGGTGGTGGAGATAAGGTTTCTCAGTAATGTAATCGAGGCGAGAGCCCTGATTGGCCCTTGTTCCCACGTGACCTCGCGTTGATGCCTTATCTGGTACTCCTGGCATGAGTACAGCACTTAACTATAGGGCACATAGTAATTTGTCTCTTGCCACATATCCATTCTTTTCTTCATCCAAGGCACAGCGGTGCCAAGACAAATACGTAACGTAACAAATTATGTAGGTATATCAAATAAACCATTTAAGTATAGATAACTAAAGGTGAATTAAATCGTAAGAATGATTATTCTAAATGCATCCATTTGTTCAAATAAGGAGGTTTGGGTCAATTCAGGGGGGGGGGGGGGTATGAGAAGTATTGGGACTTCAGAACTTTGAATTAACAGAATATTGGGAGAGGGTTGATGACAACCATTTATACCAAATACATGTTGCCGTGGCAACCATTCCAAGATGTTTTAGTCTATTTCTTAGTGAAAGTATTAAACTTCACTTTCATCTTTTACAGTCCTCAATGTTTCATAAATATTTGGAAAAGGTCATTTTTAATGAATTAATCAATGTAGCAATCATATATATATATTATGCTGCAACTTACCCTGTCATTCTGCATTTTCCACTTGTAATGAACAAGTCATAAAAAGTTCAACCCTATACGGTCTTCTGCCTCTATCTTATCCATTCTTTTGTCAGTATGTATGAAAATTTTAGGAAAGTATCTAGTAATGATATATCACTGAATTTAGGAATTGGAGCAAATATGTGTTGCCATGGCAACCCTTTTTGTCAAATTCTATCAAAAGCAAGGGTAGTGTTTTTAAAAATGTTTTTTTGTGCAGGACTAGAAATCAATATTTATTTTGGAAACGGAAAGTATCTTAAGTTGCCTCATATTCCACTTGAATGTCGCTTTTTATTGACCCCTTGTGGTGTTTTAAGAAATCATCATTGTTAGTGGCGCCACCGGTGTCACTTTTCAGAACTAAATCGAACCCCCCTTCTCAAATCCTGGATCCGCCCCTGACTGGTCTTCCCTGTTTATGACAGATGTTGAGCTATGTTCATGAACTTTCATATAAACTTATGATTTGTTCTTCCCCAAGTTTCCCTTTAATGTCTATTTTAGCGTGTTTGAGTGATAAAAATTTCTCTTACAATTCTGTGAAAATGACACAAAAAAATCATGTTTCCTATTGGTTTGCTGAGCCAGGATTTGGGGTCAGCTGAGTGCAGTGAGCCAGGTTTTGGTCCGGGCTCGCTGCTGTGAACCAGGACCACTTTGAAGCAACAGCTTCTCACTGAGCATAGTGTGTTTTCCAAGCCCAGGTATTTTCATAGGAGCGCACTATATTGCATAACAATGCCTTTATCTGTTACAATCACAATTGTTCTGGACGATTAAAATCACGAAAGGATTGCAGCGATCTCACCTCACTGATCTCACTTATTCATGGCACCTGAATTCTGAGGGAAATCTGGACCACTATTACTGTACTTTGATTCGTGCAAAAGATTCAGAAAACATGGGCCAAACTCAACCCATAAAAATGTTATTATTAAAAAGTACTGCTTGAGTTTAATTTTTGCGTTTTTTAGCGTTTAGCCTCGGACGCAAGATTAAGATGCGCAATGATTAGTGCTGCCACTTGAAATGTATAGCTGGCACTCCATGTTGCGGCCATTTCGCAAAGTTAAAAAATGCAAAAATCGATTTTCTGTAAATTCGCAAAATTAACTCTACATAATCTTTTGTGAATCTACAGTATTCCAAATTTCCAAGAATTTATGGTATAGTGTCAACCTGAACAGGCTAGCCTCAACCAGCCTCAACTAATAGCCCAAATTTCATGCTCAGATGATGCTGGCGATAAGGTTTCTCTGTAATGTAAATGATATGAGAGCTCTGATTGGTCCTTGTTCCCACGTGACCTCGCGCTGATGCCAGATCAGTGACTCCTGGCAGGAGTCCAGCCCTTCACTATATAATAATTAGAAAAGTAATATATAGTAATTGGTCTCTCCCTACATATCCATTATTTTCTTTATCTTAGGGCACGTCTAGTTAATTATCTGTTTCCCATGTCCAAGGTACTGAAAATTAGGGTCGGTCGGTCGGGTAAAAAAAAAAAGGAAAAAAAAAGGCAGAAGTACCTATAATAGGGTATCAAATTTCTTTATTTGTGACAGAAATGCTGCCAATGCCATGGCAAGAAGTACAAATATGTGTACATGATGTTCATGAGACACATTTCCCTCTGTATTATTCTTCAGCTTGTTCATACAGAAAATTGTGCAGATTTGAAAAATGTTGAATTCACAAAAACAAATTATTCAGACTTTTTTTTATTTATTTCATTCAAAATGCAGTTCTCAGAAGAAAAAAAAGCTCCTCTGGACAGGGTCGGTCGGAAAGTAAAAAAAAAAAACTTTTTTTTTTAGGGTCGGGCCCAAAAATAGGGTCGGTCGGGACATGAGAAACATATAATCAACTAGACGTGCCCTTAGGAATAATGGAAAGGTGGAGATCTATTTTCTTGTTATTCACTATCAATTTACTCTCTAACCCATCCATGCCTAAGACGCTTTCGTATTAACCAAAAATCTGGCCTTACAAAAATTTACTCTGGATCAAGCAAGGTTATCAAACACTTTTTGATGTGATACAAAATAACGAATACGTTATTGAAATGGATACTCTAAAAATAACGGAAAAATGTTAAGTCCACACTTGCCATTGCTGGTCGCAATGTTTAAATTTAGGAGATTTCATAATGACATAGTACAAAATGCTTTCAAATATCCGAATAGCTCAATAGATTGTTCATATATGAAATACATATAGTATAAAATGATTCATTATATAATAGTAACAAACAAGGTATGCTGAGTAAAAGTTTCAACTGATGAAGTAGGATGAATATAAACTATATATGCAAGTACCATTATGATGTTCTGAATCTATTCAGAGAGAATTTTTTAATCTGAAGCCTTATCATTCAAGCGTCTCAACTGCTCCGATTTAAGGAAAATCGGATTAATATACCCCTTACACAGGGGAAAGGTTGGTTATGCCGGAGGCTTGTTTGACTAAAAATCGGTTTGTTCATACTTTAATGACGCTTATTGAAACCACGGACCAGTTGTCACAGTTTCCACATCGTTGCTTGCTGGGTACGAAAAAGTGACGAAAAGACGAAATTCAAACTCCAAACCCACACTTAATAAACTGGACATAGATCAGTATTAATTTGTATCAATTTCAAGCATACATCGAAGAAGGTGCATACCTTAATGATTGCAAATCCGCATACTCAGCATTACTCCGGCACATATAATAGAACAGAATCAGAGAAATATTGAATTGTTTTGATATATCTATACCCGTCTTATTGTTGCTTGGGCCAAATACGGCCTTATTTTCATGGACAAATCCTCTTAAAAACAGTATTTTAGGGAGAACATTTGACAGACAAATTACCAACTGTCAATGAAAGAGTTTGTGAATTTCGCCATCTCACCACGCTGATGCAGGATGAGGTTGCATGGGCTTAAATAAATAACATCAAGTGGATATGAAACCAGCCGGTCAACCTGAACATGCTGGCTGCGGCGAATAGCGCAAAACTCGTGATCTGCGCATGTTTGTGCGCAAGTTTTCTCTGTAATGTAAACGATAATAGCGCCCTTATTGCTCTTTGTCCCCTCATACCTATGCCATATTTGAGACCCCTGGCAAAGCCATGCCTTCACCATATAGTCCAGCGGTTAAGGGGAAAAATCGCTCACTTTTCGATAAAAGCGCCAAAATTGGTACATGGGTAGTTTTTAGCATGGGCTTTCATTTAAAGCTGAGACCCAACCTCGATATTTACTATATTTCATGTTTTTGGGAGTTCTAAAAATAACCAGCCAATCAGAAAGCTCGATTTCAGAATACCTTGTTACAATCATATTTTCTCATGTTTTTTTTGTTATATCACAATGAAAATGCTCAAGCAATTATCAAGAAGCCTTTAAACAATTTGTAGGTCACGCGCAAGGCTTGTAGAGGTCAAATGAAGGTCATACACATTTAAACACAGATATTGGGGATATACCTTGTATTTGCATAGGTTATGAAAACCTGATCTACACCATGATGTGATGGTGAATACTAATTTAGTGATTTAGGCTCCTACCACCATCATAACACTATTGGAGGTCACAGTTAAAGCATTAAGAGGTCAAATGAAGGTCATACAACCATAACGTTACATACTGTTCATATACCATGCACATTGTTCATTCAAAAGATACAATCTCGACTCTTTGATTGTGGTGAACGTCGTATTTGTGACTTAGGCTCACACCACCACCACTATATCAAGAAAATTTGCCCTAATTGCACTGACAGGAGGACTGACCTGTGGTCAGGGTCTTAGCCAGGATTTCAAAAAAGCTTGTACAAAACAGCAATTCCAAATATTCTTCCCGTCCTGATTTAGCTACTCAGCTACTTCAAATCCTTATACCAACTACATTTTACAGCCTTTTGTGTCAAAAAGGGCAATTTACATTTGAGTCATGTCCTAGAAGATAAATTGTTAGGGAAATATGTTGTTATTTCCCTTAAAAAATCTATATTAAAATTTCTTCAGAGAAATTTTATCCTGACCAAATAGGTGTTTTTCAGGAAACTGCTTGTCCAAAAGACAGGTAAGACGGGTTCTGGCTAAGTCCCTGCCTATGGTGGATTATTCATACCTCTTAGATCTGTTTAATGGAGTCTTGTTGGCTGCTGACAATTTCCAGCACACAGACACAGGGCAGTACAACTCAGATTTGCTTATAGTATCTACACAGTCATCTGCATGCTTTCTTACACTTGCAATGAATCAATTCATGACATGCCTTGGAAGCCTCAGGTAATGTACTTCAAGGCTGCTTTGGTTGGTGGGATGTGCTCAATTGTCCGGTTGCCGTGTTCAAATAGGGCTTGCGAGCCTGGGTCACATCATTTAAGGGGCAGGTCCGACTGTATAACAACACAGTGAACCGTTCGATTAGCGCAAAGTCTTCTCGAGAGCTTGACTAATGCTGGAGTCACAGCAGAAAATGCTTTCCATGTCTCCTATGCAGTCTTTTTGTCAACTCCCAAGAAGGCAGAAACTATCACATCCGGTGAATGCATGGAAGAATGTAAGGGCATTACTTGTTGTCTTGCTGAATTAATTTGCAATAGAGTGACATGGTATATACCTGAACAACTTTCTTATGCCAAAAGTCAACCATAGTTCTCTGACATTCTGCATGTTTGACACAGCAGGCACAACAATATCTGTGTCAACAGTGCGAATCATAGCCCTTCCATGGCCACTATTGGCAGCATGAACCACATGGACAAATACTCTGGCGTCAGCCTCCTCATGGTTACATGGTGACAGACCATCTTTATCAACAGGTTCAGAGCTTCTGCACATGAGCTGACTAACAGTTTGCCCTAATGTGGGTGGATTTTACATGTACAGCGAGGAAGGTAAAGAGTTTGTTATCATCAGAACGCAAGAAATTCTGCCAGTTCCCAGGAACTGTCACTTTTAGCTGTGACCTTTTACTGGCACTGTGGCCATGTCTTTCCCTAGTGCTCTGCTTCAGGCTTGTTGGATTATAGCTATCCCACACAATGTCCAACCTTTCTACCTACTGGGTTTGTGCTATGGTATATGGCAGGATCACTGTCCTTGCATATTCGTCAAAGGTTTTGCATTGTCTAGGTGGCAGCATATTTACTAATGCCACACCATCGGAATCTTTCACATCCACTTCTGGTGGAGATAAACCTCTATCCTGCTTGAAACAAGGAAGTAGATCAGATTTTTGTCCAAGTCTCAGCTTTCCCATTGATGCCAAAGATGGTGGTTCAGACTGGTTCTCATGTTTAAAGAATTTTTCTAGGTTACCATCTCTCATCTGGCATGAAATGTAAAAACGAGCAAAGAGATTACAGTCACTCTTCAGAGAAGAAATCTGCGTTTTCACTTTAATTCTTTCTTTCGGACTACCAAACACTGGAAGTTTGTTTCTCGAGATGGTGTCTGAAACTGCCTTGGTGCTACTTTCAAACATTCCTTAATGTATGCATCATATTGTTTTTGACCGCATTCCAGTGCTCATACCCGTTATAACAGGCTCTGGCACAATGTCTCTGGTAACAAGCACCAATACATATGGGCTGTCTTCCATGAAAGGGCTAACCAATTCTTCAAAAGCAATGATCAGAGATTTTTGCGAAAGACAGCTGTACTCCATGCACTTGTTCATGGTGACGGACATCATTGTCTAGGCTTGGAAGGACACTGTACAAGAAACTTCCGTACCTGAAATCATCCACCTTTGCAGAGCACCTGGATTTTCAATCAGGCCAATGGCACCACTTACACCTTTTACAGATTCATTCTCTTGCTCATGATTCTGATCCAAGGCAATGAGAGAAAATACATGTTTGGATTTCTGAACCACAAACTTTCCATCCTGAAACTCCCTGTGGATTAGTGGATGCTTGTCCTTTAAAACATTCATATCTCTGATGTGTACTGGCAGCCACCTGGCATAATGATTATGATCAAGGGCAAACATCCGGGGAGCTAGCTGATCAAGCGTTTGCAGATGCATGTTGAAGTTTCCTTCCCGAAGGGACCTAACAAACTCCAGGACCAGGAGTTCCAAATCAAAGACAATGGACCAGTACTTTAACTGAGGATGTGTCTCAGCTTGTCTTTTACGCCAGGTTTTGAAGTCAACAGGTGGCCCAATGATAGGGTATGATGTGGCAAAACTTGCATATGTTTTTTTGCATGGGCACATACAAAGCTCACGCAGTCATTTGATGGGTATACCTTATGTGTGTCACATAAACTTGCCTTTAGCATTGCGCCAGCTCTGCCTGTAGAAGTTATTTCAGCTTGAACCAGAGCACTAAAGATTAAACCTGTGTTTATTATACTAAAGAATCATTTGAATAGCAAGAATTCACAGTTATTGCCAAGAAAGTTTGAATAGCTTACCTGTATCTTTCAAATTACTGCAGCACGCAATGTGCATTTGAACCATGCGCTCAAAAAAGTGACCTTGACCTTGATAGCCAAGCTCTATCTTTTGGCAATTATAGACACTAAATGATCACTTATTCCTCTGGTTGACCTGCTAGAGTGAGATATAAGTTGTTCTACGAGGTAGAAAACATAAATATTTTTCAGCAGTTTAAAAATGCATTTTTTAAAAATTTGACCTTGGTTTGACCTACATTTGACCTTTTAGAATAACCCAAGAGTTGCTTGAAAATGTAAACACATCAGACATATCCATTTGCCCAAGTTAGAATACAACTTGGACTTAAAGATATAATTCTATGCAGGTATGATAATGGAAACCTTATAGAGGATTTTGATTGGACGTTAGTTTTTAAAAGTCATATTTTGACCCCTAGGGGCACTCGCCAAGATGGGTCTCAACCTGAAATGAACCTTCACATACCAAAGTACTTATATACCAAATTTGGCGCTTTTATCGAAAAGTGAACGATTTGGCCAAAAAATGGCCCTTAACCGCTGGACTAATAGTGCATATAGTAATTGATCTCTCGCTACATATCCATTTCTTTATTCATCTTAGCTTTGGGGGCTGCATTTCTGCAACACTGGTACTCGAGTGAGCAGTTCTTAGCGCTTGGGGGTCTAGAGGCGCTCAGGGCCCCAGGAGCTATAAGGCTCCAGACACTGAAATACATCATCTTCAGTCAATTCCTGGTACTTGAAATCAGAATTAATTCAACACGGATAATTTATTATTCTATTTTCCAGGGACAGATCATTATTTTCCAAATATTCAGAGACAGATGTTTTTCCAATTTTCAGAGACAATTTTTTTCAAAAAGCAAATGCCCAGAAATAAGAGTTCTCTGGACCCTCTACTTCAGACGAATAGTGTCCCAGTCACTCATATCAGGGGGCAGAACTTCTAATTACACCGGTACGTCATGAGTAAATTTTGTTTTTGTCTTAGAATATAGCTTATTGTCTTACCGAGTTGTAATGTTTTCCCGTTACGATATGAATGTGTATGACTTATATATATATATATATATATATATATATATATATATATATATATATATATATATATATATATATATATATATATATATATATATATATATATATACCGTATTACCCCGTGTACAACACGCACTTTTATACACCAGACTACCTATGTCAAGGAGGGGGTGCGTATTATCAACGGGTACATAAACTAAAACTTTTTTACATTGATGCTACGGGTGAGGGGACATGTAGGACAAGGTTGAAAATGGTGACATCTGTCATCAGTCGTTAAAACTGTTTTATTATCTTGTTTTGGAGAGACTAGGCCAACCGTAAACTGATCGGGTCATCGATGTCAGCGTTCCGGCTGTGATGCTGGTGACACACTCAAAATAAACCATCTCCTAGTTTAGCCCTCTTTTCCCCTTTCTAATAAGTTTCATGTAATCCCTGTGGTCTTGGTGTTTGGACTCCGAGTTATCTGTCTCAGCTGCTTGAGCTGACCTAGATAGAACCACAATTTCTGTTTTGCAATGTTTTACCTCAAATGACATTTTCTTGGTCAATAAAGACTACGTTGAAGTTGTAAGTACATGGACGTCTACTCAACACGCTAGGCTAGGGCAACTTCATTGAAAATTTGGAGTTCTGGCAATTTAGTGCCCTACAGCACACGACTTAAGTGAGCATATTACTTAAGAAAGTAGGTCAACATCAGATATGGGTGTTTTGCTGTCTCTAACTAGTGACCTACTTTTTTAGGTAAAATTTACACCAGAAATTGTGTGCTGTATGGTATTATCTTGCATGAACTCCAAATTTTCCATCAAGTTGCCCTAGCCTAGTATATGTAGCAGACGTGCATTATATTTACAAATCAAATTACCCTTTTTTGATTAAAGGAATTGTCATTTGAGGTAAAACATTGCAAAATAGATACTGTGGTTCTATTCAAGTCAGCTCAAGCAGTTAAGTGGAAGTAAACGTTTGGCTGTAACGCCAAGACCGCAGGGATTGGACAACAATTGTTAGAAAGGGGACAAAAGTGCTAAAATAAGAGATTGTTAATTTTGAGTGTGTCACCAGCATCACAGCCTCAATAACTACCATAGCGAACGCTTGTCAAGTATCGGCCTCGAATAATGAAATAAAAAAATTATATTAAACATTTATATTATAGTTCAGTTTCAGTTGTTCAATATGGGCATGTCTGGTGAGTTACTTGGCAACGCGGGTCACGGTACAGGGGTTAAGTACTTAACCCCACACTCCCCAACTCCCTCTGCGTGTTATAAAGGGGGATTGTATTTTACATACTGGAATGGGACTTGGGGAGGGGCTGCGTGTTATCTACAGGGTGCGTGTTGTACATGGGGTAATACGGTATATATATATATATATATATATATATATATATATATATATATTTATATACATATATTTACATGTATATATATATACATATACATATATATATATATATATATATATATATATATATATATATATATAATAATAATAATAATAATAATAATAATAGATTTGAGTAAAAAAGTTGGATTGGTGGCCTTAGATAGGCAAAATCATTGAATTATAACTAAATTACATTAGACAAAATCAAAACTGTTAAATAATGTGTTCACTTTTATAATCTATTTGTGAAACATTCATATATATATATATATATATATATATATATATATATATATATATATATATATATATATATATATATATATATATATATATATATATATATATATAACTACTCTTAAGAATGATTAGATCAGCCTTCAGCTTTTTTGTTGTTATTTCATGCCTTGATTACAGAACTTAGACTGCTTTCTGTTGCTGCGTAATGCTAGTTGTAGGGCTTCTGCCTCGCCACTAGCAGCAGCTTGAACCACCCGTCATCAAATCTTTCTCATTAGCAATTCCCCTATTGAATAAGTACAATCATATATACATTCAGTTATACAAGTCATATAGTCATCATAATAGGTCATACAATATAGATTTTGTCCAGCGTTGAATGTTTAAAGTGGGTCAGATACATGAAAATTGCCTCCTCTTTCTAAACACACTATCCCAAATGAAATCCAGCATTGAGCCTACCCAGTTTATGTGAAATAGTATATCAGGACTATAATAGGATTAAGATTGGGCAGATGGCCTTTTGATGATTTATAGCTGAGGCCTGAATGTCCTTTATTTGCCTGAGGCCGCTAGGTAGAAGCCAACCAAAGGACATTCTGGACGAAGCTATAAATCAACCCAAGGCCATCTGCCCAATCTTAATGACTATTATAGCACGTCAGAATTTACAAAATTTATTGATACTCTTCAATAACTTATGATTTGTTGAAGAACCATTAAGGGGCTTGGCAGCCATCTTGTTTAGTCGTCTGCTTGGATTGAGATGCAGAGCATCATGGGTGTTTTTTAAGGCATAATTTCTTTTTTATCATCCTTTTCTGAGTTTTTTATTGGTTCAATGTATGGAGCATATAAAGTAAACAACAAAAAAGACCTCATTTTAGAAAATTTACATTCATTTATATACTTTTATTTGATGTTTCTACCGGAATGTTTCATTACCATAGCAACAGGTTTTGCGCAGAATCCCGGCCTTAAAGTGTAACTCCACCTTCAAAATTAAAAAAGATATGTTGTAGAGCTCAATCTCACCTTCCATAGGACACCTTGATTACAATTGTACTCTGCAGATTAATTGAGATAATACCATTCAAAGGTAACTTTATGGGGGCTGCCATGTTTGTTCAGAGGGAACCTAATTAGTGATGTTAATTAGATGCGTGTGATGTCATGCTACGACATCCTGTAACACCACAGCAAAGTGAGTGAGCTTAGGGGCTAGCTCTAGTGGCCAGGGTCTGACACTTAGATTTCAGGCTAGGGGCCCGAAAAGTTCTTTTGACAAAAAATTATTGGCCAATAATAAGATTCCTGGAAAAATCTAGGAGGCCATAGCAAAATCTAGGGGCATATGCCCCTTGGAAGTGGAACCCTGAGACTCTGGACAGCTCAAAACTTGAGTGCAAAGATGGTGAATTGTCAAGCTTGTGGATGCAACAATGATTCTCCAAATAAGCGCATGTACTAGTGAAAAAAAGATCAATATACGGTGTGAACCGTCAAAGATATGATCAATATATGGTCTGTGACAGCCCCACATTTAAAGGTAAGGAACATTTAGATTAAGTGGGGGGAAGTTCTGAATGCCAGAAAATGATGTACACTGACTTCCCCCTTACAATAATTTTCAAAAGAAGGGGGTGTATGCGTAATCGGAAGAATACACTAATAATAATAGTTTTCTGTCATACAATAACAAAATTCAAAATGTGTTATACCGGTATTTGCTGTATTTCTCTGTAAATTGTAGGCATTAGTTTAGAAGAAGATTAGCATTAGCATTTTGTAAAATCTCCTCAGTCTGACACATCTTCATTTTCAGAATATACTGGTCCGAATGTGTATGGTTGAATACCAAGGAGGTTTTCCATAACTGCCTATAAATCCACTAAGAATGAGGCACACATATGGATGTTGTCCCCACGTTTGTCTCTGCTTAAATGAATAAAATCCTTTACTTGTGGCAAATGAGTAATCAAATTAATAGCTATTATGAATAAGAACTAAAACATTGTCACAATGAAATTGGAAGATGGTTTCTTGGCTATCTGGTTTCATAATTGTACTTCATATACTTGTGTTTTCTTAACAGTAACTAGTCTGACTGCAATTTGAAATAATTGTGCCCAGAGGATGTTTATTGCAGTTAACCTCCTGGGTAAAGCATGGGACTAGAGCAGACGCAATTCCTTTGAGATTAATGTGTATTGCAGTCAATTCCTGGGCAGCTGACACACTGACAATACACACACAGCTAACTAATTGTAAACTTGCTTTCATAGCAAGAAAACAGTGTCAGGACATTGTAAGAATACTAAATGTCAGGCCTTTTTTGTAAACTGGTAGAATTATAGAATCTATAACCCCTACAGGTATCTTTTCCCTCTTTGCTTTTGCCACATAGAACATGGTATACCGCTAACAAATATAACTTACACTATATAGGTATACACTGAGACAAAGTGCTTCTGTTTGTTGAGTCTGATACATCACTATCCTCTTTGCAAGTCATTTACTAATGAGAGAATATGTAGGTGTGTTCAGTTCTGAATGGCCCTCAGCTTGCATGTAGCAGTATGACATCACTTCCTGTTTCTGATAGGCTCCAAGATGGTGCCTCCATGAACATGCTGAGGCATTGAATTTGCTGTATTTTGCAAGATACAAACTTAAATATCTCAGTCAATTTGAGGAGTACAATTGTAATCAAGGTGTCCTGAGAAAGGTGACACTGAGCTCTAAAACATATCTTTTTTAATTTTGAAGGTGGAGTTACACTTTGCCTTTAATGGTTGAACATGTGTACGTGTCCTCCCCAAAACAGTATGAGAATCGTAAACTCTGATTGACACATTTTCTTTTTTTGAAGTTTCAGTGTGAAACACTTAATTAAATACGCCCGCCCTTCTGTTTGTCACATATTAGCATCGGTGGAATAACCTGTATTCTTGATGTAAATAATGCACAATTTTTGTACGAATATGAGCTTGCATGCTCAACACTATTGGCCAAATGTTGTGTGTAAATCATGCATGCTTTCTTTCATGGTCAGTTTAGCTAGAGGGCTAGTCAAAATGACCATCTGATAATAGCCCAAAGACACAAATGAATCTGAAGGAATATGATGGGGGTAGGGGAAGAAACCTGGGCAAAAAGTTGCATGTAGGGTGGAACCTCAGAAAGTAGACACCTCTCTATTATGGACACCTTCACTATAGTGGACACATTTTACGGTCCATATCAATTTCCCTCTTAGTCATCATAATATAAGGTAGCCCTTGCATTGAGGGTACCCAGCTAATGTGGAAAGTATCTCTAAAGTGGACACTTTTTACGGTCCCCAATCCACTTTCCGACCTCCCTAGAGTGGAGGCTCACCTTCCTCTGCAGACTTATTTTTTTGGTTCGTCAAAATGCTTCTCAACCACAGTGCCGGCATTTAATTCCTGCACTAAATGCGTAGGTAGCCCGGGCATGATAAACGACCGCAAGCCCGATTGCCACCAAGTTTCCTGGGCATGGATGCACAACTTAACTTTGATTTGTAAGATACGTAGGGCATTGCTGTGCTTGGCTTTATTGTGACAAGTTATCCATGGGTGTTTTTACAAGGCACTGGCAGACGGCCGGAGGACTGGTGCAAGAATTACATGTCTGTACTCTGTACTGTATAAACCAAAAAGGTTTGCAGCACCATAGCCAAGCTATTAGCCCTAACTCTGCTTTATATATGATATTTGATCTAATGCTCAAACATACATAAGGACGTGGAACCTGTTAGTTGACCATTTAGTTCAGACACTTGCCATATGAAGGGGGGTCATTCATGTAGTAAAATTCTCAATGACCACCCCAGCATACCACAGTACCACCAATCAATAGGAATTGACATTTCTGAATCAGACCTAGGAAGCAGGCGCGCAGCACCAGTGGGGGGATTTTAGCAGGCCTGTCCAAGCTGTCGCAGTGTCGCATATTTTTGCGTCAGTTGTATAGCGACATTCCTGGATGTGCACGCACATTAACCCTATTTAGGTATTCAAGAATTTTTACTTCAGATAACCTTTTACTAACATCAGACATCGGAAGGCGACTAAAGTTACTCTCTCAATAGCTTAAGAACATCAGGAACCTGTGTACGTAATGGTACATGCATGTTTAGTTTATATTTAGTTTATTTTGGAACTCGTTTTGCACTAACCCTGGCGCAAAAATGTTAACCGCCACCTCGGGGTAAAAGGTATAAATATTATTTTACGAAGTTTCAAATTGCGCGACAGGCATTTTTGAAAATTGACGTCTGGGTCTATACTTGTTTTGACAATAAATTGTAAATTTGTAATTATTTTACAAAATATTTGAAGGTGAGTTGTTGGCAGTGTTCTGATATTTTCCTAACTATGCTTTTACTTAAAGATTTAACCCAGAGTCTCAGGCTGCTTTTGGCCGCTGTGAGCATTAATGGGGATAAGTAAACTAAGAGCTTAACCACCACAATGACTGATAGAAAAAGGATATCGACCGCCTCACTTAACTTGTACGCAGGCGCGGTGAGTTGCACTGGAAATCTTGGTACTTCTACATTGTCCGTGCACCCCTACTAGCCGTCAGCCCAGCAGCGTGTCACCATGGTTTCCACCCTTATCCGTACTAGGAAGGGTTCTTGTTTGGCTATCATGATCGGGGCTTTGGTAGGAGGTCTAGTATTCGTTACTATGACTTTTTTCGGCGGATCGCCCGTATACAGTGCTGGAGAGGCACTTTTACAGCTGCACCAGACGAAATCAATAGGGCGCGGGCACAACACAGCATTTGCAGATGAGTTGGCGCTAGGCGCTCGCGGGGCAAAACGGGCAGTCCGCAATTGTATCGCAGGGGAAGTCCTCTTCAATACGAAAGAGCTGACGGAGCGCTATGTGACGGATATAAAAGATGTAACTTTTACACCACAGAAGACTGAAACTCCTAATGAACGTCAAGCATCATTCCAGAAAGTTTTCCAAAATAGGGAGTGGGGCAAAACGGGTCCGGTGTCTGGGTCTAGTTCGACCTTATATTCTGCGCAAGAACAGATAGGCATTCTTCACTCTCTTATTGGGGATATGAAACTCCTATTGAAGAAAGAGAGAATCACCATGCTGGATATACCTTGCGGTGATATGACGTGGATGAAGCGGTTTCTGGACACCCGCGATGACGTAGACTACACCGGAATGGACATTGTGCCGGAAATCATCAATGGCCACAAGAACACGTTCGCGAAGAAACCCTGGAAGTTTGTACACCAGGATATCGTGGCAACCCCTCTAAAGAACTCCTACGACCTCATCCACGTCCGTCAAATGTTGCAGCATTTGACAGGACGCGATACCCTGACGGCACTACGGCATTTCTCGGCGAGAGGACACTTTCTCCTAGCCACGACCTACGCCACAATGCCGTCCAACTCGGAGCTGAACACCAATGCGCACTCCAGGTACCGGCTGCAGAACCTGGAACTGCCGCCCTTCTCTCTCACGCGCCCGCTCTGTTACAGCAGGGATGGACCGCCTGGCCATTCCAACCACCTCCATTTTACGGGCTTGTGGAAACTACCCCTGAGGAGCATCCGCAAGTGTGTGGGAAAGTTCGCGCTCACAAAGATTAAACTTCATGGAGTACAGGAAAACTTGTATTCCTGCAACGTTTAAACGTTGGTGTGAACTTTAAGGGGTAGTATTTTTATTTGATTTCTTTCAAGTTTGGGACAATAATAATAATGATGATAATAAAGTGATAATAATGATAATTGATATTTGATATAGCGCCCTTTCCGACTATAATGGTCAAAAGCGCTGCATAAAGAAACGTCAGTGGACAAGTTTATGGTCCATATCAACCAATAAACTCCTTTCGAAATAACTATGTTTCTGCGGTATATATATTGTAGCGGAATGGATCCCTGGCCGAAGGAATGATCCGACTAACATACAGAATCACCTAACTTAAATAAAAGGTTTCTTAGTTCTCTCTTGAAATGAAATAAAGCTCAGTTGGGTTTTCTGACTCTTACAATAACGCTTAGCGAAGGTTGGGGATGGATGTGGTGTTGAAGAGAAGACGGGACAAGCAAGTATAAATCAACAATACAGTTTAATCATCACAGTACAATATACATACCACCGCACTCGTTCTCTATACAGCAGCATCAACACAATAAGTCCACTCAATGTAAATGACTATCTCGACATCACAAGTCCACAAAAAGTTTTTGATCTCTCTGATCTCTGGTCTCAATGTCTGGTAAATCCGGATGTAAATACACACTCTACTCAGCTACAGTTCCTCTCTATGCTGTCATCATAATCTTCTCTAAGTACACATAATAATCCTTGAACAGCTTCAGTCTCTTTCTGGCTACTTGACCTTGTAATCGTTACTCCCTGGGTAGTCTAAATCCAGTTCTCAAGCACCTTAATCCGTCTGTGAGCACCTCTGTCGTTAACTCTACTTCTACTCTACTCAAACTCTATTCTAGACTGACGTGATTTCGAATCTAACCTAGTTTCCCGCCCTTACTTCCAATCGCACGCGCGGTACATTAATCGTTGAGGCCGCACGAGCGCTACGTCATAGAGCACTCGAAATAACTAGATACTTTGTAGCACGTCTAAATGCTAGGCTCTGCGAAGGCGGAGACCCAGCTTACAATAATAGAAGTGACGGAACATGACCTGTTTCTTAGCCCTGGGGTCATTCCGTCACACAGCCCCCGACTTGCTCTGAATCGTCCTCGATTCTTAAATTCAAAAATTTCCAAAAAGGGAACTCTAAACGTAATTCGAAAGTTAAACAACAATTCTCTCGAAAAAGTTCTAAACTCGTCTGTTATGAACAGACTAACCAAGTGACACACAGGTCACTAAACACAGTATAGGAATACTAACTTCTAATGTACACAGTTCCCGAGAGTGGACAAGTCCTGAACTTCCGGTCCAACTCTCCCAATTATCGCTCACTTTGTTTACTTTCAATATCGCTCAGCGAAACACTCTTAACTCTCGAAAATCTACATGACAACACGAACTCTGCACTGGAGCGGAATACTTAAAAAGAACTACTATAACTACTAATTAAAATAAACGCACCTCTATTACCTAAACGTTAAACGTTAATTCTTAAAATACTCGACTTATATAAAATCTTGGACTAGAAAAATAGCACTCTGAGTTAACTCTAAGAACAATAAAAACATTGATAAAACATGGCAAGATAAAAACAATCAAAATCATGCAATACAGTGGTTTACTCACGTTACGGCTACCAGCTGTTGTGTCGCTAAGGTCTCAAAATTGTTCGCTTATTTTAAGTTCACTAAAATGTGAACGACTCCGACACACCAGCATAGTCCAAAATCTCTCAAGTGTCACTTCGTTAAAACTTCTCCTTGGTCGCCGATTTCTTCCTGGGACGTCGTGGATTGTATAAGGTGCGGTAGTTCGTAGAGTAGTCAATAATAATCCAATAATTATGCACAAAATCGTCGTGACTTGTTAATCCGTCGCCACAGACGATGGACGTAGTAAATTGGCACTTCGGGTAATTATCCATGGAAGAGACACAAATCATCGTGACTGGGTAATCCAGCGCCACAGATGATGGACGGAAATAGGTTGTATTAGGAATAGCAGGCAGGTCTAAGGTTCGACCGCTGCTGCTGGGTACTCCAGCGCCAGAAAGTAAAAGTAGACGTCTCATGATGATCACAATAAAAATAAATAAGTAAATAAATAAAAAATGGTTCGCTCAGGCGTGAGATAATTCGGTTCGCTTAATGCGTGAGATCGAGGTTGTCTGTTCTTTCTTGCCCCAAGTTTCTTCACTTAAGCATCCGAGTCGGGCATGGGTTCCGAGTCGGAGAAGGGGTCCGAATCGGAGATAAGGATGATCCCGTCAGCCGCATCCCGGTCTGCCATCTGCTGCCGCCGCATACCCTCCAACACTCCCCGATCAAAGGCCTTCCTCTCAAGGTCCATTCGGATTTCATCGATGCGCGCCTTGGTGAATTTCTCCAGGTATGTCATCAGTTCATCAGGGCTGGTTCTCACGATGGGGCTCAGCACGTTGGCATCGAAGGTGACACGACGAGGATGTTCGACAACCTGTCCCCGCTGGACTGCTCTGACGTCGTAGGCTACCGCCAGGGTTCGCCTCACTTGGACTTGGTCTGTTTCTCTGTCTTCTACTGGTGGGAATAGGGCTAGGGTCGTTTCACTCCCCACCATCGTTCGCGGTCTCGAAGTTCGGCTTCCGCTCAGCTCGTCCCACTGTAGTCTTAGGTCTTCCAGGCTTGTCGTCAGGGCGTCTATTTCTTCCTGCTTTCCGGCTGACTGCTCCTGGACAAGTCGGATTTCGTTCTCAGCCGTCGTCAGCTGCCGTTCTCGACGTTCTATCTGGTGCTGCATATGGTCGATCTCCAATCTGCAACTCTGCACCAGTTCTTGCGCTTCCTTGGCCTCTAGTCGGATCTCCGTCACCTGCTTCTGTAGAACCAGTCTCTCTTGGTCTTGGCAGTGGGCAGCCTGCATGGCTACCTTCGTGGCTTCTTTGTTGGCGTGCTTCTCTAGCCGGAGATCTTCTAGCGCCCTCTCGCAACACTCTCTGTAGTTCTCTACGTCCTGTTCCGCTGCTCTCAGACGAACGTCAAGCTGTCTCTTGGCTTCTTCAGCTTCTTCCATGTTGAGCAGGGTTTCGGCCAGCATCTTTTCGGTGATCTCTTTCTTCTTCTTGTAATTCTCCGTTGCCTTCGCTGCTTCGGCGCCAGCCCACTCTGCCATTTCCTGTCGGATGCTGGTCACTTTCCGGCGTAGCTGCTGGATGGTTCGCCCATCGTCCCGCCGGCCCGCAACGGCCCTCTGTTCGGCCTGGTGAGCCAGGGTGAGCGAATCTTTCTGTGCTCTGCATCTGTCGCTCAGCTCTCTGTACTGCCGCTCTAACTCGGTCTCGTGTAACGTCATCAGGTCGATCTTCTGTTCCATCTCTGCTTTCGTCTTCAGCGATACTTTGTGGCTTTCTTCGAGGGCACTGTACTTTTCCCTCCAGAGGTCCTCCACATCTTGCATGGACTGCAAAAGTTCTTCTTCAACGCTATGGATTCGCTGGGCCAGCGCGTCCCGCTCTGCCTCGGCCTTTCTCGCCCTGTCCGCATTAGCCTCATACCGCACGTGAGCCGGTTGCACTCCACGGGGATGTTCGTCTCGAGGGTAGCCTCCCGCTGCTCCGGGCTCGCTACCTTGGTGCCAGTTATCGCCTCCCCCATAGCTGCGCCTGTCGGTATCTCGCCTGCTTTCTTCTCGGGAGTTTCTGCGGGTGCGAGGTGGTGAAGGTTCATCTCGGTAAAGTTGCAGTCTACGTAGGTGCACCGTCCGCCATGTCCCGTTCCCTTGTAACTCAGGCACCTCCACGCGTGTATTCCCCTTCCATCGTGCAAGTCTAGGTTGTGTCGGCCCATATCCCGAAAATTCCTCTTGCAGATGCCGCAGTATCCCTCTTCTCGAAGCGAGTGTGTCGGCTGCATGCTCATGTTGCTTTCTTTTGTATCGGATGGCTTGTTGACAATAGGATTAGCGGCGATTAATTCGTGATGTGTTTGGTTCGCTCAGGCGTGAGATGAAGAATGGCGTCTTTCCGCTAACTGGGTCAATCTGGTGATGCGGTTCCGGGGGTGTGGCACCCCTTGGAGACATCTGATTGGTTCTCAGGTGACCTCTGCGACACTTGTTGTTTTTCGGACTCTCTCGCCGCCGCCATCCTCTACCATCACCGCCGAAATATCCCAAGTCTCCTCGTTCTCCAGCCTCCACGTTCCCGCATTCCATTCAGCTACTGCTTGACTGCTTGCCATCAGCTCGGTTGGTTTCTATTTCGCCGCGCTGAGATTATTTCTGTACTTTCGCCCACGGCAAATTCCTCGCTTTGCCAACTAGGTCAAACTCAGCCACTGCCGTGACGTCATGCGGGGACTCCCTCTCACGTGCGGGGAAACCCCTTGGTCTCCAGATGGGACTTCTCACTCGACCTGTCAACAATCGACGCAGCAACAGGCACAGTTCGCCGCTCTCCACAGTCTCCATTCTCCAGCAGTTTCTCACGCCAGAGCGTCTCGGTGTCTTCTCTCCAGCAACTTTCTAACGCCAGAGCGAATCTTCTTCTCTTCTCCAGCAACTTCTTACGCCAGAGCGAATCTTCTTCTCTACTCCAGCAACTTCTTACGCCAGAGCGAATCTTCTTCTCTACTCCAGCAACTTCTTACGCCAGAGCTAATCTTCTTCTCTACTCCAGCGATTTCCTACGCCAGAGCGAATCTTCTTCTCTACTCCAGCGATTTCCCACGCCAGAGCGATTCTTCTTCTCTTCAGTTTTCACACTTCAGAAATTTCTTTTGTCTTCACTGTTCCTGGTGGTCTGGATGATGCCTTCACCCTACTCCCCCTCTTCTTTTACGCTACAATCTCCTGATTGTTCTGGGATTTTTCTTCCGGATGCCTTCCTTTCTCGTTTCCATGGCAACCATTTCTCCCCAGGTGTCATCTTAAGGACTTTCTGTCGGACATTTTCTCTCCATCGTCTTTTCCTGCTGGTACTCAGGCGGCTGGTCACCTCTCCAAGCGGTCGAAATCACCATTCTTGAGTTCAAAGTTGCCTTGAGGGTGCAATTGCGTTAATTTCGGATTTGGTACTTTACTTGGCGTCCTTCTCACTCTTCGAAATGACTCCTCCTCCAGCTAGACGAATATTCTTCAGTCCTCACGGTGCATTAGCTTTTGAGTTGATGTCAGCATGATCCAGGGTTGTAGGAGTTATCCTTGTTGCTGGCTAGTCTTGCCATTTACCCTGCTACCAGCCGGCACAGCATATACACACGTATTCCGTAGCTCGAATTTCAGTGTCTTATCTTTCTCTATTCCTTACACCTCCATACGATCTCTCTCTGCCTTAGACCACCTGGCTTTCTTCACTCTCTATGTACACCCATAGCGCTGCGGAGCTCTTCTTTCTCTCCGCCCTGAGGTTCTCTGGGAATTTTCTTTCTCTGGTCTCACGTCGGGTTGGTCATCACCACTTTCGGAGTCTACCGATGTCGGAATCTCGTGTTCTCTCGGCTCATCCTCAGCTCCATCGGTGCTAGACCAATCCCCGGGCTTGACAAAGGTTATCAGCCTCTCTCCATTGACCACTGTTCTCTTTCCTTTCTTGTCTTCTATTCGGTACGTCACGTCGGCCATCATGTCGATCACGGTATAGGGTCCCTTGCACGTGTGTTCAAACTTGGCAGCTCTACCCTGTCTTCTAACCTTGGTGATCAGCCAGACTAAGTCTCCCACGTCTCTCCGGTGGCCCATTGCTCCCCGATCGTGCTGCAGTTTCTGTCGTCGCATTGCTTGACCGGTGACTTCTCTGGCCCGTCGGTGGACTTTAGCCAATTTCTCTCGGAGGTCCCAGGTGTGCTCCAGCTCGTCCTGCTCCACCAGGCTGGTGGGCAACTCGGACATGGTGAGTGCCAAGGGGACTGTCATCTCTCTTCCAAACAGCATCATGTGTGGTGTCTGTTGAGTGGTCTCATGCACACTGGATCTGTAAGCCATCAGGGTGAGGGGTAAGATTTTATCCCAGTTGTCGTGTTCTTCTCCTATCAGGCTTCTGATCATGGCTCCCATCGTACGGTTGAACCTCTCCACCATTCCGTTTCCCTCAGGGTGATAGGCAGTTGTTCTTGTCTTGCGTATTCCCAGTAATCTGCACACCTCCTGGAACAGCGTACTCTCAAAGTTTCTTCCCTGATCGCTGTGGATGGAGACAGGAGTACCATATCTGCTGACGAAGTCGTTCACCAGGGCCTCGGCTACCGTCTCGGCTGTCTCGTCCGGCAAGGCATAGGCTTCTACCCACTTGGTAAAATAACAAGTGATGACTAGGATCTTCGAGTTCCCTCTGGCTGTCTCAGGCAGCGGTCCATACATGTCTATGGCGATTCTCTCAAAGGGCGTCCCCGATCTCACAATGGTCATAGGATTCTTCCTGGTCCTGCCTCCCGGTCCCTTGGCTCTGACGCAGACCCCGCACTGGGCCAGCCAACTCCTGACGTCAGCTCGCATGTCATACCAGAAGTACTTCTCATGTAGACGTGCCACCGTTCGTTTCACTCCCAGATGAGCTGTCCACCTTTCACCGTGGGCCTGCTGTAGGAACTCTTTCCGCTTGCTCCTTGGAACCAGCACTTGAGTGTGAACTTTCGCTCCGTCGGAACTCTCCCACTTTCTGTAGATGACACCTTCTCTCATCTTCAGGCGTTGCCATTCTCCCCAGTAGGACTTGGTGGCCAAGCTGTGTTCGGATATCTCATTCCACCTGGGTCTCTCTTCTCCCCTGGCCAGCCTAGTCCAGATTGGCGCGATGTCGGGGTCTTCTTTCTGTAATTCTCTCCACTCAGCATTCGTCCACAGCGGCTGTATAGTGACCGCTGCCACCCGGTGGTTTTCCTCTGGACGAAGGCAGGTGATATCTTCTTCTACCTCTTCAGGCGATTCACTCTCTGTACTCTTGATTTCGGGGTCGCCACTGTCGGAGCTTCTCCCCCTCTCTGGTTGTTCGTTTGGTCGTCTGCTCAAGCCGTCGGCGTTACCGTGACTCCTGCCAGCTCTGTGCACAATTTCCTTGTTGAACTCTGCCAGGGTATTCTGCCACCTGGCCCACATTCCCGTGGCGTCTTTGAAGGTTTGCAACCACCTCAAGGCGGCGTGATCTGTGCGTAGCTTGAACTTTCTTCCTATCAGGTAGTGCCGGAAATACTTGCAGTAGAAAACTACCGCCAACAGCTCTCTCTTGGTCACGCTGTAGTTCCTCTCCGACTTGCTCAGCCCCCGACTTGCATATGCTATGGGTCTCTCTACGCCGTCCTGCACCTGCGACAATACCGCCCCGATTCCCGTGGCACTGGCGTCGGTATCCAAGATGAAGTCTTCCTCACTGCTAGGGTAGGCTAGGATGGGTGCCTCCACCAATTTCTTCCGCAGTGTCTCGAAGGCAATCTGGCATTCGGTGGTCCACAAGAAAGGTCTGTTCTTCTCCGTCAGCCTATGCAGGGGACGGGCAATTGTCCCGAAATTCTGTACAAACCTCCTGTAGTACGATGCAGTCCCCAGGAAGCTGCGTACCTCTGTCTGTGTGGTGGGCACTGGCCACTCTCTCACGGTCTCTATCTTCTCAGGGTCCGTCATGACTCCCTCCTCCGTCACCACGTGCCCCAGGTAGTGTACTCTCTTCTGGAACAAGCGACACTTGCTGGGCTTGAGCTTCATTCCCGCCTGTCCTATTCTGCTCAGGATCGCATCCAGGCGGTCCAGGGTCTGCTGCTCTGTTTTCCCGAAGATGATGACGTCATCCAGGTAGATGAGGCAGGTTTCCCACTGTAGTCCCGACAGCACTGTTTCCATCAGCCGCTCAAAAGTACCGGGTGCTGTACTCAAGCCAAAGGGCATGACCTTCCAGGAATACAACCCCCCGCTGGTGATAAACGCAGACTTCTCTTGTGCACTCTTGGACATTCCCACCTGCCAGTAGCCGCTGGCCAGGTCAAGGGTACAAAACCACTTGCTTCCTCCCAAGGCATCTAGTGAATCATCGATTCTGGGTAAGGGGTAGGCGTCCTGTATGGTGTGGCTGTTCAGACGTCGGTAGTCTACGCACAGACGGGTCGTGTTGTCTTTCTTTTTCACCATCACCACTGGTGCCGCCCACGGGCTCGCCGACGGCTCTATCAGGTCCCTCTTCAGCAGGTCGTCCACTATTTCCTTGGCTTCTGTTTGTTTCCAAAACGGGAACCTTCTGGCCGGCTGTCGCAGTGGTCGCAGGTCTGGGGGTGTCCTGATCTCGTGCTGGACCAAATGCGTCCGCCCCAGGTCGTCTGGCCCGCTAGCAAAAGCACTCTGGTGTTTGGTCAGCAGCTCCGCCAGTTTCTTCTTCCCCTCCGACGACAGGTTCTCACTTCCATCCTTGCACAATGGCCGCAGGAAGTCGGGCATCTTCTCTGTACATCTTTTCTTCTCTGGTTCTTTCTTGGTTTCCACGGGGACGGGTGGCTCTCCGGCCACCGGGGTCACTACTCCTGCTGGCGTGCCCTTGTAGATCGTGATAGGTTCGCTGGTGGTATTGAGGAGTCGGATGGGTATATAATCTTTGCCCACATCCACCAGTGCTTTCCCCACCATGACGCCCCTCTGTCCCATCTTCCCCTTCGAACTAGGTTCCACCAATCCTGATCCTCTTACTTTCTCCAATTCTTTCGTGCGGCCGCAGATATACCCCGTGGTCAGGATTTCCTTTCGGGGGGGTATCACCACTGTTCTGTCCGCCAGCACCTTGCAACACTTCGACAGCCCTGATATTCTCTGGCTGATGTAGGGGACTGTTTTTCCTCCCTCGAACTCGACTTGTTGAGTATGATGGTTCACCATGATTCCGCCCGCTCTCTGTAGTCCTATACCTAACACGACGTCATCGGCTATCTCCGCGATCATGAAGTGTCCTACCAATATCGTTCCACACAAATCCACTTCTAGTTCCACTTCTCCCCGAACTGTCACTGGTGATTTGTCGATGGAGACTAGCCTCTCTCTGCACTCTCTCAGGGCTAGGTCGTTTCTATTCGGGTGGTTCAGGTAGACCTCGGGCGAGATAATCGACTTCGTGGCGCCGGTATCCAACAAGCATTCGTACTCTTTTCCTCCTATTTTTCCAATCATGTAGGGGCTCCCCTCATCTTCCCCGTCGAAGTGTATTTTCTTGGGCGTCTGTTCTACTCCTCCTGTGCCGGCCCTCCTGCCCCGGGGGCGGCACTCTGTCCGTTTCCCGAACCGGTCTTGTTGGGACAGTCTCTTGCCATGTGACCTGGCTGTCGGCAGCTATAGCACAGGAACGGCCTCTGTTGTCCTCCAGCACCCTCCCATCTTCGGGGCTGCAACTTCAGGACGAGTTCTTCCAAGGCCTCCAACTTCGCTTGGATGGTGTTCTCCGCAGTGGGTGTCACTGTCCCCACCTGTCGTGCTACCGTGGTCAGCAGGGGTTTTCCCTTCGGTTCTTTCGCGCCACGCCCGCTTTCGGTGCCCTCGTACTTGATGGCTAGGTGCACGGCTTCCTCCAAGGTCTGGGCATCCCCTCTGGCGGTCAAACGCTGTATCTTCTCGTCCGCAATCATCTCGATGAACGCCTTCTTCATGAGACGATCCTTCAACTTCCCTTCTGCGTCGGGGTAGGCCAGGGTGAACAGCCTTCTACACACGTCACCCAACTCCTGTAGACTCTCTTCTGGCTTCTGGCGACGCTGTGCTAACTCCATGGCGTGTTTCTCGGCCTGGTCATCCGATGCGTAGCGATGTTTCGGTACGATGATCTCTCGGCGTCGGACAGGTGCTGCACCACCCGCTGGGCTCCTCCCTTCATAGCCGCGATAAGGCACAGGCTTTTCTCGCTGTCGCTCCACTTGTTGAGCTTCGCTGTCGCCTCGAAGTGCATGCGATAATCCACCCATGCCTCGCTCACCCCGTCAAAGCGGTCCACTCGCCAGTGCTCGGATGTCTTCGGCCGTTGGGGCTCGCCCGTTCCCTCTACTCGTGCTGCCATGGCCCGCTGCGTCTCCGCTATCGTCTTCAACGTTCCTCCCATCAGGGCTGCCATGTCTGCTATCACCTGTTCCATACCAATCGGCTCTCTCTCTCGCGGTGACTCTGTACCTCGGGCCGGGGCTGTCGTCCGCCCTGCCCCCACAATTCCCTTCCTGGGAAAGTCGATCACCCCGGAGCTGCTACTGGCCAACGGCACTTCCATCATGGGCACCGTAGTGTCCAACGAGGCGTTGACCGCTCTTCTACTCGCCGAGGGATGGCCTGGTGGTGCTCGTATACCGCAATCAGCTTCTGTCCTCTGCTCGGCTCTGGAGGTCACCCGCTCCCCTGTGACGTCACGGCACGGTCGATCTGGCGCCACCGACTCTGCATCTGACGACGAATCTCCCGCCTCTACCTTGCTCTCTCTCTGAAGAACCGCGTGTCTCTCAGCTACCGGTCGCTCGGACGGCCACTCTGTCTCTCGGGTTGCACCAAATGAACGATCTGCTGACATAAAATCGTCCAAACGGGCACCCGAGATCTGTTCTCTGAAAGTTTTAACGGTTCGCTCAGGCGTAAGAAAGGTTCGCTCAATGCGTAAGGAATCGGTTCGCTCAGGCGTAAGAAAGGTTCGCTTTATGCGTGGTTTGGACGATAATTCTGTGTCTTGAGGTGGACTCAATGCCACTTTTGGTGAATGTTCTCGCCCAAACTCCGATCCCGATCTGTTGGCCGCCGCCATCGCCAGTGACTGCGCCGCCAGCCACGGCTGCGTGATGCCTACCCCCTCGAGCTGCAACGCACCGTCCGCCTGCACCTCCACCACCTCGACAGTTTGCTTTCGTTCCGCTTCACCTTCCATCCCCACTGATTATTACTACCAACTGTGAGTTCGTTCCGACAAAAAGTTTCGAGAATTTCGCCGATAGTGCTAAACACTATCCCACCGCTGTCACCAAAGAAGAGTGTGCTATATGTAGCGGAATGGATCCCTGGCCGAAGGAATGATCCGACTAACATACAGAATCACCTTACTTAAATAAAAGGTTTCTTAGTTCTCTCTTGAAATGAAATAAAGCTCAGTTGGGTTTTCTGACTCTTACAATAACGCTTAGCGAAGGTTGGGGATGGATGTGGTGTTGAAGAGAAGACGGGACAAGCAAGTATAAATCAACAATACAGTTTAATCATCACAGTACAATATACATACAACCGCACTCGTTCTCTATACAGCAGCATCAACACAATAAGTCCACTCAATGTAAATGACTATCTCGACATCACAAGTCCACAAAAAGTTTTTGATCTCTCTGATCTCTGGTCTCAATGTCTGGTAAATCCGGATGTAAATACACACTCTACTCAGCTACAGTTCCTCTCTATGCTGTCATCATAATCTTCTCTAAGTACACATAATAATCCGTGAACAGCTTCAGTCTCTTTCTGGCTACTTGACCTTGTAATCGTTACTCCCTGGGTAGTCTAAATCCAGTTCTCAAGCACCTTAATCCGTCTGTAAGCACCTCTGTCGTTAACTCTACTTCTACTCTACTCAAACTCTATTCTAGACTGACGTGATTTCGAATCTAACCTAGTTTCCCGCCCTTACTTCCAATCGCACGCGCGGTACATTAATCGTTGAGGCCGCACGAGCGCTACGTCATAGAGCACTCGAAATAACTAGATACTTTGTAGCACGTCTAAATGCTAGGCTCTGCGAAGGCGGAGACCCAGCTTACAATAATAGAAGTGACGGAACATGACCTGTTTCTTAGCCCTGGGGTCATTCCGTCACAATATATATATATATATACTGTAAAGTTCGAAATATTAACGTGGAAGAAATATTGGCGACTTTAACGAGTGGGTCCGATTCGCTAATATTATGATCCGTTAATATTTGTTCTTTTTAGTATTCAAATTGCGTATCTAGTCACAATTACACATGGTCAGTAGATAACCATACGCACATACATATAGACTCACATACTCGCGTGCTGTGATATATACATGGTGCATGGTGTACAACCAAATTTGAATGATGTGCGTAAATCACGGTGGATCCGAGTTTCTTTATTGCATTTTTTAACAATCAGGACGAACCTTCATTGGCACGTGAGTTTGGTAAACAGCCGCGCGGTAAAACTAGTTTAACGCATATACTAGTAATCCGTGTGGTTCTGAGAAATTACGATTGCAATAGGCCCATCTCACTCGTACCGTTCATAATCCCGATCTGATTACCTTGAACCCTTAATTTACAATTCTATCACAATTCTTAGTATTTACAAAGGATTTTTTTGTATTTATAAATCGTTTTCTACTTTTATTATGAGTCATTTTCTTGTATTTGTAAATGCAGTATTTACAAATATCAGAAAATGATTTATAAATACTAGAAAATGATTTATAAATACTAGAAAATCATTTATAAATACCAGAAAATCATTTATAAATACAAGGAAATGGTTTATTTTTATTTAGGAATGTGCATGGTTCCCTTATACTAGTAAATCATTTTTTAGTATTTATAAATCATTGTTGTAGTATTTATAAGGGCCGTTCCATTTAAAAGTGTGGGGGAGGGGAGGAACGGAAGCTAAATAAAAATTCGACACCTCCCCCCTCCAGCCATAGTTCAGAATTCAGGACCCCCCCTCCCCCAAAAAGATCAAAATTCGGCAATTTCCCCGGTTTGTTACGTTTCATTACGATTTATGACATAAGTACACACACACACACATATATATATATATATATATATATATATATATATATATATATATATATATATATATATATATATTTAGCTTTTAAGGAACTCAAAACCAGCTAAAATAATTCAAAATCCCCCCCCCCCGTCCCAACCAAAATTCAGAATTCGGGGGGGGGGGGGGGGGGGGGGGGGGGGGGGGGTGGGGTAGGGGGGTAAAATGATTCAGAATTCGACCCCTCCCCCCCTTAAAAAAATCTTCCGTTCCTCCTCCCCACCACACTTTTAAATGGAACGGCCCTAAATCATTTTCTAGTATTTGTAAATGTGATTAGCTGCTCATTGTATAAGTGGCCATGGCTCAAACATAGGTTTCTTTAGGTCTCCTTCTGACCACAATAAACGGAGAGAATGCGTTTATATAGATAACCTGTATCCACCGAAGCGCTCACACGACCTTCCTCCCCTAGCAGGCCTGTAATAATAATAATAATTGGAATTTATATAGCGCCTTTTCCATTCATAAAATGTTCAAAAGCGCTGCACGTTGTCATAGTTTGAGTCATAGTCCACAACGCCTCAATGGGCGAGCCTGAAAAGGTGTGTTTTGAGACACTTCTTGAAGGCCTGACACGATGTAGAATCCTTCAGGTGTTGTGGAAGCGCATTCCATAATCTCGGTGCACTAATAGAGAAAGCGCGATCTCCAAATTTGAGTCTAGTCCGAGGCTCATGCAGAAGGCCCTTTGCTTTTGATCGTAGATGGCATCTGGGTTTATAAGGCACGAGCAGCTCCTTGATGTACTTAGGTGCAAGTCCGTTTAGCGCCTTGTATACCAGCAGTAGGACCTTAAATTGGATGCGGAATTTGATTGGTAGCCAGTGAAGCTTGATGAGAACAGGTGTGATATGTTCATACTTCCTGGTTCTCGATACTATCCTTGCTGCACTGTTTTGTAGTCGCTGCAGCTTTGCAATCAAATCCTGTTGTATTCCAATTAGGAGAGCATTGCAGTAATCCAAGCGAGACATCACCAGTGACTGCATCACTGTTTTTGTGGCATCTTCTGTTAACACACGTCTCGCTTTTCCAATATTTCTCAGAGAGTGACTTAATGTTCAGTTCAGCTAGGTGTTTCTTAGAGCCGAATAGAATTATTTCAGTCTTGTCATTGTTGAGTTTCAGCTTGTTCTGAGACATCCAGACACTAATGTCACACAAACATTTCTCAAGATTTCACTTTTGACTATTGCGTTATCACTTGTCTTTTTGAATGATAAGCAGAGCTGGGTGTCATCAGCATAGCCATGATTGTTCAGACCGTAGGATCGGATTAGCTGTGCCAGAGGTATGATGTATATTAGGAACACATACACATAGAAACCATTTCCAGAGCAACTGGCAGCATATAGCGCACACTCTCTAAGCACTGCCTTATTTATGCTAGGTACCCATTTTGCAGCTGGGTAGACTGAAGCAATATGGAATAAACTGTCTTGCCCAAGGACAGACCAAAGTGCCCCGGCCAGGAATTGAACCAGCGACCTTCTGATTACTAGTCCGACACCTAACTAGCTGAGCTACTTTGTCCCCTATATACTAGCTGGACGCCGTGCACAGCACTGGTTTGGACTCTAAAATCGTACCAAATGAGAAAAAAAGAATCGCCCATATATCACAAACAAAGAAAAAAAATGCAAACATAATGGGCAGAGAAAGCAAAGAAATGAGATATGATAGGGTACATATACAATATATATACAATAAGCAGTATATGGTATATCTCAAAAACCACTTCCTAAACTTGGTATTTATATAATGATATATATATATATATATATATATATATATATATATATATATATATATATATATATATATATATATATACTGTAGAACACGAAATTCACGCGTGTCCCAAGTATAGCGAACTTGGTAGTTTTGCGTCATCTTTATATTAGCGTCTCTTTACCATAGCCGCAGCCGCTGACAGCGCCATCTGTCGCAAAAAAGACGAACTAATTTGAGCAGAGAATGCTTCCAGTTTGATTGAGCATTCTCTCAAAAGGGGGCGCCCGTATTTATAAACAAAGGGTTAAACAAAGGAAATGGGGCTATGAACCCTATCCATGGTGGCACAACAAAGTGGCCATATCAGGTTGTATTAAGTGTAATCATCGGAAAATAAACAATCAAAACAGATCACAATGATTTTTCTTTGCTCTTTTAACATGTCTTTTGCTTTTAACATGTCTTTTTGCCAGAAAAACACAAAATGAATGGTTCAAGAGGGGCTACGTATGCTTCATGTTTGTACTAGTGGCGCCATCTAGCGGTCACCACGAAAACGAAAATGGCGTCTCCTGAATGTTCGTCAAATGCCTGTGCTAAAGGCATACTAAAGGTGCCATTTGTTGTTGTTTTTTTGTGTTTAGATGGAATGTTTATTAATTCAATGGAATCATAAGCTAGTCCACAATCCCAGAAACCGATTTTGAGAAAGGGTTTCAGCAGGGCTACGTATCTTCTATTAGATTTACTAGTGGCGCTATCTAACGGCCACCACTAAAACGAAAATAACGGCTGCACAAGAAACCTCCAATTCTTGCTTCAAAGGGGACCGTCTCATTGACGTCAGCGCCACCAGTGGCTAAAAAGAAAGACAAAAGTACAGCGTTTTTATATATAGCGAAGCGGCACCAGACGCTAAGTACGCTATATATAAACACACGCGGAAATTTCATGTTCTACAGTATATATATATATATATATATATATATATATATATATATATATATATATATATATATATATATATATAATATATATATATATATATATACACCGGCGGATCCACGTCGGTGGTTCCGGTGACAAGTCACCGCTCAATTCAAAAACTGGATGTTTGGCACCGGTCAAATCCGCGAGCTGATTCCCGCCTGTTCACACCACCAGTTTAGACAGGCAGTTTAAGGGCATCCTGCCCTGGAAAGATTTCCTTAAAAACCCCTGGGACAGGTGGATTTAGGAAGAGGAAGACGGGCCACACTGTTGTCGCGACGGCTGGCTGTCTGACACAATTATCGAAAGTCTCCATGGGGAATATTGATAAGGACGGCAGATAACGAGATAGCATTCACGGCAGCGTGATTACACTCACCGATATGAGCGCTTGTTGAAGTCATCTCTTTACTTTAAAGTGAAAACTTGGTATAGAAGTATAATTATTCAAGCAGCAGATTTTAAGGAAATCATAAACAATACTAGTAGGTAGTATTGTAACATTAAAGGTAGATTACACTGGTCAACATATACTGGTAGCCCGGCGCTCTTTTGCCAGTTTTGGATGGAGTGTACTAAGGATTAACCAGGTAAATGCAGCAGTTAATTGAATACCCGGGAGGGGGCAGGGATAGTGTTCTCACCTCTCGCATAGTGAACATTTTGTGAACCATAATTTCTAGCCATGAGGGCATTCAAAAATTGAAAAATAGATTTGAAAAATTAACTTTTATTGTAGTGATTTGCACACTGACAAGATCTAATTTTACTTGTTTGTCCACTGGCCGATTGGGCACATCAAAACACGTAAATGGGATATCTGTTCAGGAGAATTTGGAGGTATTCACTACCCCGCCCTGTGGGGATAGTGAATGTGAAGTATAATATGTAAGAAATCATTAAACTTCAGAAATAAAGAAATATCTTACCCATAAATTAGTATTATGATATCCATGGCAAAAATAAGTAATGAGTAATGAGTGGTTCAGAATATGACCAAGAAATATTAGAAATAAAATGAAATTTCTTGAAAAGTAAGTCCATAGAATTCATAATTTTAAGTGCCCGGAATGGCTGATAATGCATCTCAGAGCATCAATAACCCTTTGGCTTCTGGGGGCATTGAGCGGCCCCGAGACCCCCGGCCGCTAGTGCCGAGCACCTACGGTGCTCAGTGGACATTTTAAATTAAGGCACCAGTCAAATTTAGGGCTGGATCCGCTCCTGATATATATATATATATATATATATATATATATATATATATATATATATATATATATATATATATATATATATATATATATATATATATGTCACCTTTCAAATAAGACCTCCCTCAAATCCGTCCTCATCAGCACCCCTCAGCACAGTTATGGCTTAAAGAAATGAGCAAGTAACAGGCCTGAGACAGCCAGAGGGAGCTATCATGTACTATTATTTTATCACACATCCTCCATACATTAGTGATAGGTAATAGCGAGCGAAGCTCGAAAGGCCGTAGGCCTTTCGCGAAGCCTCGCAATCCCTCAATTGCGCGTGTGTGTATATGAGTGTATATGACGTCACTATCACTATAAGAAATACATACACGGACCGAGAAAGTTGTCACCGTCCCACGTGCGGGACAACAATATCGTCCAACGTGCGGGACAACAATATCACTCAACGTGCGGACGACTTCCTTTCTGGAGGATTTCTTTAGGCGTTAAGTAACGACCGATTTCATTGGTCGACAATGACGTTATGTGCAGTACAACAATACCAAACACTTACATTTCATCCCATTGGATGAAATGCATGAATGCACGTGCGTGAATGAAAGTGGCCGCTTCTACATGTATATCCACGTTAAAACTTAATTTCTCGCCCGTCCGTGGCTCAATTCTAATGCAGTTTAGAACCGCCTGAATTCATTCTACTGACCATTGCAGTTTAGATTGATAGAACCGCCAGAATTCATTGTACTGGCCATTGAATTCTCGTCAAAATCAGTTGCGAAATATGAATGCAATTCAATTCTAATGCAGTTTAGAACCGCCTGAATTCATTCTACTGACCATTGCGGTTTAGATCGATAGAACCGCCAGAATTCATTGTACTGGCCATTGAATTCTCGTCAAAATCAGTTGCGAAATATGAATGAAAGTGGCCGCTACTACATGTATATCCACGTTAAAACTGAATTTCTAGCCCGTCCGTGGCTCAATTCTCGGCTCGCTTCCTGGTCATACCACGCCGTGGCCGCTACTATATCCAAGTTAAAACTGAATTTCTCGCCTGTCCGTGGGTCAATTTTAATGCGGTTTAGATCGATAGAGCCGCCAGAATTCATTCTGCTGGCCATCGAATTCTCGTCATAATCAGTTGCGAAATATAAATTTTAAGACAGTTTAAAATCGTAATGTTTTGTATGCCATTAATTTACGGTCAATCAATGCTGTATTTTGGTCAGAAGTAAAAAAAAAATGATCATCCAAAGCTTCGCTCGCTTCCTGGCCATGCTACCATACCCACGTTAAAACTTAATTTCTCGCCTGTCCGTGGGTCAATCTTAATGCGGTTTAAATCGTTAGAACTGCCAGAATTCATTCTACTGGCCATTGAATTCTCGTTAAAATCGGTTGCGAAATGTAAGTTTTGCGACAGTTTGAAATCGTAATAATTTGTATGCCATTAATTTACGGTCAATCAATGCTGTACATGTACGATGGTGCAAGTGTGAACGGCAGAATTTTTTTCCCCAACCGTTTTTCCAAAAACAGCAGAAATAAAATTAAAAAATTTTTCCACCGTTTTCCTAAAACAGAAGAATTTTTTTTTTGAATATTTTGTCGCCTCTTTTTTTGCAAACTGGTTATCTGTCTTCCTTTAGCACTTTCAAGGGAGCACTCATTATTTGAATTTAATGGTATGTGGTGACCAATATGGCATGTAAAAGTGGACAAAAAGACATTTTTTGATATTCATAATTAATATTGAATATTCATAAATGAATAAGGAATTTTGGTCAGAAGTAAAATAAAAATGAAATCACCCAAAGCTTCGCTCGCTCTCTGGCCATGCCAGCGTCATATTACAGGTAACAAAAACGTGTATTATAATAGCCTCAAAAGTGAAGCAAGCCTAATAGCGAGCGAAGCTCGAAAGGCCGTAGGCCTTTCGCGAAGCCTCGCAATCCCTCAATTGCGCGTGAGTGTATATGACGTCACTAATATGATGCTGGCATAGCCAGGAAGCGAGCGCGAAGCTTCGGATGATTTTTTTTTCTGACCATAAGATTAATTGTATGAAATCACTACCATTTCCACCTGTCGCAAAATCATCAGTTCGTAACAGGTTTAAGAGTGCAGTAAAATGATAGTAGAACGAATTGTGCGATTTTGAAATTTGAAACTTCATTCATTTTTGCCGTAAACATCGGGTCCATCACAGTGGCAACTCTTCCCGCTACTAAAGATGTCAGAAAACTTACTAAGATTTCAACCTTTCCCGGAATCTTGATTTCGCTACAGATTTGAAAGCAAATTGAGAAGCATGTACAGGAAATTGTTGCTATTAAAATGATCTACACGGCATTAAAATTGACCCACGGAAAGACGTAACTTTGGATGATTTCATTTCATACTGACCAAAAGATCGCACTGATTGAGCAAAAAAAATAGCAAAAAATTTACAACAATTCAACCTGTCCCTCGATCTTCATTTCCCGACAGATTTATAGGCAAATTGAGGAGCACGTAGAGGAAATTGTGGCGCTTCGAACGATTTAAACCGCAACGGAAAGGCGTAGCATCGGATGATTTCATTTCATACTGACCAAAAGATAGCTTAGATTAAGCGAAAAATAATTGGCATTAAAATTACCACGATTTCAACCTGTCGTAAAATCTTTATTTCTCAACAGATTTTAAAGCCAATTGAGAAGCATGTAGAGGAACTTGTGGCGGTTCTATCAATTTAAAAAGCATTAAAATTGACTCACGGAAAGGCGTAGCCTCGGATAATTTCATTTCAAACTGACCAAAAGAGCATAGATTGAGCGAAAAAAATTGAAAAAAATAAATTACAACAATTTCAACCTGTCAGTTAATCTTCCTTACTCAACAGATTTTAAAGCAAATTGAGGAGCATGAAGAGGAAATAGTGACTATTATTCTATTGATTCAAACCGCATTGAAATTGACTAATGAAAAGGCATAGCATCGGATTATTTCATTTTATACTGGCCAAAACATAGCATAGATTGAACGAAAAAATTTCAACCTGTCGCAATATCTTCCTTACTCAATAGATTTAAAAGCAAATTGAGGAGCACGAAGAGGAAAAAGTGACTTTTATTCTATCGATTCAAACCGCATTTAAATTGACTAACGGTAAGGCGACTAGCTTCGGATGATTTCATTTCATACTGACCAAAAGCTAACATAGATTGAGCGAAAAAAATTGGCATTAACACTACAACGATTTCAACCTGTCGCAAAATCTTTATTTCTCAACAGAATTTAAAGCAAATTGAGAAGCATGTAGAAGAATTTGTGGCGGTTCTAACGGTTTAAACCGCATTGAAATTGAGCCACGGAAACGCGTAGCCTCGGATGATTTCAGTTCTGATACTGACTAAAAGATAGCATAAAATAAGCAAAAAGAATTTTCATTAAAACCACAACGATTTCAACCTGTCGCAAAATCCTTATTTCGCAACAGATTTGAGAGAACATTAAACGGCAGGTAGAATGAGTTGTGGCGGTTTTAATGCTTCAAACCGCATTAAAATTGAACCTCGGAAAAGCGAGTATTCATAAATACTGTTCAACATATCGTCCTGACCACCGTCATCGTATCGGTTTCCCCGACGTCGCGTGATCGAGCATTGTTACTTTGTTGCGTAGTTTCGCGTGATACCTAATCAAAACGCTCTTTTGATACAATTAAAGGGATCAGTCCATACTTATTACGTGACAAAGCAATGTTCAAAGCATGAAAAGATCTGGCGGCAAAATGTGCCCTTAAAGCAAAAGGTGATGTTCATTTCCCAGACTTCCCTTCAGACTTCAGAAACTTGCGCCTGCGTGACCGGATGTACTGAAAAATACTTCCGTTTACGCGCGTGAGACCACATTGTTGGCACCTCAAAACTTTTCTGGTCCACATACAGATTGTATATATACATTGTATCTACTTTACGTACACACACGTACGTTACATGAATGCTCGCTTGCGCTAGCTGCACTTCGTGCAGCAGCGCTGGCGCGCTCGCTATAAGAAATACATACAGGGACCCAGAAAGTTGTCACCGTCCCACGTGCGGGACAACAATATCGTCCAACGTGCGGACGACTTCCTTTCTGGAGGATTTCTTTAGGCGTTAAGTAACGACGGATTTCATTGGTCGACAATGACGTAATGTGCAGTACAACAATACCAAACACTTACATTTCATCCCATTGGATGAAATGCATGAATGCACGTGCGTGAATGAAAGTGGCCGCTTCTACATGTATATCCACGTTAAAACTTAATTTCTCGCCCGTCTGTGGCTCAATTCGAATGCAGTTTAGAACTGCCTGAATTCATTCTACTGACCATTGCGGTTTAGATCGATAGAACCGCCAGAATTCATTGTACTGGCCATTGAATTCTCGTCAAAATCAGTTGCGAAATATGAATGCAATTCAATTCTAATGCAGTTTAGAACCGCCTGAATTCATTCTACTGACCATTGCGGTAATTAGATCGATAGAACCGCCAGAATTCATAGTACTGGCCATTGAATTTTCGTCAAAATCAGTTGCGAAATATGAATGAAAGTGGCCGCTACTACATGTATATCCACGTTAAAACTGAATTTCTCGCCCGTCCGTGGCTCAATTCTCGGCTCGCTTCCTGGCCATACCACGCCGTGGCCGCTACTATATCCAAGTTAAAACTGAATTTCTCGCCTGTCCGTGGGTCAATTTTAATGCGGTTTAGATCGATAGAACCGCCAGAATTCATTCTACTAGCCATTGCATTCTCGTCAAAATCAGCTGCGAAATATAAATTTTAAGACAGTTTAAAATCGTGATGTTTTGTATGCCATTAATTTACGGTCAATCAATGCTGTATTTTGGTCAGAAGTAAAAAAAAATGATCATCCAAAGCTTCGCTCGCTTCCTGGCCATGCCAGCGTCATATTAGCGAGCGAAGCTCGAGCCTCGCAATCCCTCAATTGCGCGTGAGTGTATATGACGTCACTATAAGAAATACATACAGGGACCCAGAAAGTTGTCACCGTCCCACGTGCGGGACAACAATATCGTCCAACGTGCGGGACAACAATATCACTCAACGTGCGGACGACTTCCGTTCTGGAGGATTTCTTTAGGCGTTAAGTAACGACCGATTTCATTGGTCGACAATGACGTAATGTGCAGTACAACAATACCAAACACTTACATTTCATCCCATTGGATGAAGTGCATGAATGCACGTGCGTGAATGAAAGTGGCCGCTTCTACATGGTATATCCACGTTAAAACTTAATTTCTCGCCCGTCCGTGGCTCAATTCGAATGCAGTTTAGAACCGCCTGAATTCATTCTACTGACCATTGCGGTTTAGATCAATAGAACCGTTTGAATTCATTGTACTGGCCACTGAATTCTCGTCAAAATCAGTTGCGAAATATGAATGCAATTCAATTATAATGCAGTTTAGAACCGCCTGAATTCATTCTACTGACCATTGCGGTTTAGACCGATAGAACCGCCAGAATTCATTGTACTGGCCATTGAATTCTCGTCAAAATCAGTTGCGAAATATGAATGAAAGTGGCCGCTACTACATGTATATCCATGTTAAAACTGAATTTCTCGCCCGTCCGTGGCTCAATTCTCGGCTCGCTTCCTGGTCATACCACGCCGTGGCCGCTACTATATCCAAGTTAAAACTGAATTTCTCGCCTGTCCGTGGGTCAATTTTAATGCGGTTTAGATCGATAGAGCCGCCAGAATTCATTCTACTGGCCATCGAATTCTCGTCAAAATCAGTTGCGAAATATAAATTTTAAGACAGTTTAAAATCGTAATGTTTTGTATGCCATTAATTTACGGTCAATGCTGTATTTTGGGCAGAAGTTAAAAAAAAAATGATCATCCAAAGCTTCGCTCGCTTCCTGGCCATGCCAGCGTCATATTAAATATCTTAAAAGAGAAATGGTCTGAAACTCTAAATCACAACAGTACCGACGATACCTTGGTGAAATCTTTTAAATATACAAAAAGGTGTGCACTATCTGTGTACCAGTATCATAACCAATATAAACTGATACACAGAACTGTAAACAACAAATTGCTTAAAAAATGAACATTACAGAACTTAAAGCTGATATTCATACAAGTAATACCGAGCGAAGATCGGTCGGCGAAGCCGACCGAGCGAAGCTCGGATAATGGTAATGCGCGAGATACCTCATTGTTGTCAGTAGGACGATGGCCTTAAATTTCCATCGATCAATTTATGGTACGTCCGGGTCCCGCTGGTAAAAAGGAAGTGACGTCAGACGGAGTCGCGTGAAGTGGTTAAACACTGAGCTTTGTTATGCCCATTCCCAGGCCCAGCTCAATGTCCTATAAACACTGAGCTTTGTTATGCCCATTCCCAGGCCCAGCTCAATGTCCTACAACATATGAACTATGGATATGTTTTGACGACCCAAGGTTGCGGACAAAGAAGAGAAATATATATATGCGTTTTATCGTGATGCCTATACACTAATTCAACAATTGTAAGGTGCGTGTGTTGTGACGTGCAGCGTTCATTTTCCTTAGAAACTGGCGCCAAATAGCGAACGTGATACAAGCGCGCCACGCATCATTAACTACATAGTTCGCAATACATGCTGCGCGTGGGGGGGGGGGGGGGGGGGGTATTGTGGGGCTCTCAGGTACAGAGGGGGCCGCACCCTCCTTACGTATTTCGCGGAAGAAGGGGTCTTTTTTAAGACCTCTGAATGTCCGCGATTTTGTATAAAAAGGGTATTTTTTTGTAACCAGGTACGAAGTATGGGGGTGAAAATCCCCTAACAATCCACGAAATATATGTGGCTCTGACGCCGAGTGACTCCTGAAGTGACGTGGGCTTCCGAGTCTGCTGCCGCAAACTGAACAGGCAGAGGATTATAAAATCTTAAGTTAAAATACGTGTTCCCGTTCATCCAATGTCATTGTTTTGATAAAAGAAGGGGTGTTTTTATACTGGAAAAAGTCAGCGTTTTTAAAAAATAAGGATGCTTTTTTGGCCAGAAATCAGTGCTTTAGGCCTTAGGGGTATCTTTAAATTTTGATAACTAGCGTTAATGTACCCCCCTAAATACAATGTCCCCCCGGGACATGCTGGCACTACGGGTAGAAAATTGCAGTTATGTTATTGTTAAGAGCTTCGCTCGTCGTCGAGGCCATGTCTCATCATATTAGTTGGTACACAATATAAACACTGATTCTTCTGCATTTCTGTGTGAGATTGGTGAAACAACCAGAAAATATTACATATATCATATTTATACCTATAACTTGTATTATTTGTTACACTGCAAATTGACATGCTATGGAGAATAAAAATCCTGTTGCACATGTGTGCAATTAGAAATTTTAAAAAAAAGTACTACTATTTGATAGATATTATATTGACTGATTCTCCACTTTACTATATCTTATCTGGAATAAGTGAAGTCTCACACTAGCGCCAGTCTCACAATCACGTCACGGATTAGAGACTGGTATCGCCCACCATCTTGGAAAAACGCGTCATCCGTATTCACGATACCGGGCCCAGTGTTGTTACGTTTTTGTTCAGAACGTGTATACGGAAAGTGCCGTCTGCCGGTTAGTCATGTTCTTGGGCCTCAGGCAAATACGTTTAATGATAAAACATGTGTATTTATTATCCACCGGCGTATTTTCGCTTCGTTGAGGTAGTTCAGTAATATTGAACCTTACGTATGCATGAGATGTTTTTACTGCCGACGTCTTTTTTCATGCATGTAAGGTTCAATGAGAAGTTGTAGATTCGCTGTATGTATCATTTAACTTCTACTGAAATCTCGTGTCCATAACAATTTTGGACCCCCTAAAGTTTATAAATATGTAATATACACCACTCGCTTACGAGTTACGAAGCACATACCTGTCAGTATGTCAATAAGTAAAAAAGTGGTGGAAAGAAGTATTTATTTACCATAATAGAGAGAGAGAGAGTGTGTGTGTGTATATATACATATATATATATAATTATATATATATATATATATATATATATATATATATATATATATATATATATATATATATATATATATATGTTTGTATATATGTATGTATGTATATATATATATATATATATATATATGTATATATATATATATATATATATATATATATATATATATATATATATATATATATATATATATATATATATATATGTATGTTAGGATGTATGTATGTATGTATATATATATATATATATATATATATATATATATATATATATATATATATATATATATATATATATATATATATATATATATATAAATA
>OZ012686.1:20070190-20455190 GCA_963942565.1 Maea johnstoni
GTAAAGATGGGGAACTTGGAACTTCTTTCGAGGGAATATAGAGGTTCTTCAACACGTGTGGTGGAGAAGGATATTTCTTACACCAGGGGATAGAATTTTCATCTTTGAACGAGCCTCTGGCGAGTTCCAATATGAAAATTCTATTCCCGAGTGTGAGAAATGTCCTACTCCACCACACAAGTTAAAGAACCTATTTCTGCCACGTCCCATTAGATAAATAAACAGTAAATAATCGGAGAAACTTACTGGCTTGCGCCTTTGTTCACACAACCCAATTACTTTACCAGAACAGGGTCAATATCAATGCGTCTGGCCAAATGACTTCCCCCGGATGATACTGCATAGTAAACAGTTCCCAGATAAAACTTCTCACAGAGTGTTGAAAGGCTGTTATCCAATACTTAAGTGGGAGATTCTTTATTTGCTAGGTACTATATAATAAATAAACATGATAAGAACTGTTAAGGGAATACTGGCGTCTTTGTTTACATGCAGCGAACGCTCCTGCCAGAAAGCTCCCGCGTGACACGAACGCTCCCGCGTGTCATTTCTAGGTCACGTTGCTGAGCAACGAAAGAAGTGCAGTGTTCCATATATGGCAATCTTTACCAAATACGGTATTAAGTATATTCCTAATGGCCATTTGGAATGGCCATTGAGAATGGAATTTCTTCAATGGGTATTTCAGCCCCATAGTGGTAGAAAGTGTGAACCAGTCGAGCATGTGCGACACCACAAATGTCATACGTTTATTTTACACGCCTTCAAGCCTTTTCGCAATAGCAAGATCAGCATAACGGATAATGACTCCCCGTCATTTATTTTTAAATATCTAAATGTTTTTCGCATCTTCTGATCTTTTCTATCTTTTTCTGTTTTGTTAATGTTGTCATCTGTCACACTTGGCCCATCGTATATATCATCGTGCCATCATATCCTCCACTAATAGTCATAATCCATCTTGGTCGTGAAGCTGAAGGTCTTATATGGATAGTTGCACCTCAATTGAAGAAAAGAATGGATATGTAGCGAGAAACCAATTACTATATAAGCTATGGTGAAGGGCTAGACAAACCAGGGGTCTCTGATCTGGCATCAGCGTGAGGTCAGGAGGGAACAAGGACCAATCAGGGCTCTTGTATCACTTACATGCAGAGAAACCTGACCGCCAGCATGCGCAAAGCACGACTTTTGGGCTATTCGTTGAGGCTAGCCTGTTCAAATTGAAAGACTGGTTTCATATCCACTTGTTTTTATTTCTCTAAGGTTGCACCTAAACAAGGTTCAGCAAATAGCCCGTTTCCTCTTGAGCTACTTAATGGAATATTGTAGCCTCAGCATTGGAAGGGTTAACCACTTACATTCCATGACATCTTGAAAAAATCGTAACAACCAAGTAGTTCTGCACGATCATATGCACAGAAGATGGACCGAACCTTTTTCAAAAATAATTGTAACTTTTAACCCTTCCAATGCTGAGGCTACTTTCGTCCAAAGCACGAGGATATAAATATTATTGAAAGCCATTTGAACCCTGTCATGTTGGTATTCATTGGAAAGCTCTCGCTGAGTACTCTTAGATGAGTACCCATGTGCCAAGGTTTCAGTCATTTTAGTTTTTCTGCATCATTTTGTATTGGCCAAATAAGCCACTATCAGCATAAGGGTTAAACGCAACCATCACAAATTGCAGGTGAGTAAGACCTTTCGCAAAGTAACTAAAAAGCTGACGTCAAAGGTTATTTTTTTAGTTTTTTTTGCATCATTTCGTATTTGCACAATTGGCCACCAGCAGCATAAGGGTTAAATGTATTTGAGATAGGGATGACCAAACAGTCAATAACAATCGATACTGTTTTGCTTAAAGCTGTTTAGCTCGCCTTTCGACTTGACTCCACAAGGTATGTAGGAAACTTCCTTTCCCCTCGCCACGGCTATTCTTCAGACGTTTCATGACTCTGTTGGTTGACTCCACCGACACAGAGGATGGCTCAAGATATGACACAATTGACTCTCCCGAGAGTGGCACGAAATGGCGAGCTGCAAAGCCTAGGATGTTCCTGGGAGAGACGAGGAAGGCCCTTTGGGTAGAAGATTTGTGGAGCTTTGTTAAACGATACCCGTCGACCATCTTGATACTGTCCTTGAAATCCTGACTCCTTATCAGCTGCTGGAGATTTTCATAGTTTTGCCCGATCATGAGCCAATCTTCAAACGACACCACCAGTAAGTACCTGCAATCAATACACAGAGATGAAATTAAGTACGAGAACTATTAACTACCGTCAACTTGTAATACAAAAAAGTGATATAAGGTACAAGGAACAGCCTATGCATTGCAAGGGGTTGATAAACATTAGATACGTGTAATATCACGTGCTATGAGTCTGTCTGACCTAAGATAAATTTAAAAAACTGGATATGAAACCAGCCGGTCAACCTTGACTGGCTAGCCTCTTGAAACCAATAGCCCAAGATCATTGAGAGGGTCCTGTGAGGCTACAGATTTCAGGTTCTCGCTGCCCCTCGAATTTTTGCCGATCATCCAGGCATTGGATTCACAATACTCACAGGTTCTTGGCTCCAGAGCCAGATTCCCCTCCCGTTAAAAGTCTGAATTCTTGATTTTCGCTACCTCCGTTTTGAAGAGCATGGTAGCACCGGCTCCCTAGGCTAGGGACCCGGTAGCAAAAGCAGTCAACGAGGTGGATGATAGCGGGGTGGTCAAGGAGGCTTCCTCCTTTGGTGAGTTGGCGCTTGCCCTTTTCTTTAGCTGTCTCAGAATGATGAAGTCCTGAATATTATGTTATTCTGAATGTAATTTTAATTTATTATACCTCACGTGAGGATACTATTATCCTATTGGATGAGAGCCATGTGTCAAGACTGTTAGCAACCTGTGTCTCTGTAGGTTCCTTGACAGCGGTCACCATTCAACGTATTAGCACCCGCTGTCAAGGAGACGACGCATTAATTAGCACCCGTTGTCAAGGTGCCGTTTCATGATTCCCTATATTGTTGAGGACGTGATGCTTTCAAGATCCCCACCGGCACGGGTGGCGAAATGTGACAAGGCCTGAGCAGAATGCCACCTTCAACAATTGAATTATGTTAGTGTTGAGAACAACGATAAAGAAAAAAACGAGTGTCTTTATTTAGAGAAAAAAATAAAATCTCAACCCAGTTGAGATCATACGTGCTTCGGTATGATAAAACAAATAGGATATCCCAGCATGGTTAGCACGGTAAACCTGCTGCTTCGATTTTGCACTGCCCAAGTGAGTTTGTAAGTATCAACTTGTCATGGACTTTAGGTGCCGGGGGTGAGGGGGGTTGTTCGGTATAATGAAACAAATATGACATCCCTGTGGGTTTGCCAACATGATAGTCTGCCCCTCGTGAGCATTGTCACCCTCGGGCTACGCCCTCGGGTGACAATGCTCACTCGGGGTAGACAATCATGTTGGCAAACCCACTGGGATGTCATATTTGTATAATGTACGTTCCTCAAATGACTACCAGGGGGCCAATTTCATCAGGGTTTAGTTTTTAATCTTTTACATTGATGTTACTGCCAGTAGCATATATGTGTGAAGTTTCAATCTCATATGTGAATGGTATCAAATTGCATCGAACCACTCTGAGATTTGCCTGAATAAAACTGTTAACAGATTCTCTTATACTCTAAACATACTAAGGCAGTTTTCAAATAAAAAATGGGGTTTCAGGGTATGCTGTGTATACAGGGGTGCCTTGGCAACAGAAAGAGAAAAACGGTGATTTTTGCCATTTTGAAAGGTTTCAGTTCAATTTATAGCCAGTACTGTTTCTGATGTAACATTGACAAGCAATGTATGAAGTACATTTGTGTAAATGTTGGTGCCTCTGCTGTCTAACAAAGATTTTATGAAGGGGTCCCTACACCACATGTTTTAGTCATTTTTGGGTGAAAATGCCCCAAAGCGCGAAGCTTTCTAAAATTAAACTGTTAACAGGTTCTATTATTCTCTAAACATACTAAGGCAGTTTTCAGATGAAAAATGATGGGGTTGAAAGTTATGCTGGGTGAACAGCGGTGCCTTAGGTGTCAGGAAAATGAGAAAAACTACAATTTTTTTCCATTTTGAAAGATTTTAGCTCAATTAATGGCTAATAGGGATCATTATCAGTACTGTATCTGATTTAACATTGACAAGCAGTGTATGAAGTACATTTGTGTAAAGTATGGTGCATCTGCTATCTATCATTAATATTTTATGGCGGGGGGGGGGGGGATGGGTGCACTAAAAGGGTATATGGTAAGTAACGGATAATCATTTTCTCAAAACAACATGCTGATGACCCTCTTTTAAACATGGCTTATAGTAAAATGGCTGATAGTAAGTTGTGAATATATGAATGATTTGCCTCATGTTAACGATTTGTTGGATGTTGAAAACAATGTGATGACACGTGAAGATGAAGGAATTTTCTGTGCCACTCCAGAATATATCCAACTGTGTATGAAGATGCAGATCATTGTATCGGGGATCATATCTAGAAAAAAAAGGTTCGACTTAACCCTTGCTATTACTAGCACTATCGATCTTATTTGCCCAGTTGTGCGGACATCTTTGAAAATAAACGAGGGTCCGATATGTCGAGTGTGGGGAAACTGGCTGGAAAACCGCCTACTACATTCATATCTTATGCAAAATGATGAAACAATATTTTCCTTTACTTAAGAAACCAAATAATGCAGTATACGTTATATATTTATTAATTAGAGAATAATTCATGACCTTTTGTCAAATTGCCATACTTAAAATTGATAGGGAATTAAAACAATGCTTTCTGCACCGGAAGTGGCAAAAAGACAGAAATTTTGTTCCAGGCATTAACCCTTCCGATGCCGAGGCTACTTTCGTACGAGGCACAAAGACATAAAGATTTTTGAAAAACATCTAAACCCTGCCATGTTGGTATTCATTGGATAGCTCTCACTGATAACTCTCAGATGCGTACGCATGAGCCAGAGTTTCGGTCGTTTTTCAGTTTTTTGCATCATTTTATACTGGCCAAATTAGCCACAACCAGTATAAGGGTTAACCATTGCCTAAGAATTGCACGATTTAAAGGCAATATGATAAAATCTGAATCTGAACTGATTTACACTCATTTCAAATTGTCGACGCATAACCTACCATTCAGTAATATAATTCAAATACTAATATATGTATTAGTTTAATAAGATCACATACATGTATATCCAAAAAGAAATAGGGCAAATATAATAGGTTTTATTATGTTAAACGCAATGTTAGATACTTCTAGAATAGAGTAATACAATGCAATTTCAAGTAAAGAGGAAGTTTGTGTAGAAATGGAGTACATCGTACACGTTAAATTACCTCTGAGGGTAAATAGGGTATGGCAGGCGTGCATCGCTCAATCAATGAGGTGCATCATTTCATATCAAAGTGCATCGGTCAAATCTGTAAGTCCAAACATACTATTTGTTGCATTTGTTTAGGAAGCAGTGTCGATCCAAACTTGTGAGGTTGGATTTTTTATGCAACAGAAATGGTTCGCCACATTTCACTCGAATCGACATTCGACTGGGAATGTTGCCATCTTTTGTAGTGCACAGATCAGTCCTGCACGCACGTCTCTTAATTTTGCACTTTTTCGTCAGAAAAGTGGTTGATTTTTGAAGGCTGTTTATTGTTATTCAACATGAGTGTGAGAAATGCGTTATTCCCAGTGATTGTGGAAATATAATACGGGCGATATCTGCTTCCAGGCAACTGGATTTCACATGCATACATAATCAGGCCTGTCCAAGCGGTCGCAATGTCGCGCTATTTTCGCCATAAATTATATATATATATATATATATATATATATATATATATATATATATATATATATATATATATATATGTGTGTGTGAGTGTGTGTGTGTGTGTGTGTATGTATGTATATAGTAGTAGTGCTGAGGAGAACAGGTATGGGGGAGGTCTCATTTGAAAGGTAACATGTATAAGCTCATTTTGAATCTTAATCATTCCAGCATTAAGCAATTATGAGTTGTTTTTTTATATCTGCTCAAGTTATTTCTTAATCGGACTTCAAAAATGAAAGAAAGTGAAATTCTAGAGAAAAAAATCTAAAAAAATTACTACGGGCCAAAGTTTTTTTTTAATGAAACATATAAAGATCAGCTGTGTTAAACCTTTTATGAAGTCAGGGGGCTGTTTGCAATAACAAATGTATTAGAAATCCACATCCCTGGGAAATTGTGAAGATGTCACAAGCTAATTTCAGAATACTTGACCTCTCCAGGTTCCCAGCGTCCATAAAACATATAGTTTTCTTGTACATAGACCAATGTATTGGTCAATCTTTACATGAAAGTCACATTTGAAGAACGAAGATCCCGAGCCACCTTAATGCACCAGTCAATTGAATCCCCGGGAGGGGGGGGGGGGGGGGGGCCGGGACATGCGGGGATACTGCTCAGGAAAAAATCAATAAATAGCACTCATCCCCACTGGCAGGGACCAATTCTGTGGCAGTATGCCCCACCCCTGGGGCATGCTCAACAAGAATACACAAGTTCCTAAGATTTCAACTTTTTATTTTGTGAAAATAAACCACAAAAATCTTAGCAGTTACATCACAAATAACAAAACCTTCAGCAGTTATAAAAATAAAATTTTAGACTTGGAGAAGACACCCTTCACATTACTTTTATTAAACACCTGACGTCCATTATGATACCATTGTCAATGGAAAGTCTCTGAATTACAATTCAGTTTTAAAAGTATATCAACACTCTGTGTATTGCACTGCAGTACACTGGAAATGTTTATCTACAATGAAGTGATTGTAGAAAAAGTATAAACAAGTGTTGGGCATAGGGTCATAGAATTAGTTCAACAGATGGCTGCTTTTTTGAACTCCTTAAGTGTATGATTGAGTAGTCTGTTTCAACTTTCCAATCTTCAAGTCAACCTTCCTAGGGAATTTGATATTCTACTTCCCCAAGGTTACCACAGAGAGGCACATTTGGGCAACTTCAAGCTATGGTCAAAGCCTGGGGTGTGTTTCCAGTGTGAGCATCCCAAGAAACTTCCGAAGAAGCAACCACTAAATAGGAAAATATTTCATCAAGTGGTTCTTGAGATATTGTGCAGACAAATAATTCACATTGCCCCCAAGTGGTGAGCTTTGAAAACTGAGATGACCACCGATAAATGTAATTGAGCCCCAAGAAACTTCCGAAGAAGCAACCACAAAGTAGGAAAATGTTTCATGAAGTGGTTCTTGAGATATTGTGCAGACAAATAATTCACATCAACCCATAGTGGTGAATTTTGAAAACTAAGATGACCTTCGAAAAAAGTGATCAAATGATGCCCACTGTTCTGTGGATGCACTGTTTGGAGAGGTTTAAAAAATCATACCCTGAAAAAAGTTATACCCACCAGAAACAATAAATCCTTTTTTTTCTTTTTGGTCAAGCAAAAAAAAAAGGTTTGCTCGACCAAGAAGAAAAAATGCTTGCCGAAAAATAGGCAGGGTAGGTAGTGTTTTTTTTTGTTTGTTTTTTCACACTGAAAACCATAGGGTTGAGATTTGCTTACCAGGAACATTTGTTTGACTTGTCTTTTGAAGGATGTACAGCTCACTTACTTCAGCTATTATTCAAGGTCGTATACAACTATTCATGTGTTTATGTCCATGATTGGGATGTCTTTCCCTATTTTTTCCTGACCTGGACTTAAGGATTGGAAGAAACCCCATTAGGGTAGGGGAGAAAAACTAAGTAGCCATTAGTAGGGTAGGGTTACCCTGAGGAAACATTTTTCGGGGCCCCTGTTGGGAAAACAGTGGGTGTTGGCATAAGAAAATGGTTGGTGGCAGAGTGAGAAAATCAGACCTAAATTCAATATATTCAACAATAGGTTACAGTGCATTTCACATCTGTCTGTCGCCATGGATTTTGGACATGACACTTTAATAAATGGTGCCATGAGGTCCATATATGGCGCAGAAAGTTTTCCCCTCATTTGCATCCCAATTTATGATCAGATGAAAACTACCCCTAGATGAATCATGTAGAGCTCTATACAATCAGAGATCAATTAAACATTGAAATCAAATTTAAACTCAAAGTACATGTGGCCAAGTGGTCTTATGGGCTCAGATTTCATAAGATGGTCCATCAGTATTATCATTTTCAATTTTATTTCAGTGCAATACATTTCATCAGTCCAGCTGAAATTTTATCAGGCAGCTCAGTGATTGAGAGTCCAGCATCCGATCCCAACCCAGGTTTTACAACTTACCCAGGGCTTGAAATTACAATTTTTTCCAGGGAGCCCTCCTGGATATTTTCGAGGGAGCCCAAATGAATTTCAGGGAGCCAATTCTGACTAGGCCCAAATAATCAATTTTTATTTAAGAAAAGTTCTTTTTTTGTGTGGTAAATCTTTCTGTACTAAGTCATTTTTCTCTTTATTTTCTTCTAAAACATTTCACCAGTTCAGGTAATTCAAACAATAAGCCCCCAGTGCACTCAAACTGTCAAACAGCCTAGGTTCTATTCATACAATCAAATAATCAATTTTTATTTAAGAAATGTTTTTTTTTCGGTTTTTTTTGTGGTAAATATTTCTATACTAAGTCATTTTTCTCTTTATTTTCTTCTAAAACATTTCACCAGTTCAGGTAACTCAAACAATAAGCCCCCAATGCACTCAAACAGCCCAGGTTCTATTCATACAATCAAATAATCAATTTTTATTTTAGAAAAGTTTTTTTCTTTTTTTTTTGTAAATATTTCTTTAATAAGTAATTTTTCTCTTTATGTAACTCAAATAATAAGCCCCCAGTGCACTAGAATTGTCACACAGCCCAGGGTCCCTTCACACTGTTACTATATATGTGTAACCCATACCAAAACAATCAACCTGAATTAAGTGATCAATTTTATTTTTTTAAAGTTTTTTTTACTTTTTGGGGGGGAAATATTTCAATTCTATTTTTATATTTTTTTTTCATTTTTTTATTAATCCCATTCATCATATCATTGGGAATAGGATCATCTTATGTAAATAATTAAATATGATCCATCTCATGAGCTACCTGACATCAAGGCTGCTGATAGTGTGCAAAACTTCCAAGAAACATTGCTATTTCATCGACTACAAGGACTGTCACTATAAACATGTGTCCACTGACTATTCTTTAAAGCGCTTATGAACACATTACAGGTAGATAGGGCGCTATATCTTTTTTCAATTATTATTATTATTATCATATTTACCACGCCGTCCTGCTCCCACGTGTGACACAGCAAAATCGTCTTCTTCGCACCGAAGAAGGAGCGGTTAGCGCGATCGTATCTTTGAAATGTTGTGGCATTGGTCATACCTTATGCTATAGGTGTAATAGTATGACCATTGTCACAAGATATCAAAGAAACGATCGCGCGTTAGGTAGACTGCGCACCATAGTCCGTAGTTGGTCAACACAGTAGACCTAGCAGAGGCCGGGTGCGCCCGGCTGATAGGCCTACTGGAATCGTGGCAGCAAAGTATGACGTCACTATTCAAATCCCCGCCTATCATGCACCGCCTCGGGACAGCAACAATAAATCACAGTAATCCCGGTACACCGGGCAGCTATTTTAAGCAGTATTTAGCAGAAGCACCGTGTTTCCCGGCCAAGTCCCGGCCCCCCCCTCCCAGGGATTCAATTGACTGGTGCATAACTGACAAGCAACATGATAAACTGTTTATCCTTAGCCTACATTTCAATCCGTATATTTCTGCAATGATTTTGTTCTGTTAGCAAGCACGCCTAGGTGGCAACAGTGGTCATTTTAGTTTAAAATGTTCACCCTAAGAAGAGGATTCAGTTTGAGAATGATAGACCTAAAATCTCTGGCGATAGCAGGACCAGTATCTACCATACCTGATGCTCCACCACACTGCTTGGTCAGCACAGAAGAGAATGTCAACTTTTTAGGGACTCAGAACCTAATCCAGTATTTCCTAAGAGCTAGAACAGCATAAACTACGATGGTGCATGTGTGAACAGCAGAAAAAATATGTTCCACTGTTTTTCTGGAAAACGACAGAAAAAAAATCAGTTTTTCAAAAAAAGAAATTAATATTTTGTCGCCTATTTTTCTGCCATTTTTAGAAAATGGTGGAAATTTTTTCTGCTGTTTTTTGGAAAAAGTGGAAAAAAAATAATTCTACTGTCGTTTTCCAGAAAAACAGCGGATTTTTTTAAATTCTGACGGTCACGCCTGCACCATCGTAATACACCCAGACATGCATGAATTAATTACCTGTACTTCATCATGTTTTGGTAGAGACAGTCATTGATGGCAGCCTCGTCGCTCACGGACTCCTCCAGGTGTTTACCCACTGTTGACCAGTCTTTGTAGTGGACGTAGGGTAATTTCTCATTGGCGTAATTCTCCAAGACCTTCTTCGCCTTTTCTCCTAATGCACTCACGTAGAAGTGCAGCCCGTCCGCTCCCATCAATCGCATATACTCACTCCAAATTAGGAGATTTCGTGACTTCAGAATCTGTAAAAGTTAAAGAGACGTGAGAGTGATAAAATTATACAAATGATACAAAGATTATACAGTTATATATTATATCATATCAGACCAGTGTGAGAAGGTTGCCAGTGACTAGGGGTTAGGTGGTGGTTTTCGCCGAGTACTCCGGTTTCCTCCACTAGTTACAACTAGCTAGCCACGACTTAGACGCAATGTGGCAGAAAAATTGGCGAAAAAAGAAATTCCACACCAGCTGACCTCCCAGTCCTTTCATTATTGTGTATGTACCTTTGGGCATACCGCCATATTCTGGGCGGGGTAAAATATTCTTTACAGCAGGGTGGCCCCGTTTCTGAAAAAAATAACCCTTTGCCTAAGACTACTAAATCGGTATTCCAAGCCTCAGTCAATACCCAACCAAGGTTGCACTTTTTATAATTTTGAAAGATTTACACCCATGTATGGTTTCATTGAAACAGAAAATGAAGAACACTTTATTTTGCTCAATTTGCACACCGACTTCATTCAAAGTACATAGAGAAATATTTTGCTTACGGCTTGCGTAGTCTTGCCATATCTCAAGTATTTAAATGACACTGATAAATTGGTGTTCTTACTGTCCAACAGTGATATATTCTTTTTAGGGCCAAGACATATTCTTAAGTGCAAAACATCAGAACAGATATGTCCCGAACTGATTGTATATGATATTTTAATTTCAACATTGTTTATTCTTCTTTGCTTATGTTGTATGTTCTCTCGTAGGTCAGAATTGATCGTCTATTGATTTACTATTCTATGCATCTTGTATGCATCATTCAATTGTTGGTGATACCGTTATAAAAAATTCTTATTGTATCTTATGTACTTGTGTGATACGTCCACTTACCCCTAGTTTTGAGGAATTGAGGGGTCGAACACAAACCCCCAGCTCCATAGGGGGCGCCACTACCCCCTGAACATTAAGTGACGTCATCGCGAAGAGGTTGTGGCTGTAGCCACACTTTGTGGTCACCATGGTAACATTTTCCGGTTTATCTATATAGCGGATTGGACAGGCTATCATATTGGCGTTCATCAAGGATTTCCTGTCCCAGTCTGAAATAAAAGCAAGGGTAATCGCAATGAGATGTCTTTAAAGTATACACCTTTACCTCTGGGAGTGTTTTTTTCTTGAGGAATATCAACATTTTAAAATTTATCTCTAATCACGTTTATAAGTAAATAACGTATATATATATATATATATATATATATATATATATATATATATATATATATATATATATATATATATATATATATATATATATATATATATATATATATATATATATATATATATATATATATATATATATATATATAGGGAGTGAAATTATATCCAAGTATTGATGACCTGACATCTATTGAGCAACTTGGAAACTATATGTATATATTTTATCTATCTTTCATTTTATACAAGCACTGCGGGGAGTCTGCTGGCTGTTAAATTGCATTCAGAGGGTAGAGTTATATTGAATAGAACATCACTGATTCTTCAATTGCAGGACAACACTAGAAAAACGATGCCAAACCAACCATCTTTAATCATTGGTTGATATGGGTTAACAATCAAAGGTGATATCTGAACCCATTCCCTTCCCCAGAGGTTACTTTGTTCTACTCTTGATATGTTAAAGCTTTCACAATAGTCACGAAAAGGCCCTACCATCCAGGTACATCTACTATATGCATACTTTGGGCTAATTTCAAATGGTGGAAAAAATAAAAACAAAACAACAACTATTGATTCATGAATTTATACTTAACTAGAAAGTACCCGCCCTACAGACAGTAACCATGAATTTTTTCATATTGGCAAAAAAGATCAGAGCACCTATATATCTGATTGCGATATCACTATTGATTAATTCTAGTTCTATCTTCTCAACCCTTATTTTTCGTTTGGCAATTATTTTAATGACCACACACTTAGGGCTACCTAACCTATGTATGAATAGGTCTGAAAGCTTGAATAACAGATATCATTTTGAGGCCAAAACTAAAATAAATGGAGAAGAGTCAACAGGGAACCACTGACTTCTCATGAAAATGTGTTTTTAATATAGAGGGTAAAAACATGCTCAAATACAGCTTATAAGGAATAACTTTTCAACTTTCCTTAACTTCATTTTTTTCAACGGGGGGCCCAAAATCAACGAGAGATTTTTTTTTATTAAAACTGCAAAGAAAGTGGCCCAATATTTAGAGAAAGATCTGATAACAGAGCATGCACCACCGCAAGGTTGCTCGCATCGTACCTGTGACAATTTAACCCTATGCTGCTAGTGGCTAATTTGGCCAATACAAAATGATGCAAAAAACTTTTTTAAATGACTGAAACCCTGGCATATGCATATACCCACGGGTACTATGGCATGCCGAAATGCTATCAATTCAACTTTACAAAATATCATGCCACTTTCAAAATATCGTTCAACTTGGTTGAACATATTGTACAACTTTCAAAATTTGGTGCAACTTTTAGAAATGTATCATTTAACTCAGGAAGGGTGTATAATATTTGGGAACATGTATAATGACCTAAGATGGGTCATGGGTGTTGTGCTAGGTCGAGCACCCTTATTTAACTAAATTAAACGATATTTTGAATGTTGCATGATATTTAGTGAATTATTTGTATTCATTGGATGGCTCTCACTGAGTACTCTTAGATGAGTACCTTTGTATCAAGGTTTCAGTCATTTGTCAGGGGTTCTTGCATCATTTCGTAATGCCCAAATTAGCCACCAGTAGCATCAGGGTTAAACACACCCATCAACTAGGAAGAGAGTAAGACTTTCCGCAAAGTTACTCATGCTGTGGCCAGAGGTTATCCGTTGATAAAGCGAACTCTAGGATACAGCAAATGTGGGAGAGTACTGCTCAAATCAGTAGAGTTGACAGGTATGGTGCCATTCTCACTTACCGTCAACATAGTCCGTGTGGTTCCCTGCCAGTAGGATGGCCGCGCTCGCTCTGACACTACAGTGTTGAACGGGCTCCGACGGGCAGTCGTAGCTGCAGAACACCTCCCTGGTCGGTCCCGGCGCCAGGCCCACCGTGATGATCCGGATGAACGGCTTATCCCTCAAGCGGTCATCCACGTAGGCGCTGATGGCGTGTATGTTGGTGTCCCCCAGTGTCTGGTAAGGCGTGATATGTCTCAGGGTGAGCTTACCCGCGTCGTGGACCTTAAAAGAGTCTTTATTACATACTTTCACGTCCGCGGGTTCGGGATTGACGGCGACGCGATACACGACGGTCTTCGCGTAGTCGGAGAAGTTGACCCGCAGACTCGTCTTGCCGTAGTAGATGATGTCGGCGTTGTTGGCGGATAGATCGTAGCTACCAGAGCCGTAGAGAAGCAGCTGGATCATGCCCGTCATTGCCAGGAAAAACCACAACTGAAAGCTTCCTCCAAGTCGCCCGATGGGAAACTGGGGGTTAACGCCCAAATCAAGACAAATACGGTGGTAGAGCTTAACACTCCTCTGATATTTGTCATGAACGATTTTCATGGTGATGACTTTTTAACAACAAAATCTCTGAAATCCTTTTAGTTCAGTTCCACGTGGCAAAATCTGGTTTCCCTTTTTTCATTCAATACCTCGTTAATTCCCTGTGATCAAACGTTCCGAGTAATCCCTTGCGCCTGCACTTGAAAGCTATAGTCCGTTTGTGTTGGTTCAGTTAATACGCGACAGAAAAAGACGGCTTAAAGTTCTAATGTGTATGTTCAAATCAACGTCATCACTTGATCATGGTGTATGTATATGTAGTTTCTATCTGTGAGCATCTCTCTATGTAGCTGCTGCCTATCTGTGAGCAGGCGGCGCCGTTGGCCACAGCCAACGTGACATGCCCCGGGCCGTCTAGTTAGCGTTGGCCCTGTAGCTACAAGCGTTGATAATTTAACCCTTAAATATTCACTGTTATTTAAACAGCCTGACGATTTTGGAAATATATTTTAGGTGAGAGCATAGTTTAGAATTTTTTTCAAGGAGAAATGTTAATGGGAACACTTCTAATATCTCTCCTTCAAATATTTTGTGAAAACATTCCTAATTCCTAAGTTATTGTCAAATGTATTTAAGAACCAGATGACAATTTCAAGAGGAACCCTTGAGTATTAATGGGTTAATCATCGACTCTACAGTGAATCTGCCAAATTGAACACATGTGTACATTGAACACATGCATATATTGAACAATCTTTCATGTCCAGGGACACTCCCATTGAAAAGCAATGGGAGGCAACCTGGATACATTGAATACCTGTCCACCTTGAACACTGAACACCAAATTTGTTTCCGAATGCCAGATTTAACCTGTCATTGAACATTCTGCACTGATTTGAAACTTTTCACTGTTGATCAAAATGCATTCAAAACTTACTGGATGATAGAAACATTCTCAAAATAGATTAGACAAAACCATGCCGAATTAATTCCAAGTGAACATTTGCATCTATGGTTTATTGGGTCAATGGTAACATACGTATATGTATATACAAACTTAATATTCTCAGATGGAACTGTGGTTTGGAATTACTTATACCGTCACCTTTTCTGCCATATCGAGATCAAATCGTGATAAGACATTTATTCTATAATGGTTGAGAAATCCAAAGTACCCAGGAAAATCACACACTTACCCTAAATGAAATTTGCAACTTTCTGATATGCCTCGAAACTGTGGCCTTATTCGTACAAACGCAGGCATGTATGCTTGTTCTACATACATGGCAGCACTGCTCACACTGTCTCACAAATATGAGACAAACCACAACTCGAAATTCAATTTTTATGGCGCATAATGTTTGAGCGGGTTATATCTAATTTGCAAGGTGCCTGTAGAGAGGGCTTCTCGTGTATCCATACAGCGTTTAGTTTGCGCGAGACCGTGGCTGCGTCAATGGAGGACACTGGCAAATGCTTTGTGGCCTTCTTTGACGTAGCCAAGGCCTTGTATGGATTGATGGTCTCTTTAAACAGATGTACGATCTTGGTATATCTGGTAAAACCTGGCGCCTTCTCTACAGGTGCTATATTGGATTTAAGTGCTGTGTCAAAATTCAGGGTACCTTTTCCGAGTGGTATGAACCCCTATGTGGTATCCATCAAGGTGGTTTTATGTCGTTAATGAAGTATGTAATCTTTATCAACTCCCTCCTAGTCGAATTAATAAGTGCGAATATTTGTTGCAAGATTGTTGGCATCCCAAGTACACCCCTAGGTTATGCAGACGATGTGGCTACGTGCTGTCTCTCTAAATGGAAACTCGACAGAGCGATGCGTATTGTCTATAATCATGGGTGTACTTGGCGCTATCAGCTTAACGCTAAGAAGAGTGGCGTCTTGGTGTATGGGGAATCTCGTAGGGATCATGACAATAACTCAATAGAGAGGGTGTTTCGTCTAGCCCCTAATCAAGTTAAGGAACGCACGGTCTATGATCATGTGGGCATTAGAAACTCCATTTTTTATGAAGACACCTCTGGTATAGAAGAAAGAATCTCTAAAGGTCGTAGAGTCTTTAATGCTCTAACTGGCATTGGTATTCGTAAGGGTGGAATCACCATGGCCACCTGTAGTGTCGTGTTTTGGTCGGTGGTAGTTCCCACTGCACTTTATGGTTGTGAACTATGGGTTATGTGTGATGCTAGTCTCACTCTTGTAGAAGAATTCCAAAATTATATTGGCAAAAGGATCCAGAGACTGCACCCAAAAACCCCCAATACCTGTAGCTTTCATACAGGCTGTCCAGTGAGTGACTGGTGGGTGATTGCTCAGTTGCGTCGAGCATGTAGAACATAAGACCGAAATATCCGACTCTATGATTGCCTAGAATGTTGATTTTCTGTGTTAATTTGGCTAACTGGACGTTTGTTTAAAACATTTAACCCGATGGAAAAACATTGAACTTACATGCAAAAACAATTCAAATTGACTTCAAAACAATTCAACATGGCAAAAACAATTCAACCTGCATGCCTTGATATCTTTCGTCAAAATATAGAAGAATACATTTTGAATTATTTCTCCAAGTGAAAGTTGATTTGTTTTGGCAGTCCACTCATGTCACACTTAAAGGAGTGGCAATGGTGAATAGGAAAGTCCTTGCCATAATATTCAGACAAGTACAACAAAAAGCAGTTTGGGCGGCTTTTTTGTGAATAGGCTCAGGCCGCTCAGTTCCTGCGACTGGACGGTCCAGCCAACTGCCATCATGGATCTTGAGGCTGTGATTGGATGGAAGGGGTCTGAAAATTCATTTGCCCATCCGTGGCATTTGTGCTCTAAAATTTTGAAAATAGTCCTTGGTGCAAGTTGGTGGGTAAGGAGGATGGAAGAGCAAGATCGCCATGGTTTACATTTTGTAGCGCCATCTGATGTAAATTGTCGTCCCGCATTTGGCTTTTGGCGTGGAGGAGTGGAAGTTCACAAAGTAAGAACTGCCTCTCTAAACATGTATCCACAAATATAGAATTAAGTTTATTTTCACATACATGTAGTTTGAGTTTGATATGACTTCATATATATCAGGCGGGATTTTTTGCCGTTTTGAATAAACATTTGAATGTGGTATATGGCTGATTCTTGCTGTCGAAAAGGCAATCAGCTCCACAATCCCTGTGATTTTGTTTTGAAAATGACATAGCATTTATTGTGGTTTTGACAGTGATTATATATATATATTTCTACAACTTTCCTTTTGAACACTGTCATCTTGCGTCTGACTTTGTGCTGCCCAACGTCCTCATGTATTTAGCGGTCGTAATTTAACTTAACAAGAGTGATGTGATTTGCGTCCACTTCAAGGGATTGTATTGTTTCTGAGTCACTTTGTTAACAGGATTTCTTTTAATTTTTAATTATCCTGTACTTGTTTACTCTATCTCTCACATCTTCTTCTATGCTGTTTCTCATTTTGAACCCTGCTTGTTTGTTTTTTTCATTTTCTCTTCGTCTGCTGCAACTTTTCTTTCATTTTGCTCTCTCTCTCTCTCTGCATATACATGTATATATATATATATATATATATATATATATATATATATATATATATATATATATATATATATATATATATATATATATATATATATATATATATCCCTCTCTTTCTCTCTCTCTCTCTCCATTTCTTTTTTTCTTGTTTATGCATTCCTACTGTTCTTGCATTTTGACTTCCCTTGCCATCTCCTCATTTTTTCATTTTCTGTATTCTGCATTTTTATTCATTTTACTTGCTTCTCTTAGTGTTTTGTCTCTTTGCGCATCATTACTAGTTTTGGGGGTTATCTTATCTACAGTGTGTCTAGGTGTACCAGAAAATTAGGGTATAGAACCACCCCACCCAGAAAATCTCTCTGTGTTGTATTGTCTTTCCTCTTTAGATATTCATTGGCCACTCTTAACGTCAGTAATCCCTGGGGTGGGACTGGCAAACTAGGACGTAAAACATGGCGTTTGCCCTGACGTTTTTCTTTCTAACTGAGCACCTAATCCGAATACTAGTATGTAAAATATCAGATTGAACTAATTTGTCTGAAACAACTCACAAAGACTTAATATTTTTCATCGCTCCTGCTTTGAAGAGTATTTTACCTTAGATGACCAAACACTTCATCCAAGATTTTACTGAACAAAAAAACTGAAATATTTCCCCAGATATTTTTCATAATATATATCATGAGTATTATATGACACGAGTGATTTCTTTACGCAAGGCTAGCTCTTGCTATGAATGATTCTAATTGCATGTGTATGGGTGGTCTGGACGAAAAGATACCACAGAAGCATCTGTCTGTTGCCTGCGGCATGCACTTGTATTACCTCTCTGCCTGCAGCGATGCCACGCCATTCCTCTATAGTGCTGCCATCTATTGAGTATTGACGACACTATTTTTGTATTGCAGCAATGTGGAAGTGTGCTGCGCTTCCATCTATCTTACATGAATGGGTTTTTATTTATCTAGGCATCTGTTGAGTAATAACAATATTATTTATGTATTGCAGCAATGTAGTAGAACTGATGGTAAAGGCGCACTACATAAATATCCTTATGACGTTAGTTTACAACCAAAATTTCAGGAAATATATATTAACAGGGAATTTTATACAAGTAAAATGAAAATCTCTGATATTAACTATATCAAATAAATGTTTTATTGAACCTCCCCTTCTCAATACTCAAACGTGCCCTTTATTGGGAAAGCCTACTGTGTCTCTGAAATTCCAAATATGTCCACATTACCCTCTGGCTTGGTAATATTGGAAAGATTTTTTACGAGGCAACATTATTGCTTTTGCTTATTAAAGATAGTGGGCACCCACTGAGAATTCAAACACCATGTTTTCTATGAATTTCTGGCAACAATAAAATAATACAAATATCATTGCAAAACATTTTATTACAAGCAATTTTCACTTTGATTTTAGCTTTAACAGTGGTAAAAAATAAGAGATTGAGACCAGAAGTGGCGGTTTATTACAAGTAAATTTTTACTTTAGCTTCAATAGTGGTAAAAATAAGTGATCAAAAACAGCAAGTCGTGGAAAATAACATATCTCATGCCATACTTCAATAAAAACAATCACCCATTTCTTAAGTACCATATACATGACTGTACCTGAAATCAACACTGCGTGAACACAAACAATAAGTGAGAAAAATACTCTATACCAACAACAGCATCACAGCATTGAACAAAAGGGACATTTCAACAGACACCGCTTAATGTGTGTCAGTGTGATTGCTTTCTTCTGTTTGACTCTAAAGCTTGTGAGTTCGATATGAAACAACTGCCTTTTACCTTTTATTTCATATAATCTTTGTATTCCTCTTTATATATATATATATATGTATATATATATATATATATATATATATATATATATATATATATATATATATATATATATATATATATATATATATATTTTTATGTATAAATCAGTATGTGAGAACTTGATATTGTATGTAAAACCAACCTATGAAATACCATGTGTTTGTTCACTAAAAACCAAGCACACAACATATTTCAGAAAACACAACATTGCTTTACAAACATCTTATCGATTTTTAATTTTATAACACATTTTTCCGCCTGACCCACTAATCGTCAGGTGTACATTGCTGAATCTCTTGAGTTCAAAAATAGATCTTTCTCCCTCTGTGTCTATTGTTTACCTGAGAGAAGGAAACAAGGAACAGGTGCACAGTGACTGATATTTAGGGAAGTATATCAAAAGTCTAGAGGGTGATCGCCTAATTGTATTATCCCCTATCAAAAATTCCCTTAAGGTGGCTGTAAACGTTTCCGGTGGAGAGCAGACTTTCCCTCAAATAATGGCTGATTTCTCATTATTTGTACACTAAACCCCTAGCAAACTATATATTTTTAGAAAGCTGAGATTCTAAGGTATACATAGGATATGGATAGGTTGTATGTGCTCCAATTATTTTGAAGAAATTGGGGTCAAAACTTCGACTTATCAATTTTCAGTACATATGTCACGGCTGACGCAAATCTAAGAGCAGGATCTAAGATAATAACCTGATTTTTTAAAACATTGAAAACTAGACAAGGGTTTTGTAAAATATGGCCCCTAACTTTTTTTATGGTCATTTATCTAACAACATTTTAGGAAAAAAATGCTTTTTTGGTTTCTTGATTTTTGACTCACTATAAAAAATTAACCAGATAAGATATTGCAATATCCCCGTCTAGATTTGTAGAGAACATGTTTTAGAATCTATATACAAAGTTTGAAGCTAATTGATTAAGATTTGTGTCTAAATTCACGTCAGCCGTGAGAGTAAAACCTTAGAAAACTAAGCTGAGAAAATGGCAGTTTTGTGTATTTCACAGTTAAAGTTACTGTGCAACTTTTTGCTACTACTTTAATGTATTTATTTTTGTCCAAGTGGAAAGATAAAGTAACCTTCCATTGTATTTCACAACTGTCAACATTTTTTCTTCTCAATTACCTCAAAAAAAAGTATAAATGAGTACATTTCTGCAACCTGCCTAACATCCCTGTCAACTGGATTCCATATATGGGCATATGACATCACCCAAGCCCCGCCTACTTAGTAGACTAGCATCTTGTTTGCATGCTAATGTATATGTATTATAGCTCTTGAATTCTTAATAATTCAAAGAACTTTGCCATCAAAATCAATTTTCAGCTATCTAGTGTGTTATGCTGGCAGAATCTTTGACTGCAAGTATATTGATTTGGCAAATAAAAGCTTGTAATGCTCTATATGGGGTTTTTAGCTTCATTTATCTAAGACAAACATGTTGCAGGGCCAATTCTGAAGCTATTCAAACTTCCAAAGCATAGCTTTCTGACAAGGTGGCTTTTAGATTCTGGGCCTTGAAAGAAAGATAATTTCACAAACCTCTATTGCTGTATCTCCACTCCAGTGATCCAAGTTACATAATCCAGAATGAGTAATCCATACATATTTTGCAGCAGAAATGGCAACTTTCCCTGAGGTCTGACACAGAATTCCTTTGTCTAGTGAATCCCATATGAGTAGACTGTCCACATTAACTACTACACTGCTTAAAACGCTTAGAGGAAGTGATCTTCCTATTACCCATAGCAAATCTTACTTTTAGACATTGGTTCCTGACTCCCATAATCCTTGAGGGGATTATGAGTGACACCACACTCATTGTTCTAGAATGGGGAGTCCTGAGGGGATTATGACACCACACATACCTGTATCTATTTCCTCAGAGCTGAGGCCAGTCAGGCCACAGTGATAATCAATCAATAAACCCAATTATTCACCTGCAATTTCAATCTCCTTTTTGTCTCCAACTGAATTGACAACAATTGTTGTGAAAAATACAATCCAGGCTTTAATTAGTTAATAGCTGAATTACATGGGTGTAATTGTACTTTGGGTAACTATATCATGATTGCTGTATTATTGTTTGAGAAAAACATGTGTTTGAAAATGAAACCAAGTTGATAAATACTAAAGTATTGTTAGTTATCCATAGAGCATAGAGTGTCTGTTCCAGCTGAAGGTATGAGACGGATTGACCCAACATCCTCCCAAAAGTCCAGGTTTTCCCATCAAATACACACATTTTTTTACTTGAAGCCCCAAAACTGGGATGTTTCCTGTTTTTCTCAGACAGCCGGAGCCACATTTTGATTAAGACTAATCCCTAATACACTATTTTTGAATTGATTAAAACATCATTGTCTGTGGTGCTAAAGTGGCCCATCTTACCCAACAGACATCCTTTCTAACCAACACATGCATACAAAGAAAAGACTGGCTGACCTTAAATGCCATCTCTAATCAGTTACCAATCCAAATACACATCCATTTCCTGTAGCTTTGATAAGGAGGTGGGAGGGGCTTATCAGCTAACTGGGGTCACATGACCATAACACTGCAGCATGCTCTCTGCCCTCTCTGTCTATTCATACCTGTCAAATCCAAATTTTTCACAAATTATGAACTTAGGATTGGAGTAGAGCTATGGGTTTTTTTTCATAAGGAGGGTAAGACCCGGTTCATTAACATAATACATATATCTCAAAACAGGCTTCCCTGAGGACGAAACGTTTACGGCCACCTTAAGACAAGATCGCCACTCTGTCACAAATTGCTTGCCTTGACATGAAATACCATAATTGAAAGAAAAAATGAAATCATGTGAAATGTTATGTTTGCTAAAAAGTTCATTAAACGTAATGAATTCAATAAAAATACCATGAATTTTCAAGGTTGCATTTAACATTAAATATGTTGAATTTCAAGTTTGCTTAGACATTTCTTTAACTATAAATGCAGCACCCATATCCGATAAGAACATTATTGGCTAACCTTAGGTTCAAGCTTGTGATTTTTACACTTTCTTCCTTAGATCACACATTCAACAATGTCATCTGGATGTGTGACACTTTTGGTAGTAGTTTAGTAAAAAGAGCATGCATTCAAAAATATATGAGGAGAGTTTTTAATTGTGGTAAATACTTCTCCTTCATATACTATTTAGGGATGCCTGCATCCATTATATTTTTGTCCAGAGATTTATTTCATTCTGAATATGTTAAACCTTAGGGGATGAAACTAAAGACAATGATGAAAAAAAATGTGGTGTGTTCGGATGTTTTTTTTCCGCTGTAAGCAATTTATGTTTTTCCAAAAGTGGCCATTTTGGGGTAATAGAGGCTGTCACGTAGCGCATCTTAAGATGCAAGCATCTTTCTGGGTTATTCATGCACAGAATAATAAATTTTAGTTCTGTTAAAATGCAACTTTGCACGCATATAAAAGTGTATCAAGAAGGAAACTGGTGCAGGCATCCTTTTTTTCAATGAGATACCAACAAAGCACTGATTTGTCCTGCTACAGTTGTTGAGATGCTTTCCATGTTTGTGTGTGAAGCCCGGGGGAGGGGGTGGGGGGCACTCAGGTACAGAGGGGGGCCGCACACACGTTACGTATTTCGCAGAAGAAGGGGTCTTTTTTAAGACCTCCGCATGTCCGAGTTTGTGTAAAAGACATATGGGGGGTGAAAATCCCCTTACAATCCATGAAATATATGCGGCTCTGACGCCGAGTGACTCCCAAAGTGACTGGGTTTCCGAGTTTGCTGCCACCACTTGCTGCCGCTAAACAGGCAGAGGATTATAAAATCTAAAGTTAAAATATGTGTTCCCGTTCATCTAATGTCAGTGTTTTGATAAAAGAAGGGGTGTTTATTTACTGGAAAAAGTTTTTATCAAAAGAAGGGTGCTTTTTTGGCCAGAAATCAGTGCTTTAGGGGTATTTTTTAAATTTGATGATGTATGCACACCCCTTCGTACCTGAGTGCCCCCCAGGGTGTGAAGAACATCACTCAGTCCAGCTCAGCTGTCTGCTCTCCATACCATGTCAATCTCCTATTTGTAAAAAGGCCCAGTAGAAACCAGGTACACGTTTCTCTCAGATACGGATCTGGTAATCTGTGGTTGTGGTGATATCTGTGGCTTCCAGAACCTTCTTCTTCACGGGACCTGGCTTATGGGCTTTCTCCTTCGGACTGGAACTGAAAGAAACGATTCAAAGTGACATTCTTCAATAAATATGTGCTTTAAAACAACTTAGCCTAATACTAATAATCTGGCTAATGGGGTTTCTCCTTAGAACCAGAAACTATTTGGAAAGATTCAAAGTGACACTCTTTAAGAGATATATTTGCTTATACATGTGTCACAATGGTCCTATTATGCTGCATGATGATAATGTGATAAATTCGTAACAATTATCTTCAAGGCATAATTTCAAGGGGAACAATGATTCTATTATGCTATAGTGTATGATAATAATGATCAATTTGTAACAATAGTTCTATTGTGCTGACATGTATGATAATAATATAAATTTGTTACAATGGCTCTATTGTGCTGTAATGTATGATAATAATATGATAAATTTGTATGACAATGGTTACCTTTTCTGTGCCTTGATTTGCTGCCGCATGACGACCGAGGGACCGGCATCTTTCCGGGGTGAAGACGAGACGCCTAGCGAGAGGGCGGGGCCAGCTGCGGGCTTCCTTGGCGACAGCGTGGAGCCTAACGACTTCATCTGAGAAATCAACAAAACCTTTTTTAAATTTGGAATAATTGTGGCAATTGTTCAAATAGACTAGGAAGGTACAGAAGACATGAGACTAATACATAGTGAGCGTAGTCAAAAAAGCAACATGACAAGTAGGATATATAGGTATTCAAAAAGTAATAAATCAAATGTCAACAGCATTTTTACCTTCATTCCTGTTTTTGTAAACCTGGATGTTAGGAGAAATGAACAAAACTTCCCTATCAGTGTCTTAACAAGGATATAGAAACTGGGTGCCGAAACTTTGCAATTGTAAAATTGACATTTCAAGAAATTAATCCTGAGAGGTGATTTTTGAGAGTTTGGGTGTCCAAATGACGCCCAGACGCCCTGCTAGTTAAGACTATGTTCCCTATTAAATAGTTAATTACAAATATCAGTTCCATGACATGATAGCTTATTAGAGCACCAATAATTAAGATTAACTCACATGTACCTGTCCAGGTATCTTTTGTAATTTTCCCTACCAAACCATACTTATGGTAGCATCTAGATTAGAATAAAGTTAGTTCTAAAGTGGTTTCAAATCTTAAGATAAGAGTAACCCTACTACTAACACATACTGTATTCGTCCGATGAAGTGCACAGTGCGGGTAGAGGTTGGGAAAATTTCCCCCTCTAACCGTGAAAGATAGGGGGGGGGGGGGGTGGGGGGGTTGCGCTTATTCTGGACCGTGCACTTAATCGGGCAAATACGGTAGTAATACTTAAATAAATTCATGCATTAATGTAATGTATGATTAATTCTTCCAAACCACATGCATAGAAGTTCTACGGGTAAGTGCATTCACACATGAATATGAGAATTACCCTACCAAATCATATGTATAATAGTACTTAAGTGCATTTATACTAATTTTCTAATTTTGCATTGCAAATTACAGTCAATAAATATACACACATACATACATACATCTAGAAGAAAATTCCCTACCAAACCACACGTATATAGGTAGTTCTGTTTAATCATACATCCAAAAGAGAATAAGTCAAAAAGACCACACTTAAAGGAGTACTTAAGTGCAACACAGCTGAAAAAAAAACTATGTATGGTAAATGACCTTATTCATACCGTAAATTCTCAGTAATTTAGGACATTTTGGTAATTACAATTGTATGGGTTCAGAGTAGCCTATGTTTTTTGAAAATACCTTGATGTTGTATCAGCAAGATTTACAGCTAGGTCCATATTTTGTGAAATGGAAATTGGTAATAGATTGAGGGCTGCCCAGATTTTCCATTAATTATCTTACAAAATAATTATAGTGACCCAAATTCCTAGGGTGGTTTAAATTCATTAGAATTTACGGTACTTTCAGTCCTCAATTTATTGTATTATTTTAACTCCCTGGGGAACATGCATTTAAGCGCTCATAGGATAATCAATTACATAATATCTGTATGCAAGCCAGAGTCTTAGTCTGGATTAAAGGAACGCGGGTGTCTTATTTTCTTATGGCAGAACACATTATAATCAGATTACAACCATAAAATAACCATGTATTGACTTGTTGAAATAAGGCATAATATCCTCATACAATGTCATGGCAATAATTTTAAGGTGAAAATTTTCAATTATATGCTTGGAATTGACATTTTTTAAAATGAAAAAAAAAATTCACAAAAATCTTTGACTGTCCTCAGGGTTGATATTTTAGGGTTTGGGTGTCCAAATGACGCACATGCTTATGCCCTGTTGGCTAAGACTATGATGCAAGCCCTGGGCGTTCTGAGTGTAAACAGCTAGGGGAGGACACAAGAGAAGGAGCGAGCCGAGTATGGAGACTGGTGCATTGGTCAGTGGTGCTAACTCTTGCAATGCTGAGGCTATACCTTCGTCCAAAGCATAGGTACGCAAAGATTTTAGAAGAACATCTAAACCCTGTCATGTTGGAATTCATTGAAAAGCTCTCACTGAACACTCTCAGATGAGCACCCATGTGCTCGGGTTCCAGCCATTTTTCAGGTTTTTTGCATCATTTTGTATTGGCCAAATTAGCCATTATAAGGGCTAAGGAAGGTGCTCAATAGACAAATAAGGGTCATTTCAATGGCAGATGATATATTCAAGTACTAAGTCAATTTTTCTGTGATGTAATATCAATTTACGAATTTTATGATGGCATAGCTTATATTCTCAAACCAGTAAATGCTAGGTTACATTGCATAATGACCAGAGTTATTATAGAAAACTGTCATTTAAAACCTATTTTATAAAGAAAAAATGTAGTCTACATTATGAAAGTCAAGCTCTGGATACAGAAAAAGCTCCTTTGGTCCAAGTTAATGCTTTTTCCTGATCAAATCCCTAAATAACTGTAAAACCCTGTCTCTGTGTCTAGCAATTTTCTTTTCAACTTTTAAAAACTTTTTGTTTATTCAATTGCATGTCAATAGAGCAGTACATAGTGTTGATTTCAAAGAAATAGCCGACAACAATTAATTACTAAGTCCAGGTTATAAATAAACTGTGTCTAGATAGTATCTAAGTGGTAATTGTGAAAGTGAGTTGTCTTAGTTGTGCAGAGTTTTAAGGAGTTCTAAAAGTTCCTAATAGGTTATGTTGAGTCTCTCTGATACTTAGATGGTGCAACATTGGGACTCTTTAACTCATTCATGCTTAGGAGTTCCTCCAGCAATTGTCGTCTGGATCTATGATACTTTTTACAATAACTTCAGAATTGAGGATGATTTTACAAAATGTTTGAAGGAGAGTTGTTGACAATGTTCTGATGAACATTTCTCCTTCAAATATTTTTCTTTGTGTGCGTTTACCTGCAAGATTTTAGCAAAATTGTCAGGCTGCTTAAGGAGAAATGTTAAACAAAACTCAACCAAAAAGTTTACTCTCCTCTAAATACATGTATTTTCTGAATTTATGCCTAGTTCCAAAGTAATATTCTTTACTGTATATCTTCCATTCATGAATGGGTTAAATAGTTTATTTTTTGTACATGGCACAATTTAGTTCAAAAACTGCTTGAAGCATCTCAAAAAAATGCATCAAACTATAGTTCAACGTGCCAATTGTTTCTTATGTGCACATACAGGATATTGTTTTTTGCATCATCTGATTAACAGCTTTACATAATTACCACTATCCCCTACCTTTGACTGTGTTGGTGCGTATGCATGCAGTAGTTTAGTCCTAGCCTCTGCCTTCATTATCAATGAATCATTGATTAAAATATTTAGATTACTTTATAGTCCAATACATGTATATACAATTATAATCAAAAGTCCTATATAATATCTTAACCCTTTCAATGCTGAGGCGTCCTTCGTCCAAAGCACACAGACGCAAAGATTTTTGAAAACCATCTAAACCCTGTCATATTGGTATTCATTGGATAGCTTTCGATGAGCACTCTCAGATGAGTACCAATTTGCCAGGTTTTCAATCATTATTCGGGGTTTTTGCATCATTTTGTATTGGCCAAATTAGCCACCAGCAGCATAAGGGTTAAGACATCTTTTGTGATTAGAAAACATTATGGTTACAACAAGTTTACACGCACAATAGTTATATTTTACAGCTAGATTACATGTATGTTGAAGCCTTATCAAGAGGATTGTCGGGATTCATTCCTGTTGTCCACCTCAAAGGGATGTCATATTTGATTTGTATGATATATAACATTGCTAGCTGCCCTTTCAGCACATGACACGGGTATATCTAATGCACTACTCAATCACATGGTATGGATTGAGCGAATTGAATGACATTTTGCAACAATGATAAGCAAGATTATTTCAGGTATAACAGTCTAGCTTAACCCTTATGCTGCTGATGGCTAATTCGACCAATACAAAATGATGCAAAACCTGAAAAATGACTGGAACCCTGGCAAATGGTACTCATTTGAGAGCACTCAGCGAGAGCTTTCCAATGAATACCAACATGACAGGGTTTCGATGCTTTTCAGAAATCTTTGCGTCCGTGTGCTTTGGACGAAAGTAATCTCAGCATTAGAAGGGTTAAGCTTTGCCTAAACCACCTTCAGAAAAACATCATTAACCCACATAAACTGATCAACATATATACACAGCATGCTCTATACTGTTTAATACAGAAACACACAGCTCTGCTGAATAAGAAAACTACTGTATACAGTACATATCAGACAAAAAGCAATAGCTAAGACAGTACTGCATAATAAAAAGTAGAATTATACCTTAATTGCTGTCATTGAGTAAACTATAAAAAGTAGTATGTAACTGAGACATATTTTCTATAAAAGTAAAAACCACATTATTGGAACTGTGAGAAAATGTTGACACCTTTAAAAAACAGTTTTTACTTTTTACAATTTCCTTACCTGTATTACAGTAAATTGACAGGAAGAGCAATTCATTCTGTGTTTTTTTATCATGAGAAAATATGCATTTATTGAATCCCTATTGTTTTAGCTTTTAACCCATTCATACCTGCAGATGAAGTGTGTTTGGATGTAGGATACGTTTAAAAATGATTTTGGAATCAAACTTAAATTCACAATATATTGAAGAAAGATTTGTTGAATGGGTCTTAATCTACAGTCATCTTACAAATATTTTCCAGTAAAAGCACTGCCCAAAGACATATCCTAAATAGTCAAAACATTTTTGACCACTACAAATATGAATGGGTTAATAGATAAAATCACACAATACAGGGTATAAGTCAATAATAAGTACTCATTGAGCAGATTTCTGATATCCTGATTGCAAGATATGCAAAAAAATAAAGCATTCCAATACTGTTTTATATTTAAGTCAACTCTAATAGACTATATGGGGAAATTAACACTAAGCCCCTGGAGTTAGTATTTTGCAACCAAATTTGGTGTCCAGGTGTATTTTTAGTGCCATGCCCTTCTTACGCTGTGAAGTGCACTATGTGACAATGTCTATTCCAGAATAGCAAAAATTGGAATAGTGTACCATCAGAAAACAAAGCATCCCGATGTTTTGAAGTCAGAGTAAAACCTTAGATGAATAAAAACAAGTGGATATGAAAACAGCTGGTCAACCTGAACAGGCTGGCTGCGACAAATAGTCCAAAAGTTACATTCCGTACATGTTGATGTGCAGCTTTCTGTGTAACATACAAGAGCCTTCATTGGTCTTTGTCTGCTATAACTAGTGATGTCCCACTGAGGGCAAGGTCCAGACCCCTAGGTGAAATAGCCAGGTTCTCACTATAGCGCATACCGTATATGATAATTGGTCTCCTGCTACATATCCATTCTTTTATTCATCTAAGGTAATACTAGCACCAACCAGTAGCGCCTCCTACTGTGAGAGCAAAAAAACTAAAAAATCCAACACAGATTTTCAGATGCCACAGGGAAAGGAAACTATACCATGATATTTGTAAATCTTGTAAAAATAATGTAAGTGACTTCCTGATTATTTCTCATTTCAAGATGACTATATTTAACATATTTATGATGCTTTGCTCTTCTGATGGCTGCAGATTTTCTGATGAGGAATGAAAACCAAAGTCAGTTGGACCTAGCCTTTAATTAATTTATGCGGAAAACGACCATTTTTTCTTGGGGGGGAGGGGGATGCAATTTCTAGAAGGAATATGATACTTGTATGTCATAAATGCAATAAATATGCACCAATGGTAAACATAAAGTATGTTGATTACCTTAGATTTGCATTCGCGACCATGCCTGTCTAATTCTCTACGCATCTCCTCCTTTGTGACTTTGCCTAAATTCAAGCTCAAATACTGAAAGAAAAAGGCACTGATTATGATTCAATAGATTCAAGAAAAAAATAAAATTAACAATCCAAGTCCATGCATGGAATTGAAAATTGACTCACCTAGCATGTTAGACTTTAGTAAGACAAAGAAAGTTATATGCACATTAGAAATTACCGTATTCGTTCGATTGAGCGCACATGACCGAATAAGCGCACAGGGCCTATTTTTCATGGTTAGAGGGGGAATGAACAGCGAGAGTGCAAGGGTGCAATAACGGCCAATCATCTGATCGGCAATCATTGAGATGTGCGGTAAAACGAAAGATTGCCAACATCCCTTCTACAGAAAATTTTCCCAACCTCTACCCGCACTGTGCGGTTAATCGGAGGAATACGGTATGTATTTCCCATGTATTACAGTGTAAGAGGAAAGGTCTACCATAGGAATAAATTAATTCTTAATCATTGCGTAAGGAATCAGGGTGGCAAGATAGGTTCAAAAACATTACTTGCCGTGCGGGGCAAGCTGCCCCTTAGGTTTACTTGCCCGCCACTCTTATTAAACAAAGGTGAGTTACATTGCACGGAATATTACTTGCTGAGAAAGGCAAGTAAGGGTCTTGTTCTGCTTGCCCTGAATTGCCATTTTTTGCCGAATTCACTTGCAACTTTCAATGGGGCAAGTGGTTATATGTTCCACGCTGGTTATGGTTTTAAAATAAAATTCAGTACTGCATAAATTAGGAATGAATGGATTTAGTTGATGTGGTCTTACCTTCCACTGGATATGCTCATAACTATGTGGGTCATGTGACACTGGAAGACCAACTTTCACTTTCTTCACTTCATGAAAATCTGAGAAGAAACCATGATACATGTACATACATATGAAGGAAACTCCCGTTATGCCAGTGTTGAAGAAGCTGGATTTTCAGACTAGTCGTACCGGATTTATCCAATATATGTGGAAATTGGATTTCGCTTAAGTCGGAAAGAATGACCAGGTCCCATTCTATCCGGTTTATGCTGAGTTGCCTGTGTGTGTATCTATCTATCTATCTATCTATCTATCTATCTATCTATCTATATATATATATATATATATATATATATATATATATATATATATATATATTATATATTCATTCATTAAAACTCTTACTTCTAAACAAGGGAGTTCACAAAACTGATGATAATAATAATAATGTTGATAATTATGTTTATAATAATAATAATGTTTATAATAGTAATAATAATAATAGTAATAACAGTAATAATAATAATAATAATAATAATAATAATAATAATAATAATAATAATAATAATAATAATAATGATGATAATAATAATAATATTAGTAATAATAATAATAATAATAATAATAATAATAATAATAATAATAATAATAATAATAATAATAATAATAATAATAATAATCTTTATTTCAAGAGGGGTAACACAGTCAAACAGTACATTCATCTTCCCTGTGGCCCTCAGTATACAACATCATTATGGTACTCTATAAGAATGAATGAGTTGAGGGGAAAAGAGTTACTTACATTTTTCATACGACTGTTGGAAGTCTATAACAAGCAGCGAGAGACTCTGTTGATAAGGAAGAACATGATATAACCAATAGATCAGTCAACCCAATTAACAAAAGCTTCTTTATTTACCTTTTCATGTTTGTCATTGTAAAATGAATATACAGTCAAACCTGATCGAGAGACCACCCCCGAACAAGGACCCCCTCTCGACAAAGACCGCTCAAAATCCCCCCGAGAGAAATTACTCTATATTTTCCCTCCGAATAGAGACCCATTGTCAACAAAGACCAGAGACCGCCTTTTTTCTTCCCAAAGACCATGTTTCACCTGTGAACAAGGACCACTTTCAGAAATAGACATTTCCAAGTCTCTTTGTTGACAGAAATCTCTTCAGTAAGTCATAACCATTACTTTTTTTGTGAGGGGATTAAAGGGATACATACCACACACATGCACATGCAGCAGTGGAATACGATTGTAATTTAACCCAAGCCTGGGTGGGGACCTGTGTCAGCTAGGATCTCATGAATTTTAGTGTGCAGTGAAATGGTATGTATATATTTTGTCTTGAACGATCCTAATCATCCTTTCATTCATCTGTAATAACTGAGTGATCTTATTTAAGGGGATAAAACTATACCTTTCCTGTTAGAATTGACAGCATCGAAAAAAGGTAGTCTTTAATAGTTCTAAAATAATGCTTTTTTTATGAATGATACATAGAAAATCAAAGATATTTACACTTTCATATGCACACACTACATCTACAATTGAAAATCCATTTGTAAACTGCGAAACACATGGTGCTAATTAACAAACATTATGGTCACTTAGATGCATACCTTAAATTCACGGTAATTTGGGACTACACTGTATTTAATAATTTTTATGGGTTGAGGGTGGCCCTTGTTTTCTGAAATTACTGACAAACAGAGTAATAATAGTACTGATTTCCCTGAACAGCGACCAGCGATAGATTGAGGGTAGCCCAGAATTCCGAATAATTATATTACACAATAATTATAGTGGCCCAAATTCTTAGGATGGTCCACATTTCTGAGAATTGACGGTAAGGACATATAAGTTCGTCCCACTAGCATAGATTACAGTATCGTAACTGTCAAATTGAACTCAATACCACAAGTCAAAAAGTAATCAAATAATTAAGACACTTTCTCCCTAGTTTTAAACTTTATTTGAACTTGTTCCGTTGTCAAGTTTTTGTCACTCACCCTATAAACCAAAGGTTTGTCCATAAGATCCTCTCTGCGGCTCATTCCTAGAGCTCCATACTTTCCCATATAGTAAACTCCCAGGACAACATGTCTGTGAACGTGGCCAGCAAATGTTGTCTTGAAACTGACGGGGAATCTATCTAGCCCCGGCATGCCATTGGTCAGGTATCTGGTATGTTTATAAAGGAGATTTTTTTTAAAAAGAGTTTTGTATTTTCATTATGTAAATGACACTATTGATTTTATAGCTCTGATAATTTTTAACTCTAGAGAAAACGTCTTGGCCAGGGGTGTCCAAATATTCAAGTCTTGGAGCGCCGTCAGTTGGTCTTGGAGCACAGTCAATTGGCCGGGCTGGAGTACAGTTTTTGATTGCAGCTGTCAGGCCTCAACACTAACTTAAACTGTTACTGGCTTCGTAGGACCAGTAACACCTCGGATCTACTGGTCCTGCAAATTTTTACTGGTCCTACAATTTTTTCTTTAATATAAAAAGAAGAACCATTGCATGAAATCCACATACAACATTTATTTTTATTTATGTCATCTTCATTTATTTCAAAATCATTTGGCACATTCTTGAGGGGAAACTTGTTAACAAGAATGTCCCCAAATGTTTACTGGCCCTGTAGGACCAGTTGAGGTATTTTTTACTGGCCCTCAGCCATTTTGGGAATTTTTTACTGGCCAGAGGCCATAGGACCACTGTTAGCGTCGAGCCCTGGCTGTTCGATAATCAGTATACATGTAAATGTTTTCACCAGGTGGCACTGCTATATTACCCTTTGTAACAATAGCAAAACAAATCAATCAACGGATGGTTTCACTATGAGGGGTTCACTTATTATTAGATACAATCTGTATCAAAAATAATAGTGAAATATCTGGTAGGCTCAATTGGTCATGTTTTTCCGAAACTTTTAAAAATTAAAAAGTGATGTTTTAGGCTTGTTGCATGTTTTGAAGCCTCTGTTGCACGCCGTTGCGACAATGCATCATTTGGACACCCTGGTCTTGGCTAGGATACATCAGATTATCGAGCAGGACAAGGGCTAGTATCTAATTTTTCATGAGTGAAATTCATTAGGCCTAAATAAAAAGTTGTTTGGTTCCTATTACCCTACCCTACCTAGTTTTTGTCCCCTACCCTAAACTTTTTTTGCCAATCCTACTGAAAAATTAACTGCCTCGCCGTCCAAAATATCAATTCTTCAACTATTAAATTATCAATTTCTTGATGAACATAATTACAATTACTGCATATAAAAACAATTACAACAAGGCAAACTTTTATTATAGACATCCAACTCCAGGGAATCATATGAGTTAAAGAATAAAAAAAATAAAAAAGAATTTAAAAGAAAATCCCTACCTACCCTACCTGTATCTTTTTAGGACGTAATAGGATCCAAACACTTTTTTTTGGCCTTATTAAGAGGAACACTTTATTTTGGTTGTCAAACTGCAAACCTATGATCATCTTACAATAATGAAGAAAATCAAAAACATGAAGTTTTCATAAATCATGATATTTGTGAACATACTATTTAGTATTTTGTGCACATAAAATGCTAAAACGTGCACTCTTCAATACCCATTTCAAAGTAAAAAAGAAAGCAAATCCTAGCAAATAATTACCAAAGCCATCTACCAAGACAGATTAAAAAGCTTGGTTCAAGGGTAATTGGTATTGATTCTTACAACAGACCAGTTGATCCTTGTTTAATATATTATAAATAAATTTATATAAATGTTAATGATAAACCAGTGAGACTTCTTTTTATTAAGTTTATTGCTTCAACAAATTAGGTGTAGGCAAAAAATTCAATTGTCTTAGGATTCATGAATTGAAAAGCAATAACTGTATAAAGAGGATACATGGCTAGTATGACTGCCTCCAAGCATTTGATAGGTAGAGATTCTCTGATGATTTCTTTGGCCGTGTCGTTCAACCTGAAACAGAAATATGCACTTTCTATAATGGAATAAACAATGGTTGGTAATGGAGTTTTTTCTTTTGAGTAAACCCTTCCAATGCTAAGGCTTCTTTTATCCGTAGATGAATAGAATAATGGATTTGTAGCGAAAGACCAATTACTATATGTTCTATAGTGAACACTTGGCTATCCAAGGGGTCTCAAATCTGGCCTACGTATGACGTTTCTAGGAGACATAACTATATGATGACATAGCGTAATGTAGTTGTACATAGTGAAGTGTGTTGATAGAATGATAAGTAAATATAGTAAGCTCATAATTACCAGGTTCAAAATCAGAAGAGATGTAGAGAACCATAAGATTTAAACACTTAAATTTACTACCATGCAGGGCAGAACTGATAAAAATGGAGGTTTTCACAATTTAGAGGTTTCCACAGTGTAAAATGAGAAAAGGGGAATGATACAAATATATACAAGATAGTTTTTCACATATCAGAAAAACATTTGGAGGTTTTAATGCCATTTGAAATATCCAAATTTACTTACCCTGAAATTGGTCGACTTTTGCGTATTTCAAAGAATTGTGTTCCAGTGTGGTTATATCTTGTTCAGAGTAAAGGCATTGTAAAAAATTTTGGTTGATAATACAAATCTAGGAATTTTCACAGGTGTCACACCTTCTAACTGTATATTCTTGCATAAAATAAATAGATGTCGAATAGGTAAAAGAAATACCTTTAATGTCCCAATGGGTTTACACAAAAATATTGTTGGACTGATAACTAGTTGAGGATTGAATGCCCTACTGCAAATAGTCAAATACATACACATGCAATAAAACAAGATTAATTATCAACATATATGTAATATACTTTTTATGATTATATTTCATCTTTACAGTGGATCCATTTGAAATCTTCTTTATATCATCAATACAAACAGAAAAAGGATACTGTAGATCATTCATGTATTTCTGAATGATTTCCAATCTGTCAGGCACTGTCATATTCAAAGGGAAGTTGATAGGTGGCTGTGGAACTGGAACCTTAGCAAATGAAAACCATACAAAATTATATCGATTCAAAATTCTTGATACTATTCAGGCCTCAACGCTAACTCAAATTGTTATACCTCACGTTGGATAGGAGGATATCACAAGACTGTGTGGTATGTTGTTTGGTATAATAAAACAAATGCAACATCTCTGTGGTGTTGCCAACATGATTGTATCCCCCTCGGGAGCTTTGTCACCCTCGGGCTTTGTCCTCGGATGATAAAGCTCCCTGGGGGGATACAATCATGTTGACAACCCCACAGAGGTGTTGCAATTGTTTAATGTTACTGGCCCCATAGGACCAGTAATATCAGAGGATATTCTGGTGCTCTAAAAAAGATTACTGGTCCTTCTAATTTTTATCGAACATAAGGCCACTCCAATTTATTTACTTATCTTACAAGCTCAGGGGGTAGGAAATGAGCCATTTTGGAATAAAAAAGTTGAAAAATGTGACTTTTTTTTAACTATTTAATTTTTTTTAGAATCTGCCGACTAGGACTGGTAGCGATATGTTTCTACCAGCCTATTCTCAACTAAATAAAATCAATCAATCTATTAATCCCTGTAACCTGAAGGGTAGGAGGTATACCTCCTTAAGTCTGAGGCTCTACTACAGCAATGATAGCTTCCTGTAGTTGATTGGATCACCCTTACGAAGAACATCTTAAAACTTGCACTTTTTTTTTTTTGGAGTCTGACAGAAATTTTTTTAACCACTTTCGTCCGTAAGACAACAAAGGTGACTTTTTTTTTCTTTTTTTTGGAGTCCGATAGGATTTTTTTCCAAAAAAAGCTTGTAAGACAAGTAATTAAATTGGAGTGGCCTATAAACCAGAAAAAGATTGCATGAAATTCACGGACAATATTTATCATTGTTTATTTAATCTTCATTTACTTAAAAACATTTGGGGACATTCTTGTGGGGAAACAAGAATGTCCCTAAATGTTTACTGGCCATATAGGACCAGTTGATGTCTCTTTTCACTGGCCCGAAACCGTCTTTGAGAACTTTTAATGGTCCAGCAGTTCACTGTTAGTGACAAGTGAATTACTGAAAAATCTAAGCATGCAGCTGCCTTCAATACCTGTAGGGTCTTAGCCAGTAAGGTGTCTGGATGTAATTTGGACACCCAAACCCTCAGATGTCACTATTTCTTTTTGTGATAAATTTCTCAAAATTCCGATTTCAGACAAATATTTGAATATTCTCACCTCGCTCTATTTCTAATAACACTGCAAAATAGTATTTTGCCTTTTATTAACAGAATAACAGGTAAATACATGTATATATGGTCGTCATCTGTTGTGGTCTCCCATGAGAGATATGCCCAAATACTTCACAATTGCTCATTTTGGGTACCAAGTTTCTATTAATTGGTTATAACAGCTCTTAGACATGCACCATATATGAAAAAGGTCATCTTGAATTGTGCAATCTTAAAAAAGAGTTCGAGCCAGCATCTTACAATTACAATACTGGTACACTAAAGTAACCCTTTATATCTACACAATTGCCACCCGCATCGACTGCTTCAAGCACTCCTTCTTCCCATCGGCCGTGAGAGTGTGGAATAGGAAATCAGGAGACTTCGTAACCAAACTGGTTCGTACCCAAACTGGTTCGTACCCAAACTGGTTCGTACCCAAACTGTTTCGTACCCAAGTAGCTTCGCACCCAAGAGATTTCGTTACCATTGCCTAATAAAACCATCTAGTCTCGCAAATATCGGACACTTTTTGTTAATTACGATTTTCGTTGGCTGATGGTTGCCGAAATCTTCCGAAAAACGCGATCAAAGCTCACACACTGTGGCTGAAATTCGCCGATATTATCAATTGAAACGAAAGCTAGATGGAAAGACTGGAAGATCGATCGCTAACTTCGCACACAAGAACACAATTTCCCCCCCACAAAATCCTTATCGTCCACCTACCTGAGTTGACATTCCTCTGCTATAGATACTAATAAAGGAACTTGCCTACCTTATTTGTTGTTAACTTGTTTATTCTTGATGCCGCACGCCAATTACGCATTGAATTATTATACTTTCAAAAAGTCTATACCTTCAAAATGGCGCTACTTCCGGTTTCGCGACCAGTGTATTTTGGCAGACATTTGGATAGTGGTTGCTCATCTAAGGCAGATATAGGGGCACTAGAAGTGTTCGTTTATAGCCTAAAATCAAATCGGATACTTCGCATATTTAAATATTTCTTTCAATGCTTACAATATTACTTGTCAATTGAAACGAAAGCTAGGTGGAAAATCGACCGCTAACTTCGTACACAAGATTGTCAAGAAGTAAAGAACACAATTTTCCCCAACAAATTCCTTATTTTCCACCTGTCTGTACCTGACTTCAATTATAAAATACGTGATTTATTGGCCATTATCTAATTCAATCAATTTCCTTTGGGTACGAAAATGTGGTGACGAAATCTGTTGGGTACGAACGAGTTTGGTTACGAAGATGTTTGGTTACGAAATCTCCTGCAACCGTGGAATAGCATCCCTGGCAATGTTGCCCTGTTCAGTTCCATAGACAGCTTCAAGGCTGCCGTCGGCACCCTTGGACTCAGCAGGGCATAGAGCGGCAATGTTTTTAATACGTCTTAAATGTTTGTAATTTTTAACGCATATCAGGAAGGGCACTAATCACGTTTCACGCTGCGCACCCAGTGCGATAATACTCATCTTTGAGTTTAGCACTTTATTTGGAAGAAGAAGAAAAATTGTGTGCATTCTTTCTTTTTAATTATAGTTATATATAAAAAATATATATAATATACACACACACACACATATATATATATATATATATATATATATATATATATATATATATATATATATATATATATATATATATATATAAAGATATATAAAGATATATATTAATTTTATTATAATATTATATTTTTTTTAATGAAGAAATATTGGTAGCCTACCTCTGGTAATATTTCTACCTCTCTCACTTTGGAGACCATACTCGAACCGTCAGGATGTATTCGCGAAACATGATCCCACATTCTTTCCCATGTTTTCTCATTTATAGGAAATCCTCCCTTATTCACGTAAAACAGCACTCCGCTATCCTCGCCCTCTTCTTCCTCTTCGACCTCAGCCTCATCATTCTGTGGTTCTTCGGGCACCTGCTCCTGGGTTTTGCTGAGGGATGCCAGCGCAGTAACAAAGTCCTGCTTCCCAGAGTAGGACATTGCCCTTGAACAATGAAGATAAGTTCAATTGATTGGCTACATGGCGAAAAGTGATAAATATCTAGGAAGCGTATATATCGCACAGAAAGAACTACATGTACAACTCTTATGCCTCTCCGCTGTCAGATTGTTTACAGTTGCTAAGCCTCGGTTTGATTATGTAGGTCATGATATAGTCTCAAAACTTATATAGATATCAGCATTTTTGAATGTGAAAAGACTTCGAGCACTAATAGCCACAAGAAATAACATTTTGCATATAAAATCACCTGTGATATACAATATTTAATCGGATCACGGCCATGATCATTTTAGTATTTGAGGCTACTGGAATTAGGCCATCTAGTGGCAAGTTTATGTACTAATTGTAAGTGAGTAAACTTTGCTCAGTTGGGAAGTTGGAAGTGTAGCCACTAGTTGTCTTAGGTCAATTTTTGCTAGCATCTGTTCATCACTTATTTGTGAAGTGATTATATTTGTAAATATGCAGGTAAATACTCTATGCACAGGTATCTATATAATTACACTAACTTTCCTGCCAATAAGATTTATTGAAAAGCATGGATCAGGAATGTTTATGTATAAAAATTCATTGCATGGATATAATTATAAAAATAGCATCTATTATTTATGATCCAATATAAACCTTAAGTAATGTTATATAAATTGATACTATACTTCTCATTTTATTTTTTTGTGATAAATCACCATCCGTAATTTTGAATTTTGTAAAAAGGCCTACCGGTACCTTAGATGAATAAAAGAATAGATATGTCGCAAGAGACCAATTACTACACGGGCCATAGACTATATATAAAGTGAAGGGCTGGCTATGACAGGGATCTCGAATCTGGCCTCAAATGTGTCATCACTAGGAGACAAAGACCAGTGAGGGCTCTTATCGCTTACTTTACAGAGAAACTTGCGTGCCAACATGCGCAGAAGGCAACTTTTGGGCTAATTTTTCGCCGCAGCCAGCATGTTCAGGTTGACCAGCTGGTTTCATATCCACTTGTTTTTATGTATCTAAGCTGGTACATTCAGTTAGTGCAAACTGAGACTAATTAAAGGTGTTTGTACAAATCTGCCAAAAAAGCCAATACATTGTATTCATTTGTTTCAGGCAACTCCAAGCAATCTGATATGCTATACTGTGAGGTTAAAGCCAGGAGAGGAACTGATGTCCTCACTTTTACAGTTTGTGAAGGACAATGACTTGAAGTCTGCTTTTGTTATGACCTGTGTTGGGAGTCTCACTAAGGCCACCCTGAGAATGGCAAATGCAGGTGATGGAGGAAAAAACGTGAGTGTGTCAAAAAGGATATGTGCCAGCTTGCTACACTATAGCCTGCCTCCCAGGCCCTATTTAAATGTCTTCCATTGTGGATAGATGGCACTGCGGTATACTAGGATCTCTGTTATCAGTAATCTCCCTTGTGTGGCAATTGTGGGAACTAATTGGCCAACAGTAGGCCACAAGTCCCTATCTAGTATAGGTGCAGGCTTCTATATATAATAAAGTAAAATCATAACAGAGCCAAGGTTAAACCAACTATACCTGGGCCAAAAAGTGGGGATGCCAGAGTAAATTTGTTCTGTGGTCCAGTTTAATATTTTAATTGTTCTCTTTTCTATTTTGAAAGGAGGTGAGCCCCCTTTTTTGCCAAACAAAAATGAAGAAAAGGAAATCATGCAGCCAAGTACTAAGAAGATAAGTGAACATAGCATGACATGATATGAATGGATATATTTTGGAAATGAAAGCCTAAATGGATTGGAGTTATGGAATGAAGGTTGTGCATCTTCTTCTGAGGTACTGCATGCACAAATACTGTATTGATATAGGTCAGATTTTTGCTACGTATTGACAAATGATTTTTCAGCCAGTTAAAATGATTATTGTATATGTTTTGCCTGGTCCGGAACTGGGCAAGGGTTGCATATATATATATATATATATATATATATATATATATATATATATATATATATATATATATATATATATTTATATTTATATATATATGTATGTATGTATGTATGTATACACTAGTATGTTGATGTTTAAGTATTATGTTTGCATACACTTACAACTAATGAAGATATTCTGGTTATTTTGTAATACAAAAGCAAATTATCTCTCTCAATGTCCTTAGCTTAGGTAGTCCTTACCTTAAGGTGATAATCTGTGACACTAGCCATGGATTGTGTGCACTTATCGGACTTAAGAGGTACTTAATTGCTTTGCCTTTGTGATATTGCCAGCATTACTCCAGCTTTTACTTAGAATAAGTACTTAATCAAGCGTTGGAAGTATCCTTAGCTTTACCGTAAATTCTGGGAAATTCAGACCACCCTAGGAATTTGGGCCACTATTATTATTTTGCAAAAAAATTAATGGGAAAACTGGGCAACCCTCGATCTATCGCCAGTCGCCATTGCACAAAATATGGACCTAGCTGTAAATCTTGCTGATACAGCATCAAGGTATTTTCAGAAAATACGGGCCGCCCTGACCCCATAAAAATTGTAATTATTTAGAAGTGTCCCAAATTACTGAGAATTTACGGTAGTGATGTAGGCTTAAGTGTTATTTGAAATGGTCAAACCTACTTAACTTGTATATGTATTACCACACACATTTCTCTAAAATGAACTTGCAGGCGGTGAAAACGTTTGAGCAGTTCTTCGAGATCCTGTCTCTGGTTGGCACTCTGAGTGGAGGGGAGGGGCACCTCCACATGACCCTGGGGGACAAGGAGGGGCAGACCATAGGAGGACACGTGATGGGGGACTGCTTTGTCTTCACCACCGCAGAGGTCGTCATCGGTGAATGCCCCAAAGTTGCCTACACGAGAGAAATGGACGACTCTACTGGATATCCAGAACTTGCTGTGTGCAGTAGATAATTACTGCCACCTTTTATACTATACTGGCAGCCTCCTTTACACACCACCTGTTAACCCTTATGCTGCTGGTGGCTAATTTGGCCAATGGCCCAATACCTAATGTCATTTAAATGATATATATATATATATATATATATATATAGATATATATATATATATATATATATATATATATATATATATATATATATATATATATATATATATATATATATAGATATATATATATAGATATATATAGATATATATATAGATAGATAGATATGTGTGTGTATTTTATTTTGTATTCTGTATTTACAAAAAAACATGAAAAGTTAATTGAAACTGTGGCATATGGGTACTCATTTGAGAGTATTCAGTGAGAGATATCCAATGAATACCAACATGACAGGGTTTAGATGGTTTTTAAAAATCTTTGCATCTTTAGAGGAAAGTAGCCTCAGCATTGAAAGGGTTACCACAAGATCCATTCAGCAATTCTAATGAAAAAGATGCTAAATATATCTCCTGGCTTTTTTTTTAAGTATCTATAGAATAACTTGCATTAAGCATTGTGACAATGGTCCCTTCTAGTATTGTAAACTATACTTTTTAGAGTACATTCCATTTACTTTTGAAGGACTACCAGATGGTCTTTAGTCAAAATCATATATTTGAACAACTTATGAATATCAGTGCAATGGGCATTCATCTTTTAATTGCATGAACTACGGTAATAATGATGTAGTTGTCATATTTGGCTGACATTTAAGACATATCAGTGATGTAAATTTCTTGCATTAACATACATGGTATAAAAAGTCATCAAAAATGTAACATTCTTGTTATTGTTCATTTCCTCAAGTGTCAGAAAAATACAACAAAGCACCACATACTTTACTATGAGCAACTCTTTATTTACAAATATATTCCTACATTACCAGTTAAAGGTATGACCAAACTCTGGAATGTATCAGTATCAGATGTCTACCTTCATATATAACATACACATACAACTCCAATAAAATATACTTTATTTACAGCGCTGACATTTCATTTCTGCATTAAATGCATGGGCAGCCCGATAATGATACACGACTGCACACCGGATTGCCTCCCAGTTTCCTGGGCATGGATGCATTGATGGCCTCACAACTGAACGTAGCTTTGATTTACAAGCTACGTGGGTCATTGATGTGCTTTGCCTACATTTTGACTTGTTATCCATGGGTGTGTATTTGTATACAACCAGGCACTGGCAGACGTCCGGTCATCTGGTGCAGGAATTAAATGTCTGTACTGCACACTATGCAATGGTGAACACATATCAATAGATCTTAACATGTCAACACTAGAGCTTTACCCTCTAATTTTAGGCTGGTGACTTAATTACATTAAGGGCCAGCTCCTTAAAATCATTCCAGGAAGTGTTGTACAAAGTCCTCCTGCAACCTTCACACATTCAAATAAAAGAAGCTTCACCATATGCAAGAAGGATGTTACCCATTCATGACTCTAGGAGGCTGAGAAGCCCTTAGTAGTTAAGTGAGCAGCATCTAGATAAAATATCTGGATAAAAATCAAAAATGTTTATTATTCAATGCAAGATCATTCTCGCATACTTTGTGCTTTATCTGTAAGTTAATTTCTAAAGTACTGTATAACCACACAGTCATTTTCAATGTGAGCTTTAGGCATGAGTGGTTTATGGGAATATGAATATTGATAATGAAAGCCACCTTCACAGTGGGGCACTGTATAATAGAGGTAAAAAGACAAGATGACATGGCATAAATTTCTGTAAAAATTTTGAACGCAACCTTAATACATACCAATATCAGAGGCATCACAAAATGCCAAGAAATATCAATATCCAAAACTATAACCAGCTTAACATGGGGGTATAAGATAGAATAGCAGAGGTAACATCAGGGGCTTAGCCGCCTATGCGTCAAGCGTGTCATTTGTACAAGCAGAACACTGTTTTTTGACAGTTTGGACACCCAAAAGTTTATCTCAGAATTTGGTGATGATGACTTTTCTTAGAATATAGAAGATGTAGAAGCTGTAGTGTCACTTTTATAAGACACACAAAGCAGTATCTGGCCTAAAAAAGCAAAATCTGTAAATGTATAGGGTTTATTTTATTAGTAGTATGTATTTTGTACCACACTTTGGACATGCAAAAGTCTATGAAACCTCTATTTGGACACCCTGTTTCCAAATATCAGCTTAGACCCTGGGTAACATGACAAGATGATAATACCAAATGTTATGTATTCACAACACTGTAATAGTTTATTCATATCCCATATAAATAGGTTGGTTGAATTTCAAAATCAACACTCTTAGTGATAGATAGACCCCAAGGAAGCTGTGGTGTATGGGATATACCCGAGGTGTTACAGGGTTATGTCTTATAACCCTACACTTTTCGAGGCCTCTGATTGGTGGAAGGCAAGCAACTGTGGTACAATGTTTCTTATTGTATTCATCCTGATGATTGATACCTCTTACTCTCCCACATTGGTTGGTTCACTTGATCGAATTTCCGCCTAACTGGTTGATATATTCCACCAAATATGATGCTAGTAAATCAGATAGGGCCATTTGATTTTTTTTAATTGAAATGTAATATGATAATGGAGTTTTATGAAACTGAAATTGATCTAGCATTAGGAGGGGGTAAAAACAAAATATAATGAAGTTTTTCAAGTATCTAAAATAAATTTACAGAATACCTGATGTCATCAATATGGATTTTGTATGACTCTGTTTCTTGGTAATTGCAAATTGAGCTCGGGGGGGGGGGGGGGGGGGTCATCATAAAGAGCCACACTTTTAGTAAGTCAGAACAATATGATAAAAGTTACTGAACAATTGCTCTGTTAACTGACAGGGTGAATGTGTTTACAATAACGTGCAGTGTCACAGATTTTGCCAAGTATTTGGTGTAGTAGCAGTACTTAGATTCTTAATCATTGTGGTTCATTTTTTCTGCCCAACGTACATTACCTGTATTGTGGTATTGCTTAGGTTCTTGCTAATTTTCTCATAAAAGGACAGGGTCTTAGCCAGGATTTAGAAACTGGGTGCCCAAAACTTGCTATTGTAAAAGTTTTGGGCGTCCAAATCCTTAAGGGGGACCACAATATACTCAGATTTCAACCATAAACATGTATAAATTTCTCAAAATAAAGCTTGATATCCTTTTAAAATATCATGGGAATTATATCGAGGTGGAAAAATTCAATTATATGCTTAAAAATGACATTTTAAGAAATTTCTCACAAAAGAATTTTGGTGTCCTGAGGGGTGCTTTTGAAGGGTTTGGGTGTCCAAAAAGACACCCAGACGCCCTGCTGGCTAAGACTATGTAAAATGATGTTTTACGTGCTTTAGGTTCTGGTTACTCGCCATAATTTCCATTCGCAAACTTTTCATAACTATTTTGAAGCTCAGTAAAGATACTGAATAAAGACGGACCATATCGGTCAAAACACTACACAAATCATGTAGATCTATTGGTGAAAGCTGATTGAGTTTATTAATAATGGCACTGTATTATAATAAATGTGTACATGCATTCAGGTGTCTTGTGTTTCTTGATGATTCATTGAAATGTGCATAACAAACATATCTAGTTAGTTCAACAGAAGGTAATGGTACAAAACACCCAATATCCCCAATATATGACATAGATGAAACACAGCAGTGTTATATTACAATATCCTTTTCTCATGGGGATAAAGGGAACAAAATTATAATTTATCTACAAAAACAGCTATCAAGTAACATAAGTTAGTTTACTACACTACTCCCTTGCAGATACAGCTATCATTAACTATTTTAGATATCATTGTATCAATTCTGCGACAATAACAAAGTCATAGCAATATTATAGTAGAGGGCAGGGCGCAAAACATTTATAGCACACAAGTATTTTATACAAAAGGGATATTTGGGATCGGAATTTTGCAAGAAATCAAAACAATCGAATAAAATATGTTGATCCCCAATTCCCTTGGCATTAGGCTATGTTATTAATACATTGTGGAATGTAAACAAGTCTCAACTTCATAATTATGCTCAGAGCAGCCAGGGCATAGACACAGACTAAACAATAGAACACTATTGCCAATAAAGGAATTCAGAAGATAATACAATATTATCTCTTAGCAAATATTGCCGAAATATTGCTTTAGCCTGTGGTCTGACATTTCCCTGGTTGCACTGGCATAAATATGACTATTAATCCTCTTCACCAGTTAGCCCAATTTGGAGTGTCTCTTCTTTTCGGTATACAATGGAACTTGCAAATATTGCACATTTATTCAAGATATGCAAGGGAGAACCAACATGGAATGAGTGAGTACCAATATTGCGAGAAAGAGAACCAAGAGTGAGAGACAAGATTTCGAAAAAGGGAACAGTCTTTTGTATACGTTCTTAACTGATCATGATATGTAAGTTAGATAGCAATGAGTCCATTTGAGAACGCATACAGATTCTCGTCTTAGTTCTCTGCTTGTGATCTTGGCTCTCTCTCTCTCTCTCTCTCTCTCTCTCTCTCTCTCTCTCTCTCTCTCTCCGACATATTCTCTCACTCTTGGTTCTCTTTCTTGCGGCCTTGCTACTCCGCCCATTTGGTTCCCCTTGTATATCTTGTCACAAAGGGCATGCCATATTTTTCGCATGCTCCAGAGGTGTTCACAACTGTAGGTTCCACTGTATCTGTAACTTGTAGATCTATGGCATGACAGAACTCAGAGCATATAACATACATATATAGAGTAATACAGTTCGCTTACATTCTGTATGTCAGTGATATATTGTACCTGTGTAATCTGCACCATTGAACCACCACTTGTCACCCAATTACGTTTCTGTATGGTTTCGTATGACATAACAAATGGCCGTTAACAATGAAAAGAAAACAGGATTTATTAGTTAACCACATGACTAGGATCTGGTTTTCTCAGACCTAAATCCTCCCGTAAGCTCCTCAACAACTACTATAGAAAGCAGCAATGGTAGATTTACCGTTCGGAATCAGTCAAATATGTCAACTTTACATACAGACATTGTGGAAGATAGTTATCCTGAGATTGCAATAGCTTAGCTATATGGTGATATAACAGTGTGCATAGATATCTGCAAAGACTGATTTGATCAAGCCAAAATCCAATTGATGGAATAAAAAATTGTTATAAATACCGCCTGATATGGAGAAAAACATGTCAAGCAAAATTTCTCTCTCTCTCTCTCTCTCTCTCTCTCTCTCTCTCTCTCTCTCTATATATATATATATATATATATATATATATATATATATATATATATATATATATATATGTATATGTATATATATATATATATATATATATATATATATATATATATATATATATATATATATATATATATATATATATATACATACATACATACATACATACATACATACATACATACATACATACATACATATATATATATATATATATATATATATATATATATATATATATATATATATATATATATATATATATATATATATATATATATATACTAACTGACTAACATCTACTATCTGACGCAGAACTCGTTTATATAAGCACAGGTATTTGCTCCAGAATTGAAGAACAAGACTAGAGTAGTATGATTGGTGTAGAGTAAATTATGACAGAGGGCTAGAAATCCTCCCCAAAAGACCGAAAACCCATGAAAAATAAAGGAAAAAGCATTTATGATAACGTAGCAGTCTCTCTATATAATTTAGAACAGGTATGCAGATAAACAATTGACAGATTTCCCAACCGCAGGGGGGAGTCTTGAACAAAGCTACTGCACATTTTCAACAGGACCTTAAATAAACAAAACGAGTAAACCAAGCTGGTCTTGACTTTCTTTTTAATCACCCGCCCACCTCCCAGACCAATCCATTTTCGTTCTGGCCACTTTTGGGGCACTTACACTTCTGAAGTGATCATTCTCTGCCATGTATGACCCAAATCACGCCACCCATGTAGTAATTTTTCATGGGTTTTCGGTCTTTTGGGGATGATTTCTGGTGCCCTGTCATCATTTACTCTACATCAATCATACTACTCTAGTCTACACCTGTTCTTCAATTCTGGAGCAAATGCCTGTGGGATAAGGCAGTATTAACATAGTATCTAAAATAGGCTTAAATAGCAGACGTGTACCACATCTTATCAAACTTGTCTGTAAAAGGTGCGAAATCTCTCTCACGTGGTTACCGTATATAAACCTAATCACATAATTGGATATAGAGGTTCCATCACAAGTGGATGAAAGACGAGGTATCTTGCACGAGTGAGTCATTTTGCGTCTTGTGGCGAGGTTTGCCTTCAAAGGCACCTTTCAAAACATGTTCATCGTTCATTTTTGGGATCAACGTATAGGAAAACGCCCGAATTTTAATTGGCGATCAGTTTCATGGTATTTATTCTAACTTGAACATGTTTTAGCATGACCGACACATTATACTGAACGGCGAAAAAAGTGTGCTAAGCTAACATCTCTTTAAGGGTTATCTACACATAGTGTAGGCCTCTGAGTGGGAGAACAAATTCTCTTTAACTTATAAACCATATATCACACCGGAAAATGATTAAACTTGACTTTACACAAAACGAAAAAAACACACTGAGTATGATGCTACGAGTAGGCCACTTTGCGTCGTATTTGTAATTTACTGACCGTATAAAGTCATTTTACAGCCAGGAACGATTGGGGAAGAAAAGGCACTGGAATTTTAACTATCAACAACAACGAAGTGGCCGATGTCTACAGTTGCGTATAGTTGCTGCATGTTTCGTTGGTAAACTTTAGAGAGAGTTACATATTTATGTACATACATTATTCATCTTTGTTATGGTTATTATTTTCACTTTTTTTGAAAAGGAAATTTATGACTTCCATAAGTATGATTCTGAAGTAGTAACAGTTAAATAGGGTCACAGACACTGAAGCTAAAACCACAAAGGCAAAGACGTGGTCCCGATGACGACCCCAGTCTGTGGAGTACGATACATATATATTATGAAAGTAAATGGGGATAGTAAGAATCCGGATAAACAAATTACTAATGAAAAACGCCACCCCATTACTTATGTACAATATCGACGATTTCTTGTAATCAATTGCTTCTAAATGGAGGTGAATGCTTAGAAATATGTTAGTGAATTCAAAGATGCCGCCCAGATAGAAGAGGTACGAGCTTGTCCTGTTGATTCCTGCTAATACTACTACAATTATCGCTATGATATGGTGGATCACGAACACCCATCCGAAGAAGATGCCAGGCTCCAAAATGGTGTACGCAACGAGATGTGATAGCATGTATCCAACTATCATGGCAACAGTCACCTTGACGAGTTGGGATGTCCCCCAAACCTTGTCGGTATTCACAGCGTCGTCAAAGAGCAGGCCGTACATACTGAGTGTTCCCGAAATAGCAGCCATGACTAACGTAAGCATGTTCGAGTTCCATGTGGCTTTTTCGAGTTTGGGTAGACGTCTGTAGGGTTCGCAGAGTAGCGTGGAGAGAGCCGGCGAGACAGTCTTGAAGAATACCAAGCCACCTACGGAGGCGATTCCTGTCAAGAGGTACGGGAAGCGACCTTCGTCGCTAGGCACCAAGGTTTCCATGGTAATCATTCTGTCGGTTCTGTCAATTCTTCGCTAAGATCACTCGATGTTTTTTATGAGACAGTCGCAATTATGGAATGTGTTCGCTACGCATGGAAAGGTATGTGTGTAGATTTCAGCACGTGAAAATCCTGAAAAAAAAAAGAAATCATGAGATTACTGTCAGACAAGTATGATGGTGCAGGTGTGAACGGCAAAAAAAATCTACTGTTTTTGGAAAAACAGTGGAAAATATATTTTTTTCTGTCGTTTTCCAGAAAAACAGCGGACTCTTTCTGCCGATCACACCTGCACCATCGTAGATAAGAGTGATTGGCTGTTGATTTTAAAAAAATCCAATTAGAATGTACGGTTCTATAAAGCGTTATTCGCTGACATGTTATTTTACATTCCTAATAAATGTTTCCGTGGCATCATTATTTCAATTTGTGAAAGTATCAAATGAACGAAAAAATAAATTTAACAGGGAAATGAAACAAGCAGGCCATTAGGTTTTTATACCTAGCAACAGCTTAGGTCATATTGCTACGAGATAGAAACCCGGAACCGAGAAGAATTTCCCTTCTCTTCACGAGTAGTTCTAAGCGGTCTTTCAGTTGCAGAGACACCATAGACAGCCCTCCACAGCGCCGCATAGTTTTATAGCGACCAGGCCAACTCGCCAATGGGGTTTCAGCTGTGACTCGAACCTGCGACCTCACGCTTGGGAGCCAGACATCGTAACCAGTAGACCAAGGTGGATTCCTCAATACCTTATTGCGATGAAATATAAACCGGAAAGAACTTCCCTTCTCTTCACGAGTAGTTCAAAGCAGTCTATCAGCTGCAGAGATACCATTGAAATATCTCAACAAGGCCATACATTTATATAGCGACCTGGCAACCCCAGGCATCATAACGAGTAACGACTAGGCCACAGCAGACCAGAACAACGGGGCCCCAGTTAGATTGAGTGTTAAATTCACCCCTGTTGCATCTTTGCTCTGGTTATTTTATATAGTTCCTTGTGGAAGAAGAAAAAAGTCAACCTACAACTGTCCATATGCAATCTGAGACACGTGTGGTTTCGGATTATTTCAGTATTTAACCTAACCTAAATGTGCTGGCGTCACTTGAATTAAATCGTTCCTAGTAAATTCCTAGTACATTATAAACTGTCATAAGTTGGCATACCCTCAACATATATACAGGTTTACGCTTTGCCCCACCTATCAATACTACATTGTAGCTATGTATTCCCACGAATGCCACAGTATCCAGTGACAACCGATGTCTCAATCTGCATGGCATTAACAATAATAACAGCTCAAATGACCGAGTACCGTCCTGCTCCTGTCTATTCCCTAGGGGTGAAACAAGTCTGTATCAAATGTCTAGAGGGTCTCCCCTATCAATGAATAAATAATAATAATAGTAATAATAATAATAATAATAATAATAATAGTAATAATAATGATAATAATAAGTAATAATTTGATTTGATTTGATTCGGTCTAGTACGATGTGTTTTACATAGCATTTGGCATACAAAAAAATCATATATAAATAATATAATAATAATAATAATAATAATAATAATAATAGTAATAATAATAGTAATAATAATAGTAATAATAATTAAAGTTTACTCCATTGTTTACGTCTGGTTTCACCATGGAGATGGAGCCAAAATAGCTGCTGGATGGGTTTAGCCGACGCTGTATTTAGAAAACAGTTGCAGTCATTTGTTATTGTGGTGGAACCGGTTCAACCCACACTGATAAGCAGGTGACCCGGTCAATTATACAACACCGCAAGGGGGGAGACACTCCCCACCTGCGTTGCCCTTTGACCGATTTCTTAAGAACCAAAGACAATGGTAAATGTAAGGGCAAAGTATGTAAGGGCAATGGTAAATGTAAGGGCAAAGTATTCTAAAGATAATAACAGTCCACACACAACCCTTAAGTTCACAGCTATCCTGTTATTGAAACTCTACAAGAAATCACATAAATGTTGATGTTTTAGCTGAGACTACTTACTTAAGCGAGTAATCACGCTGTATTAAACTGCCTTGTCAGTAACCGGATGAAAACTAGACAAAACATGCAAAGCAGTCTCGGTTTCAATGGAACTCTACAAGAAGTCATGTTGATGTTTAAAGCTGAGAGTTACGTAACTATTTAAAGCGAGTGTTGCGTAGCGTCACGTTTCCGGGTTTAAGTAATCAGTAAACTGACTCCATATTAACTGCCCTCACCAGCTTTAAAAGATGAATAGATAGGTCTTAGATGACCAATCCAAGGATAGATGGATCGACATTTGTGCTTACCGACCGACACTAAAACTCATTTTAAATATCAATGCTGTTCATACCATGTAGTCAATAGCAAAACATGATACATATCAGGGTATGGACATCGCTGTCGGTTATGCTTACTGGTGACCGAATGATACCTGGACAGAATATGCAACGCTGTCACGGCGACCAATCTTAGATGAGTGGGCCATACCAGACCATGCATGGACCCCGACTGATTGTGCTTCCTCAAGTTAATTCTAGCTCCATTATGAATGTACTAGCTCATAGAGGGTAGATAAATGCTGGCTGCCAAGCGATCGACATGCACAGGAGTACTTCGGTACGCCTCAGGGCGTATGATATAACAACAGAGAGACTGGGTCGGTATTTTTGGAGTGCGTTTAGTGCTGTATCATCTACTGAGCTAAGCCGAGCCCCGATGAAATGAAATACCTACAATAGGCCAAAGGGAGATTAACTTTAGACCCCATTTTAGAGCATGACTTAACCCGACTTCCCGAGACTAAGAGAGCAGTAGGTGGATATTTGCTTACCACTGAAAAGCTCACTCACTCAGTGGATGTAGTGTAGATATACACTGATATATGGAGGTCAGTAGCACCCGGCCTTAGATCGTTACCCTTAGATCGACATTAGTGGTCGCACATACGTGTCTCACACACGCACTGGCGAGTCTTTGAAACACTTCCAGGCCCAATCCAATGACAAATGACCCTTGAATTGAATGGGAAAACAAGAACTGAAAGAAAGAAAAATACTATCAATTCAAGGGTCATTCGGCACTTCCATTTTAGGCTGAGTTAAAGCAATTAAAGCACCACTTTCTACACGCAGTGATACCCTCGTCGTTTGTGACCTTACCTACATGTACATACTTCCCCCATAGTACCAATAACAAGCCTTTAAACCCTTAAAGACCTCAATCTCATCTAACACGGCTTTAACAATCACCATCCCAGCTCCTACGCGATCTTTCAGTCATAGTGATGACCTAGTTCCAACTTAACCCGAAGTTAGACAGATCCACATCGAAAAGAGATGACGGTCTATCGATCTTTAAATTGCCAATATGTAATTCTGGTCGATTACAAAAGATGTCCCGTAGACTCCGATCATTGAGATTTATAACTGGTTTACTCAGATCTTCAAAACGGAATAAATCAAGTCACAAACCTTAGTCACCGCGCTCGGTACATGCAGTTGCCACTTGCTATCGGGGCGTTGTGTGGCAGAAGCATGTGACCTAGATGCTCGCACCAGCTGTAGAGTTATCTGGTTTATCCTGGCTTTGTTTGTTAGGAGATGATAACAACAGGGGGGGGGGGGGGGGGGCGTCTTTTAGAATATTCTATGTCTTGTCTCGGGGAGGAAGAACTGAACCACTTAGTAACTGTAGAAAAGTATGTAATAGTTTAGATGAATACCCAGTGTTCGACATTCGTGATCATAGATAATACATATATAGACACCTTAGATGAATAACTTATCTAAGCCTAGAAACTATATGTATATATTAAATATTACATATAATATATGTATTTGTAGGTATGTATATATATATATATATATATATATATATATATATATATATATATATATATATATATATATATATATATATATATATATATATATATATATATATATATATATATATATATGAAAATTAATTGATCATGAATCAAACGAATTTCTACTGTTAACTAAAATAAATGAAGAAATATACTGATTGGCCATTTAAAGGCATGGAAACAGTGGCGAGGCCAACATTGAACTTGCATGGTGACGAAGTCTCTTGGGGTAGGGGTGTAAAGAGCAAACTAATCTAAAGATCATTGCCAGGGGGGGGGGGGGGGGGGGCATTTGTCCATGACTCGCAATAATGGGCTAATAACATATTTGAATTGTCATGGAGACATCACTCATTGTACATATTTGGATATAAACCCATTGTGTCACTAAGCATATCCTTTAATTATGTGACTGAGTCAGCGGCAATACCTAATATCATTCTGAAAATAGTAGATCTAGCCTAGAAATGTCAAAGTAAGATTTTTCGTAATTTCGAAGCTAAAACTCACAGGTTTGCAAGGGTACGCAAAGGCAGATACCTATTGAGTAAACCCGATTTGTGTTAACTAACGTCTACTGATGTTTTTTGTCATAGTAGTCCAGCGGATAAGCTCCAAATTTTGGCCAAATCGTTCACTTTGTGATAGAAGTGTAAAAGTTGGTATATATGTACTTTCATGGATGGAGATTCTTATAAGATCATGACCCACCCTGGGTCATGCTCCTGGGGGTCAAAATTCAACATCTAAAAATAACCGACCAATCAGAAGACAGTATTCTATTATCATATCAAAAACTTATGTTAAATATTTTTTTCCAGATCTAAAACTGATGCACACAAGGATATATTCTATTTTCTTATGTAGTAATGATATTTTTTTGACCTTGAAAGGTCATTTGGGGTCAAACCAAGGTCAAATATGCAAAACTAAAAGAAACACAAAAACCATCCTATTTTATGATAGAGAAAATTTGTTTTAAATATCATGGTGTTTCTCTGTATCCCTATCCTAAATGCTACGTAAATACAAGGTCATTTAGGGGTCAAATCGAGGTCAAATACTAGTATATAGGAACTTCATCAACACTAACTTACTATTACAGTGTATGTCAAACCCATATTCTGTTCAATTATTTTTTTTGTTGAGAGCAGATTAAAGCAACATTTACCTAATCAAAATCTCACTAAAATATGACCTTTGAATTTGGAACTTCTTTATACAGCTACTTAAAAGCAAAAATGTTCAAAGTCAATATACCTTTACTGAAAGTAGGAAGACTACTGAATACAGTATGGCGGTGGATAAGCTCGGGCAAGCGCTTTCCTGCCTCTGGGGATCAAAATTTAACTTCTAAAAATAACCAACAAATCACAAGCCACCAATGTATTATATTATGGCAATTCCCTGTATGTACCTAATTTTACCCTCTTGCCTCAGTGATATAACATAACTTAACCCTTATGCTGCTGGTGGCTAATTTGGCCAATGCAAAATGATGCATTAAACCTTAAGAAAATGACTGAAACTCTGGCACATGGATACTCATCTTAGAGTACTCAGCAAGAGCTATCCAATGAATACCAACATGTTTTAGGCGGATTTTAAAAATCTTTACATCATTGTACTTTGGACAAAAGTAGCCATAGTATTGGAAGGGTTAATAAACTTTAATCATTCAACAGGGTCATGATGGCATTTTTATATAAAAGTGACCCGTAGAGGCTATTTTAAAGTATATCAATACTGTCGGGAGATCCCACGTTTCCGTGAGTCTTATATATAGGTCTGGCGGCTACAACAAAGATGCCTTTCAATAAAATTGAAAGGTCTGCATTAGATGACACCATGGAGCCATCTGGAAAACCTCAGTATACACCTGCAATTGCGGATCTATACCCTGCTATCGTTCTCGAGGCTAAGGGTTTGTCCCTATGCCGGACTGTCCGTAAGCCATTGAGGAATTCCGCCACCTGAGTTAGAGGGGCCTAAGCGGGATCCACACTTTTTTCCACACATCACCGTAGGTAGTGGAAAATACGTGAATCATAAACCTGGCATTCTCGCCAGGCTCTGGCTGCCATGTCAGCAACCCCTGGTGAAAACCCTCGGTCAACAAAGAATTCGCGGAGGGAGGCCATACAGATAGCCAGCACGGAGAAGAACATTCCCGTGACCGAGTTCTTCAGGAAGTTGTCCCGGGGCTGGATCACCCGTGGGAGGTCCGTCAGCATGCTCGCCAGCATGCTCTTCAGATGATGTAACCACAGTTGACTGGGCCAAAACGGCGCCGTCAATAGGATACAGGCTGACGGATGCAACCCGTTTCCTCAATACCCTTGGTATGAGGCTGAATGGTAGGAACGCGTACCCATATAGGTGTTCCCAATTCTGTGTCAAAGCATTCGACCCGCTGGACGTCGGAAACGGGCCCGCGGAGAAGAACACTTGGTTCTTCTCGAACGCAAACAGATCCACATGAGAGGTCGGCCAATGTTCGAACATTAGCGCCACTGTCACCTTGTGCATGGACTATTTGGTGGGGTGGTGGTGCTGCCCCCTGGACAGAGCGTCCACCAGGACGTTCTTGCTCCCTGAAAAGTGGCTGGCTACTGGGTGACAGAGTCCTGCCCTCTTTGTTGATGTATGCTACTGTCGTGGCATTGTCTGACAAGACATTCACAGCAGCTAGCACCACCCGACAGCCATACAACCTGGAGCTCTAGCCAGCTGATATGGCGCTTGGCCCAAGCAGTTGACCACTCTCCGGAGACCACCCAGTTGACCCCCCACCCCTCCATGGAGGCGTACGTTACGATTGTCATCATCGGACCTGGGCAGAGGAAAGGTCGGCCCGCCGTAAGGTTGGCTCGTGCCGCCCACCATCTCAACTTGTCCTCTGTCTCCTGGTTCAGTTAAATCTGGACACGGGTTGTCGGTCGCCTGGTACCACTGCTTGTGGAGCATGAGCTGGAGGGGACGCGTGTGCGTCACCACCATAGGGACAAATTCCCTGAGACTGGACAGATGTCCCAGGAACTTCTGCCTGGTTATGGCCAGCTGGGGACCCCGAGTGAGAAATGCAGCCACTAAGCGTGACACATTCACTTCCCTCCTTTCGCTTGGGAACACCACCATATGAAGGAGGTCAATGGTTGACCCCAGGAAGGCCGGATGGTGCGTTGGTACAAGTTGTGACTTCCCTTTGTTCATGAGAAAGCCCAATTTGTTGACCCAAAAGAGCGTCCGATTGCGCTGCCGATCGATGAGTGCCCTCAACTGGTTTTTGAGGAGCCAGTCTAGGTACTGGTGCATATTCATCCCTTGTACCTTTACTCTTACGACCCTTGTGAATACCTTTGGGGCTGTAGAGAGACCGAAGGGGAGCACTTGGAATTTGTACGCTTTCCCATCTTAGGCAAAGTGAAGATATCTTGTGTGCTCGGGTATCACAGGGACGTGAAAATAAGCGTCTTTCAAATTGATAGAGACTGCTCATGTCTCTGATGTTTCGGAGTCCCTCAAGTGTTCTGAGGTGTCCTCCGATGTTGGGCCCCTATGTAGTCCATCACAGTCCGCATGGTTTCCATATGGAAATGTGACATCAACATGTAGCAATTGAACGCTTTGAGATCTAGAGTCGGGTGCCAGCCGCCCGAGTCTTTTGCTACAAGGAATATTGGGGAATAGAACCCTGGAATGTCCGTTGAGAGGGGATTCTCTACGATTGCCCTCTTCTCCAGCATGGACTTTTATGAGGTCTGCCAGCCTCGCTGTATTTCGGGGCAATGGAGTCCACCAGGGTTCCAAAGTTACCGGAGGTCTTCTCGTGAACTCTATCCTGTAGCCCCTCACTAGGTCACTGTTTGAAGGACAAATTGGTCAGAGGTGACTAGAGGCTAACCCCACCCCCCCCTCTCCGTACAGATCCTCATACCGCGTCAGTCTTGGGACTGAGTTTGAGGGTGTTGTAGGCGTCCTTCTTTTTGCCTCCCCTGCCAGGGCCATGGCCTCTGCCTGCGCCTTGGTTTGACCCACCTCCTTTCTTGCCCTTCTTAAACAACCGCCTCCAGCATGTTTGACCCCAAAATGACCTTGTATTTACGTAGCATTTAGGATAGGGATATAGAGAAACACCATGATATTTAAAACAAATTTTCTCTCATAAAATAGGATGGTTTTTGTGCTTGTTTTTTAGTTTTGGCATATTTGACCTTGGTTTGACCCCAAATGACCTTTCAAGGTCAAAAAAGTATTACTACATAAGAAAATAGAATATATCCTTGTGTGCATCAGTTTTAGATCTTGAAAAATATTTAACATAAGTTTTTGATATGATAATAGAATACTGTCTTCTGATTGGTCGGTTATTTTTAGATGTTGAATTTTGACCCCCAGGGGCATGACCCAGGGCGGGTCATGATCGTATATGAATCTCCACGTAAAGAAGTACATATATACCAATTTTTACAATTCTATCACAAAGTGAACGATTTTTCGGCTTATCCGCTGGACTATAGGGGAAATTAATATGAAATAATATGAAATGGTATTTATGGGAAATGATCATCAAAAGTTATCGAAACCCAGTTAAAAACACGAATGACTTTCAGTTTAATAGTAGGGTCCACAGTACCCCACACCCAGTGTAAAATATTGAAATGTCATCACAATAGTGTTAAAAGTGTTAAGGATACCCTATGCTGGAAGCCAGCTAGGACAACTCCTACTATATGTATTGCCTGTTGTGGAGTTGTTCCCAACTTGGATTGGATAATAAACCAAATACATCACCAACAAGGAATATAGACTCTTATTTTTTTTAGCCAGTAACACATCCCAACAAAAGTGTTACATTTTCCCCAGAACTATTGTGGTCAAAACATGATGACAGCTGAGTTCAAAGGAAAAGTTGGAAAGATAGGCAACACAAACTGGGTCTACCTATTGACTTACATCACAAAATGTAGGTCCATTCTATTGAGATGATCAGAATGTCACATGATAATAATACACCAGGTTGGCCATACAAATATAGGGCAGGCCCAATTTTTGTGTAAAAGCTGTAAATATATGTTCAAAGTAAACATTTAATTAATCGGCCAAGGGCCAGTTTTGAGATGTCTTGTGTGCAGACAAGGCAGAAGGACCCAACATGGCTCATCTTAAAGTTTGTTGCCTGTGCTTTCAGACATGCTATTATGTGCTGGTGGTATGTGGTGCAAAATGACATTTTGGGAGAATTTTTGTTTTTTGGCAAAAAGGGTGTTTTTGTGTGTTCTGTCCTAAAACTTCATGTTGTTGCTCCTCCAAAACTCCAAACTTAACAAAGGGGTTCAACACTAACTGCTTGATTGAATGGACATATTGATTTACAGGTAATTTTTCCTTAACTACCTTATTTCCGGACTAAATCCCTTAAAAGATAACAAAGCTGGTCAATTTCTGAAATACACATGTTAGATTTAGGCATATTGAAAGCCAAGCAAGTAATACATTCATTTTAGAAAACATACTGAACAGGAAATAAATGCTCAAATATACTATTATGGAAAAGGCGTCATTTCGGGATCATTTTTCAAAATGACATCCTAAAATGGGATTTTTGTGATTTTTCGTAAATTGAATTTGGAATAGGAAATTAACAAAGGAATGTGAAAAAACAAAGAATTAAGCACCCATATTTCCTCAAAAGCATTTCAATTTTAGAGTTTAATTGGAAATAAAAATTGAGCTGCTTGCGCGTCATTCATCCACAAATTGAAATTAAAATGAAGATTTCTGTGATTTCTGAAAATTAATTGTTTTATTGATATATGCATACAAAATATTTTTTGATGACAATGAACGTATGAACAGTTGATAAATGATTATTTCAGAGACATTTAATATGAAATTGTAATAACAGGAGTTAAAATAAAACAGTATTAAGCTCCACAAAGGATAAAATCACTCTGCAGCAAGATATCGACAAATAACAGTCTGGAGTGATACCTGGCTTTTGAGGTTCGACCCAGGAAAATGTAAACATATGCGTATAGGAAAAAATAACCCTGACCAGCATTACAGATTTGCACTGTTGGGTGGAGACTTGGAGTTGGTGGATGAAGAAAAAGACATTGGGGCCAATATAGACTCAGATCTGAGCTTTGAACATATATGTGAAAAGGTTTAGCTAACTTTATGACGGCCATAGTACGTAGGATATTCCACTATCTCGATTATAAAACTTTCGTCCCACTATACAAGTCACTTGTGCGAACTCAACTGGACTTTGCAAGCTCTATGCCTGGTCACTGTAATAGAATGAGACATATCGAGATGGTAGAGAGGGTACAGAGGAGGGTGACCAACTTCATTATGTCTACTTTCCTTGAATATCAGATCCTTAGGCAAAACAAACCTAAAGGAATTATCATTTGATGCTTTTATTTAACAACCACAGCAAGGACGTCATGATGTCCTCTCATGTAATTTACTGAAATGAATGCAAACATATTCTAATTCTATAAAATAATTCAAAATAGAATATGAAAATCTAATACAAATATATTGTCATTGAACATACCCTCACAATAGTTCTGTTTTCTTTTATAAATAACCAATTTTCATAATTCAATGAAAGTTTACCTACTATGTCAATTAATTGTTAAAAACGATTCATAACCATCCAAAAAGGCCTTTATCTCTTTACGAGCCCATTCATATACTGGTGGCTAATTTGGCTATTACGAAATGATGCAAAAAAGCTGAAAAATTGCAGAAACCATGGCAAATGGGTACTCATCTGAGGGTACCGGTACTCAGCGAGAGCTATCCAATGAATACCAACACGGCAGGGTTTAAATGGTTTTCAAATACCTTTGCGTTCTTGTGCTTTGGACAAAAGTAGCCTCAATATTGGAAGGGTTAGTTTCACCCTCTGCTACTAAATTCTGCACATACTCTCCTTCCCAAGGAAGTAATCCACTTTTCAATCGTAAAACTAGGCACTAGATATATCAATTTCATTTAAAAATAAACTTTGTCAATGCCTTTGTATAATACATGAACAGTATTTTACTTTTATAGATTAGATTAGATCAATAAGCATAAGGAAAATTTGCCACTTAAGCAGTGGCGCTTAACTTATACAAGGAACAACTTCTGTATCTCGGGTTGCACGAATGACATAGACCTAGGCTTCACAAAAGTTGATAATGTCACAGCATTACCCGATTATGCATTGTCAATCTTTATCCAGTTTAGGTTAAAGGGGCACTAAACCTTTTGCAGATTACATTCTTATATAACTGTTTATGTCATAAATAATACATATTCCCTGTCCTGAGTGCACATTTGACCCCAGAAATAACACAAATGCAAATTGTGATTGAGAGCTATGAGCCTCCTGCAACCTAGGCAGGCAGCCATCTTATCAGCCAATCAGGTCGCATCATTCACTTGTGGGCAGGAGTCAGCAGCCACCATTGCTAGAATACAGTCATTCACTACAGGAGGGCTAGAAGTTACTACTTCTTAAATATGAATGTCTTCAATTATGCCAACTCTTATGACTTTGAACCGCGGAGAGAAGAGGGTGACTTTATTGACAACATAGATAATGAAGTTGAGGTATTGGATATAGAAACTGAAGATTGGAGACTTGAAAGTACATGTACTGAGTGCGTCAGGATGCCTACCACCCTGAATGTCTCTGTTGTAAAGAGCTCGAATTTATTCTTGAGTACAGATGATTGAACTATGGAGAATCTTATTTGGACAATTTGATATCTATATTCTAAATGTTGCTTAAAATTCTTGAAAAACATGATCTAGTCGATTTCTAGTGAAACGTTGAGACTCTTTATGAGACTTCTTAGAATATCTTTATTTAAAGGATTGCTCTAGTAATTTTATCAAATCATATGAAGGGTTGAGACTAGAATGGCATTGTTGGAGAACAATTAGTCTTTGTTAAACTTGCACTAATTTATTTAATTGTCACACTTTCTATTGCATACCTGGCTGTTGCAAGTACAATTGGAACAGATTACTGATAATGAATCCGCTATTTTGTGTAGACCATTTTGTGTAATCAGCTTGGATTCAGAACTGCCATCAGGGCTTAGTTACTGAACTAGTCCACTAGTCAATGTAAAATGATCTTTTCTTCAGAGTTCTTCGGCTGCAAACTTTATAATATAGGAAAACAAGCAAGTTTGTTCAAGAATCTCCTCTGTCTGTAATTACTACCAAGTAATTCAGATTCCAATTTGTAATTGATCTCGTAGTCCTCTTCCAGAGAATGATACTACCACATTGGCATTCTTGCTTCAGATTAGGTGGCTTAGAAGGTCTAAGTGCAGTAAGCCGCAATTTCTGTGTCTCTTTATCACATGGAATCGTGCGTAAGCTAACGCCACTCCCAGCTGTATAAGTACATCCCAAGGCAACACACGAATTCACCATGATGATTTTGCTATCATCACCTTCTGCAGGCCTATTCACCTCAGCCAAAAGCTGTTAACTGAGAGAGGACACTCAGACTTTACACAGTGCCTACATACCAGCACTTCCTGCCATACCCACAAGTGAATGTGACATCATCCTGCAAGCCCAGCCAGGTGCCAGGATGTGTGAGACATGGCTGCCCCCAGGGAGGAAATGTGCTACTAGAATACACACTATTTCTGCCTATTGGGGCCTAATTGGGCTGGGTCTTTTTAATAGATGACCTTATAAGTGATTTTTCTTTCATCTAAGCTGGCATGTGTCTCAGGGTTTAGTGCCCCTTTAAGTAAAGCCTAATGCCCGCTTTAATAGGGATGGTAGCCTTGCAGCTGCAGAATGAGTTTGGTCACTCTCCCTTATACTGCTGCAATGTCATAACACAATATCTTTTGCTCTGGATTCTAAAATATTTTAGTTGTGCATATTGGGGAAAACACAATATGCAGTAGAAATTGAAGTAGAAAAATGGGCATCATTCAAAGACACTGGAAATTAAGTCACAAAATGCATAATAGTATCATAATGGTGGCATCATAAGGTGTAATCATACCACATAATTATTGACAGAGTCTATGGTATGCTAGGCGAAAAACTATAGCAATTTCTTTTGGAAGTTCATCTATGCTAACATTTCAACCATTGCTGAGTTGCAATTAGCCAATTTGTACTTTTGAAGAAATTGCACTACCTGGAGATTAGCACCTTCACTGAATGATACCATGCATGCTCGGCAGTGGCCATAGACATCTGTCAGTAAGTGGCAAAGCCAAAGAGCACTACCAGTATGCTATCTGGGTTGGCCACAATACTGCCATAACGCTTTTGAGAGCTGCGGGTATTTTGCAATAGGATATGCTCCATGATTTTTCATAAGATCTTTTTCATCCAATTTGCCCCCCATTTGAGAGTCAATGACAAGAACATCAAATACCAGTTGAGTACTACGTGTTGGAAAATGAGCTGTTTGTCTTTTGAGGCATATACATTTGAATAATGCTTTGTGATTATCTCCTTCAAGTATGAGTGTGCAACTTCAAAGTCACCAAGTCTCAAACAGCTCTCTCTATATATACACAATGTCAGCGTATACTGTACACATTGCACTCCATATTTCATTTAACAAATGGAAGATAGGGTGGTATCTTAAGAAAAATTCTGGGTAAACATGAACATCATGTATCTCAACAGCATGATTTATTGCCTATAGGTAGTCACATTGTGTGTAGTAAGTTGATGTAATAGCACACCTAAGTTGAGGAGAAAACTCAGGTAACATCTGGATTGCATGTACATACAAAATACGTGCTTTGCAGAAGGAATCCTCTGGGCCGGTCACAAGATTAACTGCTCTGCTGAGATCTCTAGATTCAAACATGGTGCAGTTTACAGCAGATCTTATATGTGATGGCAGCTTGAGGTTGTTCTCTATTGCCCAGCTGATTTGTTTCACGTCTGCAGTAAAATGTGATGCAGGATCAGATATTATGTTCCAGAGGTTCTGTTCCAAACAGAGTCCTGAAAATATTATTGCACATGCTGATCTGAGTGCCTTGAAATTGGCTGTGGTGCTTATCTTTGTCTGAATGATTGCAATAACTACCTCCATCTCTTCCACTGACAAACCTACCTTTAAAAGCATATGCCGGTAAGTCCAAATTATGGTGTGCATATAAACATATGCAAGATTTGACATTTTGCTTCATGATCAACTGGCTTTTTGAAATGGGATGGTACAGTGGAAAGGGTAACCAGACAAACTGCCAAATGAAACCATGACCTCCCCGAGGCGTTGTTTTGAAGTTACGTTCTTAGAAAATGCAGAGGAAAAGTTGTATAAGTTAGTCAGTCTGGAGTTCTTTCATAAGTATGCCCGCACAGTTTTTTTTCGATTGTTGGAGACGTCCCATTGTTGCGCATATTGCGGGAGTCAGGTATGGATGATATGAACGTCAGGGATGGATGGGACATTCAAATCGCCGTAGCGTACTGTTAAGAGATATAGGAATTACTTTTTTCCGCCAGCATACAAAGGCAACAAACCTTTCCACAATAAAACGTGGACATATCACCATATACATGTGTGTGTGAAAGGGGTGGATACATTACACTTTTATGCAGTGTTGGGCGTCATTCAAAGTAAGGTCTTCCGACACTTGAAAAAAGTAATGTTATTCATTATGGGGCGCGGTTTGTAGCATGCACACTTTTGTTGACAGAAGCAAATTTTGTCCAACAAAAGTCACTTTTGTCTGACAAAAGTAATTTTGTCTACGACAAAATTATTTTTGTCAGACAAAAGTTGATTTTGTCTGACAAAAGCAATTTCGTCTTGACAAAAATTGCTTCTGTCAACAAAAGTAATTTTGTCGTAGACAAAATTACTTATGTCGAGACAAAATTTCTTTTGTGCTACACTTGGCGAGACCACTCGCCAAGTGTTACATTCAGAATTCTGTCCTAGTGTCGTGCAGCGATGGCAGGCGGCGTGCATGATCGAATAGACGAGTTGCAGCATCTCCAACGCTCGATCGAGTTGCAGTATCTCGTTCTAGATACTGCAGCCCGATCGAGATGCTTTGAAGACTTTTACATAATATTCGTTTCCTGCCTGTATTTTGAGCTTGTAAAGGCCACATCACGACTGTAAGCTTACACTTCGTAGTTCTTCATTAATTTAAGGGGCCTCTATAGTCTGTCTGACTCGAGTTTGGCAATCACTTTTGCCACTTTTTTGTGACAAAACGTTCGAGTTTGCTATCCTTAAATTAATGAAGAACTACGAAGTGTAAGCTTACAGGAAACGAATATTATATAAAAGTCTTCAAAGCATCTCGATCGGGCTGCAGTATCTAGAACGAGATACTGCAACTCGATCGAGCGTTGGAGATGCTGCAACTCGTCTATTCGATCATGCACGCCGCCTGCCATCGCTGCACGACACTAGGACAGAATTCTGAATGAAACACTTGGCGAGTGGTCTCGCCAAGTGTAGCACAAAAGAAATTTTGTCTCGACAAAAGTAATTTTGTCTACGACAAAATTACTTTTGTTGACAGAAGCAATTTTTGTCAAGACAAAATTGCTTTTGTCAGACAAAATCAACTTTTGTCTGACAAATTCAACTTTTGTCTGACAAAATCAACTTTTGTCTGACAAAATCAACTTTTGTCTGACAAAAATAATTTTGTCGTAGACAAAATTACTTTTGTCAGACAAAAGTGACTTTTGTTGGACAAAATTTGCTTCTGTCAACAAAAGTGTGCATGCTACAAACGGCGCCCCATAATTCATGTCATGAACGACTCATCCTCCCTAACTGGTATCGTTCTTTGCCACATGAATCCTTTCGGAGATTCTGTAACAGCCTAAAATACTGTTCTGCCATGTTGAATCTTTTTTGGTGTTACAAAGGAAATATGGGGCAAAGGAATTTAATAAACATCTTTTCAACACAACATTTATATGAGTCAGAATTACCGAGTTTAGTTTTTACCAATATTTGGCTAAACAATCAAGACAGTGCTCTTGACAAGAAGACATAACGAAAATGAAAGGGCTTCAGGTTAGTTTTCGCACCACAGATGGTTAAAGTTTGTGAGATAGGATACTTGGCCAGATTTTCATAAAAATGGTACAGAAGAGTTTCCTAATTGGTAACGCATTTGCTCATTCTTATATGAGTTCTTTAGCAAGGGAATACTACTTTATACATAAATCAGCGATCATGCATATTTTCTGAAAATGTTTCAAATCACCAAATACAATGAATATGAAAATAACTGTATCCAAAACATTCAGTTTTTTGAAATTTCGCTGTTTTTTTTAGTTTCTAATGACATGTAAGACAAATAGCTGGGTACAGACACTCAAAATAGCAGTTAGAAGATTCACTAATACCTAATGATATACAAACGTGAAGCGGATACTGGCATTAGAGTCTTAACAGCTTAAGTATATTTAACTTATTATAAAGCATATCATGAAAAAAACATGTGATGCAACGCATTATATACGAGGTATCAAGTGTAACAAAAAATTTAAATCACGTAATAATATGCATTTACTAAATATCTAGAATATATTAAGCATATTAAGACTATAGACTATAGAACGCTTTTTGTCACCTCACCGAAGAAATCATATACTAGTATTTGTTAATTCGTCGTAAACATTTCTCCAGATGCTGTTAAAATGCACCATATTTTAGATAAAGACGCTCTATATTCTTCCAGTTGCATTTGGTATGCCATAGAACGTTTCACTTCTGCTAAAAAATATATCTTTTCCCTGTGTCTTTTCCTATAAATTATTTGAATGGATGATGTTATAGCTCTATTAATAATACATTCTGTCGACTTTTTACCAAAGATTTTTTCTATTTCCCCAATTTTTGCATGTGGATCCTCAACGTTTTTAATCCAATTTTCCACGTCTTTCCAAAAGTTTATTACAAAGGGGCATTCTAAAAATGCAAGAATTAGTGTTTCAGTATTGTTATCATTCCATTGTGTAAATAGAAATATCTTCATCTAATACATTGTTCCATTTTGTTTGAATTTCCTCTAAAATGAGATCTCTATGTGAGCATCTTTATAAACACTTGCACAACCCTTTGTATTTAGACCAATCGTATTCAGAATATTTGGAATACACGGGCCATAAAATTCTTCTCATTTGAGGCAATGGTCTTTTCAAGCAATTTAAATTGTGTTTTAGGGTATGATAGTCTAGGAATTTTATATTCAGACCTCATGCATGTAGGACAGGATATGTGAGAATCAAAGCTTCTGCATTAACATTATCTTTAATTGAGAAATATCCCTTGCTTGCCCACTCCCTCCTGTATTGTAGGTTCAGGTGACTGTGATAACCATCTAATCCCTGTCATGTTGGTATTCATTAGATAGCTCTCACCGAATGCTCTCAGATGAGTACCCATTTGTTCCAGTCATTTTTCAGGATTTTTGCATCATTTTGTATTGGCCAAAGTAGCCACCAGCAGTATAAGGGTTAAGAAGACCCTTTCACATTCTTGCAATCATAATGCTAGCTGTTGGAGTTCCTGCAATGTGGATACATGGCCTGTGAGAAAAATATACACATGACAGGGCAAGTGTCTCAGCTGTTGTATGCATGTCTGTGTGACTGTGAGTTACCTGGGAGTAGTAGACAGGGAGTGGGCACTGGTCTTGCATCATCAAATTTCGCTGCCTCTCACTATCTGACCTAGATAGGATGACATCCCCCAGCCAGCCAGTCAGCATGCTTACTGCACAGATCACGTGACCAATACAATCCCAGGCTACAGCGCGTAACCCGAGGCGCAGATGTCGTAGAGGCTAGCATGCAGTACCTATGGGTTTGCCGATCAAGGGGATGTATTTCTCTGGTTATTACTTTTTCGTTTCAGATTAAGTTCTGACACAAAGAATTTGCAACAGAAAATATGACTAACAAACCAAATGGAGTATTGTATCAATTTTGAACTGGTAACTTATTTTTCAAGACATTTGCAAAAATGTCAGACAACAATAGCAATTGTGGTTTTGCTGCGTTGGGCCAACGCAATGCAATTTTCACAATACTGAATGCAATTCTGGATAAGTGAATTATCTCCCTCTAGGGACATACTGGCTATTGTGATCCATAGTGCTGAAGTGGTGCAGTATCTCTGCAGGCCACTGCCATCTTTGTTTACCTTAACGGATGCCTCGCGCTAGTCTATTAGAAATATATAGTCATGAGCAACTGGTTCGTCGGTCTATAGTGTTGACTACCTCAGGAGGGACTGGTGAGTTAGTCTAGATCTTCTCCATGAGTGGGTCTCTCTCTTCTCACTGTGCTCTGGCCATGTGCTAGATGTATCTTGAGTTGCTATTAAATGTTGGGAAGTTTTCAATTATATAAATGTCTGAAGTTGTCTCTATTCACTGTAGTATACAGTGCCAACATTTAATTCCTGCACTAAATGTGAGGGCTGCACCGGGCATAACAAGCCTGATTGCCAGCCAGTTTACTGGGAATGGATGCATGGATGACGTCACAACTGAACATAGCTTTGATTCAAAGGATAAGTGGGTCATTTAAGTGCTTGGCTTATGATTTTGACATTTTATCCATGGGTGCTTGTACAACCAGGCACTGGCAGACGTACTGATGCTAGAATTAAATGTCTATACTGTATATCAAGTTAGTGATGCAAGTGCCAGGCAAGAAATGTAGTGAATATTGTTGAACATAATCTTTAGTTTAATGTAATATCATGTTGAAAACGTTACATGACTGAATACAGCCATGAGAGTGTTAGAATGTTTGTGAACGTTACCGTTTCTGAACACTACCAGAAACTGGTTTGACTGACCAGGTGTGGTCAAGCAGGTGTGGTCATTCAATGCTGAGCCACTGTATGGAGTAGTCCAGTTGGATGCAATAAAGCATAGTTTCTCAAGTACAGCTCAAGTCTTCCCTCGTCTTTAATGTCATAATGGCTTCAACAGGTTATGGGCCCAGTCGTGGGCGGCCTTACTTCGACGGGGACGAATCAAAGTATGAGTTGTGGGAGGCGAAGTTCCTTGGACATATGCGGCTCCAGAAACTCCATGAAACAGTTTTGCTGGTCAATGGAGGAAGAGAGATTCCAGAAGTGGACAAGAATGCAGAGGCATATGCAGAAATAGTACAGTGCCTAGATGACCGAAGCCTGGATTTAGTGTTCAGGGATGCCAAGAATGATGGAAGAAAGGCATTGGAGATACTGAGAGGACATTATCTTTCTGCTGGTAAGCCACGCGTCATTGCATTATATACTGAACTCACAAGTTTAAAGAAATCAGCAGATGAGGCGCTAACAGACTACTTGTTAAGGGCTGAGACCGCCTCAGCAATGTTGAAAAGCGCTGGAGAGAACATTAGTGATAGCCTGCTGATTGCAATGATATCAAAAGGTTTACCAACACAGTACAAGCCATTATCACTGTAACAACACAGAAAAAGGACCCTGAAGATTTTGTGGCATTCAAGTCTACTCTTTGCAGCTATTAGGAGAGACAATGAGGTGTTGTGGTGAAGAGACAAGTGATAATGTTATGACAATAAGCAAGGGCCGAAGGAAATACATCAAATGTTATTGATGTGGACAGCTTGGCCATATGCAATCTGAATGTAGAAACAAAGGAAATGGTGACCCGGAGAAGAGAGAATGGAAGAGACGGTGGTGTGGTTATTGTCGTTGTGCAACGCATGACACAAGCTTCTGTCGCAGAAAGCCGAAGGATTCAGTCAAGAGCGAGACAAATGAAGACGAGCATACGTTTACATTCAAGGTGTCTGTCGATAATGTCAACCAGAGCAGCTGTCATCCAGCACCCGAAATAGAAGATGAACTGCTAGTGGATACAGGAGCTACGGCCCATATTCTGAATAAAAAGAAGTGCTTCTCGAATTTCGACAATGATTTTGATCCTGCAAGTCACTTCCTAGAGCTTGCAGATGGGAGGAGAGTGAGCAACATGGCAAAATGTTGTGGTCGTGTCCATGTTAAACTGATGGACAGTCAGGGTAACCCGAGAGATGTTGTGCTCGAAGACGCATTATATGTGCCGTCATTTAAACAGAACATATTCTCTGTTCAGTGCACCACGAAGAAAGGATCTACGGTTGAATTCAAACAAGAGGTGGCGGAATTGAGAAGTAGAAATGGTACAGTGTTCAACATAGACAAAAGAGGCAAACTTTAAACTTAAACAGTGTTGTAACAACAAAGGAGGCCTCGCACAGTCTGCAGGAGTGGCACGAGATTATGGGACATTGTAATGCAAAAGACGTTCTAAATTTGGAGAAAGTTGTCAGTGGCATGAACATTACAGATAAGGATATGAAAGAGTGTGAAGTATGCGTACAAGGAAAAATGGTTGAGGAAAGGTGTCGTATTCCTGACAGCAGGGCAACTGAACCACTAGAGTCTGTGCACTGTGATCTGGCAGGACCAATAGAACCTGCTGCCAAGGAAGGGTTCAGATATGCTTTGGTGTTTGCTGATGACTTTTCCGGCGTGACAATGCTTTACTTTCTTAAGAACAAAAGTGATACCCTTCAGGCAACAAAGACTTTCCTAGCCGATATAGCACCTTACGGAAGAGTAAGACGGCTAAGGAGTGATGGAGGTGGAGAATTCACATCAAATGAGTTTAAGAAACTACTGGTAGATCACCAAATCAAGCACGAAACGTCTGCCCCGATGTCACCACATCAAAATGGAAGTGCCGAAAGACAGTGGAGAACTTTGTTTGAAATGGGGCGATGTATGCTTCTTGAAAATGACTTGCCTAAGTTCTTGTGGGCATATGCAGTGATGGCAGCCTCGTACACCAGAAATCAATGTTTCAACAAGAGATTGGGAAAGACACCAGTGAAGGCATTCACTGGCGTTCGCCCGAACATCAGTCATATGCATGCATTTGGAAGCAAGTGTTTTTCCTATGTAAATAAGAAGACAAAACTAGACCCTCGTAGTGAACCAGGGGTGTTTGTGGGTTACGACAAGTCTAGTCCAGCCTACTTAGTGTATTTTCCAACCAACCGAGTTGTGAAAAGGTCCAGGTGTGTTTGGTTTGTTAATGTCAAATCGAGCATGTGTGAGTCCGAGACTGTGGACTGTCCAGTTGCACGAGATGTGCAATCTGAAAAAGGAGAGGATGCCGAACAATTGGATGAAGGAGAACCAGTGGTGGAGGAAGCAGTCGGAAAACATGATGTAGCAGAAGAGACTAAGGAGAGGTATCCTAAAAGAGTGACAAGTAAACCTAAGTGGTTTGAGGATTATGTAGAGAAAGTGCAAGACACTCATGTATATGTTGATTATTGTTACAAAGTAGCACATGTACCAAATAATTTTGAGGAAGCTGTAGCGGGTTCCGAGGGGGAGGAATGGCGTGAGGCTATGTATTCTGAAATGGAGTCACTAGTTGACAATAATGTGTTTGAACTGTCAAAACTACAGGAGGGAAAGTCACTAGTAGGAGGTCGATGGGTTTTTGCCAACAAATTTGATGCAGATGGTAATGTGAAACACAAAGCCAGATATGTAGCCAAGGGTTATTCTCAGAAAGAAAATATTGATTACTTTGAAACCTTTTCTCCAACAGTTAATATGACTTCTGTAAGAATGTTAATCCTAACTGCAGTGAATGAAAACATGCTGGTTCATCAAATAGATGTCAAAACTGCGTACTTAAATGCGCCAATTGATTGTGAGTTATATGTCAAACAGCCACAGGGATATAAGGTTGTTGGTGAAAATGGAGAGGAATTAGTATGGCGTTTGAACAAATCACTATACGGTTTAAAACAAAGTGGCAGAAACAGGAATCATGTGTTGCATAACTTTTTTGTAGGTGAAGGGTTCATTCAGTCAAGTGCTGACCCATGTGTGTATTCCAGAGGTGAGGGCAACTCAAGAGTCTTGATTATCTTCTGGGTAGATGACATCATCGTAGCCGCAGGTTCAGAGAGTACGTTATATGATGTAAAGAAAACTCTGAGCAGTCATTTTTGCATGAAAGATCTGGGAGAGTTAAGGTGGTTCTTGGGTATTGGATGTGTAAGATCTCCCAATCAGATAGAAATGTCACAAAAGCGGTATTTTGAAAATGTACTAGAGCGTTTCGGCATGACAAATTGTAAACCGCGCAGTATTCCTTGCACAGAGGATATAAACAAAGAGGTTGATGATACACCCTTACTTTCTGATCCACGAATGTACAGGGAAATAGTTGGGAGTTTGATATACGCAATGTCAGCTACAAGACCAGACCTAAGTTACATTGTAACGAAACTGTCACAGAAGATGTCAAATCCAACTGAAAAAGACCTGTATTATGCCAAAGAGGTGTTAAGATATCTAAAGGGTACACTTGAGTGTACACTAGTATTTCGCAAGGAGGATGAGGTTCAAATTCAGGGTTACTGTGATTCAGACTGGGCATCATCTTCTGATAGGAAAAGTGTATCTGGATATGTATTCCAAATGGCTGAAAATGGTGGTTTCATTTCCTGGAAAAGTAAAAAGCAACCAGTTGTAGCTCTATCTAGCTGCGAGGCAGAATACATTGCCTTGGCAGGATGTGTCCAGGAGTGTTTATTTCTAAGGAAATTGGCAGGTGATAGTAGACAACCAGGGTGCAATCGCACTTGCCAAAAATCCTGTGAAACAGCAAAGATAAAAACATATACTGTAAAACTGGTAATGTTTGCGTGTAGTAAATATTGCGTTTTTTTCCTTTTCTCTTTTATGCGTGTTTTAATTAATGCGAATCAGACCAGACGTCAGATATCTGAAACAGAAGGGACAGCTTTATGCGTGTTTTAATTATTGCGTCCTCATGCATTCGCATTAAAACGCAATAATTAAAATCACGCAATCATTACCAGTTTTACAGTAGACGTGAGATATCATTTTGTTTGATCAGAAGTCACCAGTGGTGCGGTCGAGTTATATTATGTACCTTCAGAGTATAACAGGGCTGATGTATTTACCAAGCCTGTGAGCAGGCGCAAGTTTCAACAATTATTGAATTAACATAAGCAAAATTAAACTTAAGATTAAGGGGGAGTGTTGAACATAATCTTTAGTTTAATGTAATATCATGTTGAAAACGTTACATGACTGAATACAGCCATGAGAGTGTTAGAATGTTTGTGAACGTTACCGTTTCTGAACACTGCCAGAAACTGGTTTGACTGACCAGGTGTGGTCATTCAATGCTGAGCCACTGTATGGAGTAGTCCAGTTGGATGCAATAAAGCATAGTTTCTCAAGTACAGCTCAAGTCTTCCCTCGTCTTTAATGTCATAATGGCTTCAACAAATATCACCAAATCTTGTGTACTGGGACTGTACTAGAAACAGAATGCGAAACGAATTATCTTCAAAAATTCGCCAGTTTAAATCAACAGATGATAAGTCCAAGCCAATTCTCATCCCTAGTGGTATGTATACCACATACAATATTAAAAACATTATGAAAGAAAAGGAAAACAAGACACATCATTTTAAAATTGTTTATCTGCAACAGGTCAACATATTCTAAGCCTTTGATGAAAGGACTCTATACTTGGCTTGAGAGAGATTCATTTACACATACTGTAACCTCTCAGTAATTTAGGATACTTTTTAATAACTACAATTTTTATAGGTTAAGGGTGGCCCATATCTTCTGAAAATACATTGCCGTTGTACCAGCAAGATTTACAGTTAGGTCATTATTTTGTGAAATGGCAATTGGTGATAGATGGAGGGTGGGCCAGATTTCCCCTTAAATATTTTGCAAAATTATTATAGTGGCCCAAACTCCTAGGGGGTCTAAATTTCCCAGAATTTACGGTAGGTGCAAAGTGTTGTTTATCAAGATGAGTGTGTGTGGCAAGGTGTGAGCTCCAGTACTATATTAGTGTAAGTAACCATGTAGGGATAACCACTGGCTCATCACTATACCCAAACAGCACCACTTTCACAGCTCCAAAGTCATAATAAAACATAAACATGCCACATTTTCTCTGACAAAGCAACCACTAACTTAACAGTTTACTCCTTTTCTTAGACTAGATATGATCACACACCTTATTACCTGAACCATTTCCGGAAATGTATTAATTTTCTTAGGTTTCTCTGAGCTGATTTAAAATACTTTATTTTATGTATTCAACAGTGTTCAACTATCCTCGGTTGCCTGTGACCCAGCATCCTTTTTGCCTGCCCACGTGACTGCTATTTTAAATGGTGGGTCCATATAACCTTACTACTTCCACTCATGACATTTAAGATTAGAAAGATTTTTATCAATCTCATGTAGTAAAACCTTGTTTCATGATAAATTTGCAGTGCAATACTTATGGGTGAACAAATTGTTGTGTGACAGCGCTAGCTTTGATAAATTTTCTGATCTATCATCCAAATATATTCCTTTTGTAACCCAATAAGTCAATAGAGAATATATGTTGCTTTATGGGCTTTTTTTTATATCTTATTGAATATTGGATATTGAAGAATGTATGCTTATGTCCTGTTACAAAAGTATTACCTAACCAAATAGGTAATTTTGTCCTATTTCACATTGAACTTGTGACACTCATTGTGACACCAACGTTAGTTTTCACCAGCTTACAAAACTGTCTATGGTCTTGGCCAGTCATGTTAAGATCTGACCTAGGTTATACCTGGCTTTGACAGAGTGTACCTTGGATATTTTACCCTTCCAATACTGAGGCAACTTTCGTCCAAAGGACAAGGAGGCAAAGATTTCTGAAAACCATCTAAACCCTGTCATGTTGGTATTCATTAGATAGCCCTTGACGAGTACTTACAAATGAGTACCCATATGTCAGGGTTTCAGAAATTTTCTGTTTTTTTGCATCATTTCGTATTTCCCAAATTAGCCACCAGCAGCATAAGGTCTAATTGAATACCATTTCAGAGGTATCAATCTGCACCAAATGCTGCCCAATGCATCAGGAGTTGGCATCCTTGTGGCAAATGTCACTCCAAACCCATCATTTAATAACAGGTTTTTCTAGATGTAATTATCGCAAATGCTTGTGTTTTCACATCCGTTTAGCCTTCTTCGATCCACTTCTCCTGTACATTAGTTGGCCAATGGAAAGAAGGTTTCCGACAGCAAAACCAGCTAGAGTCCCAAGTACGCAGCTCACTGGCCATGCCTGCAGAGAAAAAATTGAAAGGTGCACATATTAATATATCTATTATTTATTTAACCTCCAGAAAAATAAAGAATTTATACTAGCGTGCCCTTCATGAGTCATGATTAATCATTTATCATACAGAATATGTCTTGGCAGTTGTGTCAGTATCACATATGTTAAAAATAAAGGAGCAACTTTCATTTCAGAATAGACTTGATTTCAAGAGCTTTCAGTAGGTCAGAGGAAGGAAAGTGCTTACTGAGATTCAATGCAGCTTTCTTACAGACTTAAACATTTGTGCATCATTCCCACCTCCTTCAGACTTAAGCAATTCTAATATGAAATTAGTTGACACTTAGTTTGGTGGAAGAGAGATCTATCTGCCACTAGATTGCACTTGCTGATAAGAATTCAAATCTGTTTTGAATTAATCAAGTCATTCAGCATCACAGTAGCCTAAAATATGATTTCCGTAAAATCATTTTTTGAAGAATATCTGAAGGAGAAATGAAAATCCATATCCAGCCTATGACTCTACTACAAATATTTTCCGAATATCAAAATCATTAAAAAAAAGATGGCATCAGCAATAATTGCCAGTTATATTTCTGCGGATTCTGCCTGTAAAATGTTAGTTATAGCTCCATTCGGTTTAGTTTTTCCATTCCAATTATTTGAAATCTAGTTCATCCTTAGTTCTGGGAGACTTGTTGAGTGTCCTACCTGCCATGGCCTGTCCCAGTCTAGCGGAATAGGGAAGGCTCCGAGCCAGGCACCTACAGTGGCACACACAGTGGTGAGGAAGAGGGAGGACTCCGCACCAAGATCAGCACTGAAACACAACATATCCAGTATTAATGAAATGATTACTATCTTACCATAAAATACTCAGAAATTTGGACCACTCTTGGAGTTAAGACCACTATATCTTTTTTGCAAAATGATTAGTGGAAAATCTGAGCCACCTTCGATCTATCGTCAGTTGCCGTTTCACAAAATTATGGACCCATCTGTAAATCGTGTGGATACAACAATAAAGTATCATCAGAAAACATGACCACCCTCAAACCATAAAAATTATGATTATTACCGGGAATTTACAGTAATAAAACAAATTGTTCAAATAGTATGGCCACAATGTTGCATGATTTTTCAAAGAGAATCCTGTAAAAGTTCTGTTCAACATATATTGATGGAGCTATCGATACCGATAAAGCTCTCAATATAGAGTGTGTCTAACTAAGCTGGAATAATTTATATCTCAATACAAAATAATTGCTAAAATAACATTGTTACAATTTTGAATGATTTTTCCAAGAGAATACAGGAAAAGTTCCGTTCTACATAATGCACCAGTCAATTGAATCCCCGGGAGGGGGGGGCCGGGAAATGGCCGGGCGATGCCGGGCTTATCCTGTTTAGTACACCAAAATGCTGCCCCGCAGGGTGGGGACATAACTAACTAGTAGAGCGACGATAGAGGCCGGGGCACGGGGGCGGGGATAGTGAATAGTACCACCCAAATCCTCCTCATGCCAAAATCCTATTTACTTGTTTATGATTAGCCCAATTAATCTGCCGCCTAGCAGTGGATAGACAAATGGTATGAGATATTGTCATAATGATACGACCGGCACCGAATGTGGCTAGTATAAAATAATCTTTTTTATATTAATACAAGGAAAAAACAAGAATATTAACAAAAACAAACCCATTGATGAATGATGATTACTGAATCTCGTAAAATTTAGAGGATAACACTTTTATTATAATATGTCTACAAAGCAAAGCTTTAAATGCTCGCGAATCTCGAAAATATTTGTGAAATAATCACACAGTATGAGAAGTGATTGACCAAAAATTGATGGCATAACAATTGCTCAGATTTCAACCTGTCCAGCGTGCAACATAACCACTTGTCCCGTTGCAAGTGAATTCGGCAAAAAACGGCAATCTGGCCAGCAGAACAAGACCCTTACTTGCCCTGCTCTGCAAGAAATGTCTTTTGGCCGAGTCCTCGCAATGTAACTCACCTTAGTTAAACAGGGTGGTGGGACAAGTGGAAGTGCCAGCGTGGGCAAGTAAACTTTAGGGGCAGCTTGCCATGCTCGGCAAGTAACGTTTTGGAACCTGTGTTGCACCCTGCTATCGCAACACCGTCATTTCACAACAGCTTTAAAAGAATTAAATGGCAAGTAGAATGAGTTATAACGGCGGTTATAACATTCTAAACTGCATCAAAGTTGACCCACAGAGATGCAGATAATTTATCTTTTTTAGAGAACATCGCATTGGCAACTTTTCCTGCTACTATAATCATGACATCGCGTGAGCATTTGTTACACTGAGGATTTGGTGCGTGGTTGCGCATGTTGCGTGGTCAGTGGCGGACAAAAGTACGTGCAATGCACTAGTGCGTTCCCTAATCATTCTGCATTAACCTTTAAAGCAGTCACAAAGTTACGACGGGATTGTCTCGCCGTGACGTCATTCTTTCCCAAATTCGGCCGATAGAGGTCGCCGCTTTTGTTTGTACTTTGCAGAAGCAAGTTGCGCACAAAACTTGCGCACATCGCAAATTTCGTCCAAATGGCCTTCGAAACTGTAACTTTTTTCAAGGTATCAGTACATATGCTTATGCCAATCATAAACACTTCTTTGCAGAAGGGCTGCACAAGCTATTATATGCCAGAAATATCTAAAAATGAAATAGCCATTTTAAAATCCAATCATGGTAGCCTGACCAGATAAGAATTGATAGTTTGCATGAGGATGTAACGTGGCTGGAATTTCTCACGGTACTACAGACCAAGCTGCTATGGACTCTTCAACAAAGACAATCTTCATGAGGTGCTTGAAGGATGTTCCTGCATTTGTACAAATCAACACAATAAAAGTTTATTTTCAAATTCATCTATCATATTTTTGATGCCCACGTGGATTGAAAATATGGTTTAAAGGGGAACTTGGGGAACATTACAGGAAATGTGCACATAGAGTACCGTCGCGGCCACTCCACTTGTGGAGTGTCACCGGCGAAGGCACACTCTGCTGCCGCTGTGCTTCCTGCCATTTGCTCTCCCCAGAGAATGCTATCTATCAGGCAGGTACTGGCCGTGCAGGTCCTTATCTTTATGGGTCAAATGCAGTCAGCTGTGGCAGTGTAGTAGGGGTGTTACCGCAAGAATAGACAGTCTTAACGATCTCCACTTGCAGTGGAAAATTGAGTATAAAAGCGGTTTTATTGGAAATTACTACAAAAAAGTGGTCTATTTAGGTAGGGAAGTATATGATACACTGGCTTGCAGCTTAGTATAGGAGTTTAAGCGTGCTCTTGAGGGTGAAAGTTGTAACTAGTGACTTTAAAAAGTTCTATGTGACCATTTCCTGTCATGAAGAACAAATCATAGGTTTATATGAAAGTTCATGAACATAGCTCAACATCTCTCATAAACAGGGAAGCCCTAGAGCTCCACACAAAAAGAAATCTAAAATCTAAAATTGTAATTAGTGAGTAGCACTTCCTCGGAGCCAAGGCCGACGCCTTTGTGAATCTGGGTCAACACCCCCTGCTCTGGTCAGTGTTATTGGGTAGCAAAGGAGCTTAGGGGTGCTTGAGATAAGCACAGAGCTAGGGGCAGAAAGTGATCTCTGCCACCCAAAAAACATGGCCGCAGCCAGTGGCTGCCAGGATGATGGCAATATGCAAAAATCTCCCCTCATGGGATCACTGAAAGAACAAGAAGGGCAGCATCCTGTTCTTGAAGTGTATTACTCTCATATGAGCTGATATATATGTGAGCCTATAGGGCCCCTTTAAAAAATGTGCCCCGGGGGCGGGGATTAGTGACAAGAAAATGTGCCGCGGGGGGCGGGGACTATGCAAAATAGTGCAGAAGGTCGGTGCACTATCCCCGCCCCATCCCGGCCCCCCCCTCCCGGGGATTCAATTGACTGGTGCATAATGGGGAGAGATATTGATGTAGCTATTGATATTGATAAAGCTCTCAATATATAGTGTGTCTAAAGTTACTATGTTAACATGATGTATATAAAGATGATTAACAATTGTAATATCATAGGTGACGTTTTGTTCATGTGTCTGTTGATGCTACAGGTGCCAAAGACCTGTACACTTCAAACTGGATTTTCAGTTTTGTTATAGTATTTTAAAAGTCTTGAATTTGACTCTAGTTGACATAAGTAACTATGTATTTTTCTTTTGTTCATAATTGTTCAGTTCTCCTAATCTTGTGTGATGTTTTGCTATCTTGATATGAAGGGTGTACAGCTACCTTATGCATTGTCTTTCTATGTTTCCTGGAAGAATCGAGTCACACTATTTCCTTTTCATTTTAATTTCTATGTATTGCATATGTTCATGCCTATATGAGATGGTCAATAAACCATACTGTACTATGCAACACTATACAGCAAGGACTTATGCCAGTGGGTTTCTTAGGTCAGTAAGATATGGAAAGCATTATTACAAATAGTAAACACCCAATCCATGAGGAAATGGTAGAAAAAGACAACCATGTGTGTGTGTGTGAACCTTCCTAATCCACTAAATAGACAGTCATGTAAATTCCTTACCTATTATGAGCAAAAACTCTGATCCAGACTTCAGTGTCTAGACCCAATATACAGCAACACGGCATGACTGCAAGAACTGCTAAGACGGAAGAGAAATGCATTGTTTCAGCCACGGAACTGAAAAAGATGGAAAAGGAGAATACTAAGAATATTACTTCAATAGGGTGCATACCAGATTTTGAAAATGTACTGAAAGTTGATTTTGAATATTGGTTAACAACCAATTTATAGAAAGATTATTATATTTTTTTTAGAAAAATTATTATTATTTTTTTGGAAAAATTCTAATAAACCATAAATGTATGGCTTTTGATCAATATCTAATTTCAATGAGATCTTTAACTATAATAAAAACCAAATCAAGAAATGAATGCAGCCAAGCAAAAAAACCATGAATAAATAATTATTACATTGGGTCTTAGATGTGCTGGCTTATCCTTGAAACTGCTTGTTTCCTAGAACACTGCTTTTTTCCTTTTTAATGTGAAGTACTGAACTTTGAAATATTTTTCGGTTTCACATAAATTATGCTTTTGAATGTAAGTATCTTTTACTCAATCCAGTGGTCTAGCAATACATGTATAGTAAACATTAGTTAAACTAGTAATTATAAGTACATGTATTTACAAAAACTCACTCAAAGGCAGGTGCTCCATAGAGAACAGCTATCATATAGATGACAAACACACCTGCTCCAAAAACACAGCATGTTTTGGCAAACCTTGTAAGCTGAAAAGGTTCCAATGAATAAAAATTCATGTTATTTACCAAAGCATTTGAAAGAAATTGGTCAAGCCATTCCAACCGAAAAAAATAACATGCCAAGTTCAAGTATTGCCCGACCTAGGTCCCTTGTGAGAAAAGGCTTAATATTTCCAAAAATAATGCTTACAATTCCATCCTTTATCTTGTAGACATGGGTAGACAGTAGGTACTACTTTACATTGACTACAGGTGATACATGCTAAAATCAAATGAGAAACCAATGACCATTTACAAGTCCATTTTAAAACTGTTCAAACACTGAGCCATAGGCTTAGCCAGTCATTTGGACACCCAAACCCTCAAAAATCACTATTCCGGACACCCAAAATGTTTTGGAAGTAATCTCTTAAAATGCCAATTTCAAGCATGTAATTGAATATTTTTCAACTCAATATAATACCATGATATTGTATAAAAATATAACACCTTATTTCAATTTTAAAAGTAAATACATAATTGGTGTTTTAATCAGAGCTTATTGTGTTCGCCCAAAAATGTTATGAATTTTTTTATCACAAGAAATATGTTTATACAAACAAGTTTAAATGTATGCATTTATGATTATATATATATATATATATAAATATATATAAATATATATATATATATATATATATATATACATATATATATATACATATATATATATATATATATATATATATATATATATATATATATATATATATATATATATATATATATATATATATATGTATACATATATATTTATACAAACACACATATATATATATATATAATATATATATATATATATATAAATATATATATATGTTGCAGCCCAACTTCCGATCCCGGCCCATCTTAAGATGGGCTTGGCCCAACTTACGATCGGAAGTTGGGTAGCCCATCTTAAGATGGGCTTGGCCCAACTTACGATGACCCCTAGCCCATCTTAAGATGGGCTTGGCCCAACTTCCGATCTTTAGATACCAGGATGTAGGTCATTTGAAGTTGGGCTGGCCCATCTTAAGATGGGCTTGGCCCAACTTCCGATCTCTAGATACCAGGATGTAGGTCATTTGAAGTTGGGCTGGCCCATCTTAAGATGGGCTTGGCCCAACTTCCGATCATTATAGATACCAGGATGTAACCCTTCATGAATATTCATATGAATTCTTGCACTCTTAAAAATATGGAATTTTCAACTCTTTCATAGGGCATCCACTTTAAATTACAAGATGATATTAGTCCAAGAAATAAATTGAAATGGGTAGCTAGAATAACCTGATTACTCAAAACATTATTGCTGATTGTAAGCAGAAAAACTAAATAAAAGAATCATGTTTTAAAAACAAATAAAAGTCATATATATGGAATTTTAAGCTTTTTCAGATTTAATGTAATTCAAAGTTAATTCAATTAGATAATTTGCACAATACTACCTTTGTTATTTATGGGTTGTGTGCCCTTACATTACACAAGCTAGATGAAGAATCATTTACAATTTGAATGAAGGAAAAGCAATGGTATTTTTCTAATGACTCAAAAAGGGAAAAGTGAACTTTTTTTCTTGTCTTTTAAGCTTTTTTTTATTAGTATTTTTAGGTATTCTTTAACACCTTGCAAATTCTTGACATAATTATATAATCATGTGTGTGCCAAAATAAGTGTAAATGCATTAATTGAGGAGGTTCATGTGACTGGCAGGACAGTAGAAATAGACAAGAAACTTGTCAGAATTTACAAAAACATTGTGTCCTTTATCAAGATTCATCAGAGCAGGGCACTTATAGTATCTAGATGAGGTGAGGTAGTAAGAAATGAACATACATGGTTCAAGTTGTAATTGATATGAGATAAGGTGTATGCAGATTGAATTGGTACTTGTACCTAAACGACACATATATTAAATTTTGGCAGATCCAAATTTATTAAGATTTAGACATTATGATCTTGGATTGGCCAACTTTATACTTTGGATGAAGCAGTTGAGAAAGCTATCTTTTTGGTAGTCAATAGTAAAAGAGGGAAGAGAGAAATATTTAATATGTTTTAGTTTGAATTATTTTTTTAACCCTTTTTTCTAAATATTGAAGAGCAATGAGTATATCAGAAAACTGGGCTTTGAACTTTTAAAATTGAGACCTTTATTAAGATGTGTCAGAAAGAAGCCCTTCATCCTGAATGTAGATAAAGAAAAGGAATATAGATGTACCATGTTACCTTAATTGGCTAATTATTATGAAATGTTTATACTTTTACAGACATCTATTATAAATAATGTAATAGATACTTATATTTTGTTAGACAGGTAAAAAAATTGTAGGGCATATACAACTTTCTTAACTCATTCTAGAAGCGCGAAAAGAATGTAATCAATCAGGATTGCAATTAACAGGTGCTGGAATCCAGCACAATAAGAAACAGTACACGTGTAAATTAATCTGTTGTGTTTGAATAATTATTTCTTTGTTTTGTTTTTCTAGTCTTTTTTACAAAAGGAGAGGAGAGAATCTGAAATCAACTTAGATTCAAATTTCAGCATAATCAGAAGTATTCAGTAGTGTTGAAGTAAAGATTTAACAATAAAATGCAAGTAATTTGTCTTATGAAATTCACATCTTATTCAATAAACAAATATTCCAACAAAGCTATAAACTTCTAGATGAACACTTAATAAAAAATCATTGCCATCGAAAGTTGGGCTGGGCTGCTGTATTATCTGGTCATCGGAAGTTGGGTAGCCCATCTTAAGATGGGCCAGCAAAATCCAGACCATCTTAAGATGGGCTGGATCGGAAGTTGGGCTGCAACATATATATATAATAGAGAGAGAGAGAGAGAGAGAGAGAAGAGAGAGAGAGAGAGAGATGAGAGGAGAGAGAGAGAGAGAGAGAGGAGAGAGAGAGAGAGGAGAGAGAGAGAGAGAGAGAGAGAGAGAGAGAGAGAGAGAGAGAGAGAGAGAGAAGAGAGAGAGAGAGACGAGAGAAGAGAGAGAGAGAGAGAGAGAGAGAGTTTAATTTTGTCTGTAATGTCGTTTTGCCTCTTCCACTTCCAGCATTTTTCCAATTTTCAATTACACATGAAATGGAGTAGAATTAGTTTTGTCTTAGTTTAGTTCATTCTATACCACCCCATACTACACCCACCCCATACCACAAGCTGATGAACAGGTTGACTTACCCAGCCTTTCTGTTTTCCTCCAGAGGACGACCCCTACCATTTACACTGTACAACACAAATGCCAAGAGATGCAGAAGTGTATGGACAACCATGTAGAATTTGCAAGTAAAAAATGTGTTTTTCACGACATCAAGCGACGTGAATAATTGTGGAAAGAAAGATACATTCGGCACACAAGACAAATATGTTCAAAAACATTGAAAAACAGTGGCAAAGAAGACACCGGTTTGAAGATTCTGATCGCTCTGTGCTCCTCGGACTGGGCGCTGCCATTTTGACTTTCTATATCTACCTCTTATTATAGAGAGTTTCTTAAACTCGCCAGTTAACCAAAAGAGGGCAGCACCCTACATAGTAACCAGACAATTTCCCTAAGAAAATGGCCCCAAATTGTTTCATTATCAATTCTTATTGCATCTATTTTGTGGATTCTATTTTTAATTTTTTTGTTGAGACAATTAAGGGCCCATTATCATCCTCAATGCATGGCATTTCAGAGATTCTCTTTTTTAAAGATTTTTTTTAGAAAATTTTATTTAAAAAGTTTTTGAAAAATTAGGCAATGGTTTAGATGCTGGACATGTATTGTTTGAGCTTTATATATCAACAGATTGCAGGGGTTCATTCTATACCTGTTAGATTAATATTTGGAATGTGTGGACTGACCCACCCAATAATAAAAACCATTCCTTCTAAGTCTTAGCCAGTGGGGGGTCATTTAGACACCCAAACCCTAATAAACACCTCACAGGACACCAACTTCATTTTTAGTAGTAATTTCTGAATTTATCAATTTAAAAAAAACTTTAGTCCATCTCAGTGTAGAATGATATCATGCCTTATATCAATAAGAAAATACATGTTCCTCATTGTAATTTGAGAACATTGTGGTAAACCTTGAAAAATAGGACACCCCAAAATTTAAGATTTGCCAATTTTGGGCACCCAATTTCTAAAACCTGGCTACCTGGTAAGACTGCATTCCTTAGTCTAAAACCCAGGGTGTTACTTACATTATTAGCATTGTAATGACAGTAATGCGTTCAGGGTTAGACTGGTTCATATATTATCTGCCAGATGGCACCACCTGCACTGTTTGAACATCTATGTAGAGGAAGCCAAGGAGAGCTTTTAGTCACATATTCTGCCTCTGTTATAACTGATTTGCAAGAGCCTGGACAAGGATGCACTAGCACTAATGCCAAGAACCCTTGGGCCACAGTGCTACAACTTGGCTGGGTGAGGGACCAGACACTTGATTAACCCTGCTCTTGCTAACACCAGATATATCCTGTGCTACATATCTTGCCTGTGTGACCAACACCGGATATATCCGGTCTTTGGGTACCCTTGCACTTAGCAAAATAAAAACTACATAGGTTGATTAAGGGGTATTGAATTATACTAGATATCAAGGTTTTACCTTTTACAGAATTACTATGTTTCTATTTCAGTTTGTGAAGCACATTATTGAAACAGTAATAGAAATCTATGAAATCCTTCTGATTTGGTGGGTAAACCCATAATATCCCTGGTCCCAGGGGATAGGTTCTCCCATATGGGGGTCTAGCATGACAAGGGTTAACTTTCCAAAGGTAAAGGTATTCGATTTATAATCTTGCATCCACTGAAATGTTCGCAACACCTTCCTCCCCTAGCAGGCCGGTACACACAGAAACCATTTCATTCCCCCGGGGGATATTCCAGAGCAGCTAGCAGCATATAGCCCACAAGCTCGAAGCACAGCCTTGTTAATGCTAGGTACCCATTTTGCAGCTGGGTAGACTGAAGCAATATGGAATAAACTGTCTTGCCCAAGGACAGACTAAAGAGCCCCGCCGTGATTTGAACCAGCGACCTACTGATTACTAGTTCGACACCTTACCAACTGAGCTACCTTGTCCCCGAGGAGTGTCTTATGAGGGATGGATGAAGTACATCCAGAAAATAAAACAAAACTAAGTCCTTTGTAATTCAAAAAAATACCTAGTAATTTTTTTATTCTAATAGCTTTTTTACAGCAAGATATTTTTCACATTTTCACTACCAGAATCATACTTATCCTTGCAACATTCAAAACAAACAGCATACACTTACATTTCGACTAATCTACATGATAAACTAATGATGCACAAACATTCGTCAATGTTAGATACCTAAACAAGTGACCATAGTAAAGGTGCTTCATAATGCTCTTCAACAATACCCATAAAAATAATGTAAGGACTGAGTATTTCAATTTATTCCCCACTAATTCACAAATTAACACTTGATGCAATAGCAGATATGGAAATATCATAAGAAAATCATGGACCTTTTTTAAGAAACATTTTCTCTACAGAGGCAAATTTTTTTCGCCAAGTCATTTCTTATGAATTGCATACATTTTCCTGATGTTCCCCAAGTAGAAAGAATGCCTGAACACTCAGAGCATAACTGGGATAGAACTTATACTCATGAGCTGTAATATTATTTGGCCCAATAGTCCCGAAGAATTCACAATCATGCAGATAATAGAGGAATATTGGAAAGATATCAAACCCTTGAATATGCTAGTGGTGGCTAATTTAACCAATACAAAATTTTGCAACGAACGACTGAAACCCTGGCACATGGGTACTCATCTGAGAATACTCAGTGAGAGCTATCCAATGAATACCAACATGACATGGTTTCGATGCTTTCAAAAATCTTTGGGTCCTTGTAGCCTTAGCAATGGAGGGGTTAAAAGAAACTTGGCAACATGCCATTGATTAAGGTTTCTTGATATGATATCAAAATATAATCTCGACAAAACATATTTGCCCACAAGCTTGACTACAGACGTGGTGGCAGAATGTACAAAATTATTATCAAACATCTCATCCAACTGCATACAAGTTCATAGTTTTACCTCTCTTCATTGGGAGCATTTCTTCCTCCTATCACTATGTACACAGACCATACTAATCAGTTACTCATGCAAATACATTCAAGAGTTTGAGCTAACGTTTTCTCTTAATAAATAATTAAGATGCATCTCTAGTAACCATCCATGACTTCAGACCAGACACTTTCTAGAAGTATCTTTATTGCAGTTTTCATACTCAAAGAATACTATAAAGGGTAAAAAAGATATTTTCCTAAAGAAACCACCATACAATACATACACTTGCAATAAAGCAACCCATATCATTATGAAACAGATTTAGAACCTACACATTATTTACTTATCTAATATTGCTCTTTACCAAAAGCAGTCAAAAGGTAATTGTTTCACATTATCATATGGCAAGACATTTTTTCATTCATATTTGGTGGATCAGCAATTAACAGGACAGACAAAACAAGTGACAAGGCACATGGTTTTACTGCTTAATACTTACAATTCTTTGACAGAATGACCTACATGGAAATATTCAAATTGCAAACTAAACACACAGGATTCCTTCTTTTTAGAAGAATTCTTTTCATTCCAAGTTGATCCATTCATATAACAAACATCTTTCTGAGAAATCTTATTTGCACTTAGCCATCTAAATGAAATCTTTTTTTTTATATTAGTGGCAGCACAAGGACACTCTGAGTAGGTATGCCTTATCCTCCCCAGTTTCTCCCCTTACAAAAATATGTATAAAATTTTCACATAGCTTATATACAAAGATCTACAGTTTTACGTGAATAGTTTAATTTGTACATGATGTACTACAGGACCTCCATGCTCCTTAATACACCCTTATATACATGATTCACCACTATGACTCACTGCTAACTCCACAACAAAATTTACCTAAGATGTATAGAACAAAATATAAGATAATATTTTCACTCCGCAAACCAAGAAGTTCTGAAAATCGTTTACTGTAGAACACACATATGACGCGTGTCCCAAATATAGCGAATTGGGGAGTTTTCGCATCATAGCGTATCTTTATGTTAGCGCCGGTAGCCGCCGCTGACAACGCCAGTACAGTAAGAAGTACAGCGTTTTTATATATAGCGAAGCGAAACCACATGCTATGTACACTTTATATAAACAGACGCGTAAATTGTGTGTTCTACAGTATATCTTTAAAAATAAATTAGTGATATTTGAAAGCAATTTCAAACTACGTTTACAGTAACATACTCATATGATTTTACGTGTGTAAAATGATATTCATGTTCAGGGTGTGAATGGTTTTAACCAAATTGTGCTTAACCCCTTGAAACTGTTGACTGGATATAACATCTTAAGAAAGAACTTGGGAATAAAACACAAATTTACGACGTGTGGGCTGTTGCCGTGGTTCTGATTTCCACTTCCTTGCGGAAAATTCTTTTTTATTCATTTTTACAAATAGGGCTATGACAAGAAAGATATCTTAAAATCAGAGGATGTTTGTTTACTGTAGTTGATATGGTATGATAAAGTATTCTAAATGAACCAGCACAATACTGCATTCCACCAAGTCCAGGGGCTGACTGCACAAAGCGACTTTAGTCAAATGTTTGTCTTCAACAAACGAAGAAATCTTTTGTCAACCATTTCAACAATAGCAAGCAAGTTAGTTTCTGACTTGAGATTCTTTGTGCAGTCAGCCCCAGGGCTCTGAGTCCACTTTATTTCAAGCCCTGTTTAACCTGTAAATGCCTATAGCTACAAGGCTCTCTGAGATCTAAAGGTCATCACAGTCACACACACACACACTATTGCACTTTGCACTGCTCATCCTTCTGTTCTGTTGGAGCATCGGCCGCCTTGCTGTCGTCGGTCTTCCTGGTAGCTTGGCGTTTTCTCTGCTCTGGTGTTCGCTTTAAGCTCAGGCAGCGCTGAGGGGCTCCTAGTGTCTTCTTCGATGCGCTGTCTGGCTCTTTCTTAGGGCTATTGGTAATGGTGGTGAGTGCCGTGCCCTCTAGAACCTGTGTAAAATAAAAAATATCATGAATTGATTGCACTCTAAGATTCCTTAACCCTCATGCTGCTGGTGGCTAATTTGGCCATTACAAAATGATGCAAAAAACCTAAGCAATGACTGAAACCCTGGCACATGGGTATTCATTTGAGAGTACTCAGCAAGAGCTATCCAATGAATACCAACATGACAGGGTTTAGGTGATTTTCAAAATCGTTCTGTCATTGTACTTTGGACCAAAATAGCCTCAGCATTGGAAGGGTTGAATATGAGCAGCTTAAACACCAAGACTTGTATAAGTAAGCATAAGAAGCATTAAGGTAGGCATGTTGTTTAAAAATGTATTTGATCAAACAACAGCAAAAAAAAAATAGTTCTAGAAATCTTTGGTAATGGCGTTGGAAATAAACCCTAAGAAACAAATGCCTTCAAATATCATTAATGTGTGCTATCATCTATCTATTCCTAGAAATATCAAAAGATAACTTAATATGATAATTAAACGATGTGATTTTGAATTAGGTTCCTTTTAAGATGCATATAAATTATTCAGCATGACTGGAAAAAATCACAGCGAGAACAAGATCCAACAAGTACTTCATCTTCCCATTTCAGGGATTATTTCCTACAACCACATTAGGGCAACATACCTCTGAGTGCAAAGCGGTACGGAACCATAACCTGTACCATTGAAACAATATGGTATTTCAACGATACTGCTATCAGTATTTAGAACTACGCTAAGTCCTTGTTTGGACATAGTTCCTGACATAAATTTACAACTTATCAATTTCTGTCAGGTACTTCCATAACATCCTGTGAGGTCTGAGAAAAGAACTTTTCTTGTAGTATGGGTTTTTGAGTTTTGCAAAATATGGATAAGCAGATAATTATGTATGGAAACGTGTACGCAACAGTATTTCGCGAAACGATAATCGGTACGGTGCTGGTACAAGGTACCAGTGTACAGCCTTAAACAGCACAGGGTTGAGAACTTACTGTTTTCTCTACTAGGTCTGGTTTGTGTGAGCGTGTCCTGGTGAGCATCGATGAGGTACTCTTGCTTGTGTCAGCAGCAGATTGGCTTCGCGTCATCTTCTTCTCCAAAGCCGGCGCGGGCACGGTCGATTTGGTTCTGCTCGATAACGTTGAGCGTTTCAGAATAGCACTAGGGTCCAAACTCTTCAGGAGATCTGCCGAGTCTGAATCAACAAAATCACAACATCCAATCAGCTTTTGTTTCCATATCAGTTAAGTACAGCCAATAAATGACTCATGAGCAGTAATAATATATATATTGATAGGTATATGAGATGATATGATAGATATATTGATAGGTCATTCCTAGTGTAGAGCAGGGCCTTAGCCAGGATTTAGAAAATGGGTGCCCAAAATCTACAATTGTAAAATTTTTGGGTGTCACAATATACTTAGATTACAACCATAAACATTATTTACCCATTGAAATAAGGCATTATTCTCATACAGTGCCATGGGGATGTTGATGTGGTGGGAAAAATTCAATAATATGCTTGAAATTGACATTTTACGAAATTACCAACGAAAGAAATTGGGCGGCCTGACTGAGGGTGATTTTTGAGGGTTTGGGTGTCCAAATGACATCCTGACGCCCTGCTGGCTAAGACTGGGGTGGAGGAGTACCAATTAAATGTTTCCCTAGAGAAAGCTGTGTTCTCTCAGCATCAATCAGTCGGCCAAGAGCCCTGGTAGCTCTTGCTTACTATGTAAAACTATTACCGACCTGAAATAAAGATTATCTATCTACAGGGCTCTATATTTCAGGTTCACTTTTGAGAATGTGTGCAAGTTTTATGGTCTGGCATCCAAGCTTGTCCTAGAAAAGGCTTTCACAAGCCAGCACTATGTTCTATTTTTCTTAGATGAAACATTATAAAACATACAATTTTGCAAGGGCAGGTGAAAGTTGGAGTAGGGCAAGTGAAAATTGAATCTCACTTGCCCTACTGGGCGAGTCACCAAAAAAGTTAATATTGTGCCCTGATCTATCTAGATCTACCTATCTATCTATCTATCTATCAGTTTTCTTACCTGCATGTTTGGCTGCAGTGCTTGTTGTCTCCTGTCCCTCATGAATCATCTCCTCCTCCTCACTCTTACTCCTCTTAGCCGGCTCCAGCTCCTCTGCGGGAGCCCTCCTTTTGGTCGGAGGACCTACGGAAGGACCCGCTTCCTTCCTGCCCTCGGCAATACGAGCGCTGGCCCGGGAGGTGCTGCGAGTTAGAGATTTCTGCTCGGAGGAACTCTCATCAGCCTTACCTGTAGTGCTCATAGAGGAGGCTGCTGCTGCCAGAGTGCTGTCTGCGCCTACAGAGGGGGACACTGCCGACCCTGTTGTTGGACCTTCTGAGTTCTTCTTGCTCAGACAGTAACCTGTGGAAATAAACAGTTCATTGTCACCACCGAAACTATAGAGGGGAATACTGTATACAGCTTTAATTTGGAGTGCTAAAAATTTCGCTTTACAACCCTGCTGGAGGGTTCTTGTGCTACTTTATAATTGTACATTCAAGCACTCAAACTAAACCATATATAAAGCAGGATATGTATTTGAAGGATGTTATTTTGGCACTATAATCGGAAGCTCGAAACTAAAATGCCAACTGATAAGTCAAATGGTGTTCATCAAGTGATTTTATTATTGATATTGCTCTGAGCATGATCTCAAAATTTCACTTTTCTTATAGCCAGCCAGGTTTCAAAGGCAAATATCATTATAGCCCAACACAATTTTCGGTGCCCATTGGCTATGGGCCTTTAAGCTAGCTGGACCCCTGTATTGCCCTGAATGCCCTGATAGTGAGCACACTGCACAAGAATTTAAGGTGCACTCACTTAGTGTTTTCACATTGTACTTCAGTTGGTTCTTTTCTTTTTCTAGTTTCTCGTAGTCCTTCACGAGGTTGCGGTATTTGATCTGGTATTCGTCATCTTCAGAGGATGTCTTCTTCTCAGATGCCTTTTCCTTCATCTGGTTCAGATGGTAGCCTGAAAGTGTGATTGAAATATAATGGAATATTACTTTCCAAAAGCACATTTTAGATGAATTTGTTCCCCAGCTTTATACTAAAAACACATTATCACTTTGCAAAATTTCAAAAAACATTAAGATGTTACACAGTATTTAAATATCATTCTATATTTTCACACACAGTTGGTAATTGATTACTAGTAATTGGGCTTATTAAAAGACTAACAAGAACTACATAGCTTGTTCTATAGAAAACGGTAAAGGGGAAGTAAGTGTCTATCAACATTTTGAATTTCACATTTTACATTTTACATATTAGCTTTAGCATAGTTTGGCACTAGACACCTTAATAGTATTCACACCATGAGGAAATTCAGGGTGCAACCTATGTTCCAAAACATTTCTTGCTGAGCGTGGCAGGCTGACCTAAAATTTACTTGCCCCGCCATCACTTACACTTGCCCTGCCACTCTGTCAAACAGGTGAGTACGAGTACTCTAGTCAAAACATTACTTGCAGAGCAGGGCAAGTTAGGGTCTTGTTCTGCTTGCCCGATTGCCGTTTTTTGTAACTTGCAACGGGGCAAGCAGTTGTGTAATGTTGCACGCTGGGAAACGAAAGATCCTTGATGGTGAGAAGGTTAAGTTGACAATAACTTACTTAGGGATTTCACTCTGTTCTTGAGCTGGTCTTTCTCCTTCTCCATCTTTATGTAATCCTTCACAAGGCTGGAGTACTTGGAGAAGTAGTCAGCCTCCTACAAAACAGTATATAATGCGTTAACCCTTATGCTGCAGGTGGCTAATTTGGCCAATACAAAATCATGCAAAAAACCTGAAACATGACTGAAAACCTGGCACACGGGTACTCATCTGAGAGTACTCAGCGAGAGCTTTCCAATGAATTGCAAGATGACAGGGTTTGGATGATTTTCAAATATCTTAGCCTTATTGTGCTTTGGATGTAATTGGAAGGGTTTTCATACTCATCTTTCTGATCAATGAAGTCTGGTCTAGCTGTTTTCTGATAAAGACTTTGCCTCAATATTTGTCAGAAAATGCTTTTAAAAAGAATCAATTACTTAACAGTCAGGTTTTTTGAGCTACCGCAGTAATCGTTTCATAATATGATAACACTAATTTCTTAGGATTTTGTTTACCTGACACTAAGGAAAGATGCTTAAAGTCTATAAAAAAATAAACCTGAAATGCTATATTTCTTATCAGTGCTACAGGTTGTGACATTGTTTTTATTATTTCACTTAATTACTTCTACACCATATGCCAATTTACAGTTTGATAGTATAGAACTTTGCAGATATATGACCTGAAATTCCTTATCAATAATGTTGTAATTAAATCCCAAATAATTAACTTCCACCCATGATCTAAGAACCTTTAATTTTGTCAGCAAGTGAGGACCATGCATGTCAAAAACTGAACTACTATGGATTTTGGACATTCACCCCTTATTGGAAAATTTCAGCTTTCAACCTATCAATCGACTATAATCAATGTTAATATGCCCCCTTGCCAGTGTCTGATATATGGCTGATTACCCCTAAATTTTGAATGGTAAATTGTCAGGAACACATAGTTCATGTTTATTACAATATTTGACAATGTGAGCAGAAAACATTATCGAAAACATTAGCGATCTTTTGTTTTAATGATCGATCAATTAATCTACTATACCGATAAGTCATCACAGCACTACTCACCCCATCTGTGGATGAATCGTTTGTCTTCGCTGCAGCTAGCTCCTCCTCCAGCTTGCTATTTGTGGCCTGCAGGCTTGTTCTCTCCTCCTCAAAGTCTTTCCGCAGCGCTGCAGCTTGGGTCTGCATCGAGGCTTTCTCCTTCTCCAGTTCTTTCTCCAAGGCAAGGTTCTTGGTCTGCAGAGTCGCAGTCTCTTCCTCCAGTCTCTGCTCAAGCTCTGAGATTTTCTCCTTTAACGACGATCGCTCGTTCTCTAGCTGCTGTTGCACTGCTTCAGTTTGACTCTGGAGGGATTCCTTTAAGTTCTCAAGTTCCTCTTGTAGAGCAGCATTCCTGGTCTCAAGGTCCTGCTTCACACTCTCCACTTCCTTTTCCAGAGTAGAGGTCTGCGTCTGAAGAGTAGATCGCTCCTTGGTAAGTTCGGCTTCCAATTCCGCATTCTTTTGCTTTAGTGAGGATGTTTCTCTCTCAAGCTCTTGTTCGAGATCTGCTTTCTGTGCTAGCAGATTCGCCTTTTCGTTCTCTAACTGGAAGAACTGGCCCAGTAGATCCTTCTTCTCCTCCTCCTGCCTTGCACTGGTCTTTTCCAGTGTTTCTTTATCACTCAACAGGTTCTTTTCTTCCGCTTCTTTCTTAAGTAGTTGACTCTCCAGCTCGGTCTTCTCAGTTCTAAGGGTTTCCAGTTCCATCTCCACGCTTTCCATTTTCTCCTGGAGCACGTCCTTCTCTCTGTTTTGTGTGCTATTTATCTCGTTTTGCTTCTCGCTTTCTTTAAGATTCCTCTGCTTTTCCTCCTGCAGCTTGCTTTCTAATGAGTCTCTCTCTGCCTCGACATTCTGCTTCTCGCCGAGTAGGCAATCAGACTTCTCCTCAGCCTCCTGAATTCTACTCAGCAGTTTTTCTTTCTCGTCCACCAATCGCTCCTTCTCTTCGCTCAGCCGTCGCGCTCCGTCCTCCACCTGGAGCTGCCGGGTTTCGAGCTCCGATTTCTCCTGCTGCACCCGCTCCAGCTCCGCCTCTCTTCCAGCGAGCTTCTCCTCAACGCTCTGCTGAGCAGCCTCCATGGCATGAAGCTGACTTTCCAGTTTAGTCCTATCGCCCTCTGTTCTACCTATCTGATCAGTATAGGACTTCAATTCAGTTTCCAAGTCTGATTTTTCTGCTTGTAGTGTTGCAATTTCCGTTTCTAAGGAGTCCACTTTCTCTTCGACTGAGGAAAGTTTTTTCTCTAATACTTCTTTTTCACTACTAATAGAATCCATTTCCGTCTTTGAATTTCTGATACAACATTCTAGTTCTTGACACTGAGTCTGAAGTGTTTGTTCCTCATTCTGGATCTTACTGATCAAAGCGTCCTTCTCATCAATCTTGGCTTTCAGAGCACCATTGTCTTTACTCTCCTTTTCTATTGACTTTTGCAAAGAAAGTATGGTAGATTTGAAATCCTGCAGTTCATGTTCGTAGTCGTTGAGATTTGATTGCAAGCTGGTGGTTTCGCACTCGTTCTGAGCGAGCTGATTGGCGAGTGCCTCTTTTTCCTTCTGGACTGTCTGCAGGCTGTTTTCTACCTCCTCTAGCTGCCTCTTCAGAACGTCCCTCTCCTGCTCCATCGCGTGTTTCTGGCGCAGCGCTTCTTGCGTCTCTTCCTCCGAGGAACTGATAGCCTCCATTTTGCTCTGGTAGTTCTCGTATAGCGTTTCTTTCTCCTCACGCACGGTCTCGGCCTCGGCTTGAGCCGTCAAAAGCTGCTGCTCCAGCATGGAAATGTCCCCCTCGAGTTTATGGACTTTCTCCATCAGTTCCAGCTTGGCTAGGTCCAGCTCGGAGGACTGCTGCGAGGATGCTACGTAGTCGGACTCTAGACTCTCGATGCGTCGGTTGGCTGCCTCGAGCTGCTGGGTCAACGACGAAAGTTCATCCTTGAGTTTGACGACACCGCTGAGTTCCTCGGACATGGTGTCTTTTTGAGACACCAGGTGGCGCTCAGCCTCAAGCTTTTCCGTCTCCGCCAGCATCAGCTGCTCCTTGAGGGCGCTCACGTTGTTCTCTAGGCTTGTCACCTGCTCCCTCATTGTTCGGATCACGTCACCGCAGCTGGCGTGCTGTTCCTTCAGGCACCCAGTCTCCTCCTCCATCTCTCCAAGACGCGCACTTAGCTCCTCCTTACACGCAACCTCGCTCTCAATCTGCTCCTTCAGTTTTTCTACGTTGCGTTCTCTTTCACCGAGCTCATTTTGGAACTTCGCCGAAGTTGCTCGCAGCTCTTCCAAGGCAGCGCTGCTTTTTTCCAGCTCTTCATCTTTCTTTGTCTTCTCATCAGCCTCCATTTCTAGCTTACGCGTCAAGGACTCTGCGGTGGTTTTCTGGTTCTGTAACTCCATCTCCATCTCCTGCAACTTTCGGCTCAGATCGTCCCTATCGGACGACAGCTGCTCGACCTTACTTTCCGCACTCTCCAGACTCTGCGCTAGTTTCTGACTTTCAACTTGAGAGAATGACTGAGTTGCCATCATTTCACTGTGGGAAGACTTGAACTCATAGTCTAACTTTGCCTTGTCCGTTTCACTTTCTTTCAGTTTTTGCTCAAGTTGGCTTAGTTTTCCCTGCAGATCGGATTTTTCCTGGTGTTGCTTCTCCAGTTGCTGCAAAAACTCTAGCTTTTCCTCGCCAAGAGCCTCTCTCTCTGTTTGCACTGCGCGCAGCTCTGAGCTGAGTTGTTCTATGTCTTGTTGCAGTGACTCTCTGGCTTGAGTTAGGCTCTCAGCCTGGGCCTGCGTTGCTTCCAACTCGTCCACTAGCTTCTCGTGTTCAGCTTGGGAGAATGCCTGGGTGGCGTCGATTTCGTTCTGTGTGCATTCCATCTGATAATCCAGCTTTGTCTTCTCGGAACTCGTTGCACTCAACTCCTGCTCGATCCTAGAAACCTGGCTCTTCAGTTCTGCTTTTTCTTCACCAAGACTGTTCAGTTGCTCCTGGAGAGTTTGTTTTTCAATCACCAAAGCATCCTTTTCGTCAACGGCAGTTTTTAATGAGACTCTCAGCTCCTGCATCTCTTGCGCCAGGCACTCCTTCTCTTTTAGCGTGCTCTCCTGGAGAGCCTGAGCGCCTTCAATCTTCTTCCGAAGGTTCTCCACCTCGCGCTGCCCCTCCTGTAGCTTGTGTTCCAGGTCGTGCCGTACCTCGCTGAACTCCTTCTCGCCGAGCTGCATTGAGTCGATGTGTTGTCGCCGCTCCTCCTGTAAAGTCTCGATTCTCTTTAGAGCATTCTGCAGTTTCTCGTCGGTTGCCTTGCTCTTGGCATCCAGTACCTTCAGCTCTCCCTGATTGCCCTCCAGCATATTCCTCAATCCGTTCATCTCGACTTCCAGGGCAGCGAGGCTGGAGGCGGTATTGGAGGCGCCACCTTCCATCGCGTTTGAGAGCTGTACGATATGAGCACGAGCGCCGTCCAGCTCAGTTTGAAGCTTCTCGCGTGTCTCTTCGGCTTTCTCCGCAGCAAAAGCATGCTCCTCCGTCACCTGCGAAAGCTTCCCTTCCAGCAAGGACTTCTCCTCAGTCAGGGTCTTCACGGAAGCTTCCAAGCGCACATTCTCTGCATCCATTCTTGACTGGAAGTCGGACTTATCGTTGAATGCTTGTGCACTGAGTTGGTCGAGTTGCATCTGGATATCGTCACATGCTTGCTGTTTCTCCACCAGCTTTGCATCCAGTTCACAGATGCGATCGGACAACCTCTTGGTCTCAGCTGAGCTTTGCTTCTCCTTGTTGGCCTGACTGCTTTCTAGTATGGCAATTTGCTCATTGGTGGAGAGAGCTTTCTCTTCGGCATGAGCCCTGTGATGCACGGACTCCTGAAGTTTTGCCTGGGTCTCCGTCAGCGTCTCCTGGAGGTCTTTCTTCTCCTCCTGGTGGCGCTGAACGATCATTTCTTGCTCCTCCAGCATCTTCTTCAGTTGCTCCTGAAGATCCGCCACCTCTAGGTTCAGCCTTTCAACAGCCGCTTCATGGTGACTGATGCATTGTTTGGCATCCAGAAGCTCATCCTCGACCAATTTACGGGCAGCGTCCACCTCGGATTTCTTGCCGCTCAGACTACGCTTCCTTTCCTCAAAGTTCTCCTTAGTTTGGGCAAGGTCCATCTCCACGGCTGACAGCTCTCGCTCTTTTTCCTTCAGTTCTGCATCCTTCATGTTCATGAGCTCCTGCAGTTCTTCTATCTTCTCCTGGTGTTTCTGAACCAACCTCTCCTTCTCACACAGGTTGTCCACATAGGTTTTCTGGTTATTTGAGTTGGCCTCTGCTGAATCAGCTATCTGGTCCCGAAGCTCATCGACTTCCTTTTCCTTGCACTTGAGGAGTTCCTCGAGATCACTTAGTTGACTGTCTCTCGCTGACAACTGAGACTCTAGTGCTGCCATCTTCTTACCAGCGACATCCGAGTCTTCGTCAAGTTGAAGGGCTTTAGTCTGCAGATCCGTCCTCTCCTCCTCCATCTTTGCGAGCTCATCCATAACTTCTTGCAGTTTGGTTTCTACTTCGGATTTTGTTTTCTCCGCGGCTTCCAGTCTCGTCTGCACGCTCTGTAGCTGGCACATGAGATTCTCTCTCTCGGCAAATGTTTCCTCTTGAGCTGCCTGCATCTCTCTCATCCTGGCGCCATGTTCGTCAGCCGTTCTCAGCGCGGTATCCCGCTCTTCGGTAAGACCCTGCAGTTTCTGCTCCACGCCGGCAAGCTCTTGTTTCAGGACTTCGTTGTGGTGCTCCATCTGTTTGCACGTCTCCGACTGCTGCTCCAGCTGACTGCACATGCTCAACATATCCTCCGCTTTGTTCTCCAGACCGAAGGCGGCCGCTCCAAGCTCCTCTTCCAGCTTGGCTTTTTCTGCAGCAAGAGAGTCACATCTAATCTTCATGTCTTCGACTAGATTTGTAGCTTTCTCATCAGAAGTTTTCAGGGCGGCCTCCAAGTCGCACCTACTCTCTTCAGCTTCTTGTTTTGCCTTCAAGGCTTCCTCCTTCTCCTTCACTGTGCTCTCCAGTTTCTGCTGGAGTTGGTTATTGTTGTTTGTAAGAGAGTCGCAGTGCTGCTGTAGCTGGCTATGCTTCGCTGTGGTCTCCTGGAGCTGTTCTTGTAGGGACTCCATATCTTCATCCATGTTCTCCAGCTTGAAAACTAGATTCTGCTGTTCCTTTTCGGCCGCGCTCAGCTTTTCGGTGAGTGCGGTCATTCTTGATGTGTTTTCCTCCATGGCACACGTAGACTTGGCCTGCACCTCCTCCACACTCTGCCTGGCCTCAGCGAGCTCCAGCTGGGAGGCGGACAACTGCTCACCCAGCTCCTCACAGGAACTCTCAAGCTGTACCTTCTTCTCTTCGAGAGCCGCGATCCTCTCCTTGCTCTGATCAAGCTGGGACTGCAGCTGCTCCCGTTTGTTGCTCAAATCCTGCACGATCTCCTCCTTATCTTCAAGGTCCATCTGCTGCAGTTCCAACTTGGAGAGGATAGCATCATTCTCCTGCTTCTGCTTATCACTGAAGTTGAGCTGCTCTTGTTTGAGACCCTCAATGGTGCTCTTAAGAGTGTTGATATGAGCTTCGGATTCTTCTACCTCCCTGACCCTGTCCACCAGTTTATCTTCAGCCTCCTGCAGACTTGAGCCAAGAGATGCGTACTTTTCATGAAGCTCGGCGAGTGCGGTTTCCTTGCTACTCAGGGTTTGTTTCAAAGTCTCAACGTTGGCTTTGAGGACAGAGGAGGCCTGCTTCAGGACTTCTATCTCTGCCTCTTTCTTGCTGATGATGTCTCGACTGTACTCCGCCTTAACAAGAGCATTCTGTAAATCTTTCGCACTTTCTGCGGAGACCGAGGTGATGTCCTCGCGAAGTTGGTCTCTCTCACTCTCCAGGGCATTGGCTCGCTCCCGCAAAGTCTGCAACTCGATCTTCATCTCGGCAATAATGTCCTCCGTTTCCTGCTTTGAGACGCCAAGGTTCTCACACTGGGCCCTAAGCTCTTGCTCCGCCTTCTCTTTGAGATCCAAGAACTCTCTCAATGACGATACACTAGATTTCAACACTGTTGTTTCCTGCTGCAATCTCTCCACCTCCTCATCCTTCTTAGCTAAGATACTCTGCTTGTACTCGGACTGTACTTGCACATTCTTCAGATTCTGATCGTATTCTTCGGCAAGCGTTGACTTTGCTTTGCGGACGGCATCCAGTTCGGCTTCCAAGAAGTTTGCCTGATCTTTGGCCTGCTTCAGCTCAGTGGAGCTTGTAGCCAGGTTGTCTTCAGCATCCTTGGCCCTGACGCTCAGGGCGGTGAGCTGGTCCTGGAGCTCCGACTCAGTTTCGCTTCTTTCCCGAGCAGCCTTCTCTGTTCGCTCCAGATTGGCTTTGAGTACCTCCAAATTTTGCTCCAGATTCTCAATCATCTCACTCTTCTCCGAGACGATGTTCTGATTAGCCTCTGCTGCCTCTTGGAGTTCTCGTAGCTGATTGGTCAGTGAGGACGTTGCCTCAGACTTCGCTTCTCTGGATTCGGCCAGCTCTTTTTCCAACATCTCCGCATGCTCCAGAGCCTTCTTGAGCTCCAGATTGGCAGTTTCCAGGCTTTCGGTCTTTTCTGCAAGGTCTTCCTGGGCTTGCTCCAAATCGTCCTCGTACACCGAGAGCTGACTCTTGACTTTACACATGGCGTCTTCCTTGTCACCCAGGAGAGATTCGTACTTGGCAACGCTGCTGGTGAGGGCTTCTTTCTCGCCCTCTAAAGAGCCGACTTGGTCCTCGAGGTCCTGCAGCTTTTTGCCCAGACTAGCCAGCTCCTCGTTTTTGCCTGACAGCGAGGATCCCTGCGCCTCCAGCTTCTCCTTCAGCTCACTCAGGGATGCTGCAAATGCAGGGAAAAAAGAATTAGAAACTGACCAGGTCAAATCAAATAAAGAATTTCACACGCAGGTAGTACTGTAGAATGGGAAATTAATCCAAGTGGTTTATTCCGAGTGGGGTCAGTTCAGTGTAATGAAAGTCGGATGTATTATTCCTGTCATTAGAATATTAACCTTCAATATTAGCTTTTTGGAATGAAAAAATCTCGCAAAAATCCAAAATCAAGAATTCGGTTAATTTGCACCTTGGATTAATTTCCTACTCTATAGTATTCAAGGTTGTTCATGGGCAGATTGTATGGGGAATATTGATAGATAAAATCTGAATGATGTTAAAGGTGCCGCAAATGCAGAAAAACAAATATTAGAAACTGACCGAGTCAAATCTAATAAGGATTTCATATGCAGGCAGTATTCAGGGTCTGTCATGAGCAGATTGCATGAGGAACATTCATAAATAAAATCTGAACGAGGTTGAAGATTTTTCTCTGAAAGGAGAATCTTCATGCAAAAATAGATGAACTTACTAAGCCCCTCTAGGAATGAGCAGGTTAGTTGTTTTCAGTTGCATTTTGGTTGATTTAATCTAATACTACAATAAGCTTTCAATAGTTGAATATGAGCAAAAAAATTTAGGTTGAACTCTAATCATTGTATCTCACTCTTACCTGCCATCTGGCCATCCTTATCAGTGAGCTGGGCCTTCAAGGCCTGGAGTTCCAGGTTGGTTTCACAGAGAGACTCTTCCTTGCTGGCCAGGCTATCTTCTAGAGCCCGCTTCTCCCCCGACAGCTGCCTGAAACACACACAACAAAATCAGGCTTGTAAGTTTGAGAGATTCATATAAAACATTCCTGTTCCCATAGCCTTAGCCAGCAGAGCATCTGAGCGTCTTTTGGACGTCCAAACTCTCAAAATACATCCCTTTAGGACATCCAAAAATTTGGGAGAGAAATTTCTTAAATTTGTTAGTTTCCAGCATATAAGTTTTTCCACCTCAATATAATTCTTATGACATCGTATAAGGACTTCATGTCTTATTTTAATGAGTAAATACATGTTTGTGGTTGTAATCTCAATATATTGTGGTCTCCCTTGAAAAATTGGATGCCACTAAATTCTTCAATAACCAATTTTGGGCAACCAGTCTCTGAATCCTGGCTAAGACCCTGCCTGTCCCCCCTTAGATTTCATTCACCACTAGGCCCAACTCCGAAAATACTGTATAAGGATTAAACATGAAATCTTTGGCCACTAAAAACTAATTTTCTAGTGGTTAAGTACAGAACAAAAGCTTCCTTCGATGAAAACCCGTGACAATTGACTAGTATAAATGAATATTTTATAGTCCCATAGGTGTTCAATAGAAGTAAGTTTCACTGAACCGAGAAGTAGTAAATTTACCACGTGTAATGACCATGTGACAGCCAAATCACACTTCATATCTGTACCTAGTTCATAAATATATACAACTTTCACACAAATGTCACCTCTCACATTTTGGTTTCGAATATCAGAAAATATTTATCTAAACAAACCAAATTTTAGCTTTGAGTTAATAATCCTAATCACTGTTAAACAGTGTTAAAGTACCCATCTGCCAGGGTTTTGGTCATTTTTTTTTTTTTTTTTGCATCATTTTGCATTGGCCAAATAAGCCAGCAGCAGCAGCATAAGGGTTAAGTCATGTGGTGTAACTTACTTCATGTCTGCAGAGAGTGTGGTGAGCGAGGCCTCCGCCAGATCAACCCTGTTCCGTAGCTTGGTCACCTCCTCCTCCGACTTGTCCAGCTGCTCGGCCAGACCTCGCAGCTCACTGCCCTTCGCATCTGCGAGATCACACACCTTCTTGTAATCTACCTTCAAACCTGAAATTCCAGAAGGCAAAAGAGACATAAGTTCAATACTGTAACTCTGGTATCTTTTACAGGCATTTAATTTTCGCTATTTTCGCGCTCCCCATGATAGCGCCAAAATAATATCCTTCAAACAAATATCCTGTTTTGTAACTGCTGTTTGAGTTCTTGAATGTGCGAAATTAAAGTCTCACAAATACCCTCCAGCAGGGCTGTAAAGGGAAATATTTTGCACTCCGAATTAAAGCTGTATACAGTAATAAATTACACAAAAGACTCAAAATAATCCATACCCGTCTGTAAACGCTGAAGAAAGCACTGACTATTTTTGTGATATCTTTTATGATCAAAGTAACTTCAGAAGAAAAAAAATAAAGGGGAAAAGACATTACAAATCCAAATCTCCTTCAATCTTGCTCGGATATAGAATGATGAGATGTAAAAATTAAAGTGCACAAAAGATGCCATATCAAAAACTCATGGTTTATCCAATAGATAGTCTTCCTCTTTATTATGTATGACTAATGACTTATGGTAATTGGAAACTATCCTGAAAGTGATTGTAGTATCTTATCTTACCTGAATGATCTCGCTGTAGAGATTCAAGTGAAGATTTCATGTTGATCAGATCCTGGCTGTGCTTGCTTTCCCCGACCTCCAACTCTTCCTGCATGGTCTTATTGCTGGCCTCTAGTTCTGCGTGTTTCTGTGCGAGGGCGCTGTGCTCCGCCGTGAGGGCCTCTAGAGACTGCCTGCTCCTCTCCAGGGATTGCTGGAGCTCCTGTAGGTGCTCCTCTAGTCTGCCCTTCTCCTCTGATAGCTTCTCTAGCTCCTCCTTACTCTCCTGCACAACAAGGAAACAATATACTGTATACAGAAATGGTGATCATCATTACCGTATTACCCCGCATACACCCCGCACCCCATAGATAATACGCACCCCTCCCCAAGTCCCTTTCCCATATGTAAAATACAATGCCCTGTTTATAACACGCAGGCGGAGTTGGGGAGTGCGAATCTTGACCCCAGTACCATAACCCGCGTTGACTCAGAGAATTAGAGGCTTAAATCGTACAGTGTTTATAGTGCTCAGAGTCACTGTGCAAGCGATACCAATTAACAGTACGGGAAAAGTCTATTTTTAAACATGATCTGGTACATTCAGGGTATCAGAATGGCAATCATCATAACGTCGTCATGGTGACAGGCCAATAGACAATAGGAACCCACCAAAGTATTTTCGAGTAAATGATACCCTAGTAAATGATAAACACATACCTGCAGCTGTTCACTGCGCCTGCCGAGCTGCTCGTCGTACATGTTGGTTTCCTCCTCGTACTCCTCCTCCCTCTGCCGCGCCTGCTCCCGGAACTCCGCGGTTGCCTTTGACAGCTCGGCCAGGGCGCTCGCGACCGCCGCCTTCTCGGCAGCCAGCTCCTCTTGTAGCTCCTCAGCCGCCTTCTTGCCCGCCTCCTGCTCTGACGCCAGATCCTCCACATCCTGAGGGAAGAGGAAACGCGAGACGGTAGTTAGGAACAAGAACAAGAACACTCACCTGCACCATCTACAGGCGAACTACTGTGTAACAGGGTCGTAGCCAGGGATTAAAAAATGCCTGTCAAAAACAGCAATTCCAAAATTTCTGCACCTCCAGATTTAGCTTCTCAGCTAATTCAAATCCTTATACCAACTACTTCTAACTGCCTATTGTGTGAAAAGAGGCAATTTACACTTCAGCCATGTCTTAGAAGATGATTTGTAAGAAAAAGAATTGGTTATTACTAGTGGTGGGACGAGTAATCGGAAACTCGAGCTTTCGGTCGCTGGTGCCTCCCATCCGAGCACTCGAGTCCAAAAATTGATCGCTCGGAAATTACGAGCTGATGACATTTTGATAGCAACACATGCTTCCGATGCATGTGTAGCCTAGTGATGGCCAAAACGTCCAAATGTGCACCAGATTTCCAGAAATAAAATGCTTTTTCTTAAGTCTCCGTGTCAGATGCGTATTACGCCATTTTCTGGTGCACCGATTCTCAATGCCGCGGGACACCGTATGTGTGTCTGGCATGTGCCTGCATATGCCGCGGCGCAATTATGCTTTAAATCATCCGCCTTAAGATCTCGCCAATGTGGCCGTAAAACTCGATATTGACTTGAGTTTTGGTCGCTAGATTTTGAGCGCTCGAGTTCATGTTTATGGGCCGAGTCCCAGCACTAGTTATTACCCCCCATAGAAATCTTTGCCTGTCCAAAAAAAGAGGTTTTCAGGAAACTACCCTTCCAAAAGACAAGCGGATGCTGGCTAGGTCCCTGCTGAGTAACTGGTATTTTTACAGGCATTTAATTTTCGCGCTCACCATGATAGCCCCAAAATAACATCCTTCAAATAAACTTTGCTTTTTATCTCCTTTGTACCTTGGCTTGAATTGGCAGATTCATAGTAGCACAAATACCCGAATTTTTTAACACTACAAGCTGTATAAAGTGTTTAAACTATGTTTCTGAACCAGCATTCATACAAAATTCAACCGGACATGGATGGACCTTGCATCTGAGAGAATGAAACAGGTTTCTAACTATGAATTTGCTAAGTACTAGCAACAGCGTTATCTTAACCCAGTGTCTTAGCCAGGATTTTGAAACTGGGTGCCTCAAATTGGCTGTTGTAAAATATTTGGGCGTCCAAATTTTTAAGGGGGATCACAATATACTCATATTTCTACCATAAGCATGTATAAGTTCATCAAAATGATGCATGATATCATTAAACAATGTCATGGGAATAGTAAGGAGATGAAAAAATTCAATTATAAGCTTGAGATAGAGATTTTTAGAAATTTCACACAAAAATATTTGGGTGTCCTGAGGGGTGCTTTTTAAGGGTTTGGGTGTCCAAAAAGGCACCCAGACGCCCTGCTGGCTAAGACCATGTCTTAACCCATATGCAGCTGGCGGCTAATTTGGTCATTTTGTGCTGGCCCAATTACCCAGCAGCAGCATAAGGATTAAGAAGTTAAAAGGTAGTAAGATATTACCTGCTGTAGCATTTCGCTCTGCATCTTGAACTGATCGAGTTTCTGCCGTGCTGCCTCCAGCTCCTTGTTGAGTGCTGCCACCTGGTGTTCGGCTTCAAGCAGCTCCTGCTTGTGTGCGCCGTCCATCTGCTCGAGCGTCTCCTTAGCGGTCTTGATCTCCTGCTGCAGCTCCTTGACCGCCTGCTCCCTGCTGACCACTACGTGGTGCTTATTCTCCAGCTGGATGTTCACCTCTCGCACAGTTTGCTGCAGTTTGTTCACCTCCTCCGATTTCTCGTTAATCATCTCCTCCAGAGAGCTACGCTGCATGCCCGCTTGGCGAAGCTGTCCCTCGAGCTCCGAGATGTTCTGCGTAAGCTGCTGGAGCTTCTGATTGGACAAGGCGAGTTGGGCTTCGAGCTGCTCCGACTTCTCTTTGGATTGATTTAGCTCCTCCTTGTGATGCTTACTGCCGGCCTCCGATTCTGCCTGCAGCTCCCGAAGCTCTGCTTTCACTTTCTCGTTCTCCGTTCGCTTCTCCTCGTTGGCCTGTTTTACTCGGTCCAGCTGTAGAAGGAGGTCCGTCTTAGCCGCGTCCAGCTCCGAAGCAGCGGCGGACTTCTCATCAAGGACTCTGCTGAGGTCCTCCAAGGACTTCTCCGCTGTCTCCAGCTTGCCCCGCAGAGCTCCAATTTCGGAGTTCGATTCCTCGACCCGCTGTAAGGCGTTCCCCCGCTCCTGGCTGATCTTCTCCAGTTCCGACTCCACCTGAGCTTTGCGGTTCCTTGTCTCATCAATCTCCTTCTTGTGATTACAGTTCTCCTTCTCTAGTTCCTCTATCTTCTGGTTGAGTCTGGTCGTCTCATGTTGGAGCTTTTCTAGCCTGTCTTCAGCCGATTCCTTCTCTTTCATCAGAGCACTCTTCTCTGATTTGAAATTTTCTTGACTGGTGTTGATTTCTGCTGCCTGTCGCTCACATTTGGCCTGAAAGATGATAGAAACACTATAAACATCCAGAGAAAAACCAATGCAAGGTGCTAGGAGTGTAGATAAAAGGAATGGAAAATAGTATGAAGATAGTGGAGCTAGGCGCAACAGAGAAATACTGTAGAATGGCTAATTTTTCCCTAATTTTTCATTTTTGGGTGTTTTCGTTTCTTATATTTCCGAAGAGAGGACTTATGTTTTTTTCCGTTTCTAATTTTCCCGTTTTATGTCAAAGTTTTATATCTAGTGTACCAAAGAGTAAAGTTAGGTTTTCTCTGTGTTTATTAAGTCAGGACATGTACCGTATTGTTTTTTCCTGTGTTGTTTATTCCCATATGAAAGCATTCGGGAAAAACGGGGGAAAAAAACTCACCGAAAAATTAGCCATTGTACAGTATATGGTTAGTCAAATATGGCAGAGGGGTGGATCCGCTTGCCAAAATAGGGAGGCCGGCACACAACCCATGCCTCAAGGTGTAGTTATGGTTATGGCCAATTCAGCAGTAATTTCAGCAGGAAGCTGGTTGTGTCAAGATGAAGAACAAAATAATATTGAATATCTTTTCATTGACCAATTTCCCCCTTCAATTTAAGCTGCACTTACAAATACTATACCTATACTATAACATGTATATTGATTTAAAATGGAAACTATCCTCTGCCATCAATTTAAGTTAAGATCCATTTAATAGGTCCCATGATGGGCTCAGCCCCGATACAGAAAATGATTGCTTCAGTCCATGAAGCGACTCAGATTTGTTTCTCAAAGATTTTCAAAAAGCAGCAACCTGAAAAGAGTTAAGTTGGTCAAACTGACCGAAATAATGGAAACTGACTTTTCACCTTTGTACAAACTAAGCCCTATTATCTTTCTTCTAAAATATACCCTACTTTCCACCTGAATAGATCTCCACAAATTAAATGATGCAGCCAGATATGCAGGCAAATGTCTAAATGAAATCAAAGGAGCAGTAAGAAAAAGATTCTCTTCTTTTCTGGTCTTAACCCTTATGCTGTTGGTAGCTACTGTGGCCAATACAAAATAATCCAAAAATACTAAAAAAAAAATGACTGAATCCCCAGGGATGGCTAGGACGCCGTCCACATATCCTTTTGACCCATAGTCAAGTGGTATGGACGCAGAGGTGTGAAGTGTCTGCGTCCAGAGAGGATGCATAAAACTCCCATTAAGAACCCATAAATTTCCTGTTCACAACAGTTCTTTGAGCTGTAAGCAGTAGCACAGTCAACTCAACTTCACAAGCTGGGTAAAGAAATCTACCCATTTAACCCCTTATCCCCCTAAGTGACCACATTAGATGGCATAGATAGTCAACACTTATTTGTAGCCCATGATCAGGACGCAGGATTTTCTGGACCTCAGTATTAGTGTGGATGCAACTCTTTTTGACCTTATCGCTAACACTGATCCCTGGAAAATGGTAACTCATCTGAGAGTACTCAGCGAGTGCTTTTCAATAACTACCAGCATCACAGGGTTAAGGTAGTTTTTAACAAGAGGAGAACGCAGTCGCGTACTTTATTGAGTTTATCCTAGGATAAATAGATGTAGTGGTACGTGGTAAGTGGTAAGTTGAACCCTAAATTATTTGCACATCTGTACCGCACTTGTAGCCTGTCGTAAATGTGAATCTCCGTCGGTATTGGCGTTTGAAATGAAAGAGAGCTTGAGATCATTGATATTTACAAAGAGCTTTATTGTTCACCTGTTCCTGCTTACATATGTAGTGGTAGTAGTAGTAGTAGTAGGATCAGAAGTAGTAGTAGTCGTAGACGTAGCAGTAGTCGTAAAAGTAGCAGTAGTACTGAAAATGTTCCCTGCCCTTTTCCAAGTTCGCCAACTTTCAGGTGCAACAACACAGAGATAAAATTCCCAGAGCAGTAAAAATCTACAATAGAAATAAAAATAAAAACATATATCGATTGCCTACCTTGTTGTCCTCCTTATGGTGTCTTTATTTTGTGTTGTACCATCAGTTATAGCCTTTTTCGAAGGCTTCAAACATGAAGGTCAACACACTCCAACACCACTGTTCCACTGTTTACGGCAAATTCGATTTCGAAAATCCGTTAGCCCTAAGCATTGCATCTATTTCGAATCATGACTCTATTATATTAATCGCCAAATAAACAAATATAAAATTGACATTGTTATATAGATATGTGTCTTGGCTTTCAGGAAATGTTTTATTCATTACGATCCAACCACGGGAAGTATTTATTTGGATCGTGTAAAGTGCAGAGAGGAGACCGCAAAATCTGCCATTTTCAAAATGGCGGATCTAAACATGTGCGAAGCGAATTCCTTCGCACTTGTTTTACAACGATCGTTTCAGCAATAAAATAAATTAATTTTGAAAAACGAAGTTGATATTCTTATTCCCTGACATCCATTTAGTCTAATTATTATGTTTATTGAATTTAGGATGTCAGGAATAAAGAAATAGCGATCGTTCGAAAAACTGGAAGTACTCTCTTCAGTGCCGCTAGCCGTTATAGATCAATCAAGCCATCACACGCACGTGCGAATCGCCGGCGATTGCCAATCATAAAATAAAACGGCGATGATTGGATGATAGTGTCACGCCCATAATGACGTAGCTAGGGCGATCAACGTGTTGTGAATGAGTTATAAAATGGCCGCTACTCCGCAATGTAGCGGATGGAGTATAAAATACTTCTGATGTGTACATTATGAACTTGCACGGATTATTTCATGGGACCTACAGCAGGACACATACCTAAACTCAATCGGGTTAGTACTCACTAAAAATTACTTCTAGCCAGATGTTATACGTAGTGAGGAACTGCTGGGGAAGAGGTTATGTCAAGATTATATAAGATTACTGATCGCTTGGATCAGGGACTCTACTTCCCTATCAGAACTCCTAACAATACTTCGCAAATAAATAACTATTTTCCAAAATAAAAATATTTCCTAAAATAAAATATCCCCACGAGAAATGTGTTAAAAAATTGTGCAATAACATAACGAAACAAGGAAATTATAACCACCCGACCGAAAAATTGTCACGATTAATATGCAAGATGGCGAACCCCCAAAACAAAAGCTGAACAAAAGGCAACAGCGATATGACTGAAAATAACAGATTCAAGCGTAAAAACTAATAAATAAAATAATAGTGTCAAGGAAGAAAGTATATAAAACGCAAAAATACATGTAAATTCATAATGTGACCATAGACGAAGGAGAAAAAGGCTTTCTATTGAACAAAAGAAGGCGTAGTCACGTGACTATTCCAGATGGGGCGAGGGTGAGTACAAAGCAAGTAGTGGAATATTCTTTGTTTAATCGACGTAATAGGGGGGTACGTGATACGGAATGGGCTATTTTAATATTGAGTTTTATCAATAGATAAACTCAATAAAAATCTTTGCACCATTGTGCTTTGGCTGAAAGTAGTCTCGGTATTGGAGTTATGTGAAAATAGATCAAACACTACAAAGAACCTACCTCTAAGCTCTCAATGTCCAAATCCTTGTCCATAGTCTTGGCCCTGAGTTCATTGTTGACCTGGTCAGCAGTGTCCAGCTTTGCCTTCAGCTGACCGTTCTCCAGCTCGAACCTCTCACCCGCTTCCTTGCTGGACTCCAGCAGCTTACCTACAGACTCCTAAAATAAGCAGGAATAAAGCACTTAAAACACTTATAATATAACTAGTGTTGGGTTGATCATCGATTATAATCAATTCCTACACAGTTGCCTCTTTTTTTACCGATGTATCAATTATGAAACTGGCTATCGATAATAACCAGAAAAGGCAACACCAAGCAACGAAAAGTAGAGCTAAATGACCAGCAAGTTGTCAGCTTTCTTGTTATGAAACTAAGTTCAAAAATCACTTCATGAAGTTAGAGTTGGTGCTAAAAGCAAGCAATTGTCATAGGCTATCACTTGGTTTTGTGCTCTAGACCTCTAGTACACAATTACAGAAAAAGTGTGAAGAACCGATTATTATTATTGGCTGCAACCGATTATCGATCATGAAATTGCAACGTTTCCCAGCCCTAAATACAACTTACAATAAGGTTGAACCATGAGTCAACTAAGCGGGAACTAAGTCTGTGCACTACGCCTGAGTAAACAATTAAAATGTATAAACCAATGCAACATGAATCATAAAACTAAGCATTAATAATGACAGTTTTTATCATTTCCAGTGCTTTAGTTTACTCTATAAAAGCCAGATTATAATAAACTACACATTAGTTGGTCATTGAAATATTTTCCAATAGATTAACCCTTATTCTGCTGGTAGCTTATTTGGCAAATACGAAATGATGCAAAAAAAACTGAAAAAGACCAAAACCTTGGCATACGAGCACTCATCTGAGACTCCTTAGCGAGAGCTTTCTAATGTATGCCAGCACGACAGGACTTGGAGGTTTTTCAAAAATCTTTGCGTCATAGTGCTTTGGATGAAAGTAGCCTTAGCATTGGAAGGGTTAAGCAATATTGTGCATTCTCACCTTCTCATTGTGCAGTTGCTCTATGGTCTTGTTGAGGTCGGCCAGCACTCTATCGTGTGCCTTGACGGACTCCTCGCTGGATGCCAGCTTCACGCTGATATCCTTCACCTGCATCTCCAGGACCTGCACCTGCTGCTCCGACTTCATGCTCAGCGAGTGCAGCTTCTCCTACAATAATCAAGTACATGCTGCAGAATAATATATTTTCTTTGTAGAGTTCAGGGATTGACCTTAATGAGAGTATATAACAGCATTTTGCTTCTGGAACAGCTGATTATGCGACCTGATTTGAAGTTAGATAAGTCAAGTTTACAAGTGGACTTATCAACTGGAGCACTTAAATTTTTTCTCTCTCCCCTTATTTTACCTGATAGTGCTCCAAAATGCAACTCAGTACAGAAGAGTTTTCAAAAATTTCTGGGGGAGCATGCCCACAGAGTAGTGTGTCTCTGGCACATTGTCACCGCTGCGCTGCACATTTTAAATCCCATAAACTTTGATTTGATCCTGCCTGAAAATGTTAGGGTCGATCTCTTCTCTGGTCCGTTTACACAGGTAGCATTCTGAACTTTGTCACGATGTTTTGTTTTTATTCCAGGATAATTAAAGTACTACTATTAGAGAAGATGGTTATTACCTGCAGACTCTCCAGTTCCAAGTCCTTGTCAAGTGTCTTGCCTCTGAGGTCATCGTTCACCTGAGAGCTCCTATCCAGTTGCTCTTTAAGTTTCTTCTTCTCCCCCTCCAGACCTTCACACTTAGCCTCGCTGTTAGCAAACTTGCTGCTAAGCTCGTCCTTATGGAAGAGAAAACACATATGTCAAACAAAATAGGCCTGAGAGCTCCTGTCCAGCTCCGCCTTAAGTTTCTTCTTCTCCCCGTCCCTCCAGACCTTCACACTTAGCCTCACTGTTTAGTGGTCCTGCAAAATCTCTACATGTCCTACAAATATTTCTTTAGAATAACAAGAAAAAATATTGCATAAAATTCACCAAAAATATTTAGTTTCATCTATTTTATCTTTATTTATTTCAAAAATATTTCGGGACATTCATGAGGGGAAACTTGTCACTAAGAACGTCCCTGAATATTTACTGGACCTGAAAGACCAGTTTGAGGTATAGTATCCTCCTTTGTATCTGGTAAATAGTTTGAGTGCTTGAATGCGTGAATTCAAAGTAGCACAAATACCCTCCAGCAGGACTGCAAAGCGAAATCTTTAGCACTCCGAATTTAAGCCGTATACAAGACTGACCTTTTCCGTCTTGAGTGCGGTGATTGTTTTGTTGAGGTCGGCCACGATGGAGTTGTGGTTCTTGAGTGCGTGCTCCGCCCCCTCGTATTTCTGGGTCATCTCCTTGGCCTGCTTCTCGTGCTGCTGGCTCTTCGTCTCGCTCTTCTCCAGATCCGAGCGGAGACGGTTCTGCTCCGCCTGCACCTAGCATACAGTAAACATACTCCCATGATGGCAAGACAAATTAACTGTTTCTGAAGCCAAGATGTCCACACAGTATCACCAGAACCACCAAAAATGTATTCGAAGAAATACAAGTATTCTTGGAAATGAAACAACAGACCCTGAATGTGAGGATTTATTTGCAAAATAACCTTAAAAAGCATGCATGGGCAAATGTGGTATCACAGTGCCAAGGGTCTTGCTTTTGTGCCCTGTAACTAGTGTTGGGAATCGGTACAAAATTCGAAGAATGAACACCGTTCTACCAGAGTGATCGATGATCAGTTTTTATTTGGAGATGTTTTTCGTGCACATTGACTCTTCCCCATGTGCCTCACACATCATGTGTTGTGCATTTTTCATGAAATTTCAGGATAATACCTGCAGAAACAAGGTAGAATTACTAAAGTATATCTTTTAATTAAATATATATAGGAAAAACAGAAAGTATGCTTTTAAAGCATATGCAAATAATCGGAAAAAAATCTGTCTTCAAAAATTGGGATAGATCATCAAAATTGGAAGTTAAAATAATGTGATCTTTGATTAATCGCAACAACACTACCTGTAACCCATAAGCTAAGATAGTTCCTACCTGGTTCAGTTCCTGCTGAAGCTTGGCCTTGGTATCGCTGAGCTGTTTCTCCAGAGTCTTGGCACTCTCGATCTGCTGTGCGATCTCGATGCGGTGCTCTTTCTCCTTTTCCTTGCCTCTCTGCTCCAGCCCGGCGCGCGCCGCCTCGGAGTTGTGGCGCTGGCACTCCAGCTCCTGCACCAGCTGCTTGTTCTTCACCTCCAGCTGCTCATACTGAAATTAGTAATGATTTTAAAAATTAATTAATATTCGATATAGCGCCCTTTCCATCTAAATGTTTAAAGGCACTATATATATGAACCTACGTCATCACATATTCCCGAGACTCCTAGCTGCAACTTCTCTGGCATCATGGCACCATCTGGACGAGGTCTTATTCAATGGGAGGCTATTTATACTATCCCACCTCCCACGGGCCACGGAGTTGGGCTGAGGGAGAGGAGAATCCGATGTTGGTGAACTACCATCGACATGGATCGTTCTTTTACGTCCCTCAAGACATAGACATCAAGAGAAATGGGACCTATGGCTTAAAATGTCATCCGAAGCACTGGAAAGCACCCCAACCAGGTTACAAACCCGGACCATCAGCACTGCAGCCTAGTGCGTTAACAACTAAAATGATTAGATCAACTTGCCAACTTATGACATATGTCTGTACTGCAGGGCTTGACAATGTATCTGATCACTTAAACAACTGAAATATTGTTTTACCCAATCAAGAGGTTACAGGAATTGAGAAATGGGGGTCAGAAATATGGCTTATCTTAAGATAAGTCAGAGAAAAAGTGAAATTGAAACTGTATGGTGTAAAAATTGTAATTCTTAAAAAGTGTCTCAAACTACTGAGAATTGACGGTACCTATAAATACTGTATAAATCATCAAAATAGTGTCTCAAATTGCTGAGAATTTACAGTACCCATGAATATCGTAATTATAAAAAAAGTGTCCCAAATTACTGAGAATTTACAGTACCCATAATTATCGTACTTATCAAAAAAGTGTCCCAAATTACTGAAAATTTACAGTACCCATAATTATCGTACTTATCAAAAAAGTGTCCCAAATTACTTATAATTTCCATTACCTTGTGTTTGGTTTCCTCGAGGTGCTGCTTGAGCTTGTTGAGCTCGTCCCGCAGCTGCTTGACCACCTTCTCCTTGGCCTCGAGCTCCTTGCCGCTGGCCGCCAGCTCGTTCTGCACGTCGTGGATGCCCGCGTTCACTGTCTTCACCTCCTTCGCCTTGCTCTGGATCACCAGCTCAAGGTTGGCGTTGGCCGTCTTCAGACCTGATAGACAAACACAGAGAAACATTCATTGGTGGACACAGGTATTCCTTAACCCTTTCATACCTGGAGGTCTACTTGACTAGTAGCAGTTTTGGCTGATACGGGTATGAATGGGTTAAAAGAGTCCTAACATAATATAGAATACTGTAAATCACTTAATTATAGCGGAGACAATAAGATAGTGATAATAGCGGTCTGCCCATATACGCTATTGTAAAATCCCCGTCTTTATTAAATTCTTAATTGAACTTCCTGCTGCTGTTCCCGTTCACCCCTATACTTAGATCACGCTATCCAGGGCAGTACCGCCGTATTTAAGTGATTTACAGTAACTAGAACCCTTCTCATATAAGCTATATGTTGACATTTGAGATACAAGTAAGACAGCAAATATTAGTTATGGCATAACCATAGCCAATTAAATGAATCTTTTTCATATCGAAATAATTATATATAGTTTGAGTGCTTGAATGCAAAAATAAGACAAATACAACAGGGTTGTAAAGCGAAATTTTTGGCACTCCAAATTAAAGCCGTGTACAGTACACCATCACAGTGACAGGAACACTAGTTGGAGAAGTGCATGTCAGCCCCATGCATAGATTTGGAAATAACTCTGCAATAATGAAATAATAAGAAGAAATAAAAGTACTGCACATACTTTCCACCTCTTTCTTGTATTTCTCGACAACGCCCTCTAGCTTCTGGAACTGCACGTCGCTGACTCCCTGGTGCTGCTGGCTCTCCCGTTCTATCTTCATCCTCTCGCTCTGCTGGGCCGCGCTCTTATTCTCCAGGCTCGTCACCGTCTTACTCGTCTGGACCAGGGACGCCTCCGTCTTCTTCATGTCTTCATCCATCTAAAGCAGCAAAAGAAACATGTTTTAGCCCTTCCTATGCTAAGGCTACTTCACAAATCACAAAAATGCAAATATTTTTGAAACCCTTCTAAACCCTGTCATGTTGGTATTCATCAGATAGCTCTCGCTGAGTGCTCCCAGATGAGTACCGACATGCCAGGGTTTCAGTATTTTTCAGCTTTTTTGCGTCATTTTGTATTTGCCTTCGTTTTCTTCATATCCTCATCCATCTAAAGCAACAGAAGGAACAATTATTTTAAGTTTTAATGCAGTTTTATGTGAGCTCCATATCTTTTTCTTCATATGATACAGAGTAGGAGGTCATTTCCAGAAATACATTTGTGTGTTGACTATTGCCCCCTCAGATTTTATCCCTTCCGATGATGAGGCTACATTCATCCAAGGCACAAGAAAGCAAAAAATCTTGAAAAACATCTGAACAGTGGCATGTTGGTATTCATTAGATAGCTCTCACGGAGTTCTCTCATATGAGTACCCAGATGCCTGGGTTTCAGTAATTTTCAGCTTTTTTGGGTCATTTTGTATTGACCAAATTAGCCACAAGCTGCATATGGGTTAAAGCAGTTTATGTGGGCTCAATATCTTTTTCTTCATATGATACAATTTAGGAGGTCACTTCCTGTAATGCAAGCGTGTGTTGAAAATCGCCTACCCCCCCCCCCCCCCCCCTTAGATAGAATTTAATTAAGGCTTTACCTTATCATTGGTCTGTCTTAGCCCCTGCACCTCCTCCTGAAGCTTCTCCTTCTCCTCCTCCTTCTTCTTCAGCTCTGACTGCAGCTCGGCAAGACGCACCTTCAACTTGTTCACATCAGAATCTCCACCGCCTACAACCAAAAGTAAAACATCTCTCTCAATGTCAATTAAAGAAATACGGGCCTCAACACTAACCTAAAAAATACTGGCCCTGAAGGAACAGTAGGACCAAGGATCTATTAGTAGTTCTGCAAATAGTTTACCGGTCCTAGAAAATTTTCTAATAACATAATCAGGCATTCGATGTGCCTGATGTAGGGGAAAACATGTTAACAAGAATGCCCCCTAGTGTTTACTGGCCCTGTAGGACCAGTTGAACTGTGTTTTTACTGGCTTGAAGCGATTTGAGGGAATTTTTACTGGCCTGGGGCCAGCAGTTCACAGCTAGTGTCGAGCTTTGAAATAACACCAGGGTTGAACATATATTCAGTGGCCAGAATGCCACTCATTATAAGGAACCTTACCAGTTGTTGTTAGAAGAGCGGCTGTATTTTGCTGGCGCTCCAGGTCGCCCTGCAGTTTTTTGATGGTGTTCTCGAGTGACTTGACTTTGTCATTGCAGCTCTCCAGCTGAGACTTCTGGTGCGTGCTGTGCTCCTGCAGGCGAGAATAGTCGCCCTGCAGCTTCTCAAACTTCTTGGTGGCCTCCAGGTGGTCGCACTGAGCGTGCTCGAGCTCAGACTTCAGCTGGCCCGCCTGCAAAACAGCAGAGGGAACAGGAGATAATGGTAGGAATACACTTTTACACATACTGCAAATTCTGAGTAATGTGGAACATACTGTAATTCTTGGTAATTTGGGACACTTTTCATTAATAACAATTTCTATGGGTTGAAGGTGGCCCATGTATTATGAAAATACTGACAAAGCAGGGTAATAGTTGTCTGTACTTTGTGAAATAGCTACTAGCAATAGATCAAGGGTGGTCCATATTTCCCAATAATTATCTTGCAAACTATTTATAGTAGAGCTGCACACACAGAAAAAGATCAATTCATGAGCTCACCACCATTTTGACTCATGAGCTTGTGGATGCGCGGTTTTAAAAATAATTATTCATTATTTAGCCCACCAATTAAGAAAGAATTACATACTGATGGAGAATTGCTAACATTTACATGGTTAATTCATTTTAAAATGTGCCTGCATAGAAGAATACATATCCATATTTACATATTGCTTTCTATAGTGGTACAAAGGTCAGTATAACGCTCAACACTGCCTTTATACATTGGGGATTATAAACAAAATATGACAGCGATAAGCAGTAATAAGAAAGTTTGTGTTAGATGTTCTGTGTTACGTTTTTGTTCCTAACATAAACGAGTTGACGACTTCAGCTCGAGCTCAGCTCGCCTGCCCTAGTGCTCGAGCCACTCGAGTTTGTGAGTGCAGCTCTAATTTATAGTGGCCCAAATTCCTAGGGTGGTCTAAATTTCTGGAAATTTATGGTACAGACGGTAGTGCATGAATCTGTAAACTGTTTAAAATCGCGCCACTTTTTGTTAGCCATATGTCCATCATAATCTAAGAGCGACCATTATTTTACATGTGTAGGTAGTTCTCTGTAAGTAACATGTGTATCAGGTTGTTTTAAAAATAAGATATAATAGTTGAATACCTTGCTGATCTCTGCCTCTGCGGCCTGCTTCGCGTGCTGGAGCTGCCCCTCCAGGCTGGCGATGTACTGCTGCTTGCTCTGCAGCTCGTGCTGAATCTTCTCCTTCTTCTTGGCCAGGTCGGCGCAGGACTCCATCAGCGACTGGTTCTCCCGCTTCATCTCCGACGTGGACGACTTTTCCTCATCCACCTTCCTCTTCTGGTTCTGCAAAGCCTGCGAGCAAAAATAGTGTTACAAATGGTATTAAATATCATTTCTCCACCTTACCCCCTGTGGTGCTGTAAAGCCAGTCACAAGGGTACAAGAAACCACGAAAAAAGTGTCCAAAGGTAACTGAAATCTGAGTTATGTGTACCTCAGAAGTTCTACAAGTAAAACTAGGTATTATACCGTAGGTAAGCGAGGTTCATGTAGTAATTATCAAGGGAGTTGTTGAATAACTCCTAATTACAAGGTCTATCTATGTTTTGTTTTTTGAAAAAAGCTCTGGTCATTTAAACTTAGATATAACCAAAATAGTTAAGGTGTGTTGGGGCGCAACAGATGTGAATGGGTTAAAATGTACTGAACTAAGAACTTAGTTTTGGTGTTAATAAAACATTTCTGACCTAACTCATATTGGTAGATTTAAGTACCAGATAAGTTTATAAACCTGTGGTTAAACATATGAAAAGTTGGAGACATAAAGGTTTGAAATGCTTAAATAACTTCCACAACTGCCTTTTTGATGCAGATTTTTGGCAATTAAGTCTTTCTAAAGGGTTCGACAACCTCTTTTATTGTATTTAAAAGGCGGCTCAGACCTAATATGGTGAGCTTTTTTGTATATATGCAGATCTATGTTACAGATACCATGAATGATGATATGAAATGCATATGAAACTTTTCAAAGTAATCTCTCCTTGTAATTTGGCAAAAGACAATGGAGACTCAGAGTAATAAATAAAGTGGTTGGCTGGTTGCCCAAGTTTATAGAGGAATCAACTTTCCTACTCGCCCTGGCCTGGGATTGAACTGTGTCAGACCCCATGCCTCCCAGCACTCAGGCTGCCCATCTTGTCACTGCACTATTGAGTCTGGTAGCAATACAGCTTTGAGTGCAGCAGCCTTACCTGTTCTAAACTGTCTAGCTGGAACTGTTTCTGCTGTCGGTCTTTCTGTAGCCTCTCAAGCTGTTTCTCCATCTCCTCCACCTTCAACAGGGCCCGATGGGACAGCCCGTCCTTCCACTCGTTCATTGCCCAGCTCATGATTACGCCCTAGCTCTGAAACACCAGGAACAGAAAAAAATGCAAGGTCACATAGCCTTAGCCAGCAGGGTGTCTCAGGGTCTGACACTTAGATTTTAGGTTAGGGCCCCTGGGAAAGTTGAACCCAGGTCCTGTTTCTAAGCGACATTTGGACATCCTTACACTGTGAAATCACCCTTCAGGACACCCAATATTTTGGGGAAGTGATTTCTTAAAATGTCAATTTCGTGCAAATAATTGATTTTTTCACTTAAATATAATTCCCATGACATTGTGATTGTAGAAGGATATCATGCCTCATTTCAATAAGGAAATTCATGTTCATGGTTGTAAACTTGTAATCTGAGTATGTTGGTCTCCCTTGAAAAATAGTTTCTAAATCCTTTTTTTAATTTTAAAATCATTTTTATTCAGTTGCATGATAAGTCTGAATGATAATTTAACAAATTGTAACAGGGAACAAAGTATAAAATAGTGAAATATAATAATGATGTAATCAATAAATTATACATACAAGACGGTGGATGACAAAGGATATGTTTTAAAACCATGTTTTTAATTGTAGTGTTTTAGAAATAAAGACCATTTTTACCAGATAAATGTTCTTTGTCATTGATCATGAACTTGTGTTCATCATGTAAAAAACATTGCTTCACATTGGCTTCAAACTTGATACAAGTTAGGCTCCTTACCATCCAACATACTCTGGATTTTTTTTCTATCTAAGATAAAAACAATTTTTAAGTAGCCAATAATTTTCCTTATGCCTGTAAGATGGTAAGTGACCATACCAAGCATTCTGATCCAGCTTTCAACCTCTAACCAAAGTTCTTTTACTTGTATACAGTTTAGACGCATGTAATGATTACTGTCCACTTCAATGTTACGCATAGAACAACTATTACTGTCCTTTATCTTGATTTAAAAAAGGATATCATTAGTAAATACCTATAGTGCAAGCTAGGTTCTTTGAAAATTCTTTGAACACAGAAATTTCTGTACGTCCAGACTGTAGGCAACCTGTCTTATGAACAGGAAGTTTCCTGAAACTTTTAGCTCCTTTTTAGACAGGCAAAATTTTTATTCATGAATCATCTTCTCGGACATGGCTGAAGTTTAAATTGCCCTTTTTTAAACAATAGGCTATTAAATTCAGTTAAGGAATTGAAGTAGATAAGTATCCAAATCTGAAAGGGCAGAAATTATTTTGGAATTGCTGTTTGGGACAGGCATTTTTGAAAGTTCAGACCCCTCAATTTGCACCATGGTCTTAGCCAGCAGGGCGTCTTTTTGGACACCCAAACCCTAAAAAAGCACCTCTCAGGACACCCAAAATTTTTGGTGAGGAATTTCTTAAAATGTCCATCTCAAGCATATAATCAAATATTTTCATCTCCATATTATTCCTATGGCATTATATAAGGATAGCATGCCTTATTTTGATAATTTCATACATGTTTATGGTTGAAATCTGAGTGTATTGTGGTACCCCTCAAAAATTTGGACGCCCAAAAGTTTTTCAATTGTCAATTTTAGGCACCCAGTTTCCAAATCCAGGCTAAGACCCTGATTTGCACAAATTTGTGAACATGCAATGGATGGATTGGACACCCTTGTTACATTCTAAGTCACATAAAATATGATTTGTCACCTTTAAATATCCCTTGCACATCCTTTCAAATAAATTGTTGGGGAACTTAAATTAGAAATACAAATCATAAGGCCTAAAAAAAAAAGTTGTTTGTTTCCTGTAACCCTACCCAAACAAGTTTTTATTCAGAAAAATCCCTACCCTAAAGTTTTTTCCGCCCTCCCAACTCCCAATCAACGTAAAACATGCATAAAACACACATTTTTGACCAAAAAAATAATGAAAAAAAAAAAGATTTTACCGACCTACCTACCCTATTTTTTTCCAGACCGTTACAGGAAACAAACAATTTCTTTTTTTAGGCCTAATGTATCTATACAACAGTTTTATTGTGAACTTCAATTGCTATCTAGAAACACAGAATTGGGTATCAATAATCCCCAATTCTATTATTGTCCAATTTTACAGATTCAGATTGCAGCAATTGACTTTTTGTAAAAGCCTATTTGTACCACTGGTTAATATTTTAAAACTCAACAGGCACCAACATAAGTTTCAGAAGTAACTTTCCTTGCCGGGCAAGTAGATTATGATTTCTACTTGCCCGACTTGATTTGCAGCTTACCCGAAATAAGTAATAACATATTCTAGAATGGCATGTATTATTTATTATGGATTTATAATCACTTGAAAACTATTTTCTGTTTGATTTTGTTGCATTGTTTGCATATTTCTAGGTATTTGTGCCGCATTTCTATATCAAAATGTGTGGACTGCTCAGAAAATCAGCTTGCCCATTCGGGCAAGTGGAAACTAAAATGTACTTGCCGGAAACCCATTTTTTCAAAAATCCACTTGCCGGGGCAAGCGGGCAAGTACTTATGTCGGACCCTGCTCAATATTTGTTGTTCTGGAACTGTCTGTTTATCTTCAGAGTTCATTCAATCACCTTAAACTTTTCAGTTCAAGTCCTTCCATTTCTACCTTTAAAACCCATCGATTATATTACAAAAACTGATTGCTAAAACAAACATATTCCTTCATCGTCAAATATCTAAACAAGTTTGACATACTGATTGAATTTATTCAATAACTGAGGTAACCAACTGGTAACAAGTTGGTCACTTGTCTTCAATTCAATTGATGTAAACATGCCCAGAATCAGTGAATGATCATATTGGTATTATTTTACCGATTTTAACTATAAATCGAATCAAAACGAGTTTTGCAAAACGAGTGCCTTGTCCCTTTGATACTTACATATCTTGAAAGATGACGATCTAACCCAAAAGTACTTTTAATGCCCTTCAATCAGAGCCATCATCCATGTTTGCCACAGGATTACACTGTTCAAAAATACCTCTTGTCAACTGACCTTAGTGTGCTTAGCTCTGATTGGTCCAAATTTTATAGCAGTCAAAGCGGCACCTATCGACAGGTTGGCGAACTAATTTTACATGTTTCGTTTAGTAGTGATTTTTTGCCAAAAGATGGCGTACTCAACAAAACGTCTGTGGGTAATAATATAATAATAATAATATTGTCATTTGATATTGCGCCCTTTCCATATAAACATGCTCAAAGGCGCATTACATTCATTGTCAGAGGATAGATGTTGATATCCACATAGTTATTTGATAAATACATCTTTGAACAGATGTGTTTTCAATTGTCGTTTGAAGATTGCCACACTCCCAGCTGCCCGAATATTATTTGGGAGCTGATTCCATAGTTTTGGGGCACAGGCACTAAATGATCTGTCACCGTAGGTTTTCATGTTGGTTCTCGGCTCGCAGAGTAAGTTCTTGGATGTTGATCTCAGTGTCCGTGGTGGGACATACTCTTTCAGCATTTCCCTCAGGTAAGAGGGTGCAGTTCCATGCAAACACTTGTACGCCAGGAGGAGAATCTTGAATTCAATTCTCTTCCTGACTGGTAACCAGTGAAGTTCCTTTAGTACTGGAGTGATATGGTCATACTTCTTTGTGAGTGTGATCACCCTGGCGGCATTATTTTGTACTCTCTGGAGCTTACATATTAGCTCTTCAGGTATTCCACAGAGAAGTCCATTGCAGTAGTCGAATCTTGAGGTTACCAGGGATATGACAGCACCTTTAGTTGATTCTGCAGTCAAGTATTTTCTGATCCTTCCAATGTTTCGAAGGTGATAGTTTGCAGATTTGACTGCCTTTGACACATGTGCGGCCATATTCATGCTTGGATCAAAAACAGAGCCCAGATTGCCGATAGGTATATTGAGAATCTTAACAATCTCACCATTTACGGAGATGCTAGGCACAGATATTTTGGCTCGCTGCTTAGGGGTACCTAGCACTAAGACTTCCGTTTTGTCTGCATTCAGTTTTAGCTTGTTCTGTGACATCCATGTATATATGTCAGTGAGGCAGCCCTCCAGCCTAGCAACTCCTATGTCCACAGCTTGTTGAGTGATAGGTTTTATTGCCAGATAGAGCTGTGTGTCGTCTGCATATATGTGAAGCTCTAAACCATGCTTTCTGATGAGTTTTCCAAGGGGTAGGAGGTAGATCAGGAACAACAATGGTCCTAACACTGATCCCTGTGGTACGGACCACAGAATGTCCTGTAACTCAGAGAATGACTTGTCAATCTTGATGCGGAGTGTGCGTCCTGACAGGTAAGACTTAAACCAAGCAAGTGCTTGACCCGTAATACCTAATGTATTTTCCATTCTGCTGAATAGAATATCATGGTCGATGGTGTCAAACGCTGCACTCAGATCTAACATGACCAGTATAACTACTCCATGCTGGTCAATGCTGGTTAGAATGTCATTCTGTACTTTCACTAAGGCAGTCTCAGTGCTGCATTTGCTGTGGGTTGCTGCATTTGACTCAAATATAGGCGGTGTTATCTTGAATAGTTAACATCAGAACAGACAGATATGAAAATCGATGAAAATAAAATAATATGCAAAAACAGAACATACAAACATATGTGGGAGACGAATGGGGGGGGGGGGGGGCAAATACAAATATTTACCATACTGTCGAATTAGGCCCAGTGCGCTGTGTGATGGTTGCGGCTGTTGTTTAGCGCCTGCAGTACTGTTTTTGCGGCATTCAGGTCATTAATGACCGGGCTGAAGAAAATGTCACGCGCGAGGTATGCTTTCTTCAAATCCATCTTGTATATATGATAAAGTTTGGAAGAAAGCTCCGTATTCTCAGAGAGATGTAAACAGCTGAACAGGTGCTTAACGCCAAGTGCGTTAATTACCATTAGTTCCAGTACATAAGAGACGTCTAAGGGTGTGCCCAGCTGATAAGCACATCTGCAGTACAGGGGTCATGAAGGACCCGTATTTTAAACATACAGCTCCTCTATCGGCTGCAAGCAGGGCATATCAGTGAATCCCCTACTGAGACCCGTAGCCCAGGACACGCTCGAGATTTGGTGGCTATTCACCAGATTCTTCGTCTGAACTTATCTGAAGCCAAATATATACAGCTCAGACATTTAACTCCTGCAACAGTCGACCGGACGTCTGCCACAATGACCCACGTAGCTTGCAAATCAAATCTACGTTCAGTTCTGAAATCAGAGACCTATGGTCGCATCCAAGCCCAGAAAAAATGGGCGGCAATCGGGCGTGCGATCATGTAGTGTGTTCGGGCTGTCCAGACATTTAGTGCGGGAATTAAATACCGGCACTGTATTTACCCCATTCACAGTCGCATGCTTTGCGCAGGAATTATTGATTGCAGGTGCGAAATGTGTTTATTACGTCAGTTGCACGACTATGATATTCACTTTTAGCCAAGGGCAAGACACGTATCCTAGAGGCTCATAGGTATCCTCAAAATATATTTTATTTCAACACAAAGTCAGTTTAGGTCGACTTTGTATCGCAATCTACATGGATGTCTCATTTTTTTACTTAAGTACTGCTGCATGATCACAGGTCCCGTAACTAGGAAAGCATCGCTGCAATGCTGGGCTTGGACACAAACACATGACAGAAAAAAAACATTCCACACGAACAAAGCCCGGGGGTGGGGGGCACTCAGGTACAGAGGGGGCCGCACCTGCGTTGCGTATTTCGCGGAAGAAGGGGACTTTTTATAGACCTCCGCATGACCTCCGCATGTCCGCGATTTTGTAAAAGAAGGGTTCTTTTTTGTACCCAGGTACGAAGTATAGGGGGTGAAAATCCCCTAACAATCTACGAAATATACGCGGCTCTGACGCCGAGTGACTCCCGAAGTGACTTGGCTTCCGAGTTTGCTGCCGCTCCCGGCTGTCGCTAAACAGGCAGAGGATTATAAAATCTGAAGTTAAAATATGTGTTCCCGTTCATCCAATGTCAGTGTTTTGACAAAAGAAGGGGTGTTTATTTACTGGAAAAGGCAGCGTTTTTATTAAAATAAGGGTGCTTTTTTGGCCAGAAACCATTGCTTCAGGGGTATTTTTAAATTTTGATAACGAGCGTATGCGCCCCCCTCTGTACCTGAGTGCCCCCCCCCCCCCCCCCCCCCCCCCCCCCGGGAACAAGGGCGTGCAATCAATACGATACCGTCACGTTAACTGTTTAATATGAACTCCTATATGCAATGTTTTTGGTTGTTTTTTACCCCCACCTACAATGCGTTTTCAAAATGACCCCACCTACAATGATTCTGAATTTCTATAAGACCCCATCAATTTTTGAGAGCACTACATACACCTTTCAATGAATGTAAGTAATTTACTTGCTTTCACTTCCGAGCATGATGGTGGACATTGCGGATGTTTTTGAAGTTGGAGATTTGGCGGGAAGTGTGTGTCCTTATGGCCAATGAGAACGTACCAGGCAGCTTTGAAAAGCACGAGTGCTTTTAGGTTGTGTGGGGGCCCCAGTCAAAAAGCCTCAGCTGCAGCTTCGACTTCTCTTGTGCTTTCAAGCAGAGTCGCCTGGTCCGTATAACAAAATCAAGAGAAACTATATACATGTAGTTCACAATTATTGTAATTCAAGCAATCAACAATTGAAGAATAATAGCGGTGATGCAATAGGTACGCATAGTCAGTAGTAGCTTAGATGAGCAACCATATCTTAATTCAAGGTAGTAGGGCCGTAGCGAATCTCTGTTGTCATCGTCGGATGCATAGTATCCGCACTGTTTATTATTTTCCTACAAACACATCACTACTGTTTATTGTTTTCGTGGCTACATTTAATATTGTAAGCACTTATGAATGACCACGACAATAATGTGTTTCCTTAGTTATTGTATTTTGTATTTGAACAAATCTACTTGATCTTCAACTACTACTGTATGCTGTGCCATCTACCCGTGGCTGATGGGATTCATTTGTAAATAACGGGTCATTTTGAAATTATTTTACATATGTTACAGCCTACAGCCTTTTCCTCATAGTCAAATCAAATGTGACTGTCCAGATAGGGCCCCGTTGAAAGAGGTACTGGGAGGACAGTATAATTACAGAGAAGGGGGAAGGCAAGTGTTGCGGCAAGGCACTAAAGGCCGCAGGAGGAATAGAAAGTGGCAGTGTAGTAAGGATCCGTGCGCCCAAAAAGTGAGTGGCGGGCGCACGGATCCAAGCCCAAAGTACAGGTGGAAGGTGCATGGATAGGGCACTGATGATCACGTGGGGACGTGTGAAAGGGCAGATAGAAGGTAGATGGGTGGGAGTTGCATAAAGTAATGCCTTATAGTTAAGTGCTGGACTCATGTCAGGAGTACCACATAAGCCATCAGTGCGGGCTCACGTGGGAACAAGGACCAATCAGGGCTCTCGCATCGATTACATTACTGAGACACCTTATCTCCACCACCAGCTGGGGGTGCCCAAAGCACCAATTTCTGGCCTATTAGCGGCTATTAGTTGACATTAGTTGAGGCTTGCATGTTCATGTTGACCGGCTGGTTTCGAATCCACTTGTGTTTGGTGATCTAAGGTAAAGTCATGTGCAGCAAGTGTGCATGCATTGATTAGTGTCCTTCATCAACAGATATAAATTAATACTTACACCCATTAAACTTCACAGATCTCAATTTTTATATGAAGGCTAGGCATTACTTGCATCCATTAAACTATATATTTTCTCGAAGATATTCCTAACTTCACAACTGTGGAAATGTTTATTATAATAAATCAAAGATAAAAGATTGTTTTTAGTCTAAGCCCAACATAAAGTCATCGGCCCTTATAGCGAACGGCAATTCAGGCAGACGTCTTTTCTGGGATCAACGGTTTTGACCAACAATTCATTTTAGCAAAGTTAAGTAAAAAAAAATTATAGAAATAAAGCCACCGTTATTTTGAGTATGAAATATTTCTAAGTACCACACGAAGCACTGGGCGGGTGGGAAAAAATTTGCACGATCGAGAGATGGAATCGAACCCGCGACCCTAGGACCGGGAGTCGACTGGGCTACCCTGACTGGGCTATCAACCAGGCTATTCCATCTATTGTGTGAGACGGAGTGAAAAGAGAACCATATCGATGAAATCCCGTATTTGGGATCGTTCCTAGTATTCCGAGTCATTCTTGTCATTTACGTGACTGACAACCGTAGTAGATCTTTGTTAGGTACATGTACCACTAAGCCACTTTTATCAATGACCCCACACATTTACCTACCTTCGTCACCTTTGGTAAATAACCAAATCAAATATGGCGCCTGTTGTCTAACTACTGCCAGACGGCTCGCCATCACCCGAATGTCGTTAGAACCCAATAAGGAGCGCCAAAATAGCTGAAAAATTGTATTTGATCTTTTAATCTTATGCCTTTTCAAATAGATAAAAAATAATGATTATATCAATACGCCTTTACATCGCCAGTTTCGCAATCCAATTTTCCTAGTGTTATGAACTTGCTATTCTGAGGTTCAATTAGTTACATCTGCTGCCGTTTCACTTTTGGGGGCGCTACGCGCTGCATGAACATTTGCGTCTAGTCTAGGCCATCCCTGAGTATGCATCATAAACATAAGAATTGTATGATTTCCTATATGTTTAATATAGGAGTCCTTATAAACCACCCTACCCCTTATTCTTATATACCGATGTTTATGAATACCGGTAATTAGTAATCAGGTGATGTTACAAGTTGAGACACCGTGATGTACTAATAAGGGGTGGGCGAGTTTAGTAACATATATAAGTACAATTATTTAACTATACGAAACTTCTGGTAGAGGCAGACAAGGACAACAGTAATTTGTGTAAGTCAAACTTAGCATGAACACACCATAAAGCTAATTTATTTTTAAGTTGAATTTTATTTTCAAGGTGAAGTCTTTTTTTTAATGTTGCCTCTGCTGTGCCACTATTTTTGTTTTTTAACATAACTTACAGACATCGAATGTGAGACACACTACAGAGAAGTTGTGGAAGTGACAATATATGTAACCAGGGAGCTTTTATCTTAGTATGGTGGTCTCTGATGTAACATAGTTGCAGTAGCATAACATTGAGAGAGAGAGAGAGAGAGAGAGAGAGAGAGAGAGAGAGAGAGAGAGAGAGAGAGAGAGAGAGAGAGAGAGAGAGAGAGAGATGTAGACACAAAATAAAGAAGTGACAGTTTCTCTCTAAGGTTGTCTTTACATCTCCCTCCAAATGGGAGACCAGAATCCTCTAAAGTCAAGGTGAAGTCTTGGTATGTTGTGCCTAAAAGTTCTCTACACGCTTTACCTAAGAACGAAACCAAACGAGATGCATACATAATCTATAAATAGACCACTAATATATATAAATGATCGATACAGGGCTATTAATGGAAATGATAGGGAGGCCGGTGCAGTTCGAATTAGTCTAAGTTCGGAGAGACTCGGAGACGCACTTACTTACCCTGCTAGCTTCTATTGAGAGTATACGAACGGGTTATATGAGTGTAAGTACACTTCACAGTACAAAACGGTACATATGTGTACTTCCCAAACGAAGGGGGGGGGGGGGGGGGTGATACATGTGTATGTTGCCACAGCAAACGAGACATCAATGTCACTCACATTATTCTTTACTCCCACATATATAAGTCTGGACAGGGGTGAACCGGGCGTATTATACCAAGCCATTGCAGCTAACCACATTTGTTAGCGCGAGATAGGGGGTGCCTTCGAGACCGCGTCTTAATCTGTCTCAGACTAAGCTTAGACTTTCTATTCCACTACTTGAAGCGGGTTGCTAATCAACAGAATATTTGGAATAGATAAGAGATTTTTCAAACAGTTTGTTGTGGGTAATGCCCGGATTTGGTTATTTGTCTGGCAAATGATAATTCATCTGAATTATCATTTGCATTTATTACTTTTCTTATTTCTGACCTTTTCAAGCCTATGAATAAAGATTATATTACATCATGATACCATTAGGGGCATATAATTTAGCTTATGACAGAGTCTGTAACACATTGTCTGATAAAGTATCTGAGCACATTCTTGGTAATTTGTCTCCCAAGTATTCAATATTTACAAAAAGCTGGACTGGTAAATAATTTTAAAAAATATCTTAAAATGTTTCAAAATAAAACGCCGAAAAGGTTGAATTCACGCAAACTTAATATAAAAACATGATCTCTACGATTTATATCAACGTGTTTCTTTCTGTAATGTGGTATAGATTATGGTCTTCATTTCATGTTATTATACCTCACGTGAAGATTTTTGGCTGGTTGGTCAAGGGCCATGGATTAATTGTCATGTTTTTCTCACTCCTTAGCGACAGGATGTTGTTCTTAACAGCCTATGGGCTATTCAAATAGCCCATAGCAAAAGCTATGGGCTATTTGAATAGGCAGACGACAAGTATTTATCCAAAATCTCTGGTGCTTGTATTTTCCCCCGTTTGCGTTTTGTATGTTGTTCGGTAAAATAAAACAGATATGACATCCCTGTGGGGTGTCATATTTGTATATTGTTCCTGATGAGTATTATGGTCTGCCATCACCATGGCAACGTTCCCACAAATACCACCATACGTCAGGTAATACTCAGGTTAATGATTCTGTTAGAGATGTACTCCGGGTTCAAATTAGCTAACGTATACCCACATCATGAACGTGTACATTGCTTGGGCGTACACGTATGTGTAGCTCTCTGGGCACACCCACACACTTGATCGGCCCATCCACACATTCCGCTAAGTCTTGTTCGCCCACCTCGCGTTGCCACGGAGTTGGGCTCATTACCTGCTCTAGCCTAGATTTCAAGGTTGTCATATGTAATTTTTCTGTTGTGTTTTTTTTTGTTTCCAAGCATCAACTAGTCTAGGTGGCCAAAGTGGCCAATTTAGTTAACACTCTTCTCACCAGGAGAATAAAGGACTCAGTATGAGTATGACACTCTAGAGATACGAATACGAATACGAACTTTAATACTCTAACCGCTTTCTGCGGTCCATAGAGAAAATACAATAATTTCATTAGAAAAATAAACATATATACATCAACATTCTTGTCATAATTGCAAAATACACACACACACACACACACATATATATATATATATATATATATATATATATATATATATATATATATATATATATATATATATATATATATATATATATATATATATATATATATATATATATATATATATATATATATATATATATGGAGAGAGAGTATACACCCATAAAAGTTATGTGTGTGTCAACATTCTACATTGATTTATCTGATTACTGTCATTATTAGCTATACAGACAGTTTAAATCAACATAATCAATTTCTTCACTCACAACATCTGGAAAATGTGCGTACTCCTTCATACCCAAGTAAACAAATTTGGCAACCTTAATCAACAACTTTCTATCATTTGTATTTAATAATTGAGTCATTTTGAAGGTGCTACATCTAGTTATATAGTATGTTGGTATAACTGATATTCTAAGTTTTTCAATACCATCACATTCAAATAGGAAGTGAAATTCATCACCAAGAATTCTCTCTCTGCACTTAGTGCAAATACGCTTTTTGCCATTAATCACTTTGTTCCAGTAATTAAGTACTCTAATTGTGGCTGTGATTTGCAGAGGTAATCGTCCAAGTTCACCATAAATAAAAGAATTATGGCAATATTTACTCTTTTTTGTTATCATTTCACAGAATCTGGTGTGTAGATTTTCTAAAACATTCATGTTATCAAATCTCCAAGTTTCAGCTCCATATACGAGGATGGGTGCTACACATGAGTCAAATAATTTTAACAACATGCTTACAGGTAGATTGAGTCTACGCCCATTTTGTATCACCGAATACATGGCCCTAGTGGCTTTAACTGCTAATTTTGTTTTTTCTTTAGCGAATTTTCCATTCCAAGTAAATAACATCTGGAGGTAGTTATATTCTTCCACTCTCTCTAAATTTGTATCTCCCATTTTAGATGTGGACACATCCTTTAATCTAAACTTTGACCGAGTAAATACCATGACTTTTGTTTACACAGTATTTACTTTTAATTTGTTATGTTCAGGTGGTGCCATCTACCTACGATACCTGGTACTACGCCACACTGCTTGACGCATGGTCAACGCGGGATGTAGACTATGTTCCCAGTCCCAAAACACCTGACATTCCCCTCTGTGCTGACCAAGCAGAGTGGTGTAGTACCAGTTACGATAGATGGCGCCACCGGCTCCTCCCATCTCTAGAGGATTTGTCATACTCAAACTGAATCCTGGTGAGATAAATGTAAACTAAATGGACCGCTATGGCCACCTAGAATAGTTGGTGCTAGGTAACAGAAAAAACGTAACAGAAAATACATATGACAGCCTAGAAATCTAGGCTGCGCAGAAGGTAACATCAACTCTTTAGGGACTATACTAGCCTAATCCATACCTGCTCTAGCGGCATCCGAGGGACATTGACTGGGGGTAATGCGACTCTGAACATAGTTAGACTTATGCAATCGGGCAATTAGGAGTGGATCCAGTATTTGAGGAGGGTTCAATTTGGATATATTTAGATTTATATTTAAATTTAATTTAGAACCTTTAGATCATTAAGTTGAAAGTTTTTGTATTCTTACATGTAGATGATTTCACTCACCACCTGGTCAGTTCTTAATCAATTTTTGTACAAATCAAATCAATCCAAGGAAAATCAACACCTAGCAATGAGTCATTTGTAACCCTCTAACTATTTCGTTGGGGAAAACCACCGCTTTCCAATAAATCACTTGTAACTTTCCCACTATCTCGTTGGGGAAAACCAACGTTTAGCAATGAGTCACGTAAATTTCCCATATAACAAAATATGTTAGGGCCTGTAAAAATCTTTAGCGGTCAGAAATCTCAAATGTACTTCTTATTGGGCATAGTCAATGATATCCCTAGGGGTTATTCTGAACCTGCAGTGACTATTACCCTTGAAAGTATTGCGATTATGTATTTTTAGTGAAAAGTTGTAAATATTGAAATGATATAGAATATGGGTTGACAAAGGACGGTTGGCTATGATATTCTATACCTGATAACACTCAAGAATCTAAAAAATGCACCCTGTTATATGATCATGCTGCTGCGAGGTGTGTTTTGGGATAGGGCTTTTAACTAGCTTCCAATGGTACTGATCAGGAAGTCTTTAACTTGTAAATATACAATGTACAAACCTTCACAACGTCACTCTTTTATATAGCGACAAAGCGAAACCGCTAAGGAATATCAGCGGAGACTCATTTTCGTCAGGAAGTCCTCCACGCAAGCTCGTTCGCCAGCCGAAACTGTAGTTTAGTTCTAGAGGAAATTTTCGATGGAAACATGCAGAATAGGAAATTTGACTATTACATGATTACAGGTCCAAGTATAGATACTTGGCAGGAAAGACTAACAGGTATTGTTTCCGTTCACTAATAGTGTCGACTATGATTGTAACGGTGGGTCCGTTTCCGCGCAGTTCCCCTTAGCCTGATGGATATTTGACGCAACCCGTAACATGTTTGTGCGTATATATGTATGTATGCATGTATGCGTATGAGGAATACCACTGACGAAGACAAAGACATAGGTAACTTTCTCACATGCCTTAAACCAGATTCGAACGTGGAATTTAGAATTCTTCGTGACTAGCCAGTTGTTACTGGTGGAGGTAGCCGGAGTAACCAGCGAAAATCACTGCCTAACCCCAAGTCACTGGCAACTTTCTCACTTGCTCCGGACGGGATTCGAACCCAGTCAGTGGTGAGAGGCAGCTAGCAGTCAGTGGTAACGCCCTAGACCACACGGCCATCAGGGCAGGCTTCTCGAAATAGTGGTGAGAGACAACGAGTAGTCGACACATAATAGCTCAACCATAGGTGCAGCCCTCCAATCCAACAGTCATAACTTGCGGGTCGCTTACCAAAGATTTGACCCCGCAAGGGGCACACCCTCTTGGCTTGCTCATTGGTATGCAATAGGAGCTGGCACCCTAAGCTGGTGTGGTATCCTGCTCGCATTATAAAAGAAGGGGGATGTGTGGATCTGTGTGTGGATAACATGCATCTAAAAGATCCCTTGGTCCTCTTTGGATTTGAAGACTATGTTCTTTCTCTTCCTCCATTCCTTCTTTCACCTATACGGTATGCCTTGTCATTGTTCTTAAACAGCTTTCTGGTAAACTTTGTGGCACTAAATGTGTTTTAAGCCCTCATTCATTCATTCCCAAAGGCTTATCTTCCAACTTGATGCAACTAAGTGAGCTATGAAAAAATGTGAGAAAACGTGGTGGACAAGCGGCCCAATCGATGACCTTATGACAAAGATAGTGGCACACGTACGTCTTTTTGAGTATGCTCTCTGGCCCGAGGGTGGTGTGGACTCGTAACCAAACCCAAGTCAGCCCTAAGGCACGATCCGGCCAATATTTATATTGGGACTGCCCGTCACATAGCCAAGAGAGTCGCGACCAGCCGGTCGCGGGAACGGGTTTATGCAGAAAAGCGGAAAATCATGTCCACCTATTTGTAGCGCTTTATGTGTGGATAGGGCTGACTGACTTTCCCTGGACCTTCGCCCTCAGATGAGCATTACAATACTGATAGAGTCATGAAGTCCAGTTTTCTTCTTTCTATTTTTGTCACGGGTAGGTCGCCTCAGTATAACAGGTATGACTTGAAAAGCGGTTCGTTTTAAGCGCATATCGTATACTTGAAGCATTTGTGAGTCTAAAATAGAATCCCCCTCTCCTTTGCGACGCTCATCACCATGTTCTATATTAAGTGCCACTGTGTACCATGGGAGTCTTGCCTGATGGGACCTTTGGGAATTCTTGCAAGATGAGGTAGGGGATATTTCAAATGCTACGATTACTTAAAATTGATGAATTGCAATTTTCGGTTAAAGTTATATATTGTAGCACACCGTTTCGTTAATGGCTCCATGAATGCCATTTTTTTTGAGGGGGGGGGGGGGGGGGGGGGGGGGCAGGCTCAACTTCTCTTATACAGCCAAGGGAGGATAAGGTACCTACCTACCTAACATAAAGGAATAAGGAATGTAGTGATGAAAGTACCGTACTGTATGTGTATCAGGAAGTGGTATTACTAATCAGAAGCTCTATGGAGCCATGATTTGATAATAACACTTCCTGTTAAGGTGAAAACGGACGGCTAAGTCTCAGCTGTTCATAGTTATCTATATCGGGGTAATTCGGTCAAGTTATTATTATTATTATTATTGTCATTATCGTTAGTAGTAGTAGTAGTAGTAGTCGTCGTCGTCGTAGTAGTAGTAGTAGTAGTAGTAGTAGTAGTAGTAGTAGTAGTAGTAGTAGTAGTAGTAGTAGTAGTAGTAGTAGTAGTATCAATATTATCATTATTACAGCTGAACTTGGATATGAGGGACCACTGTACAACGGATTTCTGCATATAACGGACGATATGCTTGGTCCTAGTCCGATGCATATCAAGTATACGTCATATGTTTACGACGGATTTTGCATATGACTGACCAATTTTACTGGTCCCATTGAGTCCGTCATATCCAAGTTTACTTGTATCATCATTATTATCATTATTATTATTATTATTATTATTACTATTATCATTATTAGTATTATCATTATCATTATTATGGTTGTTGTTCATCTTATTATTTATATATGATTAATTAGTATTAGTATTATCACCAATATTTCCGTTCCACTGTTGGTCATACATTCTTGTAACTATAAAAGGGAATTTTTCTGTAACTGCAGTCCGCGTTTTGTTAGAAATCAATAACGAATCTACTCAAAACTCTATAGAAAATGCACATTCTGTGACTTGCTGTTCAATAAAGACATCCGAGGATCCGTATTCTTTTGAAGGTGTGAACTGCCAGTCGATACTAAATTGTTATGATATGATACATAAATGTTATATTTCAATACATTGTTGCGGTTTTAACAATGAAAACGATAGCTATACATGTATATTAGTAACTATATAACCCTGCTACACAACGACTGCGACAATGTATGTATTATTGATATTATCACTGCTCGCCGAGAAGTATATTGATCGGAGTGGCAGGCTTCTCGCCAATCAACGTGGATGCGGGGCGGAGGAAGGAGAGTCCTTACGCGAGCGGCGCGCGTGTGTCGAGTGGTAGAATTTCTCTCTAGATCATCAATCAAAGAGACACGTATTTTTACATATAGCCTTTTTGTCTATATGAGGCCAGGCATCTCTAATACACCTCGCCAAATAGGTGACACTGTTGATTGCTCGACTGTGTCTTTCCAATGAGGAACCACTCCACCTGGTGGCCAATAATGGAAGCTAAGCAATGTTGCACCCACCCAGTGTCCTCGTCAGGGTGACAGGAAAAACTCCATGATGTATTGAGGAGCTATCATGATCATGATCGAAACAGGTCCTAATAGACATTGGAATGTCCCCTTACTTATAATAAACGTGGGTATGTGGACATAGTTTTAAGTGAAAGTTCCCCTCAGGTATGAGGGTATAAATCTTCTGGTATACTAGTAAAGACACAATTTACGGTACAAGATCAAGCAGAGGAGCCATAATGAGTGTTTCCCTCTTGAATCATCAAGTAATTCTAGCCAAATGCCGATAAATAGCCAAAATGCCTTTAATGAGTGGGAGTCCATTTCTGTCTCATTAATACTTATGTCGATCATGGCATCCACAATGGAGCTTGGGCGACTTCAGTTCACCCCCGCATCCTCCTCCTCCTCCTCCCTCAAGAATTTCAGCCAGTGTTACCATGGGCGTGCACAATAGTTTAGCTTCAAAACAACATAACAGGCTCATATGATCCTTCACGGACAAGCTCGATAATACTAGGCTCTGAGTCGTTCATCTTGTTTACATCACTTCCCAGCTTGTTTTTCTGTTTGATGGATCGTGTTGTCTGTAGTTATCTGTACGTGGTGCATGTACATGTACCAGTTGATGATCGGGGAAGGTACCGATAGTTTCACTTGTGCAGGACCCAACATTATGGAAGACTTAGTCCATTTTCCTCAGCAGAACCGAACAAGAAAAAAGAGGCAAAATGACTCGCTTGTAATTTATGACTTTATGATTTAGTAAATGACAGATGATCTTGGGAAATGGTCTATTACAATGGCCACGAATGTCCCTTGAACTAATATATGTATCTGATTTTAGCATATTATACAAACTCATGATTATACAGGTGGCTATCCGTCTGAAAGCCAGCACAGCTGAGAAATATCAACAAAATGGCGTAAGGCAGGACGATGAGAAAAAGAAAGAGACCGTCTTCTTATAAGGCTCGAACCTTATCCATAGAGCAAAACAACCACTACCAAACACTCTGTGACGCCAAAGTCAACAGATACCTTTTGAGTTTGAAATTTCTTTCGCCCTTGTCTGAATGTTTGACGTCATGAAATTGCTCTACGTCACCTTCGTCTCCACAACGTAGGTGTTTAATGCATGCATACGGCCTTGACCTTTGTACTTATATGGTATGGTGAAGGTCATTTGGCGCTTGCTATGAAGCCCTAGACTGAGTCAGGCAGAATAGACGATTTGAGGGCGATGTGGCTGACGCAGGTCCACTCAGCTGGAGTTGAGAGGAAAGTTATGAACAACTTACAGGCCGTATAAATGTGTCTACAGGATCTGAAATCTGCCGGCGGTGCCTCAGAAAGGTAAGGGCGACTATTTCTAGCCGTGTCCATTTTCAAAGTTGGGAAGATCGAAATGAAAGTGATCGGGATCGCTAGGAGACGGACCGTCGCTGAACAAAAGGTTGACCTAGATTTTAGCGAGTAAGCAATACTACTGTATTTATGTATCCTAATCAAATCCTCCTACGGTGTAGTCTGGCCAGTCGCAGCACCACTAAATTGTAATGCACGAGAGTTTTGGGTGATCAGCAGTGTCTGTGTTTTGCAAATGTTTTCTGCAGCTCTTAAACCTCAAGACTCGATTGGCAACTCCTGGGTTTAAATTCTAGATGGACTTCGAGCAGTTGACGTGCAGCAACGCAACCGAATCAGGATATCCTCTTTGGTACACTTAAAGTTTCCCACAATTTGTCATCAGAATGGTAATTTTGAGATTGAGCGAATTGAGTAAAGTACCTGACGAGAATAAGGTTAAAAACCTCCCCGTTAAGACTCTTTAACAGGTGTGTCAGTAGGCAATGACTTAAAGCTGTTTAAATCCACCTGATAGCGATCGCATTAGCCCGCCGGGTTTTTAAAATCTAAGCTACTTGTTAACTCCGGCGTTCTGGGACCATCCAGAGAATTGAGAAACTAACTCCGAACAATTTTCAAATTAAAATAGATATTGGTTAAGCTTGTTATACATATTTTATCAGACAAGGGAATGCCTCTTAAAGAATAAAGTTATTATTTACAGGACCAATCTCTGTCGTCATGGGTCTCGGCGTTGGTTGTGTTTATATGTAGGTCACAGTTGATTGGGTGGTTTGGACATGGCTTCAGTGTTGGGTCAGTCAGTGGTCACTGGTCAGTTCAGCCTGTGCCAGAATAGAGGGCGATACCAATACTTGGGGAATGAAAGTAAATAACATGATATAATCTCAAAAGAAGAGATACAAGTTCTTATGATTGAGGCTGTCTTGTACTTGACAACCTCTCTCCTGCTACTGTGTTTTTAGAAGTACACAACTAGTACATACCGGTCATGTCAGGTATGGTCTCATGATGATGTACTGAGTATTATTTGGCACTTGCACTGACTAAATGCTGTCCTTACTAGTGTTCTTGCACAACCAAATATTTAAAATGGGTGCATCATTTGTATAAGTGTAAATTACTAATCGGTCCATACCTTTATTCATTAATCAACTATTGTTTGCTAAGAGTGATCTTATGTACTTGTAGTGCACATAAATGTTACATACCAGTGACATATGAATTTAAGTGCATAAATGAATTGGTCACAAATTTGGTAATAAGATAATTGTCATTATTATTTTAAAATGCAATTTTCTGTAAGGAGTATTTATTAAATATTTCACTCAAAAATTGAAACCCACAAGACAGGAAGATTGTTATTTAGACAAGATGACATACACATTAAGAGATGGTGTGTGTCATGGTCTTAGCCATCAGGGCGTCTGGGTACATCTTTTTGGACACCCAAACCCTTAAAGAGCACCCCTCAGGACACCCAAATTTTTTGTGTGAGGAATTTCTTCAAATGTCAATATCAAGCATAAAAAATTGAATATTTACATCTCCATATAATTCCCATGACATTGTATGAGGATATCATGCCTTATTTTGATGAATTTATATATGTTTATGGTTGAAATTTGAGTATATTGTTGCCCCCCTTAAAATTTTGGACGCCCAAAAATTTAACAATTGCCAATTTTAGGCACCCAGTTTCTAAATCCTGGCTTAGACCCTGGTGTGTGTGCCTATTTGGGGCCGCCATAACATGCACACATAAAATAGACTTATGAAGATAAAATGTAAATTCTCCTCTGGCTAAAAACCATCTTTTCTCTGAAACAGCAACTCTTTCTTTTAACCCATTTTAGTGACCATTTTAGTGATATCGTTCTGACCAGAGTATCTTTTGAGGAAGATTTATCAGCTAATAATCAATCAGAAAACAACCAAGAAAGTTCTTCCCTTGATAATTGTTTCACTAATACATTATGAAAGTATCATTACACCAAACCATGCAAGGTCTTTCAAGGGGAACTCTAAATACCTATGGGGAAACCACTGGATAGAAATGTTGTAACTTCACCAAAGGGACTAGATAGACTATCTTGCTACTTTGAAAAAGGCGTTCAGGCTTGTAATTTTCTATTGGATATAAAACAGTGATGATGATGACATGTACAAATACCGCTTTCAGTTAAGTTGGCTTGTAAAACTTTAAATGATTTTTGGATGAAATGGAAGAACAGTTGCGCTTACCCTGAAAGACTAGATTCAATTTTAAACGAATTATAACTCATCCTTGTATGTTCTATCCAATAGGTGTCCCTTGCTAAGATTGTTTAGAACTTCAGAATAGGACATGTATGGGTCATAAGGTAATAAGTCACTCTCCGTGCATGCAGATATTATCCTTAAGGTTCACAAACAATCTAGGTCAATATTGCATGTAAGACCCTCATGAGGACCCAGCTAACACCTAGCTAACCTCCAGTCCTGAGGACAGTGAGAATAAAAATCTTTTTTGAGGACACCGAATCTGTGCCAATTTGGCGTGCTTAGCCTGGATGAGCAGGCATAGGAGGAGGAGGCCCTTGTGCACATTGGTTCTTTCTGTGGCTGCTCGTGTAAGGTCAGGTCACACCAGGCTCTCTGAGCGGCAGGCAGGCAGGTTACTTGAGGTTAGGCTTGATATGATGATGCTCCTAGGCACTCTGCCAGTGCTGCTTTTTTACATGGCTCGTGCGGCCGGCGGTCCATCGCTGCTCTGAAGGCTGATCAATAGCCTGCACGGACCATCAGTTGAGTGTTATGGACTAGCAGGGACTGTATGTAAGGGCTGTTTCTGCACTGCTGGACCAGGTGTGAGGTCATTAGTGGTCTTGATAGGGTATGGGTCTTTGATACATGCATAGTCTTAGCTAGCAGTGTGCCTTGGTGTCATTTTGGACACCCAAACCCTCAAAAAAAACCTTCAGGACATTTAAATTCCTGGCTAAGACCCTGTTTACATGTCTTGATATCAAAAGGTATATATTTTCAATAACAAAATAAGGTAGCTATTATCGATTTGTCCTCCTGAGACTGGTCGAACTACTGGTAAAGTTGTAATAATAAAAGCAACAAAATGGGATCATTATTATATACAAAAAGAGAAACGGAGTAACTAAGTGCCCAATTTGCACAGAGGTAGAGATTTTCTAAAAATTACGCTATTCGCAGCATGGTATAAACCAACCTTGGAAGATTAGCCAGGATTTCAATAATGCCTGTCCAAAAGGGCAATTTCCTGGCTAAGTCCTTGGCTGATACACTTTCACTTTGTTGAAGTCTGTGGTAAAAATATTTCAGAGTACTTAATAAGTCTTCTAATTTAAAGAATTGGGTTAATCAGAAAGCTACTGTTTTCACCTAAACTGGCATGCAACTCCAGTGGAGATGAACAAACACCTTGGTGTTATATAACTGCTTGGAACTGTTGTGAGTAAAGGTAACCATAACAGCTTCCATCGATGGATGCATGTTATTGTTCCTTATCAGGTGAATGTTTGCATGTCCCTACCTAGGTTCTTACAAGCGTTCCTTGGTCAGCTTATTGAACCAGGGGATTTGGTGACCTACTTTGATCAGGGTTGATTCAAAATTGCATGTTGTGGATGTCCACCATTCTTACATTGACTCCTATATCTTTTTTGGTTAAGACTCATGGAGCACTGTGTTTATACTTATGATCTGTAGAACTTTATTCAAAATGTTAATGTTACATTAATGTATTCTCGCTTAGCCTCACTCTAATCACAGCATTTCATCATAACGAGCAACAGTTGTTGATAGAAGTTATATTGCCTTGCATAGAAAAAGTATGGTTGAATTGAGTATATATCTCTGAAACGTTAAAGGTATGTATTTTTTGGTATTTTTTGTTTTTGCAAGGCAGACATTAAGTATGCACAGTCGCTCAATAGTTTAATGTTAGTGTTTAAATCACAATAAACAGTAAGATTTCAATTTGGTCCTAAATTACCTTGGCCTCTAACTATAGGCAAATGCCAATGCTTAAGTTAAGTATATAGGCTTTATATTACCATCAATAAATACCATGATGGCTCCAATAATCACCTGAAATTTCTCATATTCATTATTTTCTATAGCAAGTAGAAGTAGTTCGTGCAGTTGAGCTGCAATTTTATTTAGGAGTTTATAGCAAGAAATAGCTGCTTAAAGGTGCTATTTCACCATGACAAGCAATATAAGTATTGATTGTGCAATCAAGGTCAAGTAACACAATGATGTGGAGCTACTTTGTGTTTCCACAGTAAGACCAACAATGTCATGCATCCAGCTCACCTAGAAGGGGCCCCATGGCGTGGCTGGGTTTTCTAATATGTATATACAGAAATAGGGCTATTTGACCAGACCCTCCCAATGAAAATGTACATACTCAAAGGCCATTGAGTTCCTTATCAGGGTCTTGGCCATGATTTTAAAAATGCCTCTCCAGAAATGCTATTCCTTAATTTCTGCCTGCCCAGATTTAGCTAATAATCTATTTCAAATCCTTCTACCAACTACATTTAATAACCTATTGTGTCAAAAGGGGCAATTTTCACTTCAGTCATGTCCTAGAAGATGGTGGTTTGTTAGGAAAATATTTGGTTATTAGCCCTCAAAATGTCACATTTGCAAATTCTTCATTAAGATTATTGCTTGTCCACAAAGGAGGTTTTCAGGAAACTACCTGTCCAAAAGACAGGCTTGACGGGTACTGGCTAAGTACCTGTTTCTTATCCTTGATACCATGTACTGTAATATTTATATGAATGGTGTTGTGTCACTGTGACCAGGTATGCCCTGGTATGTGGAGCTGGTGTTTCACCATGACAAGTCATTGGTAATTTGGTATTGAGACAGTAGTGGGCATGTCAGGAGCCAAAGGTTTGTGTAGGTGGCTATCTCCACGACAAATAATGGCCATCTCAACCTACCTGTGGGAGTTACATTCTTTTATTTATGATAGAAGTGGTAGCGACATACAGGTGTTGTATTGCTGTAGTCAGCATAGAGGATACATTTATCAGACATATCTTGCTGACCAGTAGAGGTCTTTGGATGACCAAGCAGGTTTGAAGAAACTGGATACTCAGTGAACTTTCTCTGCCCTCAATACATGTATATTACTCAGTGGCTCCAACGAGAGATGGCTCAACTGCATGGACTCTGTGTGGGTGGTGCTCAAGTGTAGTGAACCCGCCCACCAGGGTCTTATTAGCCAGGATATTGAAACTGGGTGCCCAAAATTGGCAATTGACAATTTTTTTGGCATCATATTTTTCAAAGGTGACCGCAATATAATCAGATAACAACCATAACTATGTATTTACTTAGTGAAATATTAAGGCATAATATCCTCATACAGTGTCATGGAAATTATATTGAGGTGAAATACATTTGACTATATGCTTGAAATTGACATTTTAATGAATTACACACAAAACAATTTAGATGTCCTGAGGGGTGTTTTTGAGGGTTTGGGTGCCGCCCAGATGCCCTACTGGCTAAGACCCTGGCTCAGCCTCATGGACTGTGTAGGTAGTGCTCAAGTGTGCATAGTGAACCCGCCCACAATAAGACGGTATCTAGAGCGTATTGCTTGTTCCTCTTCCTATGACCCCATGCAGTTAAGTCACACTTGTAGGTTACTCCCTCTCTTCTTCGTTGGCCTAACTCAAGTCCTTTATCTTACATGACATGGTTAAAGTTATAACATTCTTGCAAGGAAGTTATAAGTCCCCCCCAAAATATTGTTTATTTAGATATGTTTTGGGTATTTCTTGAGATTATTTTGGGAGCACCTGCGTGCTGCTAGCGTGGATGTTTTTATGGGCGTCAATGGTTATGCACACCTGTATGATAACCACCTACATAATTGTCTATCAGGGATCTTGCACACTGAAAGCTCCTCTCAAATCCTTTATCAAATTAGATACCTGTTTGTGTCAAAAAGGGCAATTTACACTTCAGCCATGTTATAGAAAATGGTTTGATAGGAAAATATTTGGTTATTACCCCAAAAAGTCGAAATTGAAAATTCCCCATAGAAACTTTTGCCTGTCCAAAAAGGAGGCTTTCAGAAAACTGCCATTCCCCCAAAAAAACAGACTGAATGGGTATTTGTTTAGTCCTTAGCCCCACCTAAGCCAGGTTAGGGCGGTGGTAGGATTCCTAGAAATGTATCCATATTTAATCCGTACCCCTTCAGGATTTAGGTGAATGTGTTTGCGAGGATCCTCCCAGTATGCATTGGCCTTTCCCCTGACTACCACCAAGTGCACATACCGTAAGACATGAGTTCCTTGCTGGCCCTGAATCAGCAGCAGCAGCAGGTTAGTAGGTACACATACTACGTTCATAGAAATTGATTGAACCAGGAACTGCACATAGCAAAACAGGCAGCAGCAGCGTTGGTGCTAGCCGGCCGGACGGGCAGGCAGCCTAGGAGTAAGATTGAGGCAGCACTGTACTCTACAGCTTGGTCTTGGCCAGGATTTGGAAACTGGGTGCCCAACATAGCCAATTGTAAAATCTTTGGGTGTCCTTTGTTTCAAGGGAGACCAGAATATACTCAGATTGCAACCTTGAACATGTATATACTTATTGAAATCAATGAAATGATGCAAAATATCCAAATACAATAGGAATTATATTGAGGTGAAAAAGGAATGATTATATGCTTGAAATTGACATTTCAAGAAATTCCTCTTAACATTTATTTTGTGTGTCTTAAAGGGTGATTTTTAAGGATTTGGGTGTCCAAAAGGCACCCAGACACCTTGCTGGCTAAGACTATGCTCTACAGTACAGCGTCTGGCAAGTGACCTGCGCATGATGATGTTGTGTGGAATAAAGCCACTTGCTGCTGCTGCTGAGCACTGCTGCTGTGGCGGCCAGCTACTAGTAGCTGAAGCCACCACCATCACACTGACTGACGACTAAGCAAGCAAGTGAGTGAGCGAGCCCGGGCTGGCTAATCTGCCGGGCTCCAGTGGCTCACTGAAACACCTCCCTGTAACCCGACTCCCAAACTTGAATGTAGGGCAAACTCTGCTCTACACTGCTGCTAACTTGTCTACTGACCGAGGGCTCAACCATTCTAACAAAATCAAACAACGCTTCCAGCAGCCTCAACTTAACTGGCTCAGTATAAAGTAATACACTAATTAGTGAAATAAATAGAGCAAAGATGGGAGACGTAATAAATATTTGGCAGGTTGCCGAAGGTAACTCCAGGATTTAGATTAAAGGCGATGGCCTTATAATTCACTCATCTTTCAAAAATTTATTCATGCAGGATATTTTGATTCTATACGGGAGTAGATTACAAGATCAGTAATGCAAATCTTTGTTTTATAATTCCAAAACTATAGTAAAATATATGATATATCAGGGGTCTTCAAGGTGTTCATAAGATTTGCACTGTCAGGCTGTGGCCAGCCTAAGTAAAGGTACTTACAAGTAAAAATGTTGCTACACTTCCTTTTTCTGTATGGTTTGATTGGAATTGGGGATATTCAAAATCTGCAAAACTTATGGCACGGCAGATCACGTTGTGAACATAATATACATGCACAGCCTGCCGTAAGGAGAGAATGAGAGGGTAGGATGAGAAAGAAGGAAGTGGAAATGAGCCTGAGAGCTAGCTAGACTGGACAGAGTGCAACATAGGTTCCGAAACATTACTTGCCGAGTGGGGTAAGCTGACCCTTAGGTTTCCTCGCCTCACCGGCACTTCCACGCAGGGGCTTAGCCGCCTATGCGTCCAGCGTGTCATTTGGACACGCAGAACACTGTTTTTTGACAGTTTGGACACCCAAAAATTTATGTCAGAATTTGCTGATGATGACTTTTCTTTGAAGATGTAGAAGCTGTAGTGTCACTTTTGTAAGACACACAAAGCAGTTACTGGCCTAAAAAAGCAAAATCTGTAAATATATAGGGTTTACTTTATTAGTAGTATGTTCTTGGTACCACACTTTGGACACGCAAAAGTCTATGAAACCTCTATTTGGACACCCTGTTTCCAAATATTGGCCAAGACCATGCTTCCACTTGACCCACCACTCTGTTAAACGAAGGTGAGTTACATTGCAAGGACTCTGCCAAAAACATTAATTGCAGAGCGGGGCAAGTTAGGGTCTTGTTTTGCTTGTCCAATTGCCGTTTTTTGCCAAATACACTTGCAACAGGGCAAGTGGTTATGTTGCAGGATGAGAATGTAGGACGAGAAAGAAGGAAATGGAAGCGAGCCTCAGATCTAGCTAGAGAGGAAGGGAGTGTAGGTAGGAAAAGATGGAAATTGAAGCGAACCTCAGGGCTAGCTAGGTGCCTGGGAGATAAACTCTTAATTATGATAGTAGTCAGTGGCAGCAGACAGTAGCACATGGGTATTTATGCTGATTAATAGATGATTGCGTAAGATTTCTCTGTTTTTTGCTGACCCATGCTTGTTGACAGCATTGTGTTGAGGCTGAGCAGACTCTTACAGGTTGTATTTTTACCAGGGATTGCTACATACGATACTGTCTGTCCTCCCTTAGTGCAGCACAGGGACTTGGCCAGAATTTAGGAACTGGGTGCCCAACATTTGCAATAATAACTTTTTGGGGCATACTAATTTTTAAGGATAGACCCCAATATACTCAGATTACAACCATAAACATGTATCTAGTTATTCAAATAAGACATAATATCCTTATACAATGTCATGGGAATTATATGGAGATAAAAAATACAATTGTATGCTTGAAATTGACATTTTAAGAAATTCCCTACAAAATATTTTGGGTGTCCTGAAGGGTGATTGTTGAATGACAGGGTCTCTAAATGACGCCCTGCTGGCTAAGACTACGTTGTATTGTTACTAGGGATGGTTACAGACAAGACTGCCTGTCCTCCCTTAGTGCAGTACAGCGCCTCCTCCGACTGCCTGCCTTGCTGAGGCAGAGAGAGAGCGAGAGGATCTAGGAGGAGGGAGAGTGGCGAGTGCACGATGTGCCAGCCTCAGCCAGCCTACAGCAGGCTGGCAGGCAGGCAGGCTCAGCTGCCAGTGTGGCTACTGCCCTCACTACATATATTGCCGATACTTGACATCATTAATAGCGCACTGCAGAACAAGTCAAAATGGATCAATAATTTCCTCCATATTATCACCATATTATTCAGGAGTATGAGAATGCCTCTCCAGTAGATAATGATCTGCTCCTTGGCTATGCACTGACACTTATGCAGATCAGTCATATGCCTAGCCGTAATTAAGAGCTGGAATCTCTGACCACATTCTAGAGCAGACTTATTAGAATGATTTACAACTAAGAATGAAGTGTTTCTTCTGGAGATGTATTTATTGATTAATTTGTCCAACCTTGAACATGGTGTCCATGGTTATGAATATTAAAACGGTGGTTGGAGTATTATTGGATATTGAGCTTCTTGTAACGTAAGTACATGCACCATTGTAGTGCTTGCTTTTATTACAATTTATTCACATATTGCAACACTGTATCTAGCTGACTCTCAAATAGGAGAAATACCCATGTTTTATGTTAGTCGCTTGGTCAAATCAACAACTGCACTAATAGATATGCTAATCTCAAACCAATGAGAATGCTATGAGCAAAATGATATTTTGATGTCTTAAGCAATTCCTCCTTTCTCACTGAAAAAGAATGGAAATGTGACGCATGAGGTAAATATTATCTTTTCAAAAGTTGTCATTCTCAGAACCTTCTGAAAACTGTCTTATTGATAGTTTGTTATGAATAAACAGAAGTACATAGCAGCAGTTACAACAACAACAACAACAGGTCCTTCTAATTAGGTGAGAACATTGCTAGGAGACAGCACACATGCAGCTCCTCATGCATAGTCTTAGCAAGCAGGGTGTCTGGGCATCTTTTGGACACCCAATCCCTCAAAAGTTATTCCTCAAGACAATATTTCTGTGAGTCTTTTCTGAAGATGTCAATTTCAAGCATATAATCAAGGTTTTCCACCTCAATATAATTCCCATGACATTGTATAAGGATATTACACCTTATTTCAATAAGTATATACATGTTTAAGGTTGTAATCTGAGTATATTGTGATCTCTCTTTGAAAAATAGGATCCCCCAAATTTTTACAAATGCCAATTTTGGGCACCCAGTTTCTAAATCCTGGCCAAGACACCGATCTGCCTTATTGATAGTTTGATACAAACAAACAGAAGCACATAGCAACAACAACAACAATAACAGGTCCTTCTAATTAGGTGCGAAGATTACTAGGAAACGATACGCCTGCAGCTCCTCAAGTATCGTTCCTATTCATATAAACAAGCCTTATGTGGTTATTGTTTTTGAATCATAGAATGAATAAATTAGCATGATTATTACAGGTGTAAGTCTCTTTTCCTCCCAGGCTCCCGGTACATGCTAGAGATTGTATTTTTGAAAACATGATGATGATACCTGCTTCTGATAGCAGTATGTACTCTCCAGGGGAGCTGTGAAGTTGTCAACGTGAGTTCAGTCCCTGTGTTAGTTGTCAATCATTATACATGCTCATGTTTTTGTTTATTTCACTATTGGACTTGTTAGCCTGTATGTCCGTAAAAGAGGCTGTGGCCTTATATCGGTGTGTAACGCGTTATTGCGTCACTGAGTGATAAAGGGTTAAGAGGCCTTTGGTGATGATCCTTACCATTTGTTGTTCTCCCTTTCCAGATATGAGTGTGCCAAAAAAGGCCTGGAAATGTACGGAGAAAACAGGACATTTAAAAGGAAACTGGGTCAAACAGACTCGAAAACAACTTTCATTACAAATGTTTTTTAGAATCATATCTTATTTCAATGTTGTTGACAAAATTGTTATATAATCTAACGTACAGGTTTCAGCTTCAAGCATGGATTCTTGTACGTAAGAGCAGGGACAGTATATGATATAATGTCCCTGGTAATTGCTATGGATAACTCAAACAGTCAGATGATCTTAGAATTTGTTTCAATTACATCAAGACCAAAAAAATGGAAAATTTTCAATGGGCCATATCGATATTCAAAACGGCCTTAGCCAAGACCCGTCCTGCCTGTCTTTTGGACAGGTTTTAAGTTTCCTAAAAACCTTCTTTTTGGACAATCAAAAATTTCTAGGAAGATTTTTCAATTTTGACTTTTGGGGTGTAATAAGTAATAACCAAATATTTTCCTAACAAACTATCTGGTTGGACAGAATTGAAGTGTAAATTGCCCTTTTTAACACACTAGGCTATTAATTGTAGCTGATATAAGTATTTGAAGTAGATGAGTGGCTAAATCTGGACGGGCAGAAATTTTGAAAATGCTGTTTTGGCCGGATTTTTGAAATCCTGGCTAAGACCCTGGGGAAGATGTTGACAGCAGAGTGACGTCTCCCAGAGCCAAGCCCCTGATAAAAAAGGGGAGGTGTAATTCACACTCCAACAAAGGATGTTATTATTATTACTAAGGAGATATGTAGCGAAATAGTACAACTAAGGTAGGAAATAACAAGACGCAGCGACACGGGTTGTTTTGACTGAATCTGAATATCACCTGGGAGAGAAACTCTTAGTTATGATAGTAGTCAGTGGCAGTGGACAGTAGCACATGGAACAGTGGCACATGGACACAAAGTAAGGTAGGAAATAACACAAGACACAGGGGCTGTTTTGACTGAATCTGAAAAATTGACAGAGAGAGAGAAACTCAACCCTTTTGCTGGTGGTGGCTAATTTGGCCAATACAAAATGATGCAAAAAACCTGAAAAATGACTGAAAATCTGGCACATGGGTACTCATCTGAGAGTACTCAGTGAAAGCTACCCAATGAATACCAACATGTCATGACAGGGTTTAGATGTTTTTTGAAGATGTTTGCATCCCTGTATTTGGATGAAAGTAGCATTGGAAGGGTGAATTATGAAAGTAGTCAGTGGCCGCAGACAGAAGCACATGGACACAGAGTAAGGTAGGGAATAACAAGACACAGGGGTTGTTTTGACTGAATCTGAAAATTGCCAGTCAACTGTAAATAGCGTCAGGGAGTGACCTTGACCAAGGTGAGGTTGCGGCGGCAGTAGCAGCAGCAGCAGCGTTGTCAATGCTGTTTGTTCTGCTCATAGCCCGGGATGTTTATTGAGTGCGGCTCTCTAATTGAGCCGGGCAAGGTGGGATAAAGCAGCGGCGATTGAGCAATAAATGGGAAGATGAAATGTATGATTGAGAAGATCAGGCAGACACGGCAGCGGCGATTCCTAATCTTCCTGCACACTGCTCGGGCTGCTGCCTCTTGCATGCTCACCCACTGCGTCCTTTGCTACCGGCGCTACATCTGACCACCTGACACAGCTCGCCAGGCAGGAGCAGTGTCTTAGCCAGGATTTATAAACTGGGTGTCTAAAATTGGCAGTTGTAATTTTTTGGGGTGTCCAAATTTTTAAGGAGGATCACAATATACTCATATTTCAACCATAAACATGTATAAATTCATCAAAATAAGGCATGGTATCATTAAACAATGTCATGGGAATTATAAGGAGATGAAAAAATTCAATTATAAGCTTGAGATTGGGATTTTTAGAAAGTCCACACAAAAATATTTGGGTGTCCTGAAGGGTTCTTTTTAAGGGTTTGGGTGTCCAAAAAGGCACCCAGACGCCCTGCTGGCTAAGACCATGGCCGCAGGAGGCAGTCCTGAAAGCAGGGCTTAGCCGCCTACAAGTCCAGCGCGTCATTTGGACACCCAGAACACTGCTTTTTGACAGTTTGGACACCCAAAATGTTTTTGTCAGAATTTGCTGTTGATGATTTTTCTTAGAAGATAGACGATGAAGAAGCTGTAGTGTCACTTTTATAAGACACACAAAGCAGTTACTGGCATAAAAAAGCAAAATCTGTTAATATATAGGGTTAATTTTATTAGTAGTATGTACTTTGTACCACAATTTGGACACGCAAAAGGTATGAAACCTCTATTTGGACACCCTGTTTCCAAATATTGGCTAAGACTATGGCAGGCAAGAGGCAGTCCTGAATACAATGTATGTGAAAGACAATCACTACAAAGAGACAGAAAAGACTTTGATTTCGGTATTCTAATGATTTTCAAGATTTCTGTCTTTCCATCAGGCGGTCAGAGACCTTGGTCACTCAAAACATGTATGGGGTAATGTGTCTCTACCCAGCAGGGCGACTGGGCATCATTTGGACTCCCAAACCCTCAAAAATTATCCCTCAGGACACCCACATATCTTTTTGAGCAATTTTTTCGAAATATAGAATTGAATTTCCCTCAATAAGTAAATGCAAGTTTATGATTTTGAAATGAGTGTCATGGCCTCCCTTGAAAAATAGGACACCGAAAAAGTTAATAATTGTTTCTAAATCATGGCTAAGACTCTGGGAGGCAGTCTTGAAAGGCAATCAATGCATAGAGACAGAAAAGTCTTTAATTTGGAGATGCTAATGATTTTCAATATTACTGTCTTTCTATCAGAGAAAAGTAATTGCTGGTCATTTATTGGGTATATGTTAATGCTCTCTTGGCTACTTGTAATACATCACACCACTTTATATTATTTTGAGCTGGTTTTTGTTTTGGAGACGTCTCTGCCGTCATGTTTTTATATCTCTTTAAGTTATAAACATATCAGATGTCACTCAGCATGTGATTCATAGTGACTCTTATTTGTTTCCTGGAAATGTTGTACCAAAAATGGTGTCTTAAAAAAAAATGTTTTTAAAGCCCTTTTTAAGCAAAATATTACATTTTATCAGTGTTTCGAGTTTCAGGTTTTAGACACTAAATGAACAGGCATTTGAAAAACTATTGAAGATCTTGAAAGAAAATGCACTTTTTAGCACTCCTAGCAGCTCCACCTATATTGAAAGGAAGGAATTAATATTACACTGAATGGAACAAGTGGAGGGGGATTTACAAGCTGGCGGCCATGTGTAGAAAACCTGCAGAGACCCCACTTGTTGAACTTAAAAAACATTATGATACTCCAACAATTCTTGTTAGTTTGTTATGAAACATGTGTTGTTCATTTGCGAGGCACAGTGGGAAGGAAGAAACTGGTATGATTAGCTGTTAATATCTGAAAAAGAAACCCACACAAAACCGTGCAGAAACACTGCAGATGATTGACTACTGACATGCACCTCTGTATTGGTCAGGATCGGATCGACCATTTTTGAATGCTCTTAACCCTTATTGCAGGGTCTTAGCCAAGATTATGAAACTGAGTGCTCAAAATTGGCAATTGTAAAACTATTGGGCGTCCAATCTTTTAAGTGGGATCACAATACACTCAGATTTTAACCATAAACATGTATGAACTTATCAAAATAGTTCATAACTTCCTTATACAATGTCATGGGAATTATATAAGGATGAACTCGATTATATGCTTGAGATTGATTCCTCACAAAAAGATTGGGTGTCCTGATTTATGAGGGTATCCAAAAAGACACCCAGACGCCCTGCTGCCTAAGATTGCCTTATTGGCCACGAATACTTTATGTAGATGGAGATACAGGGACTCGGGAAGCTGAGCATTATTAGCTGTTTGATCCAGAACTATCTGGTTATGCAGCCAGTCACACATGTACAGACGTGTGCTGATTTCATATAAACATTAAGTCCTTTACAAGCTTTATCCTAAGTGTATTATGATAGGATAAACCTTTATGCTTTATTTCAATAAGTAAACGCATGTTTATGGTTATAATCTCAGTATATTGTGACCTCCCTTTATTACAAAACAGGATGCCCCTGAATTTTACAATTGCCAATTTTTGGCGCCCAGTTTCTAAATCCTGGCTAAGACCCTGCCTAAGTGTATGATAGGATAAACCCTTGTCCGTTATTGGTGGTCAGCGGAGAGGCCTTTGTTGGTAGTAGGCTGTGGCCGGTGTGCGCGGGTTGAAGAGGTCAGGCAGTCTGGCCAGCTGTCCGAGTGAGGGACTGTGGAGAGAGAAGGCAAAGAGGAGGAACACAAGCTCGAAGGTACGAGGTAGAACGTGTTTGTGATTCATCATATTTTGGAAAGTGGAAGAATGACTGGTGCGTTTTCCAGTGCGGGTTTCTCTTGGCTTGAGAGGACACAAGCACGGGTTGCTTGTGTGTGTCTACAGAAAGTGGGACAGACCTGACTGCAACGAGAGAGAGAGAGAGAGAGAGAGAGAGAGAGAGAGAGAGAGAGAGAGAGAGAGAGAGAGAGAGAGAGAGAGAGAGAGAGAGAGAGAGAGAGAGAGAGAGAGAGAGAGAAAAGAAAGAAAGAGTCAGAGAGAGAGAACGAAAGAGTCGGAAAGGGTCAGAGAGAGAAAGAGTCAGAGAGAGAGAGAGAAAGAGTCGGAAAGGGTCAGAGAGAGTCAGAGAGAGAGAGAAAGAGTCAGAGAAAGAGTCGGAAAGGGTCAGAGAGAGAAAGAGTCAGAGAGAGAGAGAGAAAGAATCAGAGTGAGACAGAGAGAAGGGGGAGTAGCGAGCATTGGTGTGCGCTGAATGTGTGGAGTGCTGCAGAAGACAGTCGTTTGCCGCTTTGCTGGGGAACAATCGTTTGCACAGGAGCTGCAGGTTGAAAGTGGGACAGGGGTCACATTTGGGTAGACACGCAGAGTTGGGTTGAGGCCTCGGTCCCTCAAGCTGTGGTGGAGCCTAATGACAGTAGGCGGGCCGCCGCGCTGAGTGTACCCTCTAACAGGTTGCTGTGCAGGAACTTACAGTCAGGAAAAACAGCATTCTTTGCCATCTCCATTTTTTATTGGGTGCATTTATGCAATAATGATTGAAAACAAAAATCACATACAGTGGGTGAAATGATCAGTGATATTATTTATCAAAAACGGCCCTGAAAAGCTACTTATTATAATAATGAAAATCAGCACAATCAATATGTTACTTCACCAGCCATTGTTTGAATGTAACAATTTGACTATACTCTTATGTTAGGCCACTGGAAAAGGAAACACAAGTTACAACTACAACTAAACAAACTTAACTCAACCAACAATCACAATTTAAAGCCCGTTTCTCCTAGATTTTTTGATCATAAGAAATAATGTTATGGTTTTAGATATATGAAACAGGGTACCTGAGTCATGTATGATAGAAAGTGCATCAATTCCTTAGCTTAACTGACCTGTATCATCATCATTGAAATAGCCATACACGTGCATGTCTTTCACAATATATATCTAATAAATAATTGCAAGATCATCTCTAGCGGTTGGTTCATACATGTCATTAGCAGCTACCTTAATGCTAGTAACAAACATTTACCAATAGCCAGAGAGAGATATGTGTACTGTACCAACAGCCAGAGATGGCTAAGACTATGCTGCAGCATGCATTAAAAGCTTTAAATGTTTTAAAGATATGCTTAAGAAATTAGTCGGTCTAACAGGTGTCCCGTTTAGCGAGAAGGATGTCCTGTGATTGCAGAATAAACAGGCCTGTGCAGGTCGGTGGAATTGATCCTGTTTGTATAAGAAGGTTGGGAGAGAGGCATAACAGTTTGCCCTGGGTTAGCTGAGAGGAAATATTGAGGGAGAAGTAAGGTATAACTCATGCTGGGGCCCAGTTCGCTACCGAGGAGCGGGGAGAGTCTTGGCACGAGTCCAACTCGGGGAAGAGACAAAGAATTTCCACTCGGCAGTGGCGTCTAGCTACGCGGAGCTCACATGAGCAGGAGCATGAGCGCTCAGAGAGGCACGACTCCTACTACTACCCTGGATGTGAGGGATTTGGTGTGTGTGCGCGTGCCAATCCACAGTCTTATATTATATAGAAGTCTATATAGTCTTATATATAGTCTTATTACACTCTTATATATAGTCTTATTACATATATTTGACAAATTGACATGCATTACAACAAGTCTATAGATGAAGTGCACTTAATTATTACACTGCCCATGAAACTGTATTTAATAGAACATTATGCTCTAGTCTATTTCAATAAGTAAGTGCATGTTTATGTCTGTAATTTGAGTATACTACTAGTGAGTGTGGTCTCCCTTGAAAAAAAAACACCCAAAAGTTTTACAATTACCAATTTTGGCAATTAGATTAAAAAGACCCTGGCCACAGGTATTACTGTACTCTTACTATAGAGCCTGGCCAGTGCACTGAGAGTTGCTAGGCGGTGAGCAGCCAACTGCCAACAACTGGTAGATGTAGTAGGTGGTAGTGCACAACAGCAGCGTACAGCTTATGAAACTGGCTTGTCTGCCGCTACTGCTGAGGCTGCTGCTGCTGCCGCTCCTGCTGCAGAATGATCTAGGCTTGGCTGGCTGAGATCAACCTACCCTCCAGGGTCTTAGAAACCAGGATTTAGAAACTGGGTGCCCAAAATTGCCATTGTAACATTTTGGGTATTGGGGGGTCCTATTTTTCAAGTGAGATCACAACTTACTCAGATTATAAACATAAAGATGTATTTACTCAATGAAATAAAACTTGATTTACATATACAATGCTATTGGGAATTATATTGAATTGAAAAAAAATCAATTGTATGCTTGAGATTGACATTTTAAGCAATTCCTCACAAATAATTTTGGGGTGTCCTGAAGGTTGATTTTTTGGGGGTTTTGGTGTCCAAAAGACCACAGATGCCCTGCTGGCTAAGACTATTTTACCATCTCTTAAGTTACTGCCACAAGGAAAATATTCCAAGAAAAGATTTCTGCTGCAACAGAGGGAGACTAGACCCTCGGTATTATGACACTTAAAAAATTGCTTTTGATTAAGCTTTCTCTGCAGTTTGTTTTCACTTGTTAAGCATCCATTTAGTTTCTCATTTCTTTTTGACTTTTTATGCTATTGGTCTTGAACCAATATTGCAATTTATTCAGTTGTACATAGTTAAAATTTGATATAGTGATTCAACTTTACTGAAGATGTATTCAAACCTCTAGACGTTTCCCTATCATTCAGGATAATCATAGGTATTTCTAAAGATGAATACTAAGGTCCTTAACCTATCTCTGAAAAGAATTTTCTGGATACTTAATCATTCAAAATAAATCATGAATAAACTGGCAAAACATATAGGAATGGGGAATAATTGCTTTTGACCTAATTGACATCTGTTCTGTAATTTCCCGAACAATCTTTGGTAAAAACAGCATTGAGGTCTTTTTGGTATTGCCAGTGCCCAGTGGCTTAAATGGGGTAACCATGGGTTGATGTAGTGCAAAATTATACATTTGGATAAATCTAGAATTTCTTTACAATACGTCCAAAGTTTTGCTTTTGTTTAATTATACACCTGGACAAAATGAGCTTCAATACCAGTATCTGAAACAATCTTCTAGAAGTTCTTTACAATATTTCCTAAGGGTTGCTTTTGTTTTCAAAGCATTCTAGAATGTTATCCGACCACTTGCCTACTAGGGTTTTACGTATGTATATTAACCTCGAGTAAATGTTTTAAGGCTGTGCAAACACACCTTTGACATGTATGGCCGTATTTTCGCTGCCGATCTTCATCTTGTTTGTTTCTTCTCTTTGTAGGAACTCCATGCTTGGGCTAGTGGAAGTGGGGATTAAACGTAAGCTGGCGAGCTATGAGCCCAGTGAGCGCAGCAACAGCGATCAAAGGCAATCCATCCTCGATATATCTATGTGTAAACTCCAGACCTCGCCACTGCGGCGGGTGGAGCCCTCGCTGCGGCGGTCCGTATTGATCTTCAACACGCTGAAGCAGATTGAACATGAACTACTGGAGGAAGGGGTGAAGATCAATCACATGAACACCCCTAGCCTCCTACCCACGATACAATCGGAAAAGTTCGACCTGGACCCACCCCCCAGCGCGGAAGACCTGGCGTACCAAATCACCGAGGAGCAGCGAATGCTCTCCGTCAGAGACTCTGGTAGCAGTATGGACACTAGTAGTTCATTGGACACCAGTGGCGCCACCGCGGTGAGCGCACCTCCTCCGACACCTGCGATAGCCGTCAGCAACGGCAGCGAGCGACCGACAAACTTCATGACATTCTCAGAATGCAGAACTGTAGTGCCAAGTTCGGACAATCAACATAAACTTTTTTCAATCACCACGGGGGGTGTAGAACGGGACGCGAGTTTTTCGTCGCGACCTCTCTCACCTTCCTTGCCAAACCCAGTAGTGTCGAGCAGCGGCGGTGTAGATATCTTCGGAGACATAGATCTCTCGTTATATGACTTTGATCTCTTCTCCCCATTGACTCCTCAGCTAAAAGCCGCACCTTTGAGTGCCGAAGAACTCCTACACACTTTTCCAAACTCCAGCTCGTGCAATGACTGGACGAACTTGCCATCCTTCTCCGGTCAGTCGTGTTTCAAGAGCGAGATCTTCAACGAAGAACTAGACTGTATTATGCAAATTCTCGCGTGTAATTAAAGTAGCGTCGGTGTCTTTTGTCAGTGATGATCCAAAGAGGTTCGAGACTTCCATTTTACAAACACATCCCATTGCTAGGCCGAAGAAACAGATCCACGTTTTGTATTTTTATATGAATAATGAGGTGTTCAACTCAACGCATTGATCAGTCCAGGTTTTTGAAATCCATGACTGTAGACTCGTCAAATGAATTTATAATATAAGCCAGTGTCAATGCACAACTGTTGTTTGCAAGCAACTGGGTCTTTTTCCATGTGAAGACAAAATGACTAGTAGATATATTGTGAATGAAGCCGCTAGATAGTTTCCAATGCTTCGTTCACTGAATACAATGCATGTATGCACTTTTTCACTTGATTTTACATGGAAATATTTACATATATTGTATGAGGTAAAATTGTAGTCCTCGAACATTTCTTGTGAAGACGAGGCATTTTGCGTGGGGAATGTTTTTTATGGAAACAACATACAATTTTTCACGACTGGTCATAAACTGCCTGCCTGTCTAGGTTTTATATGTCCAATTTAGTGACTCGCATTAATTGCTATTATAAATCAATTTTGATACTGTCGGTCACTCATAGGAGGATGCCAGGAGACTTAAGTCTTTCCATACTAATATTCCTACTTAGTGAATGATTGATAAGAGTATTCGTACTAATTTAATTTATTTTATTTTATTTAAAGAACGTTTTTAGAATTGTCGTCATATTTCAACCGTATCCAGTTCAAAGGTCATGTATGAATGCAGGGGCAGTCCTGGATGACTGCTGTGATTATAGCGAGGGGAACAAGTCATCGAGTCTGAGGAACTCATGCCAAAAGTATTTAATAATCATTGGTATGCCAGGAGAAATGTGTATGAATGAATCATCCATCATACCGTGAAAGTGTGAAACAAATCACCTTATTTATATTCATACAAGTCAGTATTGTTTTTGAGGCATGATTGCGAAGATCTCTGAAGCCTTCTTTGCACAGTATAATGTAATGTTCAGGGCTCGAAATTAGGGGTTGCCGTGAGCCCAGGGCTCCCTTGAATTCTCCTGCGGCACCCTCAAATTTCTTCAGGAAGCCCAAAGATGTACTGGTTTCTATACACAATACTGTTTGGGAGATTTGGAAAATGCAGTTGGGCTCCCTGGAAAAAATATATTTCGAGCCCTGATGGATTATTTCATGACTTTCTCAGATACACTATGTGTTATTCTGGGATTGATTTCCTACCAATCTCATACATCCTAAAATACAGAACTTTATCCAAAACTACGCCGTTTAAGTGTAAAGGTAAAGTGGAGTTACACAGCTGACTGCAATATTATGTGTGCAACCAACTTCTAGGATTTCTTTTTACCTTTGAAGACACCAATATTTTCTGGCCCTATGAAATTAAGATGTAGATATTGTTTGACATTGCAAATTATGTCATGGACAAAAAATCATAATAATTTGTGAAGTGTAGTAAGAAGGCATGTGCAATTTTGTCACTGTGGCGACGTTGTCCTGCTGAGAAAGGACCATAGTAGGAAATTTATGTGTTTTACTATCACTATTATCATTATTTATGGAGAGCAAGAAAGGGTAGGCGAAGACCACTTTTTCTAAGCCAAAGCTTGGAGCAGCACTGCAAGCAAGCTGCCAATATGTACCTGTAGTTATTTATTCCTTATAAGGTGGTGAGTACTCTCACTACTGCACAGCCACTTGATAGGAAACTGCAGCGAGTCTATCTCAGAGTTGGTCCTACGAAGGAGAGATTGGAGGAATCGAGTATTTATTTGGGTAATATATTGGCGCGTGGCATGGTGCGGCAGTGATAGTATTCTCCACCTAGGATTATTTATAAATGTTCCTTTCAGTCTGCGAGGTGCCTGGCTGGTAAGACCAAAACAAAGACGGTATTTTCAAAAAAGAAGCATGGATTTCCAAAGTATCGTAAGGGGCTGCGTCCATTATATTTGGAATATAGTATATTACCTCTGTCCGATACTTCCGAATTGATGCCTCGATAGTGGTCTTTCCTTTCAGATATCCTGGGGCTGTAAGGACCTGATGTTAATTTATTGCGGATGGAATACTAGTTGTTTACACAGTGTTCCGATCCCGCCTGGATGGTTTTACATTAGTTCCATGTCTTGTCACCAGAGGGCCCATGGCGGGCCTGGTACCATATTTTAGTATTATAATATATATTAATGATGTATTTTCTCCACCGTCTGCTGGATGAGATTTGACTATGGAGAGTGATCCTTCTAGCGCCATATGAAAAAGAACGTACCTTGGAGTGAAGAGATAAACACAAATATATGTATTACCCTAATGGCCCTGAAAGGTCTGGGTCTGGCAGAGATGTAGAATATTTCATAATAAAGCCAGGTCCTTCACTATTATAAAAAAGAAGTGTGGCCTTTTGACTGCATGGGAAAGGGTTACCCTCAGAAATTCAAGAAGATACGTTCCATTATTTATTCAAATAAATCTTCGCGAAATATCCTTTTATTTACATGTTTGCATCAAGCGTTTTCCTTTTTGAAGATACAAAAAAAAAAGTAAAAAGAATTTAGGCATTGAACCTCTTAACTTTATTTCTATTCCTGAGCCATAAAGTTCCCTTTGGAGATTTTGTGAATTTATTTTAAAAAAGATACTTGATAACATTTTAAGAAAAAAGAAATTGTAAATCCTGTGTCAATCTTTTCTAACACTATCTGAGATTCCAAGAAGAGTGTGTTGGATTGCAAGAATTCAGCACTGTTTTTTCCCCTGAAGCTAGATACGTATCTCAACCCTTATGCTGCTGATGGTTTCCTTGGTCAATACAAAAGGATGCAAAAATTATTGAAACCTGCGTAAATGGGGACTCATCTGAGAGTACTCATTGAGAGCTTTCCTATGAATACCCACATGACTTGGTTAGGATGATTTTTATCATTTTTTGCATTCTTGTGCATTGGACGAAAGTAACCTTGGCACCAGAAGGGTTAAAAAATGCCTACATGTTACTAAGGTTCCAATGGTTATTGATACGACAATCCATCCGGCGCTTTATTAGCCTCCGAGAGCATAAAGGGTAGCAGAAAGATACTTGTCGTCGCATCTTGTGCTCCACCGTGATCTCCATGGCTGCTGTTGCTAGGCAACCAGCAACAAGGATGCTGAGTGACAGCCTTTTGACTCATGTCATTGGAATGGCTCATTACGGGCTGAGCGAGCATAGAGCTTGATGAAGAAACAGGCACTGGAGTGATATGACTCACTGCATATCCTTGCTACCATTAGAGAGAACTCCACCCATGCTTATATGTATGTGTGTGTGTATATATATTTATATATATATATATAGATATATATATATATATATATATATATATATATATGTATATATACATATGTACATATATATATATATATATATATATATATATATATATATATATATAATATATATATATATATATATATATATATACACATATATATATATATATACATATATATATATATAATATATATATATATATATATATATATATATATATATATATATATATATATATATATATATATATATATATGCCCATGCATGCCCTCTTGTGCAGTAAAATATTTGGATGAAAAAAGAAGTTTGTTCTCTTCAACAAGTACCTTCAAATAATTTTGCAATTTTACTCTCAAATTTGAAGATTAAAAAACTGGGGATAACTTGTGCAGTAAAACGGAAATTTGAATTATATTTATTTTGTTCTCTTCAACAAGTACCTTCAAATAATTTTGCTTTCAAATTTGAAGATATAAACACTTTCATTCAGAATCGGTTAACTTACTTTGCTGCGGGAACTGTGATGACCTTGTAGGGCTAAAACTTCCCTTGAATACCAATATTCGGTATATATACAAATAGATAAGTAGTTCATCTTTTTGTATTCACCAAATTAGCCACCAGCAGCATCAGGGTTTTAAGGAGAACTCTTGCCAAGAAGTTCATCTCAAGCTCTAGTGCAGTTCAGTCCCTTCAGACAGATTTCCTGAAATCTTCAATCTATACACAATTAGTAAATTTGTAAAATGTGCAACGAGTTCATATGGTGTTGAATTTCCAATTTCCTGTAACAAATGCAAATGTCTTGTGAATATCATGGCAAATTGGTTAACATAAGTATTTGATTTGAAGTCTCGTCTCATTTGAAAGGAACTATCTTGCTTCGAATATCTTTTCAAAACTTGATCCTACTCTAATTTGGAAGCAATCTTGATGTTGTCAGATTGTCTAATCATTCTCAACATGGATAGATGAGAGAGCAAGAGGGCTGTTGTGAAAACGTGATACGGTAATATATGTACACAACAGTCATCTGTATTACACAGGCCTGTCCATGTGACATCAATTAACCAATCATGATACAATATCAGTTGGGAGGTTTGCAAACAGTTTGGAGGAAAAACTAAGGTTTGCAAAAATATTTGAGAAAATAATCCATGTTGGTCTATGAGAAATACTTTATTTCCGTAATTTACCGAAATGAATATATGATTGGCGGCCATTTGCATTTGCTGCAGAGTAAAGTGGTTTTGATTTGTGACCCATTCCTGCCTGGTGGTCTTGACAAAGAAAGTAACTTTGGCGACGAGCATTAAGTCTAAAATATTTCAAGGAGAAATGTTGGTTGGTATCTAATCAATATTTCTCCTTAAAATATTTTCCACAAAATGCTCGCATCACAAAGATATTACCAAAATGACCAGGTTGTTTTAGGCACTAGAGTATGGGACGCTGTGATGTGAATGAGCCGTGTGTTGTGTACATAATTGCAGGTACTGAATGTGCCGGTAGACTATATTTTTATGATGAATTGTATAAAAGAAACTCTGATTGTGACCGCTCATTCACAATATGTTTGACACATGCACACAGCTACTGATGATGATAATTCATGTAATGGCAGATGAAATTAATTGTTTTTACTGCTCGCGATACATTGATGAATTTATACCACAAGAAGCAGAATTTATATAAGTGCATTTAATATATATATGTAATCATAAGTGCATTGCCTGCTACTTAATTTAAAAAGAATAGTAAAAGGCATGAATATTTCATATACATATATACAGTTGTATACCCTTAATTCATTATTATATTATGTTATTATTCAAGATCTGTAATCAGTAGTATTTCTAGTATTTGATATCATGTCGCTTATTTATTTTGTCTTAGTACTTTTGCCCTTGTCATTTCGAGAAACATTTCCAAAATTGCTAGTCGATAATACTGATTTTACTCTTAATTTGTAGCAATTTCCCTCCATCAATAAATACAGATATTTTGAAAGCGTGATTGGTCTTTTATATTGTTTATTCTCCAACCCCAAAAAATGAAAAAAAGTTGCCAAGTTGTGAATATGTACCAGGTTAGTATTTTAACCCCCCATATGTATGTGTCTCTCTCGGGCCTATAATGGTGAGATATCCTTCTAATATAAGTTGTTTGGTCATGAAGCTACCGTGGTTAGTGATGCATTAGATTCAATATACATGATACTACTACATATGAGATTACAATAGGCAAAAATGCCCTCCCTTCTTATTTCTTCATTCCCGAGTTAAGATAACTCTCAATGTAGCACCTCAAACACAAGGCCTAAGAATCCTGAACCTTGGTACGCAAAATGAAAAATAAACAAAGGAACAAAGAAACTAAAACAGGAAAAACTTAGGGTTAAAGAAGAACCAAGGCCAAGGAAGTGTCCTTGATACCATTGACGTCCCTCTTGCTTAAATAGGAGACTGCGAGATATTCAGGTAATAAATTGAAACACACATATTTACACACTGCTCTTTATGTAGAAGTGGGTTATGTCCTAGCATGTAAAATCTAAGGAAGCTCTTGAATAAGTTGCTTGATATTTACAAAAAAATTTGACCAAGATATTTTTTGATAATGTGTTTTATCCCAGGGATTTGGTTATCCATCGACAGCCTGGTACCCTTCTGGTAAGGCCCTAGTAACTTGTCTCACCTATAGCAATGCACAACACTACACACTAGGGTCTTAGCCAGGATTTAGAAACTGGATGCCCAAAATGGGGAAATTTTTTAATCTGGGCGTCCAATTTTCCAAAGGAGATCACATGATACTCAGATTACAACCATACTAATGTATTTACTTATAAAGTAAATAAGCCATAATGTCCATATACAGTGTCATGGGAATTATATTGTGGTGAAAAAACTTCAAGTATAAGCTTGAAATTGACATTTTAAGAAATTCCCAAGGAAATATTTTTTGTGTCCTGAAGTGTGATTTTTGGGGATTTGGGTGTCGAAATGACACCGAGACGCCCTGCTGGATGAGACCATGCTATGCACTTGTTAGTGTGTCTGGGTAAATTACTCAGTCACGATGGTAGTATTAGTGTTCAGTCTGGTGTCACTGTCTGCTCCATTGAGAGAGTTTAACCTCTCTGTTGCTAGTTGTCGATTAAACAATAAAAGATGGTGAAAAAAAACTGAAAAATGACTGGATCCCTGGCATGTGGGTACTCATCTGAGAGTGCTCAGTGAGAGCTTTCTAATGAATACCAACATGACAGGGCTTAGATGGTTTTCAAAATTCTTTTCATCCTTGTGCTTTGCACGCAATTATCCCCTAGCATTGGAAGGGTTAAGTACACACTTCTCTCCCGTGACTGGCTTAACTCAGGAGGTAACATCTAGGCTAGTAACGCTGAAATCTAGGTGAGCCAGGGGGGACCATGCATGGCTGGGCAAATAGAATCACAGGAGCACTCTCCGCTTTGTGTCCCTCAGTATACACTGTCTAGAGGAGAACTACATATACAAACACAAAGGGCTCGAGTAATATTCAGCTCTACCCCATCCTACTTTCACATTCAATTTTGCCTGTCTTAAAGAAAAGCAGCGTCTAGTTGGCCAGCGTCGGTTTCAGTGCAATAAGGTCATCCAGGTATGATTGGTTTTAAGCATGTCTGTCTTAAGGTATCCACTAAACACAATGCAACTTCCTATTTCATAATGAAAATGTAGGTGGAAATATTATCCACTGTTAATCCATCCCCCTGCAGAATACGTATATATATATATATATATATATATATATATATATATATATATATATATATATATATATATATATATATATATATATATATATATATATATATATACATATATATATATATATAAAAATTGCTATTCATTATCTTTATCTAGAAATACAGGTACTGTATTTACCCCATACTATCCTGATTTTATAATGAAAATGTAGGTGGTAATACTTTCCACTGTTAATCCATCCTCCCTGCAGAATACATATACTAGTATGTATATCAAAAGCGCTATTCATTATCTTTATCTAGAAATACTGGTATCTATCCCATTCAAGTACATAAAGGGAATGCTGTAGGTAAACACCAGCTGAGACTGTCTATTTTGGGGGACAACTGGATGCACCCCATGACACTGATAGCCCATCAAAAGCTCTTATTCATGGATGAACAATAAGAGTTACCAATAAGTACATGATGAGTACATAAACTTCATTCCGAAAAAGGGAAATATCTTACAATACTGTTCTACAATTCCATTCATTCATTTTCAGCACCTTTTTGCCATATTGGGGCTAAGGCGTGACTAGCCAGTGGTAAGTGAGGGAGGAAACCAGAGTATCCAGCAAGAACTTCCGCCTAGGCCCAAGTCACTGGCAACTTCCTCACATGGCCCAGCTGGGATTGGAACCAGTGGCGAGACAGCAGGCAGTCAGTGGCAACGCCTTAGACCACACGGCCATATGGCACCTCCATCAGAATGGCAACATGAACCACCGTGCATGGACATGAGAACTCAGTCCACGGCTGCTCTCTTGCATTCATCTCTATCAGTCACGATGATTCCATCGGTAGAACACACAATAAGGGTGTTTAGATGAACCTGTGCATAGTGTGCAGTCTGTCATGTTTTAAAAGTTATATTGGACTGGCACTTCATTACAAAACTGATGGGCTAACTATAACTGGCATGGTACAAAACCATGTCTTGCTTTTTAGTCAAGATATTATGATGCAAAGCCTTACAATCTTATCTGCGAGTGCTTCAAGACCATAACATATGAAGATTTAATTTTACATCAATAGCCTTTGTTTTGATATTATGTAAGTTGTAGTTATCCAGCTCTAGTAAAGATGGCAGCACTTTCAATTTGCCCTCCAGCTACATGGTGATAGTAAACAATAATTCTGGGCAGTGAGCAGTTGCTATCAGCTATGTGCATACATTAAGTTCTAGTGCTCCATTTCGCGCATAGATGACAGCACTGCCCAGTTTCGCCATAGAAACAATACAAGGCAGTTGCTATAAATACACAAATACTCAGCATACTGTGCTAGTGTTCTCACTCCTAGCTAGAGGACAGCACTGCCCAAGTACTCCACAGAAAGAATGGAGGTACCGGTATGGGCTGCTCTTTAACCCTTGCAATCCTGATGCTACTTTCATCAAAGGCACAAGAATGCAGAACATATCAAATAACTTATAAGCCCTGCCATTTTGGTGTTCATTGGAAAGCTCTTGCTGAGACCTATCAGATGAGTACCCATTCTCTAGGGTTTCTGTCATTTTCACCTTTTTTTGCCTTATTTTCTATTGACCAAATTAGCCACCAACAACATAAGGGTTAAGTAAGTGGTATGTGTTCATTTTCTCATACACCTTCATACTAGAATAATTATCCACTGAAAGCAAATGACCAAACGCACCTCCATTGGTTCTCTAAGGGGTAGATGCCAGAAGTGAAAACAACATACAGGTCTCCATTTATTCATCCAGCCGCTGACAGCAGGGAGCCTGTCAATAAATACGAAATTACCATTAAGACACTCAGATTTAAACAAGTCAGAATCTAAATGGAATATTAGATGCAGTCAAAAAAAATTGATGTTTTATACAAATACACCGTTAAATAAAATGTCCAGTTACCATATCCTCATTAAACAATAAAAAGAACGGTTGTATATTTGGTGATACATTTTTATTTATTCATCTCTGTAATCATTGACACAGTATACATAGGAGGTTGATTTTTTACAGCAAACATGGAATGTCCTACAAGCGTATGATTGGCCGGTTATCTTTGCTAGGTTGTGCAAGCCTAAACAATATGTGGTGCCACCCAAATCCTTGCCAGGCAGCGAGCTGGTTAACCCTTCCATTGCTGGGGCTACTTTCATCCAAAGCACATGGACACAAAAATCTTTGAAAACCACCAAAACCCTGTCATGTTGGTACTCATTGGATAGCCCTCGCTGAGTACTCTCAGATGAGTACCCATTTGCCAGGGTTTCAGTCATTTTTCAGGTTTTTTGCATCATTTTGTATTTGTTGAATTAGCCACCACCAGCATTAGGGTTAATTAATGCATACTGTGCAGGCCCTTGGGTAAGGGAAGCCAATCACTTGCACACTTCGAGAAGTATTTACAACATTCCCTATATAGTACAACCGGAAATATACAGTATGTCCTCCTAATCACTATATACACAGTACACTGCCATTACCTCCTCATTCAATGTTCTAATGCTCCTTTTAACCCTTCGGTACCCACAGAAGGCAGGGAATCTGAAAACTCAACCACTTCTTCAAAACATAAATACCACTAACTTATTTGAGAGAGGACAGTTTCCCAGAACAGAATAACTTACTTCATATATATATATATATATATATATATATATATATATATATATATATATATATATATATATATATATATATATATATATATATATATATATATATATATATATATATATATATATATATATATATATATATATATACATATATATTTATATATATGGTATACATGATGATGTCCGTTGACTGCTGACCATGTGTGAAGCGGTATCAATAGCCTATATATATATATATATATATATATATATATATATATATATATATATATATATATATATATATATATATATATATATATATATATATATATATATATATATATATATATATATATATATATATATATATATATATATATATATATATATATATATATATATATATATATATATATATATATATATATAATATATATATATATATATATATATATATATTAGAAATTGATTATTGAGTCATTAATAATCAAATATTTTCAGGTGAGTTGCATTTGTTTCAGACCTGCCTGCTATAAGCAGGGATAGGTTAAGGAGGATTAACTAATACCATTTACACGATGGGCTGCTTGCCTTCATGGCCCAGAAACTATTTGCGATAGCCCTAATCAATAAATATGCATTGTTATCTTATAACCCTTTAAAATAACAAAACAGTTGCACCATTCCATAGTGAATGCCTTTCAACATACCGGTATCTCATTCTGGTTCTTCACAAGAATAAACCTTCTTTATACAATCGTATATGAATGAAGTGGAACCCTCTGGACAATAAGGGTACGGTTGGCCACAAAAAGATTTCTGAAGTGCGAAATGAACTATAATTTTTTTTATACAGTGAGGGAGAGAAGGCGATCCTCAGAATTGCCCCAGAAGTAAAGGTACCACAGGGAGATTTATTAATGATATATATGTGTGTGTGTATATATATATATATATATATATATATATATATATATATATATATATATATATATATATATATATATATATATATATATATATATATATATACATGTATATATATATATATATATATATATATATATATATATATATATATATATATATATATAAATATATAAATATATAAATATATATTTATATATATATATATATATATATATATATATATATATATATATATATATATATATATATATATATATATATATATATATATATACATACACACATAAGATTTCTTTTCTGCAGTAAACACCTGAATGGTACTGAAGTACCACACAGTTCCACTTTATAATTTTTTGAAAAGCCCAAATATCTTGATGTATGGGACGGATACAGGATTGAAAGGAGGTTCATTTTTAGTTGAACATCAAACATCATAGCCTGCAATCCAGTACCTGCTCTACTAAAGACCTTTCACATCTTTGATTTTGAATAAATACTTGTGATCACTAAAGAAGTACTTTATAACACAATTTAAATGACACAATTTAAATGCTAGTACTGAATTATATCTATTCCTAATAGATGAGCTAACACCAACTTAACAGATAACATCAACTTAATAGAATAGGAGTGATCAGCAAATTGTGCTTTATACTCTCATGTTCTGACATATTCAAGTGATTAGTGGTCTGACATATATGCGATTACTTATAAGAAACACAATATTCATTTGAATAATGTTCACAATACTTTTTCACCTTCAAATCCCATGAAGCATTGATGCATTTCCATTCTGGATTTCAAAGGATCTATCCATACTGAAAAATATCTTAATAGGGAAGAGGCGTGAATATTTTTTCTTTGCATACAAGTATTTCCTCAAGGCTGTCTTTAGTCAAATTTGGCAGGATATTAATTTTCTATGATACAACAACATCCTGACAGACTCCAACAAATAAATAATTGTAATCTAGTTGTGGATTTTTTGTCTTCACGTGTAGTTGAGAATATGCTTAGAGTTCTTCATGTCTGTAAGACACATAAACATACTATCTTCTTTAAGCCACCATCAAAAATTAGTTAAAATCTAAATAATTATGCAGCAATAAACAAATGTACCATACTTTCTACGGACCTATAACAGGATGAACAGCTAATTCTTAAACAGCTTTAGATTTAATTATTTTGGTGCCAAATGAAATATCTTAATTTCATATGTAGGTTAAACTTCCACCAACCATGTGGGAAAGATGCCAGTGACTTTGGTTTACAGGTTTTCTTTAGGGTGTGATACTAAAAGTGAGCACATGGCAAGCAGAACATTGGCCATGTCTAACGCCTGCGCATAATTCAGGTTGAACGCCCTCCAGACATGTGAGAGAGATGCCTGTGACTTTGGTTTATAGTTTTTTTTCCTGTGGACACTTGTGCATAATTCATTACTAGCTACTCCCTGCTAAGCCTTAATGTGACAGAAAAAGTAATAAGCGATATGGCTTGCCATTCTTTTGTCATCATACTCTTCAAAATTAATACTGGATTGTAGCAAAGAGACCCATCAATGACACAGCATTTAATTGACTCAACCTAAGACTATTTTTGGCGGCCACAGATATTTGGCCAAGGTTGATCACAGGAAACTTGTGAATACTGCATCAGATGGCACTAAAGTGGCTATTCTTATTAACCCTTCCAATGCTGAGGCTCCTTTCGTCTAAAGAACAAGGACACAAAGATTTTCGAAACCCACCTAAACCTGCCATGTTGGATAGTTCTCCCCTGAGTACCAAAGTTCCAGACATTTTCCAGGGATATTTTTGCATTATCTTGTAATGGCCAAATTAGCCACCAGCAGCATAAGGGTTAACAAATAGCCTACCTACATCGGGCAAGTAGCCATCCTCAACCTAGTGACCAACTGTATAACTAAGTGGGGGTATTCCAGTAGGAGCTGTAGTAATCATCTACACATAATCTATCCTCACTTCCAGTCTAACCGCCTCACACTTTTAGCATTTTACTAAAATCTATTCATTCGAAAGTCTAGGTATTTTCTACCAAGTCAACCTTGAGAGATCAGGGGTACATTTCATGAAAGTTGGATAGTCAATTAGCAAGCTAAACTTTTAGCTAGCTAAGTTTATCCTAGATATTTCTTATCCTGTGAATTTGGTTCCACAAAGAAAGGTTAGCTAGATAAACTTAGCCAGCATGAGGCCATTTATGTAATTGTTCAAATGTTCTGATGTGCACCGTCGCTTTTCACTAGAAACTTGCACCACAGCCTCTTTATGACACTGCTTAAGTGCACGCGCACCATTGTTGGGTTTGTTGTTTTAAGCTGCAGAAGATTGCCCTTATTTACTGTAAGATAGCTAGAAAAGATCTGTTTTAACGCCTTCGTAAGCACCTTTAACAATACCTAAATAGTTCACTTTTCGGTACCAACATAAAGGGAAACTCTTGAATTTTATGGTATATGCTTTGGCGTAATGTTTTGCTATGTTTATTATAACCTTTGAAGTATTTAGTGCAGCAGCATATACATTATCCTAAAAGGCTAGCCAGCTCCTAGCAGGCTAGCCGTTCAGACTTATGGCAACAGGATAACCGCTGGCTTAGGATTCTTTGTGAAACCGAATTTAGCTGGCTAGCCTGTGGTAAGCTGTTAGCTAGATAACCCATTATCCGACTTTCATGAAATAGTCCCCAGGAAGCCAAACAAAGCAGAGGGATATGTGCCCCTCTAATTAACATCCAGATCTAGTTACCTTTAGAGACACAGATTTTTTTAGCAGACTTCAAAAGAAAACTGCTACACATACATTTACATCATAAACTCCTATATTTCAGCTGGTGAACTTTACTGGTAAGTTGTGGTTTGGTGTATGTACGATTCTCTCAAAATTTAGCAGTTAAAATCCAACATTAGATTAGAAACATGATTCATCAGTCACCTTTATAGCACATCACAGCTGAGGGGTTAATAACCAGAGACAAATCTAGGGGTCTGAGAGATTTGCATGAACCTCTCAAACCTGCCATACCTAGAGTCAAAATCACTTTTCCTGATTTCAGCTGATAAAAACCCCTTCCTTTTAACAACCCCACTAATCTCAATTCACGTTAATGCTCCAGAACAAAAATGAAATATTAAGGAAAAGTGTTTTGCATAACTGTAAATTTGAAAATCAATCAGATGAAGTGGCTTTCTTTTTTCAAAATAAATCTGCTACATAACATACTAAACAACCATCAGATTGATATATACTACCATACTACAGGGTAGTATTGGTTATATGTACTGCAGTAGTTAAGTTCTGAGGATTTTTGGAAGGTGAGGTGGGAAAAGAAATCTAACAAGCTATGTGATGTTTGTTTGGAGCAGGAGCCAGTTCAACAATTAAGGTTAACTTGAAATTGCAGCATGAGGAACTATTTCTATCTTTAAATCCAGGTATCTCAAAAAGATATTAGTATGAATTTATCGAACTCTTAGCAATGAGACACAAGCATTGATAGGAATCAACAAAACAATTCCTACTGTATTCTAATTACCTGAAAACTATCCCAATGGCTATTGTTTCCATTCTCATTTCTTGGGGGGAATACTTTGCAATTTCTCTCAACTTGAGAACTTAAATAAGACCCTTCAGCCACTATGATGATGGATGAATCAACATAAAGATTATAGATGGTCATTAATGTTGCTTTAGAACCACAACACCTCAAAAGGCAATCCTATCTAATTAATATCTTTCACATACTGGTATGAGATTTCACACTGAAATGTGTAGTAATCTTATCCTCCTTACGCTGTGGGATAGCGAGGTGCTGAGAAAGGATTCTAAAACAACTTATTTGGATAATCTCTTGGTGCCTACCTTTCCCGGGTAGAAGCACAAGGAACCAATATCGCAAAATCCCCACGAACAAATAAGTAGAAATGACTAGATAACAAAGAACAACTCTAGTGCATGTACATTCATTCTCTGGAAACAGAGAATACCAAATAACTCATCCATGTTGTGAGAGCCAAGATAGGAAGTTTGAAGAAGAATCGTTTCCCGCAGAGAAACCAACCAGCATTCTGGCACTTCTTTCAGTCTATCATAGGTTGTAAATATCTCCACCAGAGGCAGGCCCACTGGGTTACCTTTTCATTCCCAAATACTAGACATCCACAAAGGTCCCGTCTCTAATACAATTTCTTCATTCCTACCTCTTCACCACACAGCCCAAGGCCATTGCTACCAGTAAAAAATGCAGTTCAGAGCATTGGTAAAACCGATTACCAACCTATTGCCTGATACTAAAGATTACCCCATAGACCTCTGGAATTGGATTGGCTGTTACTGTGGACGCGCGTATGAAAAGATAATAATACCTTTGCCTTCTAAAGAACAGGTCTGTTTGTTTGCCTAATACCACTAACATCTCGCTGACCAGCACATGTTACTATGTATAATGTTGACATGAGTGTCAGAGCATTGTTATCACTCATGTCAATGAAAATATAAGAACCATCGCCCTTATGAAGTTATATGGCTAAAATCACTTAAGTCTGATGGCACGATTTCCATACTTTTCAGTAAATAAGGAGATTTGATTGGTTGATTGTATGGACGCATGTTTCAAAGAAACACTAGAATCTTTGCTCCCATGAAGAATTCGTTCAGTAATTTGCCTACAATTACTTGTGTCTAGATGGAAATATTCCTACCTGTTTCAGGTAATTTTAAGAGAGATTTGATAGAATGATTGTAAGGGTGCATGAACCGTAAAACCCTTTGCTCCAATGAATTAAGGTGAGGTGATTGGCCCACAACCATCGAAATAAAAGGGGTAAAGCTCTGAATCTGCCTCAGTAGAAAACAACTGCCTTGAGATTTCAAACAAATGTGCTAGGAATATTTGCCATAATGGGAAACATTCCCATCGGATTTCAGCAGAGTTTTGAGTGCCCCCCCTGGTTTTTACCCTTTCAATGCTAAGGCTACTTTCGTCCAAAGCACAAGGACGCAAAGATTTTTGAAAACCATCGAAACCCTGTCATGTTGGTACCCATTGGAAAGCTCTCGCCGAGTACTCTCAGATGAGTACCCATGTGCCAGGGTTTCAATCATTTTTCAGGGTTTTCGCATCATTTTTTATTGGCCAAAGTAGCCACCAGCAGCATAAGGGTTAATTAAAGAATATCCCAGAGTGAAATTCATCAGTTTATCGATGTTCTCTACAGATCAATCGAGGACTGCATTAGTGATATCAGACCAATATTACAATGCCAAATGATGAATTTTCGGCTACTGAATTGTTGCTCTAAGGATGCTGTGCTCCAGGAGTGATCACCTGTGCTCCAAAACGTATGTACTTGGGACACCCCTGCACATTTCAATTGGCTGATTCTGTGGACGCGTGTGTAAGAGGAAACATGAGGACCTTTGCCCTCATGAAGAAGAGGTCCGGTAGTTTGCCGACGACCACCGAGGCCTCGCTGGTCAGATTCTCGTCCTGCTTGGGAGTCCTTGGGGAGGGCGTGGTGGACGTGAACTTCATCTTGGCCAGGATGTTTTCTAGGGGCTGTAGAGACTTTACGGGTTCCAGCTTATCCGTATCCAAGGTGCTCAAAAATTCATTTTCCAGCGCTGCAAAATAGAAATTTTATACATAAGATGTCATGAATATCAAGTGGGGGGAAGAATTCCTAAAAGCAAGGCAACTAGTTTGAACAGTATCACAATTAACAATTGTAATTAATTACAAATATTCAACTGAACGAAACAGCATCACATCTCTCTCTCTAAATAAATAATATTCAACCTTTTACATAGACTAGACCCAACATAGAACAAGACTGCTGAAGTCACAGATAAAGAGATGGTGGTTACAAAATGATAAACCTAAACAGAATGTTAAACCCCCCTAATTGTGTGAGTTGCAATGATATAGTCCAAGCTGTACTTTTTCTGAGTTTTTGATGAAAATTAGCCCCTTGCTTGGAAATGAACCCCGTACTCCAAAATCCTGCTCTCAACTAAGCCAACCCCTCTTAATGTGAGAACTACTTCACGTTTAAACCATGCTCAGTCCCAAAAGGATAATCTAAAATTTAGAGAAATTCCTTGACTTAGACCACCACTTCAAAGTAGTGAATTTCTTTAAAGACTAATGCTATGAAAAGAAATATTTTTATTTTTTAAAAGGATTTTCTTCATATTCATGTTTCTTTAAATATTTCTCATGTTTTTTTGTCAATTTCTTTAAGGAAGTTCTGTACCTCATATCTGCATGGTACTAAAAACTCCTACTTACCATTACTATTACATTTAGCATTTTCCCCATAATATTTGCCTTTAATTCCCAAGTCTTACTAAGTTTTAGTCGATTGGCTTCAAAAAATACAAAATATGAAAACCCAGAACACTGTTTCTTCCCAAATATCAGTTGTAATTATCTAGATGACTTTAATAACAAGTACATGAAGGCTGCAGTGGCAGATTAACATATCTCACACTGCTAGTTAGCAAGTGGGGCAAAGTACATGAAACCCGGTCTGCTCTCTGAAGCATACAAACACTACCCAACAATACCCTACATTGGGCACAGAGCCATGTATGGTTTATATAGGTCAACATAACACAAACCACTACAGCTACAAGTTACTCGACCAGCCATGCCAAAGGGGTTATTTGGTTCGCCTAGTTATTTCTTAGTATGTACCTGATGCACTTAGTTTATTCCCGGAGTGTACTAGGTATCGTAAGATGATTCAGAACTAATAAGCAAGGGAGGAATAGATTTCTGTATGAGACATTGTTGCTAAAAATAACATGTCCTAGTTTGTTTCTTAATAATCACATGGCAAACATCCAAAATATCCTTCAACTCAATATTATTCTTTTGTTTTCAAAATTATTGCTCGGTACTTACAGTGAACATAATTCAATTATGTGATTCTGATTCTTGTTCTGTACTCAGACCTCAAATTTCAACAGATTTATAACTAACTGAACTTTTGAACAATAAGTTTATGAATGTAATTTTCATTATAGATATGTATTGGTTAGAATACTTATCTTAAAATCTAAGGTAATATATGGACATATGTGAGAACATCAAATATTTATGAAAGTATATTTATGGAATGACTAAATTGCGGTCTTCCAAGACAAATTGTATTCAGTAAGCAGTAAGTTGGCCTTCAGTAAGTTAGGGTCATTTAAACTAGAATGTTACACCAAGGGAAATAAAATTATGGTCTCTTAATAGAGGTAGTCACTTGGGCAGGTTTGACTGTGTATATCTATAATGAAAATTAAAGGACAATGATAGGGAATTTGGGACTGATCTTTACAGACAAATATATCTCTATAAACAGGCGGCCAATTAACCCTTATGCTGCTGCTGGCAAATTTGGCCAATACAAAATGATGCAAAAATCCTAAATACATGTCTGAAATTCTGGCTCATGGGTACTCATCAGAGAGTACTCAGTGAGAGCTATCCAATGAATACCAATATGACAGGGTTTGGATGGGCATAAAAAATCGTTGCATCTTTGTGCTTTGGACGAAAGTAGCCATAGCATTGGAAGGGTTAAGCAGGTTTGACTAGTTCTTACCTTCTGTATTGAATACTAAGTGTCTAGTTGGGTCTGGCAATTTTTGTATCAGAACTGCTATTAAACTACACACACTATAATGGTGTAAATCCAGAATATTAAAAAATAAGCTGATTCATAAGTGATATAACGAAAAGAGGCTTTGAATATAGATACGCAAGAGAGAATTTGAAAATTAGTTATCAGTATAAACACACCAATATGTCTAAAAGTGAAAAAAAGAAAACAGCATAAACTGTAACATAAATAAATATAACTACAAGTAGTTCAACAGTTAAAGATAAATATAGGAAATGACACACACCCAGTTAGTAACTAAGCTATTAATCACAACATACCAGAACACAATGCCAAACAGAAGATACCATGGTAACATAAAGCTACATATAGCACAAGTTTGTAAACGAGAAATGGTTGGGATGAACATAACTTATGACACACACCAAGTTATTAAAACCTTAGATGAATAAGGCCTAAAAAAAGAAATTGTTTGTTTCTTGTAACGGTCTGAGAAAAACTAGGGTAGATAGGTCGGTAAAATCAATTTTTTTTGATTATTTTTTTGGTCAAAAATGAGTGTTTCATGCATGTTTTATGTTGATTGGGAGTTGGGAGGGCGGAAAAAACTTTAGGGTAGGGATTTTTTTGAATAAAATCTTGTTAGGGTAGGGTTACAGGAAACAAACAACTTTTTTTAGGCCTAACAACACATCAAAACACAACAGCAAACAGCACATACAGGAGGTACATGCAGTACAGCAAGAGTGTGTCAGTATGAGAAACGTTTGAGAAGAACATACCTGATGATCTGGACTCAGTGTTAGTAACTAGACCCTCATTCTCTATGAAGAAGTCCAGGTCAAAGAGGTTGTAGTTACTGGAAGCTTGTAAAGCAGAAGTTCATACGGGTTAGTTGCCTATAGAGGGCAGCAGGGGCAAAGCCAAAGCAAGCACTAAAGCACACACATAAAGGAGTATCTTTCAATATAGTGAGGCCAGTGCAATTTGAATATTGGTCTTACAGATCTTTTTTGCTCCAAAAACGAAATGTCAACACAAAATCAAAAAATATATTTTCAAAAGTTCTGGAATTTTATTTTGAATTTGTCCAAAAATCGGTCAATGATTCTGTAACACCAAAAATCAAATTGGACTGACCTAACCTTGGTGTAAGGCTCCTATACCATTAAGTCTGAGAAAAGCACATTGTTTCCAGAGTCTGTGTTAGTGTCAGACATGCACAGCCACAGCAAGGTATTTCTAGCAAACAGGTATTAAATGATTATTTTTTCAATATAGAACCCTCATAGTCAGTCAGAGAAAAAGGAAAATGTTTCCAATGCCCAGCTGAGAGAATATCAGCTGTAATTTAGAATTTCTATATTCTCCTAGTTCAGATTCCAAGTCAAGTTTAAATGTTGGTCAAAGAATTTAGTTTGTTCAATGAGTAATGAGTTAAACTCAATTCATTTTATTTATAATGAAACCAGGACTAGACATTGTTTAATGAAAACCAATATATACATATATATATATATATATATATATACATATATATATATATATATATATATATATATATATATATATATATATATATATATATATATATATATACATATATATATATATATATATATATATATATATATATATATATATATATATATATATATATATATATATATATATATATATATATACATACATATATAAAAGGCAACTTTAAATAGAAAGGCTTCTGGAAACATTCATTTCATTCTGTGGCCAAATAATAGGCCCTGATGAGTGAGTGACTACATGCTTACGTTTAGACTTATAAAGGGAAAAAATCTGCTTGCGGATCTGGGCTGTATGGGAAATTCAGGAGAGGTTAGGAGACATGCAAAGATATCAGACCTGTATTAAAGGTGGCAGCTGCTGCTAGCTAAGCAGTTCTAATTTGGGTTGTCCTATATACACATTATGCTGTGAGTTACACACTGTATTCCCTTTTTCAAGGCTATCAAAATTCATTAAAGCAGCCTTTCCAAGTACATCGATACTATGTTACAACGGGTCCATCACCCCATGAACCAAAAACCCTGTGTAAATAAACCAAGAGCTGTAAATACATGTCCGCTTTTTTGATACTGGTATGCAACCCTATTCAACAATACACATCTTCCCTCAGAGCACCACAAAATTATCTTGAAAAACGCTTTTTAAAAAAATCCTTCATTTTTTAGAATTTTTAGGCAATTTGACCATGTAGGTACTCTTGATAGGATCTTGTACATGAATGAGATGGACAGTTAGCAAATGCAATGTGATAAAGATGGCTTTCTGTAGCATCTTACACCAGATCATTGCTATTTACCGGCATACCAAATAAAGTTACCATAATCACCATCTTCCCTTGAAATCAGAAAAAGAGGAACATGGGGAGCAACGTAAACAGCAGGGTACTAGTAAGTTAGAAGCTGGTGAAGCAGTTACAATAATAGGGTGTTATAACAGGTGACTATGTTGAAAGAAAACTCTTGAGCTGCACATACAGGGGGGTAGGGAGGGTTCAACTAAGCCTTCTTATCCCTCAGGCCTAGAAATAAAATTGTTTGTTTCCTGTAACCGTCCGAAAAAAATAAGCAAGGTAGATCGGTAAATTATTATTTTTGAATTATTTTTTTGTTCAAAAATGTGTGTTTTATGCATCTTTTATGTTGTTTGGGAGTTGGAAGGGCAAAACAATTTTTTTTATGAGTAAAAACTTGCTAGGGTAAGGGTACAGGAAAAAAATAACCTTTTTAGGCCTTATGCTGCTGGTGGCTAATTTTGCTAATAAAAATGATGCAAAAAAGCTGAATAATGACTGAAACCCTGGCAAATCGGTACTCATCTGAAAGTACTCAGCAAGAGCTATCCAATGAATACCAAAATGACAGGGTTTCAAAAGTCTTTGCATTCGTGTGATTTGAAAAAAAAGTAGCCTCAGCATTGGAAGAGTTAACATGAGATTTTTGATAAAATACTGCACTCAAGTTAGGAGTTACTCCTCTTACAGCCTCTCTTAATTTAATGCTGGTAGGTGGGAAAATAAAATTAATGCTAACAAAACCAAACTTAATCACTTTTTAATATTAATATTTGATTATCAATGTGGACACGGTAACAACCCTCTGTATCTGCAGCTCCTATTACACATATAAATCACACAGGCTGAGCAAGGAGGATAGGAGAGAAAGACAGATAAACATATCGCAGGCCATTTTCCAGCTATTTTGTAACCAACCCATATAAGTGAACATGTACCGTTAAATCATATGTAAGTACATATCAGTATACATACCTTACATTTCAATATACACCTTGCATTGCTTTGGACATTTGTGGGTCTAGCAATGCAATGGATGCTAGCAGCTACCACCCCACTGACCACCATCCCCCACTTGAATATCTTAGCTTAGCACCTAGATGTTCTGATCCAGAAGCCTGCAGGGACTGTTTTGGCGAGCCTGGTTTGAACCAGAACCAGAAACGTCACAAACCATGTGACTAACCAGAAACCAACTCGCCAAAACGACTTTGGTTCGAACCCAGATCACGTGCCTGGTATAGCCCCATGTGATTGGACGCCATGCTTCATCTCCCATAGTTCATAGCATGGACCAGCGTGAACCACTATCGATCAGTGGTTACAATTTTTTGAACCAAACCATGTGACTTGGTTCAAACCAACGGTGAAACAGCTCGCCAAAACCACTTTGGTTAGAACCAGATCACATGCCTGTGACGTTTCTGGTTGAACCAGGTTCACCAAAACCAGCCCCAGGTTCTAGAGGACCAAGAAAGGTGTACAGTATAGCCTAGGAGCAATCGAAGCATGAGAACTAAGCTAGGAGTTTATCTTCCACCACCACCACCACCCATTTCTTCTCTATTATCCAAGTAGAGGCAGCGAGAGAGAAGGGCTACTTACAATCCAAAGGGTTGGTGAGTCCACTGCTACTCCAGTCAAACTCTGCAGGTGGAATGCTTTCCTGGAAGACACCAATTAAAGCTGCATAGTTAACCCAGTACTACTGTATAACTGGTATTGTTTTACAGGCATTTAATTTTGGCTTTTATCGCGCTCCCCATGATAGCACCAAAATAACATGCTTCAAATCAATATCCCGCTCTGTATTTGTTTTACTTTGAATGCGTGACTTTTAAATAGCACAAATACCCATTTTTTAGCACTCCAAATAAAAAACTGTTTACAGTAGTGCCTATAGCTGCCAAAAAAGACCTAAAATATAACTATTTTTGGAATATCATCCCAATTAAAGCATAATTGGAATTTTTTTAGTATTTCTTAAAATCAATACACAAACAACTTCTGTTCTCTAAAATATTTTGTGAATTCATGCTTTATAGTCAAAAGTATACATCTATATCAGATTCTTTTCAAGGAGAGCTCATGAGAAGCAATAGGCAATTCAAGCCGTGTTAAACTATTTTGTTTCTGTTAGGAATATTCCCTCCATGAATTAACTGCAAGAGACTTAAGGACGATATCAAACAGGGTCTCAGCCAGGATTTATAAACTGGGTGCTCAAAATTGGAAATTGTAAAATTTTGAGGGATCCTATTTTTCAAGGGAGACCACAATATACTCTTATTAAAACCATAAACAAGTGTTTACTTATTGATATAAGGCATAATATCCTAAAACGATGTCATGGGAATTATATGGAGATGTAGAAACTTCAATTATATGATTGAAATTGGCAATTTAAGAAATGAGTCACAGAAATATGTGGGTGTCCTGAGGGGTGATTTTTGAGGGTTTGGGTGTCCAAATGACACCCAGATGCCCTGCTGGCTAAGAACATGATATCAAATCACTAAGAGTGAAGTTAATAGAATCTGGAAAATAACTGATAGAGATTTATCTTTCAAGAACATGTTATGAGAGCTTGCTGTTCTGCGTACAAATCCCCATTTCCAAGCCCTGCCATTCTGTGAGATCTGAGAAGAAAATAGATGACTCAGTGTGGTTGAATGGTTGAAAGATGTTTAATACCCGCAGTATGAAAAGGTAAGAAATAAAATAAAATATTTAAAAAAATAAATAAAATGAAAGAACAACTCATGTTTGTTTGTTTCATCTGGTGGTTTGGGTGTTATTCCTAATAAAACTCCTAGCAAATAAGTCAGACATTTTAACCCTTCCAATGCTGAGGCTACTTTCGTCAAAAGCATAAGAACTCAGAAATTTTCGAAATTCATTTAAATCCTGTCAAATTGGTAATTATTGGAAAGCTCTCAGTGAGTGCTCACATATGAGTACCCATTTGCCAGTGTTTCGGTCATTTTCAGCTTTTTTCATATCATTTTGTATTGACCAAATTAGCCACCAGCAGCTTAAGGGTTAATATTAACTCTGGTCCTGCTGAACCCAGAAATATCTGGGTGACACTAACTAAGCTGCTGTGCGTAGCCAGGAAATATCCTGCATGCACTTTCTGACCTGCTAATGACTGTTTCGCAAAGTTAGTCTATAGGACCCCCCCACACAGCCAGTACATGACCCAAAGCAGGTCCATTTTGAAGATCCCCCTAGACCTTCATTTTGACATATGGCAAGTTAGGGGTAACTCCTCAAAATTCAAGTTGTGCCCCTAAAACCCCCAATGGTCAATTTTGTCCCAGGGGACCAAAAATAATGCAGTTGGCGGGATGGGCTGTAATCAGACAATTCAGACCAGAATGAGGGTTAAAGTACCTTTTGAGAATATAGTTCAAAAGCCACAGTGCTGCTGCATCAATATTCTAGTTGATCACCCCAATTACAGGTCAAAGGTCACCACAGCAACATATACAACAGACTCTCACTAAGTCAAACATCAGCACCTACTTCTTCAAGTGTGCTGGTCTTTGAGAATCCAGTTGAAGTTGCAGTTAGCGAGGACTTTTTTACTCCAGGTGACTGCTTAAGCCGTGCCATGGCACACCATCAATGTGAAAGGCAGGGTCTTAGCCAGGATATAGAAACATGCCAACATGGTGCCCAGAATTGCCAATTGTAAACTTTTGGGATGTCCTACTTTCCATGGGAGACCACAATATACGAAGATTACAATCACAAACATTTTATTTACCCATTGAAATAAGGCATAATATCCTTGTAAAATGTCATGGGGTTTACATTGGAGTGTAAAAATTCAATTATGTTTGAAAATGACATTTTAAGAAAAAAGTTCCAAAAAGGTTTGGGTGCTCCGTGAGCTAATTTTTGATGGTATGGGTGTCCAAATGACGCCCTGCTGACTAAAACTACAGTGGAGGGTCATCCGTGTACTCCTATGTTACTTCTTTTTCCATGATATGGAAAACTGGGACACATTCCTTGAATAAGCAACAGGTCATAGGTCAGATTCGATTGGCCATATCTGTCTATTTTTAGGTCTGCTAATGTTGCCAGAACATTTCAAACAATTATGCAATAGCCAAACTATTCAATTCCCTAGCACTATCAGTAGACTATTTGACTGCACTAATAGGAGAGCGGCCAAGTGCGAAAAAGGGCTCTATTTAAGATTTATTTTGGGCGGGTCTCACACACAGCTCCAACATACATCATTTGAAAGCTTATACTCTCTAGTTTAATATTCTGCCTGTTGGAATTGTCAAAAGTGGTGCAGATTCTGAGAAAATACGTTTATGTAACATAATGTCTGGAAAAAAGCTGAAAGGTATGAAATTACAATATTTTTTTTGAAGGGGCTAAAGAGGATAGTATGTTCACTCAACTTTGTGTACTACAACAAGCCTCATGCCCACAATTCAAATAAAACATTTGAAGCCATACTACTAAATTTTTCTGGTAAAAATTCCAATTTTATTACAAATTTAGGGTACAATTCACCTTTTTCTCAAATGCCATCACATAAATAAACTTTTCAGATAGTACAATACCAGACTTAGCTACATAGCACACATATATATATAATCCTACATCTTTTTTCAATCATTTAGGAACCAAACTGAGTTACAAGGCTGATTTATTCAAACATTTTGGCAATTCCTATGCCTATAAAACTGAAAAAGATGATAATAGAAAAATGTGCAAAATGATATTTAATCTTTCAAATATTCCAAAAAGTATCTGAATGACATCCAAACTGAAACATACCCTGTACAGATATCTTATATTGGATATTGGCTGTCAGATTTTTAGATTTGGTTGCCCAGTCACCCAGGACAACTAAATTATTTGTGAAAATAGTCAACAATTTAGCAAAATTCACAAAACGCTCACAAAAAAAATAAAATAATAAGTCAAATAAAATTTAATCATACAGGCAACCTTACGTAAGTCAGACACTTATAAGTCAGATTTTCTACTAAGTCAGATGGCTTTGCTGGTCCCATCCCTATCATTGCAGTTTTATAATCTTCACATAACTCTAATTTTGCCTATCTCGGACAGAAAATCCTGGTCCCAATTCATCCGACTTATGCAAGGTTACCTGTATTATGAGATTCACAATATGTTTTTCAGGAAGTTTTTTTTCTTTTCTTTGATACCAAATGTAAAATGTCCACCTTGAAGAAGACAATGAACACTCACTGGATGATCAAACTTGTGTGCAAGTGTCCACACTCAAAGTCTCACAGCATCAACCACAAACAGAATTATTCTGAATCACTGTCTGATGTATATTGTGTTGAAATCGGATTTTGACAAACATCATCACCGTGACAGGAACACAATTCCACACAGGCCAAGCGGTTCTTTCTACAAGAGCATGAGTCAGTACCACAAAGATTCCTCTTGCTGCAAGTACAAAGCAAATCTTGCATCACCTCTGAGGCTGACAATCCTTCATAGTACACTGGGACAAGCTTCTCCCCCTCTCTTTTCCATCCATATTCCAGTGGGGATCCCAGGTCAGGCTTAGCAATGTGGTAGGAAATCTAAATTCATGTTTGCCAGGCAGCCCTTCTGACATGCTGTTTCAGACTCTCTTCACAGGGTGGCAGCTTTGCCAACACACATTCTCGCTTGGCTGCAAGCTTTGCACGTAACACATTCATGTTTGAATGTGCTTCGTTTTCCTTGCCCTTAGGATCATACAAACTAGCAATGAACTTGCGAGCTCAAACAATTGAAGTGTTCTCATCATCACCACCTATGAAAACCAGCTCAGCAAAGGAGTCTACCCCTTTTTCTGAGGTTGTTTTACACACAGAATCTTTTCCTGTACCGAAAAAAACATGTTGAATCACACCCTGTGAGAGCGTGAATAGCAGGCAATACTTTCAGAAACAGTGGTGATTGTGAGTGACATATGTCATGTACTGGGATGAACCTCCGAAGGTCAGTGGTTCTGGTTACTGTTCCAGTCTCAATCCAGAATTCTTTCACTCTGTCCATTTGCGGATAGTAGTGAATGGCTAGCACCAGAACATCTGTGTCAGGCATTTTGATGATGACTCGGCCTGTCATGTCATTTCTCTCGAATACTTTGTTGGCATGGACGGCATGTAGAATCATCCTGGTATCAGCTTCCTTATGTGTGCTGTAAAAATCTACTGCTTCTTGTACAGCCAGTCCTATGCTCTTTGCCTCCTCACCATTTTCAAATCCTACAGCAAGGAAAAGTTTTCTACCAGGGTGAGTAGATAACAGTTCAGGAGCATTCGTCTCCATATACTTGCAGAGAAAAGCAACGAGTGCCTGTTTGTTTGAAGGAACATTTAGAATTTTTTTCTATGGTGGAACTGGTTACATGGTATTTCCTGCTCCCTTCACCAGCATCTGCCCTCCGCTCTCTTTCACCCACTTTGACAGAATTTTCATTATCGTATCTGTCAAATTATCCAAATACATCAAATACTGTATCTGCCTTGTCAAACTCAACCAGCAAGTTGCGCTGATATGCACTGGCTAGGCTATCAAACATACTGAAACTATCTCCTGGCATCATGTGAATGGCGGCCATTGCATCCCTGATATACACTTGATGTCATGTCATGTTGTGGAAGCTCAGTCACCTTTGATACATCTGCTTTGGTGGTCTTTCACATTGAGCCGTCATCGTGAAACAGGGCTGATGGAACTGGTCCCACAGGATGACTAAGAACAGATTCAAGGCTGATATCATCCCTACAGCCAGCAATGTTGAGAGCTCGGCGGAAGATTACTTCTGGACTGATGCTTCCAGTCTTACTTCCCTGTTTGCACAGAAATTTGGCTTTCTTTGTCATATCAGAGAAGGTAAGTACGCCAGATCTACTAATGGGGCTATAAAAGCTGCTTGTCTGCTGTGTTGAGGAGGATTTGACAAATCTCTCCATTTGGTGTAATCCAGTATCTTTGGCTCCCAGTAGTGATTCTTGGACTTCAGGAGAGGCGTGTATACCAGTGGAGATGTTGATCAGTACCTCAGGATGTGCCTCTGTGTCAACTGGGTCTGATACCAGGATGATTCTACATGCCGTCCATGCCAACAACGTATTCGAGAGAAATGACATGACAGGCCAAGTCATCATCAAAATGCCTGACACAGATGTTCTGGTGCTAGCCATTCACTACTATCCGCAAATGGACAGAGTGAAAGAATTCTGGATTGAGACTGGAACAGTAACCAGAACCACTGACCTTCGGAGGTTCATCCCAGTACATGACATATGTCACTCACAATCACCACTGTTTCTGAAAGTATTGCCTGCTATTCACGCTCTCACAGGGTGTGATTCAACATCTGTTTTTTTCGGTACAGGAAAAGATTCTGTGTATAAAACAATCTCAGAAAAAGGGGTAGACTCCTTTGCTGAGCTTGTTTTCATAGGTGGTGATGATGAGAACACTTCAATTGTTGGAACTCACACGTTCATTGCTAGTTTGTATGATCTTAAGGGCAAGGAAAATGAAGCACATTCAAACATGTGTTACGTGCAAAGCTTGCAGCCAAGCGAGAATGTGTGTTGGCAAAGCTGCCACCCTGTGAAGAGAGTCTGAAACAGCATGTCAAAAGGGCTGCCTGGCAAACAAGGATTTGGATTTCCTACCACATTGCTAAGCCTGACCTGGGATCCCCACTGGAATATGGATGGAAAAGAGAGGGGGAGAAGCTTGTCCCAGTGTACTATGAAGGATTGTCAGCCTCCGAGGTGATGCAAGATTTGCTTTGTACTTGCAGCAAGAGGAATCTTTGTGGTACTGACTCATGCTCTTGTAGAAAGAATCGCTTGGCCTGTGTGGAATTGTGTTCCTGTCACGGTGATGATGTTTGTCAAAATCCGATTTCAACACAATATACATCAGACAGTGATTCAGAATAATTCTGTTTGTGGTTGATGCTGTGAGACTTTGAGTGTGAACACTTGCACACAAGTTTGATCATCCAGTGAGTGTTCTTTGTCTTCTTCAAGGTGGACATTTTACATTTGGTATCAAAGAAAAGAAAAAAAACTTCCTGAAAAACATATTGTGAATCTCATAATACAGGTAACCTTGCATAAGTCGGATGAATTGGGACCAAGATTTTCTGTCCGAGATAGGCAAAATTAGAGTTATGTGAAGATTATAAAACTGCAATGATAGGGATGGGACCAGCAAAGCCATCTGACTTAGTAGAAAATCTGACTTATAAGTGTCTGACTTATGTAAGGTTGCCTGTATGATTAAATTTTATTTGACTTATTATTATTTTTTTGTGAGCGTTTTGTGAATTTTGCTAAATTGTTAACTATTTTCACAAATAATTTAGTTGTCCTGGGTGACTGGGCAACCAAATCTAAAAATCTGACAGCCAATATAAGATATCTGTACAGGGTATGCTTCAGTTTGGATGTCATTCAGATACTTTTTGGAATATTTGAAAGATTAAATATCATTTTGCACATTTTTCTATTAACATCTTTTTCAGTTTTATAGGCATAGGAATTGCCAAAATGTTTGAATAAATCAGCCTTGTAACTCAGTTTGGTTCCTAAATGATTGAAAAAAGATGTAGGATTATATATTTGTGTGCTATGTAGCTAAGTCTGGTATTGTACTATCTGAAAAGTTTATTTATGTGATGGCATTTGAGAAAAAGGTGAATTGTACCCTAAATTTGTAATAAAATTGGAATTTTCACCAGAATAATTTAGTAGTATGGCTTCAAATGTTTTATTTGAATTGTGGGCATGAGGCTTGTTGTAGTACACAAAGTTGAGTGAACATACTATCCTCTTTAGCCCCTTCAAAAAAAATATCTTAATTTCATACCTTTCAGCTTTTTTCTAGACATTATGTTACATAAACGTATTTTCTCAGAATCTGCACCACTTTTGACAACTCCAACAGGCAGAATATTAAACTAGAGAGTATAAGCTTTCAAATGATGTATGTTGGAGGTGTGTGTGAGACCCGCCCAAAATAAATCCCAAATCTGGCCCCTGGCCGCTCCCCTAAAAGCCATAGTTTGAAAAAACCTCACTGCATTGTAGAAAGCTGTCAGTGACTTTGAGTAGGTCCACCGTTTTAAACAGAAATTCGGTTTCCCTCCTCATCTAATTACTAGCTGGGTTTTAGTCATAATAAGACAGTAATTAAGCGACTATTCAAAACTTTCCCCCTTCCTATTTTGACAACTTCTCATTTCAAAGAATATAAATCCAAATCACAGAACTAAAGTCCTTAGGACTAGCTTCAAATGTTGTTCAGGTCCACAATTAAGCACAAACTACTGAGCAATGGTATTATAAGTAGTTTGTATTCTTTAGTGAATAGCTGGGGGAAACCTCTCAGTAATTTCCCTCTCCCATATTCTCTGGTGGAAGGAATACAGGAACAGGGGAATACTATGTATTCTAATACAGGGGGTGGCAAATATAACTTTAAAGAAGCCACATAGTTGCAGGGGTGTCAGTTATATGTTTAATAGTCCTGGAGCATGGACGATCTATCTCACAGCATCCTCAGTGCGACAAACGGTTCACAAAATGTTCATCAGTTGACACTATAATATCAGCCCCATACATATAAATGGAGACCCTAATTGACAAGTAGATAATACCATTGAAATGATGGAGCTCATATCATCTGTTAAAAGAAATCTCCACAAAATGATACATTTATCATTTTACAAAATGACCACCTAATCTTGCATCAGTGTGACATCACTAGGAGACAGACAAATGATGGCTCTTGTATTTGTTTACATTTTAGAGAAGGTTGCTCAGACACATGCGCAGAATGCACCTCTTGAGTGGTTTTCGTCAATACATGCGGTAGGAGTTGTGCCGAGGTTGTTGAGGGAGACCTGCTGGTTGCGCATCAGGTGGTATTCTATTGCCACCTTGATGAGTTTGAGTTAAAATCTGTTTTGGCTGCTGTGAGCATTAATGGGTTAGCTTATCATTACAGGGCTACATTCAAGTTGATTTTAAAACATAACCTAAGCGGTGATACCACTAATATAGATATAAATATTATCATATATATAATATAAATATATATGATAAAGTTACTTTATAGAATAAACCTTTGTATACAGGCACAATTTTGGCACAGGCATCTCTATAAAGATGCAAAATATTGATGAGAAGACAACCTGTACTACTACTTGCCTTCAAAAAATTAACAATTTTATACATCGTTCGCTTACAGAAGAGCCAATTTCTAGAGGATTTCTAAGCATAAAAGGGTTTAATACATAAAATTTTGTAGATATCCTATAACTTTGAAACTTAACACCATTCCAGGGAAGGAGGTAATACATTTGGTAAGAGATCTGTAGTGGTTGAATGGTAGAATTTATAGTCAGAAGCAATTTTGGAATTTTGTTTTTCGTCACATTTATGCCATGTTGTGGCTAATTCGTAACTACCCATTTGTAAGTAGTGAAGAAAACCAGAGTACCTGGCGAAGACCACCGCCTAACCCCAAGTCACCAGCAACTTTTTCACATACACTGGCCAGGATTTGAACCCGGGCAGTGGTGAGAGACAGCGAGCAGTCAGTGGTGGCACCTTAGACCACTCGGCCATCAGAGCAGGCCCTATTGGTTAGAAGGCACATATTGCATAGTGCAGATGATTATTGGGGAAGAGAAAGAAAAAGGAAGATTACTTGCCCTCCAGGGCAGGTAGACTGTTATAAGTTATAATGTTGAGCACTGGGAGAAAATAAAGAACCTTGAAAAACCGCAGTTAAGAACTGATAGATTTAGCATTGGGCAGAGTGCAATAAAAGAAACAGCTTTTGAGGAATGTGCATGCCAAAAAGACTAGAGACAGCAAAACAGACCAGATAACCCTAACACAAATATCCTAGCATGAGACCATTTCCCCACCCTGACTTTACATTGTCACAGCCAATTTCAATGAAATCGACCAATTTCAATGAAATCGACCAATTTCAATGAAATCGACCAATTTCAATGAAATCGACCAATTTCAATGAAATCGACCAATTTCAATGAAATCGACCAATTTCAATGAAATCGACCAATTTCAATGAAATCGACCAATTTCAATGAAATCGACCAATTTCAAAGATACCAAAAAGAGAACAATTTGTATCAACCTTTCATTATCAGAATGCATAGGTGGGCGAACTTTCAATCGTAAATATCTAAAGAAAAAATTTCTACAAAAAGGCGAATAAATATTGATAACCATGGCATGCTTTTTAGGAGTTTCACATTTTTACTGTAAATATGCATCCTCTAGTCAGATCAACTGTACATTCTGGGTATGAATGGTTTCGAATAAAAATAAAGCAACAGGTTTGGTTAGTCACTAAGCTATAGATGTCCACTGGACCAAAACCACCCGCTAGTTAAGGATCTGCCGATTAATGAGTATCCACGTGACTTACCTGTGGTGTGTGTGGTGCGGAGTCCACCTTGTTGGTATCAACGAGCGTCGGGGAGGGTGATTTTATCGGTTCAGCTCTGATCGGCTCCAGGGGCCCCCGGCTGGGCTCCAGCATGCCCAGCTGAGAGGCGAAGATCGGCACATGCGACTTCTTGTGACCAATCAGCTACAAAAATAGCAGGCAACGGTTGCATTAGCTTATGCTACATTTATACTAATTAACCACAAAAATAGCAGGTAAGTCTGCATTAGCTAATGCTACATTTATACCAATCAACTACAAAAACAGCAGGTTAAGTTTGCATAATTTTTTGCTACATTTTAAACTTTTTGTTCACAAGCATATCCATGTTGGCAGCAATAGGTATTAAGTACAAGAGAAAGAAAATGATATGCTTTTCATAGCATATTAGATATGTTGATTATGTTCTCTATTGTTATGTAGATACTTCTACTACTACTTACAATAGCATGTTGGCTATGATCTGCATTATGTACATAATACTGTAGAGTACAGATTACTTACAATAACATGTGGAATTTAAGTTCTGCAATGTAATGTATTGTAGAGGATGAAGGTGCTTCATACAATAGCATGATGTAGATATTGTAGTGTAATGTATTGGGAGTAAATGTAGCTATTTACATTAGCATGATGTAATTGTTGTATTGTAATGTATTGGCAGGAAATGGAGCTATTTACAATAGCATGATGTAGGTGTTGTATTGTTATGTGAAGGCATAAATGGTGCTATTTACAATAGCATGATGTAGGTGTTGTATTGTTATGTGAAGGCAGGAAATGGAGCTATTTACAATAGCATGATGTAGGTGTTGTATTGTTATGTGAAGGCATAAATGGTGCTATTTACAATGCAAGTATGGTAGCTTGAACCCCCTGCAATACAAACCGTTTGTATTGTAGCCCTCAGCTGCAATACAAACAGTTTGTATTGCATACTTGACAATACAAACGGTTTGTATTGTGGAGCTTTACAATACAAACAGTTTGTATTGCAAGCCAACTACAATACAAACAGTTTGTATTGCAAGCCAACTACAATACAAACGGTTTGTATTGTCGATGACAATACAAACCGTTTGTATTGTGGGTGGTAACTTGAACCACCTGCAATACAAACGGTTTGTATTGTCTATGGTAACTTGAACCCCCTGCAATACAAACCGTATGTATTGCAGAAATTGAGTGGTTCAATACAAACGGTTTGTATTGTAGGCATTTGTAGCACTCATTACTTTGATGGCATAAGTACCTTGAATGGAAGATGGTGAAAGGTACAGTGCATATTTACAAATATAACTTGGTCAATTATTAAGAAGGCTTAGGAAATACTTTTTCAGTATTATGATTATAAAACTATATATGTACTTTATTATGATATTAAAACTATCACTTGTGAGTATTTAGCTCTTTTGTGAGGATGTGGTGGCTCTGAAAAGAGCCGTTGGGGGTACATGTATGACTGATACATGTATTAGTTGCGGCTAAGAATTTATTCTCTGATAGCCTTGTCAACTGTTTCCAAAACCATGTCGACCAGGCAGTCACTTTGCCTATCAGGGACTTGATAGTTCTCAACCTGGGAATCATCATAACAGTGAAGTTTCAAAACAGTTGTCAAAACTATGATGGAAATTTGAAGTTATTTTATGCTTGATCAATGACTGTGCTTATCCCATCAGTTATTGATTATAATCCATTGTGTAAGGTGTAATTGTCTCAGCTACCCACCTAATTGTGCTATTGGTACAAGCTATTATGTACATGCTTTCTTTAGATAGTCTTATACATGCTATGATATAAAAACAAAGTGTGGACTTGATCCAGTGAGAAGAAATCATCACAACAGTGAAGTTTCATTATAATCCATTATGTAAGGTGTAATTGTCCCAGCTACCTAGTACCTACCTTGTTGTACTATTGTTACAAGCTATTTATTTGTGTTTTATTTGTTGTCTCTAGATAGCCTTATACATGCTATGACTTAAATACAGGAAGTGTCGGTTAATAAATTAACCATTATATGATCCTCCAGTCACTAAGTAAAACAAGTTTCAAAGCATTATAACCATGTTCATTGTTTTGAATTATGATCTGAATAAATTATCGAATTTGAATTAATTTTGTCTATTTATTTACCACACATAATATTTCATCCAGTCAGTCACATCACAATACATCCAGTTTGTATTGCAGTGCTGACTCACAGCGACAATACAAACCGTTTGTATTGCAAAGCCCTGAGAAATCTGAGTCAGGCCGACAATACAAACCGTTTGTATTGCAGCAGCTCACTCAAGAGCACAATACAAACCGTTTGTATTGCAGGAGGCTAGGGGGTTCAAGTTACCATATTTGCATTTACAATGGCACGATGTAAATGATGCATTGTAATGTCTACTTACAATAGCATGATGTGTACCATCTATCGTAATATACTGGAGTAGACAGTGCTACTTATAATAACATGCTGGCTGCGTTTAATGTTATTCTACGTGGAGTACTTACAATATTTCTAGCATCAATTCCTAGAGCTTTGAGGAGCTGTTTCCTATGGTTTGAATGGATCCATGAATAACTCAATGCAAGAGTATGATCCCGATCTTTCAGATTGTTCCAAATACTGATATCCTTGTAAGTACTGAAATAAAAAGTGATAGATATTCATTCATATTAACAGGGACGCATATACTGTTATCCATACTCCCTGATATTAATAAGAAATTTGGAAGGAATTATGTGCACTGTTGCTGCACAATACCTAAATAAGTTATATGTAGTGTCAAAAACAGTACAGAAACTCAATAACACTTGGCGACTACATGTTCTTTTGCTGCACAATTACAATAGCTATACAATTACAATTGAGTGTCAGAGAGTGTATTAGGCATGAAAACATGCAAAAAACTAATTATAAATAGTGACCAAATTCATTCGCAAAAACGATAATAAAAATAACTAAGAATGAGTTTTGTCTAATTCAATGCACCAACTTTCAACTATTTTAATGGAATTATTTAAGAACACGAGAAAATATGGTATATCATTGAGTATTATAACAGTGAGATTCTCTACAGTTAAACCTGTATTTACGAGGTGATACAAGATTGCCTAATCTAGCAAAAAGGGTATCAAAATGAAATTATAATACCCTTTCCAGACAGTGTGCTTTGAAAGAGACAGGTAAAACAGTGACATCTTGCGAACAGTAAGGTGGAAAAACTCAATATTTAGCAAGTTGTAGTCATCAAATAGCATGAAAACTAGAATATCTCTTACTCTTTACTTGGTCCAAGATGCTGTGGCCTGGATGCCTTTGACTTGGTTACTAGTTTACACTTCTTCTCTATATCCATGATACTTATAAGCAGGTTGATATCTGTCACAGTGTCCTCCAGCGTGGCGGGTTTGAAGACTATTTTCAGACTTTCTTTCAGTTTCTCTATATCAATCACCTGTAAATACAAATACAGAGTCAGGCCTCAATGCTAACTCAAAAAGTTACTGACCCTTAAGGACCAGTAACACCTAGGATCTATCGATCCTGCAAAGTTTTTTCTGGTCCTACAAGTTATACAAGCATTGTTTTTGCATTCTTGTTGGGGTCTAAGTTTCTCTTAAGACATGAAGCAAAATATTGTACATAATAATTGTTAAATAATAAATATCCCCTGAAACTACTGTTCTTGATCTTTTTGAAAATGTTTACTGACCCTGTAGGACCAGTTGAGGTCTGTTTATACTGGCACAAAGCTGTTTTTGGGAATTCTTAATAGCCTTGGGCCGGCAGTTCACCGTTAGTGTCGAGCCCTGAGATTAAGGCCTTGCATTTTTGATGCACCCCCAGAGTGTGTCTTGGAATATTATTCTTGAATAATTCTAAAACTAGAGCACTAACTAAGAAAAGATTTCTTTCTGAAATATATCTTTTCACCCTGTTTGAGTGCATTTCTGATAAGTACAAGTTTTTAAAAACCAACCTAAGTTTTTAAACAAAAATATTATTCCTTGTAAATTAATCTTAGAAATTTTCAAAAGTTTTGTTTTAAAAGATAAAGTTATACTGTTTCTTAATGCCTCGAACATACATTATACAAATACTGATTAGAAATCAATTACTTACATAAAGAATATCTGTATCTATATTTGATAAATACCATACCAATACATTTATATTTTGAAATATTTTTTTTTAGAAATAATTCAAAACTGCAACATTCTATTCTTAACGAATTTAAAATGTGCCAAGAGTTCCCACATATGGAGATCAAATGAAACAGATTTCACATCATGCAATCACGGACTTAAATACTAAGGCCTAAAAAAAGAAATTGTTTGTTTAACGGTCCAAAAAAAATAGGGTAGTAAGGGTAGGGTAGGTTGGTAAAAAAAAAATTTGCATTATTTTTTTTGTCAAAAATGTGTGTTTTATGCATGTTTTTCATTGATTTGAGCTGGGAGGTCGAAAAAAACTTTAGGGTAGGGATTTTTTTGAATAAAAACTTGTTAGGGTAGGGTTACAAGAAACAAACAACTTTTTTTTAGGCCTAAGACATTGAATATGCAATAGAACCAAACCAAGCCTTACCTGTTTTTGAGGTGTAGGTTTGGTGAGTGGAGGTGTCTCAAAATCCCCGAAATTGTCATCCTCTTCTTGGTTCGGTGTTGACTCCTCAAAGTCTCCAAAGTCTGCGTCACCCGTTTCACTGAAGTCGCCAAAGTCGTCCTGGCCGGATGGAGCTTCTTCCTGTGCCTCACCAGAGGATTTCTTGGGGCTGCTGAATGCCGCCCAGTCGTCCTGAGAATCAGCAGACTCGACGGCCCCGCCAAAAGCACTCCAACCTTCGTTGCCGTCCGCTACAGGGGCGGCGGCGCCATCAAAGTCCCCAAAATCATCGTCTGAGGCTTCAGCTTTGGCATTTTCATTGTCTCCTTCTTCGGAATCCTTAGCCGCAGGTACCGGTACTGGTACTGCAGCATCGAAATCTCCAAAGTCATCATCATCATCATCACCAGGCTCTACCTCTGCATTAAAAGTGGGTAGCTGCAAGGGCTCATCTTCAGCGATTTTTGTATGGCTAAAATCTCCAAACTCGTCACTACCTTCCACCATGTCCTCAACATCTTCTGCAGATGGCAGCGTACCTAAAGACTCATCACAAGGTTCAATTTCTTCCTGATTTGGTAAACCATCTTCCACAATGATATCTTTTTCACTAGAGTCATCCGTACTTTGTGTAGTAGTGTCTGGAACTGATATGCCTATGTTTGCATCTGCCTCGCTCAGCGGCGAGGCTTCCTGACACGTTTCGTACGACGTGGAGTTCTCCTCCGATAAGCTATTGAGTTCTGAGGTCTCTGCACTATCACATGCAACGAATAACTGTGAAGAGCTCTTGGGCAGATTTGTGTCCTCACCTAACGTGGAAACGGATTGCACTTCCGTGATGGGCTGCGATAAATCGTCCCCATCGGAAACAGTATTAGAATTATCAGATCCTTTTCCTCCTGCTCCTACACTGCCGTCCACTTCACTGCCCTGAACTAAACTACTACTGCTGCTACTACTGTCTGACAAGGAGTTGTTGTTGGGCCTGAGTTGGTGGTCTGAAGTCCTCTGACTACTACCTGCGTCTTCCGAATCCTTGAGGCTGGAGCTGCTGTCCGCCTTTGCCAGAGTTTGACTGCCGGGAAGGAATGTGTTTGCCAAAGTCTCGGTGAGGCTCGACGAAGAGTCGGTAAGTTCCGTAGGTGCCGCAGAAAAATCTGCAAACTCCTCGTCCTCAGGTTCCTGAGTCACCTCCGGATCCACGCGCGCAGGGCTAGCGAGGGAGTTCGCCAAGACGCACTTGCTTTCTCCATCCGACTGAAAGTCCCCGAAATCACCATCAAGGTCATTACTCTTATTGTCTCCAAAGTCTGGGAACTCTGCATCAGACTTCGGAATGGGTGAAACATCACTACACATGCCCGAGTCTGTGATGGAGTCCTGGCTAGTCGTGTCCTGATTGTCACCTTTGGTGATACTTCGCTGACCTTGTAGGACAAAGGCCCTTTGCTCAACAGCAGGGGAGCCTTCTATCGACTGAGGAGAAAGTGGACTTTGAATTGACTCTGATTCGGAGCCTCTCTGCAAACTTCCCTCGCGCGAATCCACAGACAACGATGTTGGTGAATGCTTTTCGGCATGACTACTCTCACTATTAGTCAAAGATTCCTCAACGCCTAGCTCTAAACCGCCATTAAGTTTTTGTGAGCTACTAAAATCTGCAAAATCAGTAAACTCATCTAAATCGTCTTTAATTTTGGGATCGCTGTGCCCCTCAATGGGGGTAAAAGTAGCCCAGTCATCAGAGGTTGTTGTTGGTTGGTTTTCGCTGATATTCGGTGCATTATCCAAGCCTTTATCTACACCTTTAAATAGGTTGAGTGGTGTTTGAGAAGCAGTATTGCCTTCATCACTTGCTGCAGTTACAGTGGTCTTGAGTTCAGAATTACCAGCATTAGTGGTAGCAGTACTGGCTGCTGCAGCAGCACTTGGCATGGCTGAGGCAAAAGTCCCAAAATCGTCGTCATCGTCCCAGTCGTCGTCGAAGGAGGGTCCGTCGTCTAGGGGAGGGGGCGACGAGGAGACCATGGGGATGAAGTTGGAGGACATGGTGCCGTTCTTCCTGCTTCAACTGCTGTCAGCAAAACCCGCTCCTCATCCTCACATCATCGCCACAATCACCACACCTGCAAATGACAACACAACATCTGTAATCAATAGCAATATCAATACTCGAATATACTTTATACACCTGTTATATACTTTTTCAAACAATATATAATGTATTTATCACTGCAGCGACTAAATATTACAGAGCACTCTCCCAGGGTCTTAGCAAGGATTTAGAAACAGGGTGCCCAAAATTGGCAAATGTAAAATAGGACGTACCATTTTTCAAGAAATGCCATGATATACTCAAATTACAACCATGAACGTGTATTTACTCACAGGAATATGACATAATATCCTTATACAATATCCTTGGAATTATGTTGAGGTGAACATTTTCAATTATATGCTTGAAATTGACATTTTTATAAATTGCCCACAAGTTTTTTGGGGTGCCCTAAGGGGTGATTTTTTATGGTTTGGGTTGGCCAAATAATACCCAGACACCCAGCTGGCTAAGACTATGCACTCTCCTGTACCTAGTCTGAAGTATCATAAGTAGGACTGACCAGTTATGACCATTACAAGTTTTCAAACTCCCACCTTAATCACAAGGACATAGCAATGTGACATCTAGTGTTGGGCCGATCATCGATTTCAATCACTTGAGTGACTCTTTTTTTTCACGCCTTATCGATTACGAAACTGGCAATAGATAATAATCCGTAACTAAAGGTGAAACCTAGCGACGAAATTTTTTTTTAAATGACCAGGCAAGTTGTTAGCTTTCTTGCTATGAAACTAAGCTCCAATTTTAACACTTCAAATCATAGCAAGCACTTGTCACAGACTATCACCTAGTTTTATGATCTAAATCTCTAGTAACTCTGGTATCTAAGCAGCAGATCTGTGAATTAACTATAGTGCTGGACCTGTTATTTTCTGCCATTTTCTACATTATTCAATCATGTAACATAAACAATAGAGATACAAGCAAGTCTTCTAACTAGAAATGTCACCAGGAGTATCTTAATAATACAAGGTTCAGTACATACCTGGCTCATGCACATTTTATTAGTAATCTTGAGCCTTTTTTAAAGTAATGTAAAGATTCAAGAAATCTGCAATTATAAAGGTAAAGGTATTCAGTTTATAGTCTTGTATCCACTGAAGTGCTCACACGACCTTCCTCCTCTAGCAGGCCTGCACACATGGAAACCATTTCGATCCCCTGGGGGATATTCCAGAGCAGTTGGCAGCATATAGCGCACAAGCTCTAAGCACTGCCTTATCAATGCTAGGTACCCATTTTGCAGCTGGGTAGACTGAGGCAATATGGAATAAACTGTCTTGCCCAAGGACAGACTAAAGTGCCCCGGCAGGAAATTGAACAAGTGACCCACTGATTACTAGTCCGACACCTAACCAACTGAGCAACTTTGTCTCCGCATAATATAATAATCATGACTAAAAACTTTCCACTCTCAAACAGTGAATTATAATCCTAATCCTATATACAAGATTTATATGAAAATACATTTGAAAAAAACATAACAAAGCTATGAGCCTATGAAAGAGAATAATCAAGATATAGAAGATATAGCAAACTAGCTCCATAATAAATATTTCTGTCTATCATCTGACATATTTATGGAGTGCAACTTCCAAACAGTGAATTATAATCCCAATCCTAAATATATGATTAATGTGAAAATACATTAACTCCATACTATATATTTTCTTTCTATCATCTGACCTATTTATGGAGTCCACCATGTAAAGAGACCCACACAGCTGTGTTTATCTAAGGCCATTTCTTACAGCCCTGAATTTCTCACGGTATTAGATAGGATAAAAGCCATGCATACTTGAAGACTTAGCATGATTCAGACCTATCATACGGGTCAGGATTAGTTGCCTATTTAATGTGCTGATATATTTGGTTATCTACATCACAGAGGTATTTAGACTTGTTATTTTATCATTAGTATTATTATTATTATTATTTAATTATTATTATTATTATTATCATCATTATTGTTATTATTATTATTATTATTATTATTATAATCATTATTGAATAAAATTGAAATACATGTACATAAAATTTAAGAAACAAAATATTCAGAAATTGGTGCAGACGAAACCTTATAGGAGAAATATACTAAATGGAAGCAAAATACACACAACCAAACATTGTTTCGCAATGAATTATGAAAAAGATGTCTTTGAATTTAAAAAAAACATTGGTTTTTGATATTTCAATAAAAAATAATGCTGAGCCTGAGCCATGATGAGGGACAATGGACTGCATTATGATAACCTGAACTGGCTGAACATAACCTAAATTCTCAACAATTATGGCAGACCCTAATTGCTTGGAAATGGGAAATAAGGACAGCCCCTAATGATAATGTAGTACATACTGAACTGGTCATCAGATGAATATGCAATGGTCTACTACTCAATGTACTCATCCTATGAATCACAACCAAAACATCTAAACTCACTCAATCAGGGTTCAAAGGTTCATAACTTTCATTTACAGGGGCCCAGCTAACCACTAGCCCTATAGCCGGAGGCTACAGAAAATTGTATAGGGCTTTAATAACATATTGCCTCATTGCATCAGTTTTTCTTTAATAAATTCCAAAATGGAATATGACAGTAATACAATATTAGCTTATAACTACTGTAGAACACACAATGTAGGCGTCTGTTTATATATAGCGTACATAGCGTGTGGTTCTGTTTCGCTATTCATATAAAAAGGCTGTACCTTTTTTTCTGCTGTCAGCGGCAGCTACTGTCGCTAACATAAAGATACGCTATGATGCGAAAACTCCCCAATTCGCTATATTTGGGACACGCTTCATATGCATGTTCTACAGTATTAGATTGTTTTGGGGTGTTGGGAAAGAACTAAAGTGGGAGTGTAGATTTTCCACTTTACATTAATTTTATGCTGAGGGAATCACTTTCAGACCATTATTCTGGAGGGAAAAGAAAATGTTTAATCACTTCACCAATCACCATCCTGACTAACCAGATATATAATCAGACAAGGTCTGGTAGTACATCCAAGCAATACCTCTGATAGACATCTTTTAACAGTTCAAAACCACAAGACCTAGATAACTTGCAAGGTCCTAAAATTTTTGAAATACTTCATACATGTATGCATTATGCAGTCGTAAAAAAACAATTACAATTTGATTATCTCCTTAGCCAATGGAAAAAATGACACTCTTTGCTATATAGTATTTTGCCAAAGTAATATGTTAGTAACATGACATTATTTTCTGGCATGATTATCAGTATTGCCAGAGTAATGCATTTTGAGTTTTCTACCTTTGGACTCAGGGGATAAGCCAGAACCCGTCCAGCCTGTCTTTTGGACAGGCAGTTTCCTTAAAAAAAACTTATATAGACAGGCTCAAGACATTTCAAATTCTATCTTTTTGGACTAACAACCATAATTTTTTTTTCAAAAAAAAAAGATCTCTGGCTCTGAAAGGTCTGCAACATCTCACAGCCTCTGGCCTGCAGCCAACAGCTTTATCATGAATCGGACCTCCCTTGGCCTTGTATTTTCCATCAGAGCTGCCTTGCTCAACAGTAATCCCTATTTAAACATGATTGAAAAGTCCTATCCTTGATGAGCACTTCATTATTTTATTGGGCCACTCCAATGTAATTACTTGCTTTACACGCTTTTTGTGGAAAAAAAATCCTGTCAGACTCCAAAAAAAAAGAAAAAAAAAAGTCAACTTTGGTGTCTTACGGACAAAAGTGGTTTTAAAATTTTCTGTAAGACTAAAAAAAAAAAAAAAAAAAGTGCAAGTTTTAAGGATATTCATTGTAAGGGTGATTCAATCAACTACAGGAAGTTATCAATGCTGTAGTAGAGCCTCAGACTTGGGGCTGTATATCTCCCACCCTTCAGGTTACAGGGATTAATTGATTGATTGATTTTATTTAGTTATTTGATAGGCTGGTAGAAACTTATTGCTACCAGTCTTAGTCGGCAGACTCTAAAAAAAATTAAAAAATATAAAAAAGCCAAATTTTTCAACTTTTTTTTATTCCAAAATGGCTCATTTCCTGCCTCTGGAGCTCATAGGACAAGTAATAAAATTGGAGTGGCCTTGTGGGAAAGTAATGAAGACTACAGATATGAGATATATCCAATAGAATATGGGGGAATCATATTGAAAGATTATGGCCTCTATAAACCAATGGATTTATAACAGAAATTGTTGCCAATTAACCCATAACCACTTGATTTTAATAATGACCTCCAGGGTTTTAGCCTGGATTTCAAAAATGCCTGTCCAAAACAGCAATTTCAAAATTTCTGCCCGTCCAGATTTAGCTACTCATCTACTTTAAATCCTTATACCAGCTACTATTAATTGCCTAGTGTGTCAAAAAGGGCAATTTACACTTCAGCTATGTCCTAGAAGATGGTTTGTTAGGACAATATTTGGTTGTTACACCCAGAAAGTCAATATTGAAAATTCATCATAGAAAATTTTGCCTATCCAAAGAGGAGGTTTTTAGGTAACTACCTGACCAAAAGACAGGTAGGACGGGTCCTGGCCAAGTCCCTGACGACCTCCAAATATCAATGGCAGAGACAGTGAGGCACATCATTTTTACAACAATATTGCAGGGTCTGATACTTAGATTTCAGACTATGGGCCCAAAAAGGTCTTTTGATAAAATTCAGCGCCCCTAGTCTGAAATATCTAGGGGTCCACTGCAAAATATAGGGGCATTTAGCCCTGAGAAAGTCGAACCCTGTGTTGCCGGACAGAGGAATGATTACAGACTACGGGTCAAAAGCTTATCAGATGTTTTGGAGCAAACATTGTAAGTTGGCACAAACAATGTTGAAAGATTTTCGTGAAAATATCACAAACCATTTCACATTGTTTTCAAAAGTATGGGCAGGAAATGGAATCTCAAGTCAAGTAGGCCTATCATTTGTCATTCTCCAGATTCATAGAATGGCATGTACACAGCTGTTCTAACACTTCAACTGAATGAGGAAACAGCATGGAAAATCCTACCATACGCAAAATTTCATTTATTTAAGGACTAACATAACCATTAAATAGACGTTTCCTGACTGTAACATCAACACTGACAAAACTATTGATATGTATGAAAACCTTTGAACATATTGTGTTGTTGACCAGAAAAGCAGGTACCCGCCCATTCCAATATCAAGTCAGAAAATGGGATAATTGGTTGCCGAGATGTTGGTTAAAATTATTCCAATCGAATTTCCAGGGTACGATACAGTTATTAAAAAGGTAAGGTTGAAATGCATGTTTTCCAAAAATGGTACCCAAAAATTCTTTCCTTCCACAAACTAAATATTGTCCTACCTTTGGACAGAAATAGGCAAAATATTATTTTCGTACGTTTCCCTTCTGTCATCCATGATGGAATTACCCACAATGCATTGCGTCATCATTTTAGCTGCGGGGATGTCTCTTTTTCGGAAATATTCTACTCCAATTCTACAATCGAATCACAATATGATTGGGTACAATATTTTGTGAAAAGTTATAATCAGATTTTGAAATATTTTGATACATATCGTATTATATGCACAGCGATACCGTTGATAAATGTGTCGACCAATGAAATTGCAAGTCTTACGAACCTATTCATTCTCCGCGTACTCTTGCCCCTGTACTCTTGCAGCAGGGTTTCGCATAGTCCGCCTATTAAACACTGGGCATCGCACATATACACCAGCTCTTATATTCAAACATTTCTTTTAACTTTTATGTATATATGTGATATTTATTGCAACAACTACTATTTATACATTTGCAGCACTAAGGTGCTCCTCTGTCTCTGATCTCCACAAGACAATTATGGATAAATAAAAACCAGTCACCTTGTCAGTGGACTTGGTGCGCGAATTATAAAAAAAACATTTCTTTTAACGTTTGATAAAGAAAAATGATAGAAGATAAGGCAATCTATGAACAGTGACATTTTTGAACCAACGAGAACTTAATTCAAAGATTTTTTCAAATACCTAGATCAGATAAAACGTCTGTCCATTGGTAAATTAAATACCTGTAGATTAATAACGCAACTTATATTTGCTATTTGGAGGGTGCATAACAATATAATTACAATTATTATTAATGTGATAATGTCTATTAACACAACTAATATCAAAACACTTGTTTGTACATGCATGTAGCCAATGTGGTTGTGTCTAGTTAGCCTTCGGTAAGCAGGGTCTTAGCCAGGATAAGAAGCTCTAAGTGTTCATTTTTTCTACACTCTATCAGGATATACTTATCCGAAGGTCTGTTCTCAGAGCAGCCTCTAAATAAGCACTAACGAAGCATGCCAAATTGCTTTTCACATAGCAGAAGGAAAGATAACCTCTATGGAATCTCCTGTCATTGCTACTGTACATCACCATTAACACTCTAGTGAAGTCAGTAAAATCATACAATTCATGCATGTAGAACTTTACACTCTTGCAGTTTTTGCATTGGCAACGTTGACTAAACTTCAAGGGGAAATATAGTACTCAGTTGCGGGTGCAGAGGGGGTTCAAAATGTTGACTTTTTGCTTAGCATTGTCATTTTTCTTTAGTGTTGCGTCATATTTTAGAAATAGAAGACTATAACCTCCCTGTTCAAATCAGTGAGGTATTTATAATTTTTAATTATCGCCACTTTTTCTGCCATATTGCAGCAAATTCCTGACTAGCCAATTGAACGTGGTGGAGGAAACCGAAGAACCCGGGAAACCACCGCCTAACTCCAAGTCACTGGCACTTTATAATTTCTGGGAACTTTTTCCAATTATCCAAAATGGTATAAGAGTCTAGCGGATTTACTAGATTCTACCACAAACGACATAGGCCAATTTGGAATATCACACACTATTACTTTGTCTAACATACTGCGTTAATCTCGTGGTTAGCCAGTTGTTTGGAAGAGGAAAGCGGAATTAACGGCGAAACCTCCGCCAAACCCAATCCTTTAGCAACTATCGCTAGCAACTTTCTTGCAAGTCCCGAACGGAATTGGAGCCTGGTCATTGAATGGAGACAGTAACCAGCCAGTGGCAACACCTTAGACCACACGGCCATCAGGGCAGGCCTCCAACAAGGGTAAACACACATATCTCGGGCCAATTATAGAGTATTGTATTTCCAACAAACCATTTCAGATATTTTTTGCAAATGACTTGAAGTACAACGTCCTTAGCACATTGAGTCATACCTGCAGCAAACTCATCGTGTTTCAAGCCACACGGGAGTTTTCGCTGCAGTGCGTTTTTTGTCTGAAATCGTAAATCAATAGATAGATCTTGGAAACAACTTTCATTATGGAAAATCGACTAGTCCATTTCCGTTAGGGAGGGGAGAATATACGTAATACTTTACCGGGCGCTATAGTAATATCAAGCCGCAATATCGAAACATGGTTGCAGTCGTTTAGTAATAGCGAACGCAATATAACATATGGCAAGACGCGCTAGTTATCCTTGTTGTGTAAATATTGGACATATTAGGGTCCCCAAAATGAACGTTGTGAAAAGGATTGTTAGGATACCAGGACATGATTGATATTGGACTCCCAACGTTGGAAATAGTTTAAAACAATGTTAGATATACAAGTTCGTCCCCTTTGTGTTTTCAAATTTACTAACTTTAGCATAAATCAAGCTATGTGGTGTTTTATCGTTCCCAAACCGACTCGTCTTGTTACTGGATTTATCATCCCAAAACCTAGTGTTTGCTGGACAAGCGCTAGCCTAAAGTGAATGGAACAGGTCTGATTAGTGTACCATTCTGAAACACCGTAGTGTGTGAAGGTTCTGTACGCTCCACGCTATCCGCAACCCCCTTGCCTCAAATCCCACAGTGCATGCCATACAGCTGGAATCCTAGTCATCTTAGATGAATAAAACAAGTGGATATGAAACCAGCCGGTCAACCTCAACAACCAGGCTGCGGTGAATAGCCCAAAAGTCGCGCAGGTTTCTCTGATTTAAACGATATGAGAGCCCTCGTTGGTCTTTGCCTCCTAGTGACGTCACATTTAGGCCAGATTCGAGACCCTGACATAGCGAGGCCTTTACTAACGTGCATACATATCCATCCTTTTATTCATCTAAGGTCATGGTAAGGCCCATCGCCCAGGGTAGATGACCTTCGAAGATTAAAGAAAGTGATAGCATGCGAATCCCACATCAATCATTCGATCTTAGAATACGATCAATTTTTAATAATCCCTATTTGATGAATTTGCCAAGTGTAAAGAGAAGCAGAATCGCCATGACAACCAGTTCAACCATGAGGGCTGCATGGTTTGATCACCTATGAATTTCACAAAACAATATAATGTTTCTCTTTTTCGAAACATTTTCCGGGCCAACGTCTCGTATTCCAAGGCACGGCTTTGGTCCAGGAAAACAGGTATTGTGTTGCAGTCATAACTCGGCGAACTCTGAAAACTAATCCATGTTTATGGGGTATTGGATCTGACCCAGTGGGTGACTGGTGAGAAGGGGATGCAATAAAGCCGCCACCGCCTCCGTCATCGTGATATAAGGGAAACCTGCTACCTCAACGCTGAGGCTGAGATGTGGAAACAAGTGGATACGGAACTAGCCGGTCAACCTCAACAGACTGGCTGCGGCGAATAGACCAAAACTCGTGTTCTGCGCATATTAGTGCGCAAGTTTATCTGTTATGTAAACGATACTATATCCTTCATTGGTCTTTGTCTCCAAGTGACGTCACACTGAGGCCAGATTCGAGACACCTAGCATAGCCAGGCCTTCGCCATAGCGCATATAGTAATTGGTCTCTTGCTACATATCCATTATTTTTTTTCATCTATGACTTAGAGTAGGAGAATATTGCCTCCATCACTCATCCACAGGAATAACGCCTCATCGTCAGGAATATCCAACACCCATCAGCAGGGAATTATTAACACTAAGCAATAAAGCAGGCAACGCCTACGCCATCGTTATATAAGGAAATCATACTATCTCTACGCTGAGGGTAGGATAATATCGCCTCCCATCACTCATCCACATGATCTACCCCATCATCACCAGGAATATCCACCACCCATCAGCAAGGTATTATCAACACTAAACAATGAAGCAGCCACCGCCTCCGCTATCGTGATATGAGGAAATCCTACTACATCGACGCTTAGGGTAGGAAAATATAACGCCTCCATCCCTTATCCACATGATATACGCCTCATCTACGCGAATAGCTTTTTAGATGCCTACACTTCATCATCAGAATTCAACCTTAGCCGTTGACTTAACCCATCCCCGTCTAACCTCAAAGGTTGGAGGGGTTGAAAAATAGTCTTCTTCTACCATAGAACTCAGATTTTTAATTCAAAACATCTCGCTGTCTCGACCAAGGTGTTCAAACTGTCCCAAAATCCACAAATAGCGGACCCAACAAAAGCGCCCAATTGCATCGGTTTGCTGCCCACATACAAGTTCCTAAACACATTGGACTTGAGCAAAATATCAGAAGTTCATCACAAGGAAAAAGAAGACATACTAGTAATTACTCATGTCAATCAGTAATCAACTATCTGACAATAGCATCCACGATAAGGAACTCTGAAAAAACATTGGTTTATCAAATGTTACTGTTATAGACTCCAGGTTTCTTGATGCAGATTTCAAAAGGTATTCCCTGCCCTTCGCGTAACTTCTTCAACAGCTTGAGCGCATATCTCGAACACCTGAGATCATTGGACTGAGCTTTCAAGGAGTACCTGTCAACGTACCTGCGCCCAATTAAAACTCTACAAATACACTGCTTAAGTTTCGCTTGACTTTTGTGTCAGTTACTCTGACATTCTTAAAAATTATCCAGGACATATTTTTATTGCTTCGTCCGAAACAACGTTTTAGACGTGAGCTGGGAGAACGACCGGAGACAGAAGGATATGGCTTGGAGTAGTTGCGAATGGTCTGCATGTTTTAATGCTGTATGTTGTTCATCTGATATACCTTTTGATGTCAGCACTTGAGGGGCTAACAATATAAAATGCCAAGGGTTACGCCGAGCCGAGGAATTAAAGCTATCCATCAAGTCTTGAGCAGTAAAGAATCTATCGACTCAACACTCAGTGTTGCACCGCGAGAGCTTTGTGCAGTTATTTAATCAACAGTATATCACTGCCAGTGCAGCTTCTTGAAATTTCTTCTTACTCAACACTGTTACACGGCGAGAGCTTTGTACGGTTATTTCATCAACAGTAAATCACTACCAGTGCAGCTTGTTGAAATTTCTTCTTACTCAACACTGTTACACGGCGAGAGCTTTGTACAGTCATTTCATCAACAGCATAAACTTGTACCAGTGCAGCTTGTTTAGTTATGTCCAGTAGCAACAGCTAAGGATTACGCTGGTCGTATTCTGCGGTGGTGTTACCAATACAATAGTTCTCCACTATGGTTATTGGATCAACTGACCAGGCTGCAGCTTTTAGGTGACCTAGGGCCCACCTGTATAAGCTGGGCGAATCAATGCACACCTGAGCTAACGGACAGGACACCAATCCCTCTACTAGGATCAGCTACTTGACCCGTCACACCCTTGGTTCTATAAAGCTTACGGTACTTGCCATACGAATCGGATTACACAGCATAAACCATGTTCATCAAAGTGAAATATGGGGGTAAGTAATGCCAGAAATACATGCATATAACACCGTCCTGGAAACACGCACTTAGGAGGTTAATGTGCAATGCACCAGCTAGCGACTTTGAGCATGTTCGGTTACTAAAGGGATGATGACAAAATTAGCATATATAGAACCTTTGTTTAAAAGAAAGATTTGGGGAGTAGGGGTCTACATTTCAGTTTATATCTGTCTTCCCATTTTTGAATCGCCAAATTTTTCGTTTTTAAAATATGTTGCCCTTGTAGAGGTATCAGTAGCCTAGATTTCTAGACTATCATATGTATTTTTGTTATGCTTTTTCTGTTACCAAGTACCAAATATTCTAGGTGGCCATAGTGGTCAATTTAATTTACACTTATCTCACAAGGATTCAGTTTGAATAAGACATCTAAAATCTCTAGAGATAGGAGGATCAGGTGGTGCTATCTATCTACCCATACCTGGTACTACATCAAACTGCTTGGAAGGGGATGTCAATTTTTAGGGACGAGGAACCTGGTCTAGGGTATCTGTGTTAAATGTCAGCCGAGGTAGTGTGTTGCCACCGTGTCCTTGCTGGGCATAACTGAATTAAAAGATATGGTGTTTTGTCAGTGACACACGCAGCTACCTTGTTTGCTTATGGATTTTAATTAACCCTTCCAATGTAGAGGTTACTTTCACCCAAAGCACAAGGACGCAGATTTTTTTGAAAAACATCTAATCCCTGTCATGTTGGTATTCACTTGATAGCTCTCGCTGAGTACTATCAGATGAGTACTGATGTACCAGGGTTTCAGTAATTTGTTTAGGGCTTTTGCATAATTTTGTAATGGTAAAATCATCCACCAGCAGTATAAAGGTCAAGCCAAAGTAGCATTCTCACACATGAGAGTGAATATAAAGAGCATATAGAGGTTTCAATTTTCTTTGTTATCACAGGTCTAAAAACTGCAACACTTGAGAAAAAAACGAAACACACTTTCCACGAGCATCAGACGTTTTTTAAGTGTTACCATTCTTATTAGGGAATGCTGTTGCCGACAAAACATGGCCGGTGATATTTGCGATGGAAAAACAGAAGATAAAATAGCTTTCGTTGGAAAATCTCGATTCGTGTTCAGAGTTTGATCTGATTCGGTGTTGTCTAAAAATCGGACAGCTTTGTTACGAAAGCAGCAATTCGTCTTCTGTATTACCGCATGGTCACCAATAGGATAGCATAGCCCACGCACATATCGCACTAACAACTGAATGGGGAAACAGAAACACTAAAACGTATTTTAAAAACACTTACGTGTTAAGTTAAATGAATATGTGAAAGTAGGTGAAATAGAAGGTAAAGTAGAAAGTGAACTATCAGTGCAGTAACAATATGAACAGTATTATGCTGACATTGAGGGAAACTCCAATATTTGAACATAAATGATCATATCTATATTCACAGTTAAGGGTCATATTGAAAGTCTCATCTGGTGTTTGATGAAACGTATGGTATTACAGTCAAGATTTGTGTCCCACAATCCATAATCCTCCCATTTTGTACAGAAAGATGCATTTGTTGTGTGTTTTATGTAACAGTATGTTTTTGTGTTTGTTGTTAAGAAACAGACAACATTTGTTTTGCAGAAATACAAAAAAAACTCCCAATTTTTACGAATGGTCTGAAGGATCTATCAGATGCAAAGGACTCATAAGTAACCTTTCACAACGCCGCACATGTGTTTTTGCGTCCAGGTCAATCCGCTCATGGTAAAGCAAGCGGGACTCTGTGTACGCACGCATCGAAGCTAGAGGAGGTTTTCTTTAACTTATGTTCGTGTTGCATACCGATTTATTTGCGCCTCTTTCAAATGCTAAGCCCTTATAAAGGTAGACTTGCTACACGTCTACCTGTGCAATCTGGCCCTTTCCTTTAAGTCCCACTGATCTAACCTGAGTTGATTTCACTCAAGGTTTAGTTCCGAATAGATAGTCAAGGGGACACACGAGCTGTAGTCAGAGTTTCAAACTGCAACTCCTGAAAACGGTGCTGCCATCTATAGGTTGAGAGAGACATCACACCCATCCTGTAGTGGTGGCGGCCAGGCATTAAACCTGGCTCAGCCTGAGGAGGGCTCATGTGAATTTACTGGTGTTAAGAGGAACTAAGCACATAAAGCACGGTTGTTCTGATACCAGGACATAACAATTAACCTTCCTCAAAGTGGGGTTATGGACTAGTGCCATAACATCTATTTCCCATTCTCTTTTACCTTAGTATTGGCTGTGTATTCACCATCAATGCCATCAATATTGTATTTGCACTAGAAGGCAGAACTATGAAGTTTAGGTCAATGAAAAGATGCAACTTGTTTCTTGTCACCTGTAACTGACACACCCTAAGTATATGTAAGCCTATACCTAGACTAGGCTCGTGCATTCCCTTCTGTGGTGACTAAGCATTGTGACATAGTACCAGGAACGTTCATATACGTCTCTGGTAGTACCAGGTATGGTAGATAGATGACACCACCTGATCCTCCTATCTTTAGAGGTCAAATTGAGTCCAATATTCCGCTGGTGAGATAAGTGTAAACTAGAGCGGCCACTGTGGCCACCTGTATTATTTGGTGTCTGGTAAGAGAAAAAAAGCATGACAGAAAAAGTACATATGATAGCCTAGAAATCTAGGCTATCCTTTACCTTTTTAAACTCACTGAATGTCTGACTAATCACCTTCTTGAAAAAAGTAGTCTTTTCATGAATAAATGGTGGTTATAAGAAGACCAAATGCATTGCGAAGATTTGACAGTTTTAAGTTTTGCATGTAATTCGATTTGGTAGTAAATTAGTTAATATGACACGAAAAGGAAATGCCGTCCTGTCGAAAAATTTGCGATGGCCAAGAAACAGTTTACATTTAATTCCTTAGCCAGTGTGGCTCAGCTCCCCATGTTATGATTGGTGACATAAGTGTATTGCATAAGACTAACACAACATTTCTTTTCCAACTTCGCCATGCATATGTAAGGATTGTATTAGCCTGCCACCCAGGCTATATTAAAATGTCATTCCTTGTGGATAGATGGCACTGCGGTATACTGGGAGTGTAGTTGGAAATGGTTACTTCTATTACAACCCCTCGTGTGGCAATGGTGTGAACTAAATGGTCAACAGTAGGCCACATCTGTAAAATATACAGTGCTTATTATTGCAAATCTATACACATATATGTACCGATATTGTCTGCTTTGAATGTACTACTGATATATGCCGACATGCTGTAATTTGTTTCTGTGTCCAATATGGACTTACTTGACAATAAAAAATATTTCCAAACGTAAAACATATTTCCAAACAGTAGGCCACAAGTGTCTATGAAGTATAGGTGCAAGCAGACATTGATATCATAAAAAGTAAAACACAGTCAAGCGGCAAGCCTAGTAGTTTCTTTCAATTATAACCCCCTCGTGTGAACTAAATGGCCAACAGTGGACCACAAGTCCTATGTGTAGTATAGGTGCAAGCATACATTGATATATAAATAAATAAAACACGGTTAAGCCAAGCAGATAGGCTAGGACTTCACCAATTAGCAATGTCTTAGTTTGACCGACCATGGCTCACCTAAAGAATGGGGACTGATATATAGGAAGGGCCGACAGGGTTCCTCTTTTTAACACTCGAATGATGCTATTCCTTATATATGCTCTCTTGGAAAACGAGATCAATGTTCCCTGGCATTCGTTCATCTGTGAACTTCTCATGCAACTCATTTTTTCAGATTATTACCTTAAGTTATTTACCTTAAAACTGATATGTCAAATATGTACTCTGGGGTCTTTTTATCTGGTAAAGAAATATTCAGCACGGTTTTTTTGGACAGCTAGAAACTTGGAATCATTACATGGACAACATGCGAACTCAGTTTTGTAGACCCTTTAAACACATAGTTAAATGTCCCGAGAGGTTGTGAAATATGTTCTTAAAGGAGAACATCATTTCCAGGGTGAGGTGCTGTTTCATAATACTTTGATTTGAAAAAAAAACTGTGTTATTCCTGACCAGTCGCGATTTAACCTCAGATAGTGGAATGTAAAAATTCTATTTTAATGGCCATAGATCTTTTACGCCTGGTCTTTACTTTCAGATGACCAGGAGCATATCTTTAACCCTAACTGCAAGAACAATATACTCCTGCATTATATACGAAAGAAATGCCACTGTAACTTAGAAGGTAAGTTGCTGTGTTAAGGACATACATGGCAATTCACGTATTTCTACGAAACTTGGTACAGGGATTCGTTGGACCACCCTCTCTTCAAAATCATGTAAATTTAAGGGTTGAGGTGTTTCATTCTCCCCAGAAGGGCGCCCCCCTCAGGGTATTTTAGACAAGTGTTTAAAAATCACAGATTTTCGTACAGTAATTACAGAGAAGTAAACGACAGAAAAAAATGATAATGCTGAAAAATATTCTTTAGTATCTATATTGTTGATTCTCAATTTAAAAAAATATGGCTCCATTGTTTTGTCATTTTAGGGGCGCTCCTCTGTCAAGTTCACATACGGTACCTCCGTATAGTGGGAAGTTTGTGAAGTTATAGAAACAATCTCCACATTCAGATTTTTCTCAAACTTGTTGAAATTGCTCTTAGGACCATATATTTTCATAAAACATTTTAAAAACTGTGGGTCAACCGTCTCGTTTTTAAGCTAGGGGGCGCCACATTACCAACATTTCATACAGAACACTTCAATTTTGCAGGAAGTTGGTTGGTGAAGTTATAGAAAAAATATCCACATTCAGATTTTCTTAAACCTGTTGAAACTGTTCTTTGGACCACAGGGGGTCGTTCGTCTCATTTTCAAGCTAGGGGGCGCCACATTACCAACTTTTAATACAGAACACTTCAATATTGCAGGAAGCTGAAATGTTTTGCTTAGCTCTTACACTTATGAGTTTCGGTGAGTTTTATATTCACTATTATTCTTATAATTTTTATTGTTATTATTATTATTATTATTATTATTATTATTATTATTATTATTATTATTATTATTATCATTATTATTATTATTATTATTTATAGTATTAATTGTTATTTAGGGAATTAAAAAGTAATCTAGGTCTGCCGCTACCTCTCTAAAGTTAGTACGTGCATCAATAAAGGTGTTTACATAAATGTAGCAGCAGCAGCACTATTATTATTATTATTATTATTATTATTATTAGTAGTAGTAGTAGTAGTAGTAGTAGTAGTAGTAGTAGTAGTAGTAGTAGTAGTAGTAGTAGTAGTAGTAGTAGTAGTAGTAGTAGTAGGAGGGGGAGGAGGAGGAGGACGACGACGACGGCGAGGAGGGGGGTGAGGGAATGAGGACATTGTCCATCGAACACTTTCTTAGTCTTAGTCACTCAGCCTATCTTGCATTGATGATACACAATCTCCCATTTCCACAAGCGTGTATTGATTTCCCAATAAGACAATTGGCATCATATCAGCAGCAGGTCGTTCGTGTAGAGTTTTGTAGCAACCATTATTCGAGGGAAAAAGATATTGGTTCTATCCATAAGCGACTCTCTCTCTCTCTCTCTCTCTCTCTCTCTCTCTCTCTCTCTCTCTCTCTCTCTCTCTCTCTCTCTCTCTCTCTAGGTCGTTCTTTGTTTTCTAGATATATTGGAGCTTTCAAATGAAGACGGAGATGTAAAGAATGTACACGTCAACCTTGAAGCCTACGGCACGGAATATTTCTCACACCGAGAGACACTCATACTGCTCAGGGTAGAAAGTGAGTTTCTCTGTTTGATCTTTCGTGGTGTGTGTATTTATCACTGTGTGGGTGTGGGAAGTCTCGCCTTTTTAAGTAACTCCAAATGCAACACATATTAAGTAAGGCTGTTCATAAAAAGTGGCATAGCCGATGGACTACGACTCCAAATGTATCTATTTAAAGAAGATTACAGTGGGGATGGTTAAATTACCCTCTACCTTTTCTTAAATGGAACTGCCCTAGTATAACGATACGATATAACAATAATAATAATAAAGATAATAATAATAATAATAATAATAATAATAATAATAATAATAATAATTTTCAATAATAATAATTTTCAATAATAATAATAATAATAATAATAATAATAATGATAATAATAGCAATCGCAATAATAATAATAAGAAGAAGAATAAAAATAATAACAATAACAATAATAAGAATGATGATAATAAGAATGATAACAATAAGTATGATGATAACGATAATACTAATAATACTAATAATTATAATTATAAAAATAATAATAATAATAATAATAGAAATAATAAAATTATACTACTACTACTACTACTACTACTACTACTACTACTACTACTACTACTACTACTACTACTACTACTACTACTACTACTACTAATAATAATAATAATAATAATAATAATATAAATCAATAAATAAAAAGAAAAAGGAAAAAAATGTTCTGACTCTCAACATTAAGTGGTCAGGATGGTAAATTTTCTTTTAAATCATTTATCTCATTAGTCTTATCTAAAACATGTGGCATAACCAGAGACTTATAATGTCTCTGGCATAACTTAGATCCACTTAGAACTGACCCACCTCACAATCATAGTGTAATGTGAAGTAAGACAATAAGTTACTAGTCTACATGACTGGTTTGTTAAAGACAAGTTGGATACTTTAAGTTCCTCCAATGGCCCCCAGAGGCACCCCAAATACGCTTGTGTGACCTTAATAGGAAAGCGCCGCTCGTCACTAGTGGCCTTATCTCGACTGCTACACAGACAGTTATGGGGTGATTTTGTAATATCTGCCACGCTTAAGCTACCAGCGGCTGAAATGATACATATATAGCTAATTAATTATCAATAACCAAACATGAAACTTTAAGTTCCTCCAATGGCCCCCAGAGGCACCCCAAATACGCTTGTGTGACCTTAATAGGAAAGCGCCGCTCGTCACTAGTGGCCTTATCTCGACTGCTACACAGACAGTTATGGGGTGATTTTGTAATATCTGCCACGCTTAAGCTACCAGCGGCTGAAATGATACATATATAGCTAATTAATTATCAATAACCAAACATGAAAATCTATAGAAAACAGCCGATAGTTCGTGCATAGCTGAGCCTATTGGCATAGTCGTCATTGTGGCGAATCAGGCGGTTATTTTGGACTGCAAGTTTATATGTGGGGATGTAGCTCAGTGGTAGAGCGTTCGCTTTGCATGTGAAAGGCCCGGGGTTCGATCCCCCGCATCTCCATATCTTTTTCTTCATATGTTTATTTCTTTATAACTTTCATTGTATTTGTATCTTATATTTTTAGTGTTCTGTTCATATTTGTATTTATTCCCGTACATCTCTATATTTTTAATGATATGAATGTAAATATATACACATGTACTGTTGGAGGATACTCAGTGCCTCTATGTTGCCCCCCAATATGCATTATATGCCTAGTAAGCAAACTAAGTTATGACATGTGCATGCCTCTCTAATACTGATAAATCAATTATAAATATTAGAAATGATTTGTTAGTATCTATGATTATTTTCTAATATTTATAATCATTTATTAATATTTGTAATTATCTATAAATATTAATATATATTTTCAAATACTAAATACTGCTTAATAAACTCTCAAAATGCTTGCCATACATTTATAAATATCAGAAAGTGATTCATGAATACTAGAAAACGATTTATTAGTATTTGTAATACTTAATAAGCTCTCAAAGTGCTTGCTCTATCACCATTCCCGTTGCTCATCAACTGTTTATGTTCTCTTAGAAACCCGTATATAATAACAGTGCATGTTAGTAACATGAGATTACTACCGATCCATGCATATGCTACCAGACATATTCTCATTCCAGAGCCTGGAGGAGAGGAAGATGATTCCCAAACGTACACACCTCTTCTAGACAGCTTGAAGGATAATAAAGAATTCATAGGTAATGCTAATTACAGGTGAACCGCCGACATTCACATCAATGTTTAGAATAAGGGAATTTCGAAATATAAATGAGTTCTGGCAACGGTTATACAATAGGTGATATATTATATATATATATTGCTCAGGGAATAGCCCTAGGAGGTACGGGGGAGGAAGAACAGAAGATTTCTAATGGGGAGGAGGAAGGCGGAGGGTCGGATTCTTAATTTAGTGATCTGTTCTCAGCCCTACACCCTCATGAAATCTGGAAGGTGGGGGGGGGGGGGGGGGGGTGTCGAATCTTTAGCTTACGTCCCCCCACACACTTTTAAATGGAGCGACCCTAACTAACTTGTATTTTAGGGCAGATCCTACTACCACTGCTTCTTCTTCATTTACTAGTACTTAATGCTTTTTTCTTCTTCAACTACTACTGCAACAACGACTACTACTGCTACTACTACTACTACTACATGTACTACTACTACTACTACTACTACTACTACTACTACTACTACTACTACTACTACTACTACTACTACTACTATTACTACTACTACTACTAGTCTATCATTCACATACAATGTGATGTTATGAATATCTTCTTTCCATTCGTTTTTTTATTTATTTTCTTTAGAAAAATTGAATATCAAGGCCAAAGCAGCTCGTAGCAGGGCCCGAGTGTCACGGGAACGCCTTGAGCGAGGGGACACAGAATCCGGGGGTCGCAGCGGCAGGAAGACCTCTGGCAAGGCCAAGATGCTGAAGAGAGGGAGCAGTAGAATGGCCATGGCCGCATTCAAAAAATGAAGTTGTGGAATGTAATTTAGAGGGCCGATTCTCTAACTCCTCCTATCCATGGTGATTTTGTTTATCAAGATATCTTGTCTTTAACCCGTGTGGCATAAGTGGAATACTGTGTGTCAAGAATAAGCAATGGAATGGAAGGTCACTGGCTACTGACCACTTGCGATAGTCGGCTTTCAGATGCCCAGATGGCCCAAGGTCTTGGAGGGAGGGGAGAGGGACGCGCACCACCGTGTTCACGAATGCCTTGGACATGGAACTTTTGGCCTTGTATGCCAACCGAGATATTAAAGAAGAGACGTCTAGATTCTATGGAATGCCATTAATGCATTTATTCACTATTTCCCTTTAAAGAAAAATGATTTTTCTTTAAAGAGAAAATCGATTTATTTTTCTTTAAAGAAAAATGATTTCTCTTTAAAGAAAACTCATTTTTCTTTAAGGAGAAATGTTGAATAAATGCATTAATGGCATTCCATAATACCCCTTAGGTAACTCTGAACCTGCAATGACCATCACCTGCATAAGTAATGAGATTATGTCATATGCGTGAAAAGTTGTAAATATTGAAATGGAATAGAATATTTGTTGTCAAAGGACGTTTGGCTATGATATTCTCTCTCTGATCACACTCGAGAATCTGGAGATATACACCTAGTTATGGGATTATGCTGTTGTGATGTATGTTTTGGGTACTGCAATGATACTGATCATGTTGCAGGCATCATCATTATGTTTCGTGCATCATGTGATTATATTTCACTGGATCACATTAGATTTTGAAGAGTAGTTGTGTCAATCAGACAATAGACATCTGTAGGACAACTATTTCTTTAAAAAAATAGATTGGCATGACCCAGAATAATAGCCAGATAGTATACTAGTATTCATAGTTTTATCATTATATATCTCATGCATAAAAAAAATTAGACACACTGAAAGCAAAGAAGATCATGATCACGATGATGCATCAATAAGATATGCGACGTTTGGGCAACAGGCTGGTTTAAGACCTAGGACAAAAAACAAACAAAAAATAAATGATAAATAATAATAATAATTATAATTAAATCAGGTACGTGATTGAACCATTCTAGCACTTTATATACAGTCTATTCGTCTTGCCCTTTTATGGACGCATTGGAGTATTATGCTATGTCAAGGACTTGTATGTGCGTATGTAGCTCGCTGGTTAAATTTACTGTTTGCAGTGTTGAGAAAAAATGTACTCCGTCTCTCAGATGAGTACCCGTCACTGTTACGACTGAGTATTTGTTCGCGTTGTAAGTCGCCCCATTCTTTATTGTATATGGCAATTGCCCTGTTCCATTTAGAAAAGAGAATAAATATGTACAGACAATATGAAATAAACTGTTTTTCTAATCCCTGCCTTACTTTATATATATATATGTTTATTAACTGTAATATCTCTATTACAAAAGCATATAGTCATAATTATAAATATAAAATAATACAAAGAGAAATGGAAAGAGATTAAATATTTTGTACCCATAGTAGGTATATATACAGTATATTATACTTTGCTATAGTTATAATTATCATTCACTTTTGAGAGCGGAGTAGTGGTAAATAGTAGCCTTAAAGCTGAGGCACCTTATTTTAGTGAACGGGTAGTATCAACGGATACCAGGGAATGCAGCATTTGCAAGAAACAGAAATTACCCTACTCCCTCTCTATTTTTCGTTACTGCTAAGTACATACAATGAACATTCGTAGCCACAATCCTACAGAAGTGGAACATCATCTCAGGATTGGCATCCTCAGGCACTTTTCCTAATAGGGTATACAGGTTGTTCTCAAAAGGGTTTAGTATTCTAGCTTCGTAATACCTTTCTAGGTCTTCTATTTCTCTAAACATCGCATCTCTTCGTCTATTATGAAAAGTGCAATGCATGAGGAGATGTTCCACATTCTCTAGTGCTATGTCATCACATTTATCACAATATGGGCGGTTGAGCGGGTTATTTTTAAACTGGTGACAGTCTACTTTTAAATCGCTCGCCCTGCACACTAATTTACACATTGTCTCACAGCATACCATCAGTTCATGAGACAGCCCTCCAATTTGCCACCATATTAATAGTCTGACAGAATCTATCGTTGCGCTTATGTACTTAGTAGAATTAAACAGATTGGTTCTGAAATGCCAGTCTTGGTTTTCCAGTGTCCAAGCTTTATCCCATACTAGGCTTTTCCATTGTTTCTTTGTATAAAAGGCGGTGCCATTTAACATATTTCCTACTTCGTTATGTAGGCCAAATATATTTGCTATTCTTAACATATCAAAGGTTGGGCTGCCTAATCTATTCTCCATACATCGTAAACTATTAGGATCGTACTCAAGATATCTAGAGGTAAAAATTCTCTTATAGATTGAATCATCATACATGACAGCAATTGTCCTTATAAATAACATCTTCTTAACATAAATAAATATTTCAAGACGTATCCAACCGAGTCCGACATAACTAGTTGCTCTTGGGGAGCTATGGCGGAATCGTTGGATGCGTCTCCCTGCATAGGCTTGGAAATCTTCAAGCATCTTAATATCTTCATCACATAGCACCCATAATTCACTTGCGAAAGTTACAATTGGCACCACAAGCGCCCAAAAAATCATGCTACAAGCTTTAATAGATAGACCTCCGGGTTTCAGACCAAGGCCTGAGGCAGCATTGAGCGCTTTTCGCCCTTTACTGATTTTTTCCAATATTCTGTCTTTATTCTGCCCAATACTGTTATTCTTTAGCCCTAGGTGGTCGTATGATTGCATTTCTTTAATCACACCACTTCCAAGTCTATAGGTACGGTGAGAGGCATTAATCTTATTAACCCTTTCCCTTTCCCCGAAAACAAGCACGGCACTCTTTTTGGGGTTAAAACTATAGCGCCACTTACAACTGTGGTCGTATACGATCCTTAGCACGTTATCGGTCTTAGCTTTACTCGTGCTGGCTGTAGCTATGTCATCAGCGTATCCAATTGGTGACACGCTGACTCCATAGATAGAGCAACACAGGTTGCTTTGTGCAAGATTGGTTAATAAAGAGTTAATGAAGGCCAGATATTTCACAAGAGAGAGATACCCCCCTTGGTGTATTCCGCACCGCAGGGGGTACCACTCGGACGTTTGGTTCTGTACCCTAGCCTGGCATTTAAAATCCTTATAGGAGTTAAAGAGAATGCGCCATGTCTTCCCGTAAATACCAATTTCCCATAATCTATAGAACAACCCCCCAATCCAGACCCCGTCGAAAGCTTTCGACACGTCTAGATAGGTAACGAATATCTTGCTATATGTTTCTAGCAGGGTAGCGATAGACTCTTGAAGTACAAAGGCAGAATGTACACAAGATACACCCTTCCTGCATGCTCCCTGTAGGTTTGATATGGCGCCTGTTGCTTCCCACCAACCCTCAATTCTCTTCCACATGACTACCTCGAATAGTTTATTAAAAATAGTAAGGAGTGTAATACCCCTGTAGTTATTAACTTCCATAGTGGAAGTATTCTTTCCTTTATACAAAGGGATTTGCACTCCTCTTCTAAAGTTAATAGGTATATATTCTGTTAAGAGTATCCAATTAAAAAGCAAAACTAATACTTTAACCATATTGGGCCCAGCGTACTTAAGGTGCTCTTTAGTCATACCATCATAGCCGGGGGCTTTCCCAGAGTTCAGAGTACTAATCCCTTTAGCCACTTCTTCATAGGTAAAATTGTTCATGGTAAAATCGTCGGTATCTCTGGTGGCAACGAGTTCATTGATTTTTTCATTTACCATGTCGTAATGGTTTTGATCGAAATTTGGGGATGTAGCGGGGGTACCCAGAGAAGCGAAATGGTTTTTCCATACTTGGAGTATATCTTCGACATTGTGCACTACTTTGCCCGTAGGATCTTTAATTGACGGAGTCTTGGCACAAGGGCCATCTCTCTCTCTTTTTAACATCTTCCAAAAAACTTTGTTATCTAGCTCTGCGCTTTGTACGGCTTTGTTCACTTTATCTTCGTCATACTCCTTAGCAATTTGTTTTAACCTCTTACGAAAAACCTTTTTTGCTTGTTTGTTTGCCATGAATAAGGCGTTAGTCGCTTCTCTGGGTCTCCCTGCGTTCACCCAGTTTCTGAAAGCATGGACCTTTACGCGTTTCAGTTCATTTAACTCTGGGCACCAATAGGATTTTATATGTCGCCTAAAGCGGGACTTTGGGATAACAAGTTCGTGTTCTCTAATATTATCAAGCAATTCCTGCATTAGGGAGTCGATATCCTCGGCTCCAGGGACTACATTGATCAATCTACCTAGAGTCATTCCAAGTGAGATATTAAGGGGAACTCGATATCTGTTATAAAGTGCCTCGGGTGTCATCTTGTCCCACCTTAACTTGCTCAAATTAGCACCATCAACAGCTCCACGTGGGATGCCATCTAAAGTTATCTTCATGGATATAGACGTGTGGTCAGAGGTATTGAGTGCATCGTAGTCACTGGTATGACAGGATACCACCTTATTCTTAAGTAGGTTTGGGATCATCATGTAATCTATACATGTGTCACCTGTCGGGCCATGGTGGGTATTTAGTAGACCGGTCGAGATTTGATCAAGATTAACTGAATACAAGTTATACCTTAGAAGAAAATTGGATAGAGATATCCCTCTCCTGTCGGCCTTTTTTCGCGATCTAACCCCCCCTAGACTACCTAGGTCAGCGTTGAAATCTCCACAGAGGATATTGTAACTACCTAACTCTAAATTTTCTAATATAGCACTTAATTCATCTAGCGTTTCATCTAGATCGTCTGCACACCCACGTGCAGGTAGGTATACACACAAGACATTTATCACACAGGCATTTTCGCATTGTAGCCTGACGGCACATATGCGGTCGTGTTGGATTTGAAATAGGGGAGTAATACTGGTTAAATTACTATTCCACAGGATAGCTACACCGCCCTGACCTTTGTGGTAACCAAAATTATCTCCTAGGGCGTATTTACTAGACCTGCCGAAGTGATTTATGCCCTGTGCAACCTCGTCTAACTTATTGAGCCTATTTTGATGGAGCCAATGCTCCGTAATACATACTAGGTCGTTTTCCTTGCATAACTTGCGCAGGTATGGAATAGAGGCTGAGAAACCTCTAGTATTCCATGTACAGAGTTTTAGGCACATTGGGTTATTCTGCATATTTCGGTTTCAGGATTATTCATACAAAACACAATAATAACAATAAAAATACTATCATACTCTAGAGCAAAATTACAGCGCTTGCTTAGTGCTGCCGGACCCATCAGTGGCCCTCCATGAAGGGGGCACATCACATGGTTGTAATCGTTGTATGTTGTGTACCGAAAGACTCGTAAAATAAATTTGACTAGAGACATACATATTACATGGCTTACGTATGATGCCTCCCCCTCACAGGTGTCGACGTCATTCTCCTTCTCCATCCAAAGGTTGTAGTGGAGTTTTCCATTGGCGGGAAAACCCCAAAAGTTCCAAGCATGTTCTGTTAAACGTAGAAACCTTTTTGGGGGTATATCGTTTGAAGTTTATTTCTCCTGTCCAAAACCAAGCCCCCTCGATCGTCGGCTCTTGTACATGCATCTAAATACGAACTTGGTTGGGCAGTAACAAGGAGAGTAACATACAAACTCTTTTGTAATAAACAATTCGTCACAGAAAAAAACACGTCAGTCCATATATCCAATTAAATCATCCACAGTTGCCTGCATGAGTAAAATGAATGTGACTTTAAGAAAATCGTTAAGCTATCGATCTACATGTTGATTTCAGTATATCAAAAAGTCAATACAGGTGCTAGGCTGCACCTCTAACCCATGCTGGATTCTAGCCAGCGGCGCCTTCATCGATTTCCAATACACAGCATACCAACATTGATCGATAAGCTATGTGTTTTTGTCATGTATATTTATTCCAACTTATCATTTAACACTTCCAATGCTCAGGCTACTTTCGTCCAAAGCACAATGACGTAAAGACTTTTGAAAACCATTTAAACCCAGACATCATGTTGGTATTCATTGGAAAGCTCTCGCTGAGTACTCTCTCGGATGAGTACCCGTGTGCTAGGGATTCAGTCACTTTTCAGTCTTTTTGCATCACTTCGTATTGACCAAATTAGCCACCAGCAGCATGAAGGTTAAGGACAGCTAGAAAGATGGGAGTAAATATGATTGTCGCTTTGCATCCAAAGGGCAGTTTTATTTTCACATAAACACATAAATAAAGGCCATATTGTCCTTTAACTATTGACAATTCAATTATAAAATACGAGATTTATTGATTATTGTCCAATTCATTAAATTTCCTTTGGGTACGAAATCGTGCTGACGAAATATTTTGGTTACGCAGTCTCTTGGTTACGATTTATCTTGGGTACGAAATCTCCAGTTTGCATAAAAAGGACCTATCTAGTGCCAAGAGAACTGATGGTGCTTTACTGACGGGTAGTACCCACAAGCCACACCTTGTATAAGGGTTACCAGTTTCTTGTTATCGGGTTCATAGCTTGCGCTGAATGTAAACCAGATGCAGATCACAACAAGAATGTGCATTTATGACCTGGTCAGATTTTTTTCTTCACTTTTTTTTGGATAAAATGCAAAACGTTTTTACCCAATTTTGAGGGCCAGAATTTTTCGTCTTTCAGGACCAGACTGTTTCCTAGGTTTTCAGGGTTAGAATTTTTGTCCCCTAAAATGGTTAGCCCCCCCCCCCCCCCCCCCCCCCTAGAGTATCAAATGGTCTGCCCCGAAACAGTTTTGGTGAAGGTGACATAGAGGGAAGAACCAGCCAAAAATCTTTCCTGCTTGTGTGAAAACCTATGGAAGCCTTGTAATACATGGTCTGTTATTTTTTTCAGCGATGGCCTAACCAGCCATAGTTGATCTGATTATGAGGAAAGGGTATTATCCTATGGTCTACAACACATGTTAAAATCTCAAAATGACTATATTCACAATTTAAGCCAGCTTAAGCATGATTGACAGGTTAACCCAGAATGCTTTTTAACCCTTCCAATGCTAAGGCTACTTTCACCCAAAGCACAAGGATGCAAAGATTTTTGAAAACCATCTAAAACCTGTCATATTGGTATTCATTGTATAGCTTTCACCAAGCACTCTCAGATGAGTACCCATATTCCACGGTTTCAGTCATTTGCATCATTTTTGTATTGGCAAAATTAGCCAACAGCAGCATAAGGGTTAAGATCGACCCTGTGTTGACTTACACTATTCATACTTGGTAACTTGGAGTTCCCCTTTAAGAGAGAGATTGGTTGGAATGGTATGGTACTACTGAAGTAGAAAGGTAATAAACTTATAATTAGTAATTATTCATAAGAGTTGGTAGTTGAAATGTCTCACGCTCTCCACTAAACTGTTTTCAAAAACCTTTTATTTGAAGGATAATGCCAGGTTCTGATCTTTTTGTTCTCACTACAGAAATGAACGACTTAATAGGGACAGAACATCTCAATTCTAATGCATACCACTGGCAAATAGAGAGCTTGACAAGAGTAAGTATTCATTAAATTTATAAACGGAAACTATACATTACAGGAAAATTCCAGATTCTTGATTTGGCAGCCATTTTGACCTTGAACAGCTTTTATTACATCATGGAATAGAGTTAGTTATGTGTTTTGTATTTTAAAAGATACTTCTCTTCCAGACCAACGTTTTGATACCAAACACTCATCACTATGTTTGATTTAAGCAGTGTTATGAATGTTTTAGGGTGCTTTTCCTACTCCTATACCTATTAATTTGGCCATTTTTGGACCTTTCTAGTTTTTACATATTTTGGGGTGTTTAAAATGACTCCATAAGAAAGATGTGCACCACTTCTGAAGTCTACATCCACTCTGGCGGTATGCCCCAAGTGTGGGCTTAAAACATGGTACCAACAAAAGTTTCTAGTTCTCAGGTTAACCTGAATCCCGAAAATGGCTGGCTACTGTACAATTTGATTATTTGAACCCAAATTGCACATTAATTTATCAATTTCTTCCTTATGGCACACATTATTGATCTGTTATGAACACTCCTAATTTGAGTATGGCCAGTAGTAAATAGGAAAGTTACCTTGCTGTTGTTGATCGTTGAAAACAAGGCTAACTAAACTAATTGTTTCATGTCTTTCATCCTAAAAGCAATTGATATCATGCTATTAATTCATCGCCTGCTAACTTGCAATTACTGTCAGTTGGAATTGGAGTGCAATCTTTTTTTCATAAAAGGTGCAAGATAATTATCTTCGACATATGTAGTGCTAATATCATAGGTTAATGCCAAAACAGCACATTAAATCTTCAGTCAGCACAAAAAGATCAATATATTTTGCAAACATGTACTCAGAAAAACATTCCCCACTAATAAAATGACTTATTAGGTATGCAAGCCACATTTTGGCAGTACCTGCATAGTGCATTATGTAGACCAGTATCAGAAGAACAGCAATGTATTGTGGGCATTTAATGAATAGGAATAGGATCTTCCCCTACACCTGGTGGCAGGGACTTAGCCAGGATTTTCATAACAGGGTGTCCAAATTGGGATTTCAAGAATTTAGGGTGTCCAAAATCCCAGATTGAAAAAGTAAAAAATCTTTACACTGATTATGTACATAAACAAATAAAGTAATTATATGCTTAATTATTCAAGAAATGTCTTCGTTCTTATTTTGAAGTCAAACTTTTTACAAATTCAACCGAATTAGTATTTATAAAAAACACATCCCAAAATCTAGGGTGTCTTTTTACCTGAACCAGAAAGTTCTAAAGAAACCCGGACACCCTGCTGGCTAAGACTCTGCCTGGTGGTCAGGTTGGTTTGAGAGATGCACAATAGTCCTACCTCTTTCACAGTATGACAGCAAAATAAGAAATAACTACACACCAGAATTCATTTCTATTGATACTTTATTACATATTTAGTATTGATGCACACCACCATTTGTACAATGCTCACCTTAATAAATGTAAACAGCTCCCAAAACTGCAGTAAGCTGTATGCACAAAGCAAATTAAAAGCAAGCATCACTGAAGCATTTAATTAATCTTTACAAATCTACAGATCTGTTATAAATACATATTTACAAGAAAATATAAAATAAACCAAACACCATGAGTACCTTCCAAATTACACACACTGATTCTTAGTTTATGGCTCTAAAGTCATCTTGTTGATGTATCTAGGGTTTAAGACCATACCAAAAATAGATTAACATGATTCGCCTTAAAATTAGTTTAATTTTTAAAATGTCACTCACTTATAATTCTAACATGATACAAAGGCAAAACGCAGGATTTGAAATGCATAAATTACAACTTTATGTACAAATATCTTAGTTATTTTTAAGTAACAATCTAGATATGGAACAACAGAATCAGAAGTGATTGAAGATGCTGTTTTGAGAGAATGAACTGGATTTGTCTAGACGTGGTTTCTTCATTGCGGGTGGTTGGCTGCCTGCAGGAACACTGTGAGCACGACGCACCTGCAAAATCAAAATATAGTAAGTTATTAATAGAGATGGGGATCGTTGAGAATTCTACGGTTCGGTTCGGTTCTCGGTTTTGCTTCTACGGTTCGGTTTTATCACGGTTTCCTAAACGGTTTATTAATGACATTTCTTGGATACGATACGATACATTTCTTTCTCTACGCTCAGAAGGCTTCTGAGCTTAGTGAAAGTGGGCAGGGTACCAGACTTGAGAGATTTTGAAATGGCTGTTTGATCGTCGCGCTTGGCAGACATTGTGAGGCCAGCGAGGAGGTAGGTGCTGACAGTTTTATTACGCCTCCAGGAACCCTGTGCATGCATAGAAAACCGAACCATGTAGAGGGAGGTCCAGTTTTTGACTGGTTAACCGCAATGCTCAGGCCGGTATCACATATGAACCGGTCCCCGGACCCCATCCCTAGTTATTAACCCTTCCAATTCGAAGGTTACTTTTCTCCAAAAAACAAGGACGCAAAGATTTTCAAAAACCATCTTAACCCTGTCATATTAGTATTCATTGGATAGCTCTCTCTAATAACTCCTAGATGAGTACCCATGTGCCAGGTTTTTAGTCATTTCTTAGATTTTTTTGCATCATTTTGTATTGGCCAAATTCGCCACAAGCAGTATAAGGGTTAAAACTGTCAGCTGACAAGAGAAAAACAACTAATACTTGAAATGTAGTGAGACACACCAAGCATAGTTGTAGCCATCTGGGCATCATTTGGACACCCAAACCCTCTAAGACTAAACCTCTCAAGACACCCTAATTTTTTTGTGGGTAATTTTGTAAAATCCCATTTTCAAACATACAATTGAATTTTTTTAAAGGACTTGCTCAACCCTAGGTGAAGTCCCTATAACAAATGCATATTTAGGAAAATATTTGAATGAGAACTAAAAGCCCTTATCTACATCAAGAGGTATTCCATGTTTTATTTTATCATATGATTTCAAGACTACTATGTAATAGATACAACTCTTTACATGGGAAACACTAGGCAAGTGTGAGGAACCAATATTATGCTTGCAGCATCCAAAAGCAGCCTAATATCTTCAGTGAAACGTTGTAGAAGAAAATGCATATTTTGGAAAAGACTTGAAAGAGAAAAGTTAATGAGAACACTACCAACAATTTGCCTTCAAATATTATGTAAATTATTGTGCATTCAGCAATCAAGAAAAGTTTCACAGATCCAGATGAAGATCTCTGGAGAAACTCTTAAGAATAAATATGTATGACATATGGCTAGTGGCCAGTAGGCACATAAGAATATGTACCGACAGAACTTAAAACTAAGGTAAGGAATTGAATAGTGCAAGGAAAGCTTCCTTTGGTTTTGACTCATTTTTCGACATTGGTACACTCCCCCAGTCATACTTTAGTATCATATGGTTAGTTATGTTGCCCATTGAAGGGATCTTTGTTAACTTCCTCTTTAAGAAATTAATTTACTTCCCATGTTAATATCTAAAATCATATTTTCTATACATTTTTTGTATTTCCTTTGTTTTGCTATATGTAATTTCCTGTTTTGGTTATGTTTATGTTATATATACCTTTTGTAGTTCGACTACAGTCAATTAAGAACACATATATATATATATATATATATTTATATATAAATATATATATATATATATATGTGTGTATGTATGTATATATATACATGTATATATATATATATATATATATACATATATATATAAATAAATATTTATCCATCTATCTATCTATCTATATACACACACACACATATATATATATATATATATATATATATATATATATATATATATATATATATATATATATATATACATGTACATATATATATATATATATATATATATATATATATATATATATATATATATATACATATATATATAATTGGTGAAGTAGAAAAAGGAAGTCTGCTGATTACTGCTCTAGCTACCTTAGGTTTGCTGACGGGTTGCTCTGCCTCCTCAGCTGAGAGGACAGAGAAGACCATGTTCCGTGAATCTCGGGGACCACTTGGGTTACTCAAAGGCTTGGCTGTTTCCACAATCTTAGCCAGAGCCTCTTTGGAGCGAGCGAGGAATGAACCTCGACTCTTCCTCTGAAACATAATAAGATAAATAATATTAACAGATGATATCAAAACTATCAAAACATCTAATTTCACATATCAACTATGTGTATAATTGGTATTTTTACAGGCATTTAATCTTGGCGCTCCCAAAGATAGCGCCAAAATAACATCCAAATAATATTCTGATCTGTTTGTGGTTAAGTTTGAGTACTCGAATGCGCAAATTTTCAGTAGCAAAAATACCCTCCAGCAGGGTTGTAAAGCAAACTATTTAGCACTCCAAATGTAAGCCATATACAATAATCTAAACACAAATATTCATGTAGACAGAGGGTAAAGAGTGGACAAATGATGCAGTATAGGGATTGCTCAACATTTTCAACAGAATTGAAAAAATGAAATTAAAATAATTCAAAGCCTTTATTCTTGAGTTTTTTTTTTTTCATTTATATTTGGTAACCCATTTACAATACTTCAAGTTGCAAATTAAATACTGTAGTTTTACCGAAATCCTTAGCTTCAATTTATACACCAAACAATAATGATATATCTCAAAACAATCTATATCTTATATCCATTTTCAATGTCATTATGCAACTTGGCATTTCCATGAGAAATGCACATCAAATCTTTCCCTAGTCTACATCTTTGTAATGGCTGCTTTCAATGAAAACAAGCAATTTTTCATCACTCAGTGTCACTTACTGGCATTTTGAACATTGCTTTCGGGGGTGTGGGTTGTTTGTCTTTTTTGCCCTTAGCAGGTACATCAGCATCAGATGAAGTCTCAGATATGGCAGATGCTGGAAAAAATGAATAGTAAATTGTTATCTGGCACAAGAAAATCTCTTTTGACAAAATCTTAAAATGTTTATTCCTCTTTATGTATTTCCTATACTTTCAACGCTAGACAATGGACTTACTAAGTTGAGTAGCACAGAATCATAGCTACAAGATGAGAAGTTCCATAGAATCAAATTACCATATCATAATATGTTATATAATTGTAAATTCTGAATAAATTTTCTATTCTATAATAGTACGTTTTCATCCATGAATGGGTTCAATCCATTCATGCTTCTGAGTTCCTCTAAAAAATGTTGTCTGCATCTATGATACTTTTGGCAATAAGTTCGGAATTGAGAAAATAATTTTACTAAATATCTCAAGGAGACTTTTTGGTAAAGTTCTTTTAACATCAAATATTTCCCGATTATGGTTTTGCTTGCAAAATCTCATCAAATTTGCTTAAGAGAAGCCATGATAATGATGAAGCATCTACATATATCATAAATTAAGGACTCTACAACTTACATTGGCGTTTAAATATCACTTTTCCTAACTTGAGAAATTGGCTGTTTTCCTCGTCATCATCAGCACCCTCAGCCTCCGCTGCCTTCGCCTGAAATACAGCAATCAACATGAAGGTCACAAACCAAATTAACACTTTAACCCTTCCAATGCTAAGGCTACTTTCATCACAAGTACGCAAAGATTTCTGAAAACCATCTAAACCCTATCGTGTTGGTATTCATTGGATAGCTCTCGCTGAGTACTATTGAATGAGTACCCATGTGCCAGGGTTTTAGTCATTTTTAAGGTTTTTCGCATCATTTTCTATTGGCCAAATGAGCCACCAGCAGCATAAGGGTAAACTCACAGGCCCTATGAGGGATTTCAAGGGCACTTATCACACTCATCAGTTCCCCTACAGAATTTGCAACTTTTGTGCTATTTCCTTCATTTTTTTAAAAATTTCATTACTATATGTGCTTCAGAACAGCTCAAGTTATGTTATCTCCTTCCAACCCTGATGTTCAAGATATACACACTAGAAATTAAGGCAAGAATATTGGCTAGTCTGTGGACCCAGAGACAGAATCTGAGAATGAGGCGGCATAAGAGTTTGTAAGTATGTGCTTACAAACTCTAAAAATCCCAAAAATTGTTGAAAACCTTGCATATGTGTACTCATCTGAGAGTACTCAGTGCGAGCTTTCTAATGAATACCAACATGACAAGGATTAGATTGTTTTCAAAGATCTTTGCGTCCTTGTGCTTAATGGACGAAAGTAGCCTCAGGGTTAATAAATCCCTAGTCATGCCATATTTCCAGTATCACTGTACTGTAAGACCAGGTCTGCTTGGTTATGGCACTACCAGGGCTACGATATCCTTCCTGTATACTGTAGAACACACAATGTACGTGTCTGTTTATATATAGGGTACATAGCATGTGGTTCCACTTCACTCTATATAAATTGCTGTACTTTTTTCTGTACTTTGGTACTGTCAGAGGCAGCTACTGTCGCTAACATAAAGATACGCTATGATGCAAAAACTCCCCAATTCGCTATATTTGGGACACGCGTCATATGTGTGTTCTACAGTACATACTGAACCTCAGCAACTGATCTTTTACCTTTTGTTCCTGCAGCCACTTCTCCCTCTCATATCTCTCCATCCTCCACTTGGTCTCGTTATCAATCTCCTCCTCCTGCTTCTCGTCGTCAGAGTTCTCGTGGAACATGTCCTGCTGGGACGCATCATCTGAAACAAACGTTCAACCACATGTTAGCAACCTAGAGAAGATATTCATTCAATATATATTCAGGCTATAATGACCCTTCCCATGCTAAGGCTACTTTCGTCCAAAGAACAAGGATGCAAATATTTTGGATAACCATCTAAAACCGTCATTAGATAGCTCTGACTGAGTACTCTAAGATGAGTACCCATGTGCCAGGACTTTTTTTCAGCCTTTTTTGCATCATTTAGCATTTTCAAAATCAGCCACCACCAGCTTAAGGGTTAGCTTCCCTAACCTAGAATCAGTGATAAAAACTTCCTATTTTAAACAGTCAGACCAGAAATATCATGAGCATGGCTCCCCTTGGAGCTTCAACAATGAGACTTGTCTCCCTCTCTTGCACTAGCTGCAAACCATCATAATATAAACCCTTTTTAGAGGCCAGCTGTCCTTGATACTATGCATCGCCAGAGAAAAGAGTATCATCTTATAGTTATAATTGCCAATTTTTAGCACCCAGTTTCTAAATCCTGGCTAAACCCTGGGGTAGAAGTCCAGGGTCTTAGCCTGGATTTTAAAAATGCCTGTCCAAAACAGCAATTTCAAATTTTTTGCCCATCCAGATTTAGCCACTTATCTACTTCAAATCCTTATACCAGCTACATTTGATAGCCTAGTGTGTCAAAAAGGGCAATTTACACTTCAGTTATGTACTAGAAGATGGTTTGTTAGGAAAATATCTGGTTATTACACCCCAAAGTCAAAATTGAAAAATCATCTTAGAAATTTTTGCCTGTCCAAACAGGAGGTTTTTAGGAAACTACCTGTCTAAAAGACAGGTAGGACGGGTCCTGGCTAAGTCCCTGGAACGTACAACTTACCCATATTGGCCCACTTGAACTTCCTTGCCCTGCCTCCGCCTTCGTTGTGTAGGTCTCCGTCCTGCAGGTACATCTCCTGCATCAGCATCAGCTCCTTCTGGTCCTGGTCTATCATAGTCTTCCTGAATACACACAAACATAGAATAGATAAGAATGCCGCATGGTGGCAGCACCCTTATGGAGGGCTGGCAAGGACCTTTTATTTGTTGAAGACGACTGATCTATTATTGTATGACTGGTAATTTCTACAGGCATTTAATTTTCGCGCTCCCCATAATAGCACCAAATTAACATCCTTCAAATAGTTATCCTGTTTTGTATATGGTTTAGTTTGAGTGCTTGAAATAGCAAATTAAGGCAGCACAAATACTCTCCAGCAGGGCTGTATAGCGAAATAATTTTTTACCACTCCAAATAAAAGCTGTATACAGTACTGAAACTAGACTAAGTACATTTCTTGCCCTCACACTAGCTTCATGTAAATTCATGTCTGGATCTGATACTTTTGGAATAACTTATTTTACAATGCAATTTGAGGAGAGTTGCTGGTTGTGATTTGAATAACATTTCTCCTTAAAATATTTTCCCCAAATATGCTTTTTCCAAAAAGATTTCATCAAAATTGTCAGGCATATTTTGGCTGCTTTGAGCATCAATGGGTTAATGGAGTGATCAACTTCATATGAAACTTATGTTTTGTTGTGTCCATTGACAGACAGGACTAGAAAATAACATCTTAAAAATTCCAATGCTAAGGCTACTTTCGTCCAAAGCACAAGACGCAAAGAATTTTGATCTAAACGATGTCATGTTGGTACTCATTAGGTAAAGTACTTTCAGATGAGTGCCCATGTGTCAGGTCTCAGTCAATTTCCAGCTTTTTTGCATCTTTTTTAATTTGTCAAAATTAGCAACCAGCAGCATAAGTATTAGTGTGCAGAATGTGAATAGAATTGGGTACTTTGATTGGTCTGGACAGAAATCTAACCACAGTTTGGACTGGGGGACCGTACTCAGATTTTTCAGACTCAAAATTATCAGAAGAAATGATAGATTAACCCTTATGCTGTGGGTGGCTAATTTGGCCAATGCAAAATGATACAAAAAAACACTGACAAATGACTGAAACCCTGGCAAATGGGTACCCATGTGAGAGAGCTCAGTGAGAGCTATCCAATGAATACCAACATGACAGGGCTTAGATGGTTTTCAAAAATCTTGGTGTTCTGTTCCTTTGGACGAAAGTAGCCTCAGCATTTGAAGGGTTAACCAGAGTGCATAGTCAGTAGAAATAACGACTTACAAATGGACTCTCCCCACTTGGTCTCTGAGTTCATCCTCATTTATTTCTTCTGCATCTCCGGCTTCTGCCTCCAAGATATCGTCCCTCTCATCCAGATCCAGGTCCTCATCGCTGCCAAATTCACTCCCTGGACAACAAAAAAATAACTGGTTATTAAATATATCAATTAAGGCACTTAAAACATTCATATAAGGAAAAACATTTCCATTTTATTTTGCAAAAATTTTAATTAAGATGGGACAACATAAAATGTGGTCCACAGGAAACATCTTTACAGGAAAAACATTATCATTTCATTTTGCAAAATTTAAAAATTTAAAATAGGACAATATGAAATGTGGTCCACAGGAGTAATAACATCTATATATGTCAAAATTGGTAAAAATTTGTATCTATTTAAATGCTAAAATAACTTCAATCGTACAGAAATTTGTATCTTATTTTAATGATAAAATAATTTCAATACTACAGAATCTTTTATGGCTGTAATAATATCAGACAAAGATCACAAACTTGGTACAGAACCAGGTACTCATACTCTGTATTTATTTATCTAAGAAATGAACCTTCACATTTCCAGATGTCTTTGATATATCAATTATTTTGGCTTCATTCACTACTACAGCGTTTACTAATAGTTTGATGCTAAACGAATGAGACGATTTGTGTACCTGATAACTCAGCCTCCTCATCAACAAACTCTTGTCGAAGTTTCCTAGAAATTATAAGAAAATAAGGGATTACAACTAAATAATCAAAACAGAACTAGAATTATTCTAGCTACCTTTTTGCGGGCTTAAAGTCAATTTTACATTTCAAACAAGCAATGGAATCAACTTCTGTTTCAAAATTAGTATATTAGTTTTGGCTTTAAAAAACTCTGAATCTTCATTTTTAGCATTAATTGTTAAGCTTCTTATCAGTCTCCTAGAGATACTGGTGTACATGATAACAGTGCTGGAAACACTGTTTATCACCAAAAAAGCCGAGTTAGACAAAAGCAAGACATTTAGTTAAACAAAAATATAGCATACTTTTGTGGAGACCATAACCTTATTGAAATAGAAAGAAAACACACTATTGTAAAGTAAATATCATAAAAAGGAAAACTTTCAAGTTTGTAGACATTACATTTAGGTAACTAAGATTTTCTTCAAATACTTAAAGTTGCAGGGATAGAAATTAGCATGGCCAGCCATTAATCAAGTATGTCTACATGCAGGCAAATATCACAATAAAATCCACTTTGCTAAGATCCATTGAAACAAAAAAGTAAGTCTCATACCCAAGATTGCTGAAGACACTTTCTTTCTTTTCTACATGTTTTTTCTTCTTTCGTCTTATTATAAGTTCTCTTTCTTCCTCCCCTTCCTCTTCATCATCTTCCTGGTTATCCTTCTTCTCTACCTCCTCATCACTGTCTAAATGATTCTGCAATGAGGAAATACAGGTAAAGAATCAAACAATAGTTGACTTAAAATGAATATAAAGATACAGGATCCAATACTAGTACAGAATATACTAGGCAGGAGTTTATTCTAAAAGAGTAGTATATGAATGTTAAACTTCCTGAACCTTCCATGAATAAAAAGAGCTACATTCAAAATACAATTAAAATTGATAAATAATGGTATAAGTACTTATGTATTGTTTGAAAACAAATTAAGATGGTTGTTGGTCAGGTGATGCAATGTTAAAAACAATGCTGAGCTATTTGCTCTTACTCTTAGTCTCTTATTAATATACAATGGTCTCACTGAAACACAGAAAAACTAATTGTGCAAAGAATTTGTTAAGTAGTAAACTATATTTCAGACCAGCGATTTGAGTCTTAATCCTTTTGCTGCTGGTGGCTAATTTGGCCAATACAAAATGATGCAATAAGAAAACCCCTGAAAAACGACTGAAACCCCTGCCACATGGGCAGGGGCTTAGCCGCCTATGCGTCCAGCGTGTCATTTGGACACACAGAACACTGTTTTTTGACAGTTTGGACACGCAAAAGTTTATTTCAGAATTTGCTGATGATGACTTTTCTTAGAAAGATAGTTCTAAGCTTTAGATGCTGAAGTGTCACTTTTATAAGACACACAAAGCAGTATCTGGCCTAAAAAAGCAAAATCTGTAAATGTGTAGGGTTTATTTTATGAATAGTATGTATTTTGTACCACACTTTGGACACGCAAAAGTCTATGAAACCTCTATTTGGACACCGTTTCCAGGGTCTTAGCCAGGATTTCATAAAATGCCTGTCCAAAACAGCTGTTTCAAAATATCTGCCCGTCCAGATTTAACTACTTATCTACTTCAAATCCTTATACCAGCTACATGTAATAGCCTAGTGTGTCAATAAGGACAATTTACACTTCAGCTATGTCCTAGAAGATGGTTTGTTAGGAAAGTATTTGGTTATTACACCCCAAAAGTCAAAATTGAAAAATTACCATAGAAATTTTTGCCTGTCCAAACAGGAGGTTTTTAGGAAACTACCTGTCCAAAAGACAGGTAGGACGGGTCCTGGCTAAGTCCCTGCCTGTTTCCAAATATTGGCTAAGACCATGCACATGGGTACTCATCAGAGAGTACTTAGCAAGAGCTATCCAATGAATACCAACAAGACAGGGTTTAGAAATTTTTCAGAGATTTTTGCATTCTTGTGCATTGGTCGAAAGTAGGCCCAGCATTAGAAGTTTTAACTGTTGAAAATGGGCTTCCACTGTACTGATCTATTTGTCTTACTTCTTTTTCACTGTCATCATTTTGGTTGGTGTCTTCTTTGTCTGACAAAAGCTCGAACTGGTCATCATTGTCTCCCTCGTCATCACTACCTATCACCCTCCTCCTTTTCTTCTGGCTGGACCGAGGCTTCTGGCTGGCCTCCTTCACTGGACTCTTACTACAATGGGAAACACAACGCAGGTTTTAAAATATGGATTTATAGATATTAGCAGGGACATACATACTTGAAGTATGTATGTCCCTGATATTAGAGAGACTGGATTCAATAATAAGGGTTGTTTGGGGTTGTTATATACAAAAGGTTCAACAACATTTTTTTTATTATCATTTAAGAAATAGAATGTGTAAAGGTGCGTGAAGGTCTAATAAATATGCATGGATCAAACAGTAATGGTATACACAATCAAGTTACTATATTAACTGGGTCCAAGAAAGAAGGAAAAGTATTTAAATCTTAGGCAGAATTGGAGGGTTGTGTTGTGATATTCATGTCAACTTCAAATATTTTACGAAAGAAGTTTTCGAGAGGTGTCACTGCCTGCCTCTCAGAATGTGTCAAAAACTACATGCTTGGTGGCCTGGTCATTAGGGTTGGGAATCGGTTGCAATTTCATGATCCCATAAGTTGCAGCCGACTGATAGATAATCGATCATAATCGGTACAACTTTTTCAGTAATTGGGTACTTAAGGTTTACAGTGTAAAACTAAGTGATAGTCTATGACAATTGCTTGCTATTAGCACACACTCTTAATTTGGTTAGAAGTGTTTTTGGAGGTTCGTTTTTATAGCAAGAAAGCTGACAACTTGCCGGTCATTTAGTTTTATTTTTCGCCGCTAGGTGTTCTTGATTGCTAATTTTGTAATAGATAAGTTGGTAAAAAAGAGGCAATTGATCGATTATCAATTATAATTGATGATCGGCCCAACACTACTGATCATCGCTATCAACCCATTGGGCCTAAACAAATAAATTGTTTCTTTCCTGTAACAGTCGGAAAAAAATTGGGTAGGTAGTAGGGTTGGGAATCGGTTGCAATTTCATGATCGATAATCAGTTACAGCCAACCGATCGATTATCGATCATAATCAGTTCATCGCACTTTTGCAGTAATTGGGTACTAGAGGTCTAGAGCCTAATAATAAGTGATAGTCTACGACAATTACTTGCTATTAGCACCTACCTTAACTTCGTTTTGAAGTGTTTTTGGGGCTTAGTTTCTTAGCAAGAAAGCTTACAACATGTCTGTCATTTAGTTCTATATTTTGCCACTAGGTGTCACCTTTTCCGATTATTATCGATTGCTAGTTTTGTAATCGATTAATCAGAATCAGAGAGGTAAACGATTGATTATCGATTATAAATGATGATCGTCCCAACACTAGAAGGTAGGTTGGTAAAACTTTTTTTTTTGGAGTATTTCTTTGGTCAAAAATTTGTGTTTTATGCATGTTTTACATTGATTGGGAGTTGGGAGGGCTGAGAAAACTTAAGGGTAGGGATCTTTTTAGTAAAAACCTGTTTGGGTAGGGTTACAGGAAACAAACATCTTTTTTTAGGCTTTACTCTGAGAGCTCCAAGTCTACTCACATCTCTGTAAAAACTCCTGAACAGAGCCCAAGTAACTCATCCATGTTGGCCTGTGTGTTGGGCGCACGCTGAGTGCTCTGACCAAAGAGACTCTTTGACGCCTTGCTTCCGGACTCTTCAACCTTTTGGGTATCTGAAATGCATCAGGTATTCATCATCATCAGAGCAATCAGATGAGTAGAGATCTGGTGAACACTGGACATTCTGCCCATAGGGTAAAAAGCTTCAAATATGAATCTGACAAAATGAATAATTGGAAAGAAAATAAGGCAAATCTTACGCCTGCAGTCATTGCAGACCATGTCATCTAACCTAGTGCAAAACAGAATTTTTACCTTTTTGATCTTGTTCCATTGAACACTGATAAAAATACATAGGTAAAACTTCAACATTAGATAGCAGATAGTTCATTTTGATTGACCAAGGGAATCACCGTCCTACTACAGATGAAGCCCTGTAGCCTTGATCTTGCATCATGTCCTGGTATGATGAGAACTGTTGACTATATAAATATTAGAGATGAGAAGCTTTAAATTTTTCATAATAATTCTCTTAAGAATTTTTTCTGGATGCATAAGATATTTGGGAAAAAACTAAGTAATGAAACACATCACAAAACCATGAATTAGAGAACAGGGAAAATAATAAGTTGCATTAGAATTTTGTAGCCAACAATTTTGTCTACTTTGATTCACATACCTGCAAAGTTTCCAGAGCAAAGATCTAGTAGTTCATTCATGTTATCCTGACTATTGCTCTCTCCGAGATCAAGTTGGCGCTTGGGTTTCTTGACAGTGGACTTCACCTTCAGGAACCTAGAGTAATAGACATTGATTCCATCATCATTTGATTTACAAAGAAACCATTTAAAACTTTTCTCCTGAATTTAAATTGTTTCAACATGAGTGCCAGAAACACATGTATCCAATGACATCATTTACTATAGGGGAGCGGCCAGGGGCCAGATTTGGGATTTATTTTGGGCGGGTCTCACACACACCTCCAACATACATCATTTGAAAGCTTATACTCTCTAGTTTAATATTCTGCCTGTTGGAGTTGTCAAAAGTGGTGCAGATTCTGAGAAAATACGTTTATGTAACATAATGTCTGGAAAAAAGCTGAAGGGTATGAAATTACGATATTTTTTTTTGAAGGGGCTAAAGAGGATAGTATGTTCACTCAACTTTGTGTACTACAACAAGCCTCATGCCCACAATTCAAATAAAACATTTGAAGCCATACTACTAAATTTTTCTGGTGAAAATTCCAATTTTATTACAAATTTAGGATACGATTCACATTTTTCTCAAATGCCATCACATAGATCAACTTTTCAGCTAGTACAATACCAGACTTAGCTACATAGCACACATATATATAATCCTACATCTTTTTTCAATCATTTAGGAACCAAACTGAGTTACAAGGCTGATTTATTCAAATGTTTTGGCAATTCATATGCCTATAAAACTGAAAAAGATGTTAATAGAAAAATGTGAAAAATGATATTTAATCTTTCAAATATTCCAAAAAGTATCTGAATGAGATCCAAACTGAAGCATACCCTGTACAGATATCTTATATTGGATATTGGCTGTCAGATTTTTAGATTTGGTTGCCCAGTCACCCAGGACAACTAAATTATTTGTGAAAATAGTCAACAATTTAGCAAAATTCACAAAACGCTCACAAAAAAAATAAATGATAATAAATCAAATAAAATTTAATCATACAGGCAACCTTACATAAGTCAGACACTTATAAGTCAGATTTTCTACTATATGAGATGGCTTTGCTGGTCCTATCCCTATCATTGCAGTTTTATAATCTTCACATAACTCTAATTTTGCCTATCTCGGACAGAAAATCCTGGTCCCAATTCATCCGGCTTATGCAAGGTTACCTGTATTATGAGATTAACAATTTGTTTTCCAGGAAGATTTTTTTCTTTTCTTTGATACCAAATGTAAAATGTCCACCTTGAAGAAGACAAAGAACACTCACTGGATGATCAAACTTGTGTGCAAGTGTTCACACTCAAAGTCTCACAGCATCAACCACATACAGAATTATTCTGTATCACTGGCTGATGTATCTTGTGTTGAAATCGGATTTTGACAAACATCATCACCATGACAGGAACACAATTCCACACAGGCCAAGCGGTTCTTTCTACAAGAGCATGAGTCAGTACCACAAAGATTCCTCTTGCTGCAAGTACAAAGCATATCTTGCATCACCTCGGAGGCTGATAATCCTTCATAGTACACTGGGACAAGCTTCTCCCCCTCTCCTTTCCATCCATATTCCAGTGGGGATCCCAGGTCAGGCTTAGCAATGTGGGAGGAAATCCAAATCCTTGTTTGCCAGGCAGCCCTTCTGACATGCTGTATCAGACTCTTTTCACAGGGTGGCAGCTTTGCCAACACACATTCTTGCTTGGCTGTAAGCTTTGCACGTAACACATTCATGTTTGAATGTGCTTCTTTTTCCTTGCCCTTAGGATCATACAAACTAGCGATAAACTTGCAAGCTCCAACAATTGAAGTGTTCTCATCATCACCACCTAGGAAAACCAGCTCAGCAAAGGAGTCTACCCCTTTTTCTGAGATTGTTTTATACACAGAATTTTTTCCTATACTGAAAAAAACCTGATGTTGAATCACACCCTGTGAGAGCGTGAATAGCAGGCAATACTTTCAGAAACAGTGATGATTGTGAGTGACATATGTCATGTACTGGGATGAACCTCCGAAGGTCAGTGGTTCTGGTTACTGTTCCAGTCTCAATCCAGAATTCTTTCACTCTGTCCATTTGCGGATAGTAGTGAAAGGCTAGCACCAGAACATCTGTGTCAGGCGTTTTGATGATGACTCGGCCTGTCATGTCATTTCTCTCTAATACGTTGCTGGCATGGAGGGCATGTAGAATCATCCTGGTTTCAGCTTCCTCATGTGTGCTGTAAAAATTTACTGCTTCTTGTACACCAGCCAGTCCTATGCTCTTTGGCTCCTCACCATTTTCAAATCCTCCAGCAAGGAAAAGTTTTCTACCAGGGTGAGAAGATAACAGTTCAGGAGCATTTGTCTCCATATACTTGCAGAGAAAAGCAACGAGTGCCTGTTTGTTTTAAGGAACATTTACAAATTTTTTCCATGGTGGAAGTTCCAACATGGAAAAATATTCTAAATGTTCCTTCACTGGAATATGGATGGAAAAGAGAGGGGGAGAAGCTTGTCCCAGTGTACTATGAAGGATTATCAGCCTCCGAGGTGATGCAAGATTTGCTTTGTACTTGCAGCAAGAGGAATCTTTGTGGTACTGACTCATGCTCTTGTAGAAAGAACCGCTTGGCCTGTGTGGAATTGTGTTCCTGTCATGGTGATGATGTTTGTCAAAATCCGATTTCAACACAAGATACATCAGACAGTGATACAGAATAATTCTGTTTGTGGTTGATGCTGTGAGACTTTGAGTGTGAACACTTGCACACAAGTTTGATCATCCAGTGAGTGTTCTTTGTCTTCTTCAAGGTGGACATTTTACATTTGGTATCAAAGAAAAGAAAAAAATCTTCCTGAAAAACAAATTGTTAATCTCATAATACAGGTAACCTTGCATAAGCCGGATGAATTGGGACCAGGATTTTCTGTCCGAGATAGGCAAAATTAGAGTTATGTGAAGATTATAAAACTGCAATGATAGGGATAGGACCAGCAAAGCCATCTCATATAGTAGAAAATCTGACTTATAAGTGTCTGACTTATGTAAGGTTGCCTGTATGATTAAATTTTATTTGATTTATTATCATTTATTTTTTTTGTGAGCGTTTTGTGAATTTTGCTAAATTGTTGACTATTTTCACAAATAATTTAGTTGTCCTGGGTGACTGGGCAACCAAATCTAAAAATCTGACAGCCAATATCCAATATTAGATATCTGTACAGGGTATGCTTCAGTTTGGATGTCATTCAGATACTTTTTGGAATATTTGAAAGATTAAATATCATTTTTCACATTTTTCTATTAACATCTTTTTCAGTTTTATAGGCATATGAATTGCCAAAACATTTGAATAAATCAGCCTTGTAACTCAGTTTGGTTCCTAAATGATTGAAAAAAGATGTAGGATTATATATATGTGTGCTATGTAGCTAAGTCTGGTATTGTACTAGCTGAAAAGTTGATCTATGTGATGGCATTTGAGAAAAATGTGAATCGTATCCTAAATTTGTAATAAAATTGGAATTTTCACCAGAAAAATTTAGTAGTATGGCTTCAAATGTTTTATTTGAATTGTGGGCATGAGGCTTGTTGTAGTACACAAAGTTGAGTGAACATACTATCCTCTTTAGCCCCTTCAAAAAAAAATATCGTAATTTCATACCTTTCAGGTTTTTTCCAGACATTATGTTACATAAACGTATTTTCTCAGAATCTGCACCACTTTTGACAACTCCAACAGGCAGAATATTAAACTAGAGAGTATAAGCTTTCAAATGATGTATGTTGGAGGTGTGTGTGAGACCCGCCCAAAATAAATCTTAAATAGAGCCTTTTTTCGCACTTGGCCGCTCTCCTACTATAGAATAGGAAATTAATCTGAGGTGCAAATTAACCGAATTTGTGATTTTTGATTTTTTCCAAGATTTTCTATTCTGAAAAGAAAATATTGAAGGTTAATATTCTAACGACAGGAAAAATACTGTAGATGTATGGTACAATAATTCCAACTTTCATTATATCGAACTGACCCCATTCCATTTTGGTCAACAAAGGATTCGTACACAAATCTTTGTTTCAATGAAAGAAATCTAGCTTTCGGTCTTCCATGAGATGTAGGGACTGCATATCAATAGCATATCAATAAAAATGAATACAATAACAGGATTACTAAAACAGAATTTAAACTAAGCTCCAACAATAAAAATTCTACTGATTATTTGCTAAAAGAAACACAGTCATATATACTATTTTTCAGAAATAAAAAGTCCATAATTGTTTTTCAAATTCTTACCCATCAGCATCCAGGAACTGTGACTGAGTATCATCTTCCAATGCGAAGTGGAAATCATCCTGAGTGTTTTCCTGTAGGTTCCTAGGGATGGCGCGCGTCTGGGACACAGGTGGACTATTGTACAGATCCTGAGAATCCTCTATAGGCAGAGGCAGCATTGAGGACCTACTTACACTCTGAAAGACAGGGACGAATACGATAAGGAGCCTGACATGGTCAAAAGCAAAACAGGACGGACGCCAATGGCGTCAACATGTTAATTGGATTTTATGGTTTGCTTGGTCTATGTTTACTTTTTTTATTTTTATATCTTGAATAATTTTTTAAATGGGGGGGGGGGGGGGGGCTCATGGCAGTTCCATTGTGTTTCTTTTGGTATGTTAATAAAAAAGTTGGTAATGATCACAGTAGCAACTTTCAATTGAAAGCAAAATAATCAATTACACAGATAATCACCAATTACACAAATAAAAGTAACTTCCACAATGCTGTGTGCTTATTCTCCTTTTGCAAGATAAGTTAAACATTACATTTCTTTGCTAACTTTGTAAAATAAATCTTAGGTGATCACCTATAAACGTGATCTCCAAGAGATAGTTTTGATGCTTGAACAATTACATCTTCATTTAATTTTCTAAGAAAAAATACCTTAGTTGAGCTTTCAGATTGCTCATCTGCCTAACTTCTTAAAGACATCAGGCACTATTCTTCCAATATAAAGTGACTTTTCACTATTGTTCATACTACTCATATCCCCCAAAAATTGGATCTAGCTGAGATTTTCTTGTAGTTTTAAAGCGGGGCAATTTCTTTGGATTTTACTAATAAGGTTACCATTATAGGACCTGAAAGTCAGCTTCGTAGCACTCAAGAGAAAAATACCTTGGTTACGCTGTCAGACTGCTTATCTTTGCCGAATTTCTTGAAGATATCCGGCGTGGTTCTCCCGTTGTTTGCGGCAGTGTTCCTCATGCCGCCGTCAGGCTGGTGGGCCGGTATGATCGAGCCCATCAGCTCCAGGCTGGTATCGAGACTGGTGAAACTGCTGTCCTTCTGGGCCAACTTATCCATGTCATCTGAGCAATGCGGAGAAAAAAAATAGACCGCTCTTTAGCCAAAATTAACATCCACCATGTTCTAGCACTTTGCTCATCAATTATGGTCTTATGTGCTTATAGATCAATAATAAAAAAAAAAGCTCGTTTATTTTTTATGCTTTTTCCAAACAATTTTATCAATCTAAGAGGCGATGACGCTTGAAGCATAGGAAAACATAGGAAATACATGAGAGTTATGTCTGGTTGTTGTGTAGGAATGATTTTTTTAGTGGTGTGGTGATCGAAATGCAATTAGCAACAATACTAGCTTGGCCAGTAATTCTAAACTTTGTGCATTAATGACCTACAAAGAAGAGACTCAAATAAAACCATCCCTTCCGCAGTGATTTCTAATGACATACCACCCTTGCCTCTGAAAAGTCATTAACCCAATTAAGTTAGGATACTTTGCAGGGCTCGATGCTAACAGTGAACTGCTGGCCCTAGGCCAGTAAAAGTTCACAAAAATGGCTTCGGGTTGGTAAAAAAAGACCTCGACTGGCCTTACAGTGCCAGAAAACATTTGGGGAGACTCTTGTTAACAAGATTCCGCTCAAGAATGTCCACAGATGTTTTTGAAATAAATAAAGATAAAATCAATAAAAATAAATGTTGTTGGTGAATTTTAAGCAATGTTTTTTTGTAGGACCAGTTAATATTTTGCCGGACCAGTAGATCCTAGATGTTACAGGTCCTACCTGGCCAGTAACATTTTGAGTTAGCGTTGAGGCCTGCTTTGTCACCAAGATATCATCAAAATAGTCCGGTCTTTTTGAGCCAGGGCTAGGACAAACATATTGAAGAGATGTTGACCACTCACCATTTTCATTCAAGATCTGTGTGTCTCCGATGTCATCTTTGTTCGACTCTTTGTCACTTTGACTCAGGTGCTGGAAAGGCCTGGTACCTGTATCTGAAACAAGATTGTGAATACTAACAGTATAAATAGTCGCTCATGGCTAAGTCATACAAAATTTCAAGTCTTGATCACAATTGAATCATATCTTGCTTTTAAATTGTAATGTTTACCTCTAGTGTTTACTTTTAATCATAAAATCATTTGTTATGAATTTCAGATTTTAAAGCACTTAAACTATGGAAAACCGGGTAGAGAATTATATCAACTTCCTAACTTCAATACTAATATTTCATTGCAAGGTTATCCCTGCCATGTTTGACTTATCAGCAAATAAATTGTTTAGCCCAATCATATCTGTAGTGACTAAACATGACCCGGATGTATCTTCAATGGAAGCATCTTTTGTAAATATTTGAAGGGAAAATGTCAAACTTCATCCTTTCTTTAAATAAATTTCTTTCTTTGAAAAATAGTTTTAGTTTGGTTCACAAGGCAAAAATGTCAATAAAGAGTAGCTTGAGGAATTAAATAAATGCTTTTCCATTTTTTAAAACTTAAAAACTGTTATTGTGTTTTGTCCTGGCTAGAGTTCTTGAAGTCTGAAAATACCTTAATAGAACTAACAGACAATTTTGAGAATGTATGAAGTAGAGTAGTTAGTTGGGGTCTTATTAACATTTTTCTTTGAAGTATTTTCCTAGAATATGTTTTGGTCAAAAAGATATCATCAAAATAGAGAGGTCATTTTAGGGTGCTACAATCATGGATGGATTATAGTTAGCTTTCCTCTTCCTTTTGAAAATATTCATTAATCATTTTATCTAAAATGTCTAGTTGCTTTATGTGTTTCTCTTTGCATGTATGAAGGCAGCACAATACAATACTGTAAAATAGGATATTAATGTGAGTAGTTTATTCTGCCAAACTTTTCCGATTGGGGTCAGTTTGGCATATGTGATGAAAGTCGGATGTATTATTCCTGTCATTAGAATATTAACCTTCATTATTATTTTTTTGGAATAAATAATCTCGGAAACAACCATAATCTCAAATTCGGTTAATTTGCCCCTCGGATTAATTTCCTATTCCAGTGATGAAAACAGTTTGCTAAGCCTTGGTGGTCAAACGGTCCATCAAAATGAATAGACTAGTGGTCCAGCAGAAAAATTAGCGATCCATATCACTTGAAATCAAAGAGATAACCAACAGCCATTTCATAACTGAACATTCATGGTTAATTGTGCTGAATTGTGACAGTTATAAGCTAATGTAGAAGAAATGTGAAACTGGATGTGAGGCTTACTATATCAATGTGGTCAGAATATTTAGTAGACCTTCTGGGCCAGTAAACATATACTTTTACTAGACCATTCAATATTTTGGCAGAAATGGACCGGTGGGCTACTGTCTATTTTCACCACTGCTATTCTACTTTACCTAGAACCAACTGAGAGTACTTACCTTCATCAGCCTCACTTCCATCATCCAGGTCATCCGGTGCATTATTCGTGAATGTAGATACATCGCTAAATAGATCTAGGGTTTTGGTCTGCACAAGGAGAGGCTTGGAGGGCAACTCATTAGGCGGAGTGGAATCATCAAATAAATCCAACGTCTTGGTCTTCTCCAACGCAGCTTTAAGGAAAGTCTTTTTCGGTACACTGCTTGACTTGTCATTGCCTTAAAGATATAATGATTCAAACTTCTAATACATATTTCTATATAGCATTTACAAATATACTGTATATCGTGTTAATATTGCGGCAGTTTAATTAATGCGTACTTTGCGCACCCATGGAGTCCGCATTTATTAAACAGCGCACTATTGATTGGACAATAAACTATTTATCAACAACAACTATCATTTGGATATTGGATCCCTTGTACCATTAAACACACTAATATGGTAGCTTGTCATTCAACATACAGACCCTTTGCGGCCTCTGCTGGTACTAGGTTTAATTGCGATGTAGAGAACCCGCACACTCCAGTGTGATCAAACATGCTGGTAATCACTAATCAGAGTTACTGATTGCAACCAGCATAACACTGTTCACGGCTGGTGACGAAATAAAGATTGCACTTGCCTATAACACTGGCAGCATCTGGCATCTACAAGGGGCTGGCCGGCTTGAATATAGCAGCACCACCCTTCCCAAAGGCCGGGTAGGTTGCATACCCTTGGCCCCCTCACACTGCTTAAGATGAAGGTTATCAATGCGCAATAATTAAGCTGCGCATCCAAGGCAGTTATCTGCTGAGCGCATTATCTTATATGCGCAATATTAACACGGTATACAGTACTCCCAAGGGAGTTGAAATATTTCAGTAAATGAAATAATAAAAAGGCCTGCTAGGAAATGAAAGCAAACGCACCCTTCAATGTTATAGGTAGAAAAAGCTCTACATATTAAATGTCAATAATCAATAATGAACACTTGGCATTCCCAGTACGCCAATCTACTTTGGGATATCTTTCTATCAACAACTTCTTTTGGGAAAAATTATAAATAATCTTTAACCCTTACAATGCTGGCTGATTACGTCCAAAGCACAAGGACACAAATGTTTTTGAAGACTGTCTAAACCCTGTCATGTTGGTATTCATTGGATAGCTCTTGCGGAGTACTCTCAGATGAGTACCCATGCATCAATGGGCCGGGAAATTGTCCCAAAATAATTAATTATGCAATTATCGATGCAATTTTTTTTTGCATTCAGACCCTACTTTGCTGTCAAGCTTATAAATGGAATTACCATAATAGGCCTGAACACAGAAAAAGAATTTCTGACCCAATAAGACATACTTTTTTCATCTAATAACTAGCAGTCAACAGATCAATGGCAATGGCAATGACAATAATTCATCACTTACTTTCATCTTCATCATCAGTGTCTAGCTGTAAATTCATGTTACTCTCATCATCATCCTCCACCTCATCATCTGCTTCATCTTCATCATCAGCCTCATCATCAACAAACGGATTAACCTGAAGCATTAAATAATCAAGGTAATCCTCACAAATTGGCAAGAACAAAGATTGGGGTTTACATAGGTTATAAAATGTCACATTTACTTGTGTCATTACAGAAATTTCAATGTTTAGCACACAAAGAATAACTATCATTTCAATAAAATCAGACCTAAAAAAGAAATTGTTGGTTTCCTGTAAAGGTTTGAAAAAAATATAAGGGTAGGTAGGTAGGTAAAAAAATTTGAAATTTATTTTACCAAAAAATGTGTTTCTTGCATGTTTTTCGTTGATTGGGCGTTGGATGCACAGAAAAAAAATTGGGTAGAGATTTTTTTTGAGTAAAAACTTGGTAGGGTAGGATTACAGGAAACAAACACTTTTTTAGGCCTCATGAAAACAAGATCCTACTACAATTGATTGACTGACTGGCCCAGACTAGTAAGGTTGCAAAAAGGACTTAGCAGGCTTATGAAATGTCAACCTTTGCTATTAGAAAATGCAGTTAAACCAGTAAAACCACAATAAAAATGACCTTGAAATAAATCATCACATGCATTCAAATTAATAAAAGAAATCTTCGCTAGGACGAGGCGAACCTATTCCATTATGTAGCACTTGAAATATAAATTAATGTAATGCAGGTTAAGTAAAGATTTGCATAAGGCTTGCACATCACTGTGAGTAAAAGACTTGATTTCCTTAAGTGCTTTGTCTAAAGTCAAAAAATCAATATTTCTTTCTGTTCACCAATGGAATTACTATAACCATCATCACATGCCTTTTTCCCCAAATAAAACCCAACACTTGTACCCTTACTACCAGACTGCTATATACCTCATTGACTACCATCACTTGAATACTTGTATCATTTCCTAATAGTTACCACTATTGCATTGTATAGTTATTGTCTTAGCCAGCAGGGTGTCTGGGTGTCATTTGAACACCCAAACCCTCAAAAATCACCCCTCAGGACACCCAAAAGTGTTTTTGAGTAATTTCATAAAATGTCACTTTCAAGCATATAATTGATTTTTTTCTCACCTCAATATAATTCCCATTGTATAAGTATATTATTCCTTATTTCAAGAAATGAATGCATTTCTATGGTTGTAATTTAAACGTATTGCAGTTTACCTTCAAATATAGGATCTCCAATAATTTTACAATTGCCAATTTTGGGCACCCAGTTTCTAAACCCTGGCTAAGACCATGGTTATTATCATTTTTCTTTGAACTACCTACCACTTTCTCTTCTTGCTCTCCATAACCTTCTTCCTCATCCAGCTCCTCTTCCTCATCTTCCACGTCGGTATCCGTTTTGTCCGACATCTCACCCTCGTCATCCAGAATATCCTCCTCATCCTCGGCGCCCTCGAAGCCTTCCTCGTTGTCCAGGTCGAACATCTCCTCCCGCTTCTGTCTCGCAACCTCCCGCCGCGCTCGCATCTTCCCCTGGAGCTGGGCCTTCAACCGCAGTAGCTTAGCACCTGTCGTAATAAATCATTTACCGTATATTCTCAGTAATTTGGGACACTTTTTAATAATTACAATTTTTATGGGTTGAGGGTGGCCCATGGTTTATGAACATACTGACAAAGCAGAGTGATAGTTGTCCATACTTTGTGAAATCTAATTGAAAGTGTGGGTATCGAATTGACATGATTTATATTTTCTACCCTAATTCTGTTTTTCAATATTTTTTTAAATATACTTTACCCAGACTTAACCGGTTATACTAATGCAAAGTAGAACTGACTAAATATTGAAGTATTCTTTATGACTTTTAAAAGATAAATTGGAAGGAATGGTGTACTTTACTCAGGCATATGGCCGAGACACGGCGTATCGAATCGATACACCGGAAAGATTATGGCAATCAATCAAATCGAAAAAATAAAAAAATAGTGTTCAGATTGTTCTTACCTGGTTTCTGGAGTTCTGGGTCTACCTCTTCATCACTTGCTATGTGTACCATAACTTTCTCCAATTTCAACTCTTCGCGATTATTCTCATCGACTTCTTTCTGGACAACACTACAATTGAAACACTAGGTGTGAGCAGTTTCTTAACCAGCAGGGTCTGGGTGTCACCTGGAGACACAAACCCCATGAATTCACGTATGAGGACACCCATGAGGAGCTTTTTTGGTGAAGAATTTAAGAAAATTCAATTTCAAACTAATATCTAAGTTTTCACCTCAATGTAACTGTCAAGAGATTTCTAAAGGTCATTTTGCATTTTCTCATCAAGTACTTTTAAGATTGTTAGCTGAATTCTTTATGATACCTATTGAAAAATTGGACACAAAAGTTTTAGGATTGCAAAGTTTGTTCACCCAGTATCCTGGCCAAGACCCTGGGTGTGATCATGTGAGAAACTAATACTGCACCTCATCAGTGAAAGGAAACAGGCAGCCCATATACTGACAGCATTGGATATATTGTTTTAGTATTCTAACAATCCAAAATATCTATTCGTACATAAAATAAGAAAACTCAAACAGCCTTAATTTCATGGTAAAACAAAATAACCTGGTGTCATTCAAAGTCACTATAGATTCTTAGGGGGCACAAATGAGTATCCTGAAATAGCTCACCTTAACTCAATGTCTTCATGTTTCTTGTGAGTTTTCTTCTTGGCATGCTTTTCCAATCTCTGCATTAACTTGACGAGGCCAGGGTTCTGAGGTTTCTCCTCCCCCTCTTCTAGGTCAATAAAATTATCCGGTCCACCGCTAAGCTTCGGCATCATGGACGTGACACCCATTTTACTCAAAGCTAACATTTTCGGTGTCAAGGTAATAGTTTTCGTAGGTTCTCCCTGTAGTGTTGGTGTGAATGTCGTTTCTTTTGAGAGACCCTCTGTCAGTGGTGCAGAGGAGTTTTCATTTGTAACACTTTCTGTGGGTGCGGAATCCGAAGATTGTTCTTTTGAGACTTCCTTATCCATTTTGGAATGTTCCGATTCCAAATTCTGTGCTTCTGTGTTCTCAACCACCTCCATTTCAGAGTCATTATTTAATCCGGATTCTACAGTGTTTTGCACAGCACCATGCTCCTCCTCTTCACCACTTATTGTCTCTGACCTAGATGGTCCATTTGACTCCTCTGTGTTGGGTGGTGCATTGTGATCTGTCTCTATAGGTGATAGCTTAGCCTCTGTGAGGAGGTCATTTATTTTAGTTTCACTGCTTTCCACCAAATCTGGTAGAGAATCGTCATCAGCATTCCCCTGCAGTTCATCCTCGTCCTGGGAGGTAACATTTGACGTAATAGTTTTGATTTGTTCTGAAGATGGCCCTACTGTATCTGTGCTTTCATTTTTGTCAGTATTGTCCTTGGAAGGTGATTTCTTTTTATGGTCCAATACCTTTTTAGGGGATTCCGGCAAAGTGGATAGCTTTTTGAGCATATCTGCCGTCACCTTTCTAAAACAAAATAAAAAGGAATGATTTTATCATAAGTTTTATTAAAGTAGAATACTTTCTAAATGGTTAAATAGGGGAAACAAATTGAGATGGAGATTATCAAAATGTCATATTGGGACAGCACACTAATTACACATCTGGAGTGACACTTAATTCAACCTTTTGTATCATGACGAAACCAATAATTGGACGCACAAATACAGTTAGATATGTAAAGCAGGTCAATTGTACCAGGAATTCAGAATTAGAGAAAAAATCCATGATGATCTGGAGTTGAGTGGCACCCTGCTCTGGGCAGTTAGACTCCTAATTTGTGCAAAGTCCAGGGGCCGGTTGCACCAACGTGACTCAGGCTCAACTTGATTGTCTACAACAGTAGATACTTTTGTTGTAGACATTCAAATTGAGACTTGAGACTGAGTTTGAGCCTGGGTCACGTTGGTGCAACTGGCCCTAGGTCCATACATATATCTAGAAGTCTGAACCAGGTAATGTCCATACCGGACCTTGCAAAAGGAAAGTCTTTTTTAACCCTGCTCTTGCTAACACCGTATATATCCAGTGCTACATATCTTGCCTGTGTGACCAACACGGGATATATCCGGTCTTTGGGTACCCTTGCACTTAGCAAAATAAAAACTACATAGGTCAATTAAAGGGTGTTGAAGTATATTAGATATCAAGGTTTTACCTTTTACTATGTTTCTATTTCAGTTTGTGAAGCACATTATTGAAACTAATAGAAATCTATGAATTTTTTCTGATTTGGTGGGACTAGACCCACAATATCCCTGGTCCCAGGGGATAGGTTCTCCCATATGGGGGTCTGGCATGACAAGGGTTAAGTAAGGTACAATAAATTTTGCTGTACTAATCAAACACAATAAAAAGAACAGATGACTTTCAAATGGTCTCTCAGACCTGCTAGGATATTCATATCAACAATGTAAGTGAGCTGTACGACCATTTACAGAAAATGCCATTATAGGATCTTAAATGATCAGGGCTCAATGCTAACAGTGGTTCTTTGGCCCCAGGCCAGTTAAAAAATTCCCACAAAGTGACAATGGCTTAGGGCCAGTATAAAACATTTAGGGGCATTCTTGTTAACAAGTTTCCCCTCAAGAATGTGCCAAATGTTTTTGAAATAAATGAGGATGAAGTAAATAAGAATAAATGATGTCTGTGCATTTTACGCAATGTTTTTTCTTTTTATATTCAAGAAAAATTTGTAGGACCAGTAAAAATTTTGCAGGACCAGTAGATCCTAAGTGTTACGGGTCCTATGGGGCCAGTAACAGTTTGAGTTAACATTGAGGCCTGATGATGAACTTATATATTACCTTGGAGGGGCCTTCATTGCCTGAAGTTTAACTTGTTTTTCATCCTTACGTTTGAGGAAATCCTGCAGCGACTTTTTCTTAGGCTGATAGTATGGTATATTCACTCTGGATTCTACAAAGAGATATTAAAGATAAATCACAAGTTGGGTGAGAGGATAGGATGTATAACAGTTTGTTCAGAAATGTAAACCAACAGAAGTGTATTTCATGTGACAAAGAATTATTAAGCACTCGGTTGATACAGAAATTATATAATTGCAAGCCCAAAATATGTTACTAATTGTCTTACGCGCAAATCACACAAATCATTCACTTCAGGCATAAAGACAAGTCATGTTAGCTAAATGACTACACAATATAAGACCAAGCAAGCGTGATCGATACAGAAGTATTTATGCTTGATTTTGTATTAGCAAGATTTACAGCTAGGTCCATATTTTGTGAAATGGCAACTGGGGATTGATCGTCGGTTGCCCAGATTTCCCATTAACTATTTTGCAAAATATATATGTAGTGGCCCAAATTCCTCGAGTGGTGTACATTTCCAGGAATTCACTTGTAGCTCTTGGGAGTATATTTGAAATATAAACTTTTCTTTGCACAGCTCCAGAAAATTTTCCAAGGCAAATTCACCTCCCATATTCCCACTAAATAGTACACAAAACGACTTGAACATTCGATAAGCTGTCCTGTTTGAACATATTCTTAAGCAAAAAATTAACTATTCCATCAGTATATCTTTGACATCCCAGAAACTCACCTCTGACAATCCTCTGGCTTTCACTGTGGATCTGATTAATTTCTTCCTGTGGCACTCGCTTCACACGAGGAGGTTTAGGTTTCTTAGCTGCCCCCTGTAATGAAAAAGCATCATTTAATCCCTATGCTGCTGATGGCTCATTTGGCCATTACAAAAAGATGCAAAATACCTGAAAAATGACCTAAATCAGGGCACATGGGCACTCATCTGGTAGTACTCAGCAAGAGCTATCAAATGAATACCAACATGACTTTTTAAAAATCTTTACATCCTTGTGCTTTGGATGAAGGCTGCCTCAGCATTGGATGGTTTATTGTCTTTGATAAAACTAAAAAGCGACCCATAAGAACCTTCTGTGAAATACAAATCATCAGTATTAACTTACCCCAAACAGGACATTGTATTCAGGCCTTAACCGAATTATACTCTATTTTCCTGATCATATGCGGGGTCCAACATGGCAGATCTATACATGTATTGCCTTAAAACACACACTACCTATGTTATAAAATAACAGAGTGCCCGACAAGATCATTTGTCAACAACTAGTGTGTGCTCTCAACTCCAAGATAGTTGTCTATAAAGTAAATGAAGTTCTATCAGGCATCATAATAAGACAAACAATTCACAAATGGGAGCTATTAACAGGGAAAATGAAATTATTTATTTGAAACAAGCCAAGCAATAGGAAATGTCGACTGTGAATATATACCCCCCGCTCTACCGCACTACCGCTAATTTTGGGAACGCAGAGCAGAGATGAATAGATTTCCTTGCAATATCAAATTACCACCTAGAACAAAACATTATAACCCTTTAAACTTACCTTTTTTCCTTTAGGGAAGGGTTTCAATTCACCATCATCTTCCTCCTCCTCCTCGTCTCCCGATTTAGGAACATCTTTATCAGATGAGTTGTAGTCTAAAACATAAAATTCCACATTAATTTTTACACAGTTCAATTATTCCTAGCTAAGGCTCTGTATTGGAATATATGCCATATTGGCTTAAGAAAGTTTTACTGCACCTGGCAGACAACTACAACTGATGATCAGATGATTTGGAATTTTTTGCACCTTTAACAACAAAGACTTATAATATAGATCTGATAATTAGATCATGACGCTTTGAATATTGGCCTATGAAATATGCTTTATTTTAATATTACTGCATCATATTTAACACCTGATTTAGAACTGTAGGGCTTTAAGACAGCACCAAGATAACTCACCTTCATTTTGTTCACCATCTTCAGCATCAAATATGTCATCATCATCCAAAATAGTCGGCTAAAATAATATTGTGAAAATTAATGTCATTTGCTTCAAATTGATTTTTAAAATAGAAGGGATATAAAATACAGAAATATTTCCTCTTACGGTACCTTTGGAGAAGTTTTTATCAGCCATTCATTTTTTTACCTGGTTCCAGAAACAATGTTGTTTACACTCTTACTTCAACTCAACTTATCATCTTTTAACACTGAAAAAATCATCTATGTAACTGCTTACATCTAAATTGGTGAAATAAATTGTCCTAGGGATCATATTGATTGTAATCAATACATTCTAAGAGGTAGTGATACTGAAATCACAATTTGTAAATGCACCGGGGAACATTAATAGGCATTGTCTTTGCCGCATTATAATTGTAATTAGGAAAAATAACCCGCCTGTTTGGATTGAACAAGGTAGAGTTGAATTCAGGGTCATCGCTTTTGGATCTCTGTGTGGCCTTGGGACTCGATGTAAAATACCCTAGTTTCTAGCTTTGTATAGGACGCACACCCAATTCAAGTGTAAAAATTTGTGTAAAAAAGTGTGTCTTAACCACGCGAAATTAAGGTATGTGATCAATAAACATAAATTAGCCTACTCACCTTCTTACTCTTTTTCTTGACAACTTGAATTTCCTCATCACTATCACTACCAGACTGATCTAAAAATGAAGTGGTTAAAAAAATGTTAGATATCACTACCTACTCAAATATATATATTACGATTTCAGAAAACACACTATTGACACAAGCAAGTACAAAGCATCAATTTGATGAACATAAGCATCTGCACATGACAGCATGCAACTTAACCACTTGCCCCGTTGTGCACAAGTGAATTCGGCAAAAAATGACTATGAGGCTAGCTAGCTGAACAAGACCCTGATTTGCCCCGCTCAGCAAGTAATGTTTTGGGCAAAGTCTGATCTCACTTTGTTAAATAACAGAGGCAGGGCAAGTGGAAGTGCCGGCGGGGCAAGTCAACCTTAGGGGTATTTCCCCCATTACAGGGTCTTATATGCATAAAAGACACATTTTTCAACAAAAAAATAATCCATTTTTTTTTTTTTACCGACCTACGTTCCTTATTATTTTTGGACCATTACAGTAAACAAACTTTTTTTTCTAGGCCTTATGAATTGAAGTTTCGCAATATTAAGTTAAGCTTCACAGTATGACTTTAATTGTAATTTGAGATGAAAATAATACATCACCTAGTCCTTTGTAGGAATTCTCAGTCTCATTCTTGTCACCAGCCTCTTCTTTCCTTTCCTCCTCATCACTGGACTCGGCATCGAAAATGTTTTTATCAAACACTAGTTTCGAGGACTTCACACTATTAAGAGGTGCATCTCCTTCATCGCTTCCATCCTCAGCATCCAATGCGCCATCTTTCTCCTTAACGACAGCTTCTTTTTCTTCATCGTCAGATTTCTGACTGCTCACATGCTGAGAAGGGGTTTTGGTACTGGTCTGCGAAGAGCTGACGTCTTGATCTCCATCGGAATCCATGACAGCATCAACAACGTTAGATAGATTCATCTTAGTTCTATTTTTTACATTGCTCAGTAGAATGCGGTCCTCATCATCACTATCACTGTCTGTCATAGCACCACCACTTGTCATGGTTGCCACTTGCAAGGCTTTCAATTTAGCTGCAGTATTGAGACTAGTTTCGTTACTAGCTTGATCCTCTAATGCAGGCATCTGAAAAAAAACACTTAAGAATTTACTACATGTATATAATAATTATGATATATAATGGACAGTATAATAATGTTATAAGACTTAAATGAATGACAACTAAGCATTTAAAAAATTTGAAGTTCTAAATTGTGTATAGTAACCATGTTTGTACACTGCATGTTAGTGATGGGTAGTCTAGATGACCAGTGAGTAGATCTCTAAAATGACCAACAAAGGTAGTCTAGAGATTTTGATTTTTGTCCCTTATCAATCAGACTGGCGAGTGTGGAACAAGATGACCTATCAAGACAGGGACCTACATCTAATACCAGATTGGCAACTTGCCAAGTAGATCCCTCCACCTAAAAAGATGGATTGCCGCAAATATCAATGAAAAATACACACTAGACAATAAATCCATCATCTTAGGCAATCCTATAAATTCAATATTGATGAACTACATTATACTGGTGACCAAGTATGAAATTTATAAACATAAATGGACCAAAAATGTTATTAATTTCCAAACTATCATAACAAAACTCAAGAAAAATCTTGAGATAGAAGAGTATGTCTCTACTATAACAATTGGAAATAAAACTACCCTTGGAAAATGGTCCCAAATCTACAATCTACTAAAGAGATGAGCAATAGACCTGATATCCTTTGTAAACTGTACATATCTGATAATATAGAAAGTCAAGACTTTTATTCATATTGATGTAAAATATTTACTTATAATGCTACCCGGAGACTCTTTTTGTAAATTGTATTTCATGTGGAACAATAAAATTATAAAAAAAAAGATAGACGCCAGTGGCGTCAAGAGGTTGATTCCTTGTATGTCTTTTTGTAGTTAATCATTTGCAATTTTTTGTTTTTTTAATATTTTGCTATTTTGAAATTTTTCTGATTTTTGTGTTTTTTCGTTAGTGGTTACAGACTGATACACACAGTGCAGAAAACAGATACGCGCCCACTCGCAAAATGCGTGCAAGTTTGTGGGTGGGCGTGTAATGTTCAAATCTCACATGCCCATCTGGGCATGTAAGAGACATAAGAAGTAGAAGAGGGTCAACACCACATTGTACTCGTTAGCGGTCAGCCGTCTGATATCCACAGGGAGCCGATAGTGGCCAGGAGAGATAGTATGCTCCCTGTGGTTATGCTTCCCGGGCCACGGCACATCCACCGCTCATCCACGGCGGGCAGGGCGGAAGTCAGACCTCTTCTAATTGAAGAGCGTAACTATACTCCCCGCCGCTAGGAGCCGCTGACAAGCAATCATTGTTATAGTGTTGCGAGTCGTGCGTGTGGCTTTACAGCTTGATAACTGAAGTCATCCATTCACTTTAAAGTTGAAGATGACTTTGAGAACTTGGTATACAAGTATAAACATTCAAGCATCAGGTTTTTAAGAAATCATGAACAGTACTAGAGGGTAGTATTGTAACATTAATAGTAGATTATACATAACATATACTGGTACTTCTGGTAGCCAATTGCTCTTTCAGTTTGCCAGTTTTGGCTTGGTTTTGGATGGAGTATAATTAGGATTAATTAACCAGGTTAATGCACCAGTCAGTCTCCTCCGAGGGAGAAGGGGAGGGGGGGGGTCAGGAATAGTGCTCTGACCTTCTGTCCTATATTGCATGTTGCATAGTGCCAACCCCTATAGCACATTTTTTGTCAGTAATCCCCACTCCTGGGGCACATTTTGTGAACCATATTTTCTAGACATGTGGGCATTAAATCTTTTTTTAAAAATCTATTTGAAAAATCAACTTTTATTGTGTTGATTTGCACAAGGACAAGATCTAATTTCATTTGTTTGCCCACTGTTTGACGGTCAAATGGGCTAATCTAAAACAAGTAAATAGGATATTTATGAGGAGGATTTTGGGGGTATCCACTATCCCTGCCTTGTGCTCCAGCCTATCAGCCTCATTCTCCAGGGGCTTCATTTGACTGGTGCATTAGCGGTAATCTACATCAGGGAATTTTTGGAAGTGTAAATAAATATGTTTTTACTGAGACCTGCAGTTGTGTGTTTAAGCTGGATGTATGATAGAAGGTCACAAGTGTAATATGCTGTTTAGTTTTTAAACCATTCTAGTCCCTGTTATACCATTTTACATAAACTTGGCCAACTGGATTTTAGATTTAATCTGGGATAGTGTGGTTAGGAGTGAGAAACTTTTATCTATCTGACCCACGATAAGCCTTCAAGGCTAGACATATTCTATATTGTATGGCATTTTTTGATGACTATTGATTTAAATTGTGTAATATAATTGTATTTGTTATTGTACTTGGTCCTTTATATGCCTCAATGGCTGGCCAGATTTCTCATCCTGTATTTATATTATTATTATTTTTGCTTAACAGAATTAATTTAGTGTAAAATCAGTAAAAGGGTTGTCAATGGTCAGGTTAGTTCCCAGTTATCCCACCAGGTCAATATCTTATTAAAAGTGACTAGGGTTATAGAGGGTAAGATGTACTAGTAAAAAAGATGAATACTTCAATGATTTCAATGATGTTTTATCTTTCTTCTCTCCCTCTTCTGTAATCTTTGTTTTAATAAATTTGTTCATCTCTTCATAGCATTCTCTTTTTCTTGGATGCTGTATTGTTTTTACTTTCTATACATAGCATTTTAAAATGATTTTAATGTGTGATGTATGAATTTGTTTCTCTTCATTCGCACATATCTGACTTTCAGCAGTTTCAGGTGTTTTGTTTAATCATTTTCATTCTAACTTATACTCTCATGCATTATCTATTTAAATAAATTTGGGGGGAAGTGGCTGGATTAACGTGATATTAATGTGATATTTGATTAAAGGGGTACAAAACAGATGCTAATTTTGGATGATTCTGTAACAAACACTTTTTTTCACTATTTTGCCCAAATACCGTTTTTGGAGTGAGGATTAGTCTTGGACCATTCGAGAGATATCTAAATTTATTATTACAAAAAGTGGTAAGGTTCTTGCACTGACAAGTGGTAGAAACAGGGTATATGATAATGATCTATGTCTCAATGTCCTCAAAACACAATATGTCACTATACACAAGGCTCAATGCTGGTCCTTCTCCTCTCATGTAGCCTTTTTAAGTATGAATGTTTCTTTGATACTTCAATTTTATTTATTGATTCATTTGATTGAATGCATATATTTTTGATGAAGAATTCAAGTTCCAAGTAGGCACAGTTCAATCAATTTTTTTTGGACTTGGACCTGAAGACATCTTTCACTGATTGTTGAAGAACCAGCAAGCTTTTACGCCATCTTTTTGTCGGATTCAGATTGTTGAAGAACCAGCAAGCTTTTACGCCATCTTCTTCTGATTGTTGAAGAACCACCAAATGATGTTCATCTAATAATGAGTCTGGCCTGGAAAGATAAACTGGCATCTACATCAAAAACCTTAACTACAGCATGCAGTTAGTTAATTTGATGTGAAATAATAAGTATCTCCTCAACTCCCATTTCAACTTCATAGGGTTTAGTGATTTGGGGAAAGATTTGGGCAAGTATTTGGGCAAGTAAAATGTACCTGAAAAGTAAATGGGCATACAAGTCTTCTTTTGGGCTGGTAAATTTCCAATTTTTCACTCCCAAAGTTGGGCAGGTAAGCTTCCAGTTGGGCAGGTAAGACAAAAAAATTTAGCGCCCAGCTGGGCGCGAAAGACCTGTGATACTGTTTTCTGCACTGTACACACTTGTAATGCTGCTGATGATACTTACAGACTTTTTAATCAAAAACCAAGTTTGTGAATAGACATTAATATCAGTTTGGAGCACTATAAAACATTTTCCTTTTTTATGAAATTCTTTATCTTTTTATCATACCTAATAGTGCCAAAAAATACATCTGAAACACATATCTTTCAAATTTTTCATAAGATTTCTATCTAAAACCCTCCCTCAAATATTTTCCAAAACTATAACCCACTTCTAGCTATCCAGAAACTTTGACAAACTCACCACCCACCATCACCTATCCAGTAGATCACCAAACATGAACGGGAAAAGCCCACATCCTGCACTGCAAATGACAGTCAACAAAACCCCACCAATAGCATGCTTGCCACAACTTACTTAATGCTGCCTGAAGAACTTTAGTCCGTGACTTACCCTTACATGAAAATGGCCAAACACTGCCAGAATGCAAACATGCACAGGGATCAACCTTATGGTCCCTTAAAGGGCATATGCCCCTGAACCATGTGATTTTGCTACCAGATGATGAATTATAGGAGCCAAGTTTGTGAACGGACATTAAATATCAGCTTAAAGCATTTTAAAAACTTTTCCTTTTTTTGAAATTCTTTATCTTTTCATCATACCTAATAGTGCCAAAAAATACAGCTGAAACACAAACCTTTCAAACTTTTCCCTGGGAGCATGCCCCAAGATCCCCAAACCTGGACAATGCACCCCTGGCAAAACCATACCGTCGTGGTGGCCGCACAGGAATTTAATAGCCCCTAAACTTAAAATCCTGGGAGCCAAATCTGCTCCTGTCTGAAAATGTTAAAGTCAATCACTGATGCATGTAACAAACTGACTGGCTGCCTGCAAATAACACCACATCAAAATCAAACATGTTGCCAACAGCCAAAAATCCACTCCCCCTTAACAGAGGCTTGTGACTCTCCCCCACAACACAAAATGTTAACACATAAGCTAAGTATATACAACAAAGCCCATGCATTAAAATAAGTGCCGGCTCTCAAATATTAAAAAAGACCAACAGTTAAACAGCGAATAAAAAATTTCATCATAACCTAAAATTCAGCACGCATAAATAAAATGCAACTTTTGACAAACTAAACTAATCACTAAGCCTATCCGCCAAATATAAACATGAACATTTTAACACACATACTTCAGAAAAAGAGAGCGATGGGGGGCGGGGTTAAAAATTTGACATCTGACATATCATCAAAGTAACACAAAACATTTACATGAAGATGGCCAAACACTGCCTAAAAGCAAACATGAACAGGGATCAACCTTATGTACCCTTTAGGGGCATATGCCCCTGGTTCATGTGATATTGCAACCAGATGAAAAAATATACGAGCCAACTTTGTGAAAGGACATTAAATATATGTTTGGAGCATTTTAAAACATTTTCCTTTTTCCTTAAATTCTTTATCTTTCTATCATACCTAATAGTGCCAAAAAATACATCTGAAACACATATCCTACAATTTTTTCATAAGAATTCTATCTAAAACCCTCCCCCAAATATTTCCCAAAATTATAACCCACTTCTAGCTATCCAAGAAACTATGACAAACCCACCATCACTCATCCAGTAGATCACCAAACATGAATGGGAAAAGCCCACATCCTGCACTGCAAATGAGAGTCAACAAAACCCCACCAATAGCATGCTTGCCACAACTTACCTGCTGCTGCCTGAAGAACATTAGTCTGTGACTTACCTTTACATGAAAATGACCAAACACTGCCTGAGTGCAAACATGCACAAGGATCAACCTTATGGTCCCTTAAGGGGCATATGTTCCTGGATTATGTGATTTTGCTACCTGATGATGAACTATAAGAGCCAAGCTTGTGAATGGACATTAAATATCAGCTTAGAACATTTTAAAAAAAATTCAACTTTCTTGAACTTCTTTATCTTTTTATCATACCTAATAGTGCCAATAAATACATCAGAAACACAAACTATTCAATTTTTTCCCTGGAAAAATGCTCCAAAACCCCCAAACCTGGACAGTTAAAACATTTCCCTTCCACTGAAATTCTTTATCTTTTTATCATACCTAATAGTGCCAAAAAATACAACTGAAACACATATCCCTCAATTTTTTCAAAAGAATTCTATCTAAAACCCTCCCTCAAATATTTTCGAAAACTATAACCCACTCCTAGCTATCCAAGAAACTATGGCAAACTCACCACCACTAATCCAGTAGATCACCAAACATGAATGGGAAAAGCCTACAACCAGCACTGCAAATGACAGCCAACAAAACCCCACCAGCAGCATGCTTGCCACAACTAATATGCTGCTGCCTGAAGAACTTTAGTCCGTGACTTACCTTTACATGAAAATGGCCAAACACTGCCTGAATGCAAACATGCACAAATATCAACCATATGGCCCCTTAAGGGACATATGCCCCTGGCCATGATCTTCCGCCACTAAAGCAGGTCCAGCACTACCAGAAACCCAATATGCATGCAATAACTTTGTACTTAAACCTAAAATAGACTGATACACACTTGTAATGCTGCTGATGATACTTACAGACTTTTTAATCAAAAACCAAGTTTGTGAATAGACATTAATATCAGTTTGGAGCAATTTAAAACAATTTCCTTTTATTTGAACTTCTTTATCTTTTTATCACACCTAATAGTGCCAAAAAATACATCTGAAACACATATCTTCCAAACTTTTCATAAGATTTCTATCTAAATCCGCACTTAAAAAAACTTCCCTATTTTTGAATTTCTTTATCTTTTTATCACACCTAATAGTGCCAAGAAATACAACTATAAGAGCCAGTTTGTGAATGTACATTAAATATCAGTCTAGAACAATTTCAAAAAAAATTCCCATTCTTTGAACTTCTTTATCTTTCTATCATACCTAATAGTGTTAAAAAATACATCAGAAACACAAACTTTGTAATTTTCCCTTTATTTTGATCAGTATTTTCGTTTGTTTTGCATCTTGGGCGATACAAATGCAGGGAGATGCTGCTTGGGCCCGAGCACTGGGTTGAAGGGGTATGGGACCGGCATCGGCATCAAAGGGTAGAAGCCTGCATACTTCAGGTCTGCTACTTCACCTACACCATGCAACCTGAAAAAATAATCATACATACCATCAAAGCAACACAAAAATATCAACACAAAACATATCTCACCAAATGCAATCTTATATTATCACACCGACACAATATCTTCTTTAAACAGTAATTGTTTTGTTTGAGGGACAGTGAAGATTTGCATGGTTTCTATATTTTGTGTATGTGTTTTTATAAAATTGTATATTGAGTGATAGTTTTGTATTGATACTTTTGTATTTATTTCAATTTAATGTATGCTTACTATTTTGGGTTGTCAGGTAAATCAAGTTCCTATGATGCTCTTTGGTGTAGATGCAGTATGATGTCGAAGCCAGTTTCTATGACAGTACACACTTTTCCTGTCACCCAAAACAATTAAAATCATATCTTTATCTAAAATACAACAACAGTGAGAACGGAAGGGATGGCAGGGTTAAAGGTCTGCTAACTTCAGGACTGCATACTACACTCATGGTGAGAAGGGTATATATACTGACTGCTGAAATCGCGATAAAAATATTTACTACTTCCGTTTTTTTCAAAGTTGTTTTTTTACGATTGTGGGGAACAAAAAAAATCCACAAATGGGCAGGATGGATTATTTAGAGTCATACATACCATCAAAGCAACACAAAAATATCAACACAAAACATATCTCACCAAATGCAATCTTATATTATCACACCGACACAATATCTTCTTTAAACAGTAATTGTTTTGTTTGAGGGACAGTGAAGATTTGCATGGTTTCTATATTTTGTGGATGTGTTTTTATAAAATTGTATATTGAGTGATAGTTTTGTATTGATACTTTTGTATTTATTTCAATTTAATGTATGCTTACTATTTTGGGTTGTCAGGTGAATCAAGTTCCTATGATGCTCTTTGGTGTAGATGCAGTATGATGTCGAAGCCAGTTTCTATGAGTGCTGCCTGCAGTTATGTCCCTTGACACCCTTCTCACCATGAGTGAAAATGCAATCCTGAAGTATGCAGACCATTAACCCTGCCATCCCATGCATTCGCATTACATGCTCTTTGGGCTTATAAGTTTGTGACCAATAAATTATAACAGTACACACTTTTCCTGTCACCCAAAACAATTAAAATCATATCTTTATCTAAAATACAACAACAGTGAGAACGGAAGGGATGGCAGGATTAAAGGTCTGCTAACTTCAGGACTGCATACTACACTCATGGTGAGAAGGGTATATATACTGACTGCTGAAATCGCGATAAAAATATTTACTACTTCCGTTTTTTTCAAAGTTGTTTTCTTACGATTGTGGGGATCAAAGAAAATCCACAAATGGGCAGGATGGATTATTTAGAGTCTGTTTTCTTGAAGTTGAAACTTTTTTTCCGGTTTTAGTGGCGAAATTAATAAGTAAATTTAGAATTTCGCCAGGGTTCCTAAATCAACATTCCAAAAAGCCGTTTTTGCCGTTTTTTTCCGAAGTCGCCATTTTTTTTCAAAAATTACAAATATAAGCAACAAGTTATGATAATAGGGTAAAAGCCCTATTTGTTGCGAACACTTTGATGGGCCATTTGTAAATTTTGACCCAGAAACGGCGACGTGACAATTTATTGAAAAAAGTATGTTTTTTGTGTGAAATGCACACAATGCATATCAATGCCCTAATCTCGCTATATCAAAAAAATCAACTTCCGGTTGTAGCGAAAAGCTATTTTTTCGCTTCCAACCTGAAGTTGAATTAAAAAAATGATTGAATCAGATAGATGAGGATCTCATCTATCCAGGTAGGTAGTCATATTGTGATCGGGGGGAGATAGCTTGATGAAATTGACAGGAATCGGCGAGGTACCATTGAGAATGTACTAATCGCCGTGGTCAACACGCCACCATCGATGCGTGTTGACAAATATCTCAAAATATTTTCGATTTTCCGAAACCAAAAGAATTAATCTTAATAATATAGATACTTGGCTTGTTAATTCTTTTGGTTTCAGAATTTTAGAGTTAGAGATGGCCACAAACGAAAGCTTTGAAATCGGGGTGCAAATTTCGTCAAACCCGACCCATCGCCATGTTCACGCCACCATCGATGCGTGTTGACAAATATCTCAAAATATTTTCGATTTTCCGAAACCAAAAGAATTAATCTTAATAATATAGATACTTGGCTTGTTAATTCTTTTGGTTTCAGAATTTTAGAGTTAGAGATGGCCACAAACGAAAGCTTTGAAATCGGGGTGCAAATTTCGGCAAAACCGATATTCAAAATGGCGGAGGGTAACCTAGCCAATGTAAAAAATACGTGAATGAACACGTAAGTAAAATAGTACAAAGAGAAATACAAATAGCCGCTCATTGGTTAATAAACCGCGGGAAAGAGTACCACGTGGTGTGACGGTGAGGCAGTGAGACCGCTCATTGGATAATTCACCAGAGACAAACCACGTGGTGCTGTCACGTGATTAGCCGATCGCAGAAAAGTATGTTTTTTGTGTGAAATGCACACAATGCATATCAATGCCCTAATCTCGCTATATCAAAAAAATCAACTTCCGGTTGTAGCGAAAAGCTATTTTTTCGCTTCCAACCTGAAGTTGAATTAAAAAAATGATTGAATCAGATAGATGAGGATCTCATCTATCCAGGTAGGTAGTCATATTGTGATCGGGGGGAGATAGCTTGATGAAATTGACAGGAATCGGCGAGGTACCATTGAGAATGTACTAATCGCCGTGGTCAACACGCCACCATCGATGCGTGTTGACAAATATCTCAAAATATTTTCGATTTTCCGAAACCAAAAGAATTAATCTTAATAATATAGATACTTGGCTTGTTAATTCTTTTGGTTTCAGAATTTTAGAGTTAGAGATGGCCACAAACGAAAGCTTTGAAATCGGGGTGCAAATTTCGTCAAACCCGACCCATCGCCATGTTCACGCCACCATCGATGCGTGTTGACAAATATCTCAAAATATTTTCGATTTTCCGAAACCAAAAGAATTAATCTTAATAATATAGATACTTGGCTTGTTAATTCTTTTGGTTTCAGAATTTTAGAGTTAGAGATGGCCACAAACGAAAGCTTTGAAATCGGGGTGCAAATTTCGTCAAACCCGATATTCAAAACGGCGGAGGGTAACCTAGCCAATGTAAAAAATACGTGAATGAACACGTGAGTAAAATAGTAGTAAGAGGGATACAAATAGCCGCTCATTGGTTAATAAACCGCGGGAAAGAGTACCACGCGGTGTGACGATGAGGCAGTGAGACCGCTCATTGGATAATTCACCAGAGACAAACCATGTGGTGCTGTCACGTGATTAGCCGATCGCATTAAATATGCAGAAAACCCACGCATGCGCATCCACCCACGCATGCGCATCCAACGGCCGCCCCACCAGACCAGACGCGCTACAGAATCGTATTGGAGTGAAGAAAACGTAATGTATAAACACGTAAAAATCCACCAAAAAAAAACTAGGCAACCCACAGAAACAATGAAACAAACTCTATAAACTACACACCCAACTCTAACAGAAACATTAAACAAAACGACCCCACCACACCCCACTCTCCAGATCATTCGCCTAGAATTTTCCAAAAATGCCATGTAAGACAACATAGGGAAAATGCATCAACCAGCTCCCAGGACCCCCCCCGGGAATGCAAGACAACAAAAGCGAACTGAATATAGGTTGTTGTTTGTACAACAACCTCTAAAAAGTAGATCCCTCCTATAAAACCACCAGATTGATTCACACACTGGGGGGGGGGGGGGGGGGGGGGGGGGGGCTACCTGGCAATTTTTTGTGGTCATGTTGTACTTTGCGACCTCAATTCTGGTACGTACCAGAAGTGATTATTACATGTAGCAATTCTAGAACGTACCAGAATTGTGCAATTCCGGTACGTACTAGAATTGTCTGACTATACAATTCTGGGACGTACCAGAATTGTCCGTGAATTATTTTCCTATCGCTTGCTTAATGACGCGGGAAGTTTCAAGTACTTTCAACTTTGCCGCTAATTGATTTCTTCCGAAACTACTCGATACATTACGACAAAGTATGTGACCAACGGCACCATTTAGCTGGCAGGTAAAAAGTTCTCAGACAATTCTGGTACGTCCAGTATTGCCGGAATCAACAATTCTGGTACACTGACTTGTAATACCAGAATTGTTCAGACAATTCTGGTACGTTCTAGAATTGTTTGCAGGGAACAATTCTGGTACGTACCAGAATTGTAAAATTTTCTCAACAACTCTGGTACGTACCAGAATTGAGGTCGCAAAGTACAACATGGGTATGGGGTTGTATTTAAAAAAACACATTGGGTATGGGGTTTTGAAAAAGTAATGAAAATCATTGTTTGGGGGGGGGGCGGTTTAGATGAAAAAAAATCATTGCGGGGGGGGGGGGGGGGTTTATAGATACATGAAAAAATCATTGTATTTTTTAATGGAATAGCTCTAAATGAATTTCCCCTTCCAAGGCATATAACATATGTCTTTAACAATTAATGAATATGAAACTACACTTTACTGTCTATTTTCAAGTACACGATGATTTCCACACTTATATTCAATTGCGCTGTTTCAATTGCAATCATGACATGAGTACGATTTCTTTCTCACCAACATTCACACTGGCATTGCCCCCATTATTCTCAAATCTGCCAAAACTATTAAAGGTTTCTCACCTTCTCTGCAACAAGATCCTCCTCAGCTCCAAGCATAGTTACGCAGAAAACTGTTCTTCATGCAAGAGAAAACAGATCGAAACAGCATATGCATTGAATTAATGGATTTGAAGAAACTTGTACCTGGTGTTTACGGATACTTGGCGGCAACAATGATTCGGTATTTCCCGCGATATTTTTGCGCAAGCGCTGTAAAACTTCCTGGGGAGCACTTCCGGCAAAATGTAAACAACCTGTCAGATATGACACATGGCACGGTGTTACGATGGGCCAAGTGTGAACGAGTAAATAAAAAACTTTTTATTTTTACGACCGTTTTAAGGGGAGAGAAAATAAAAAAACTTTCTATTTTCACCGTTTTTTGGAATAAAAAAAAAAGAAAAATCATTGTCCCCATTTGTACGATGGACCAAGTGTGAAAGAGAAAATATTTAAATATTTTTTTCACCACCGTATTTTGGGGGGAGAAAATATATTTAAATATATTTTCACCACCGTATTTTCGGGGGAGAAAATATGTTGGAATATATTTTCACCACCGTATTTTGTTGGGAGAAAATATATTTAAATATATTTTCACCACCGTATTTTTGGGGGAGAAAATATATTTAAATATATTTTTACCACCGTATTATTGGAGGAGAAAATATATTTAAATATATTTTCTCGACCGTATTTTGGGTGGAGAAAATATATTTAAATATATTTTCACTACCGTATTTTGGGGGAGAAAATATATTTAAATATATATTCTCCCCCCAAAATACGGTGGTGAAAATATATTTAAATATATTTTCTCCCCCCAAAATACGGTGGTGAAAAATATATTTAAATATTTTCTCTTTCACACTTGGTCCATCGTACATTTGTTGGCGAGAGAAAATAAAAAACTTTATTTTCACCTTTTCTTTTGGAAGAGTAAATAAAACTATATTATTACCCGACCACACAAGAGGGAGGGTAAATGAAACTTTATTTTTTTCTCGACCCCACTAGAGGGAGGGTAAATGAAACTGTTTTATCCCGACCGCGATGATCGGATGTCTATGGAATGCCATTAATGCATTTATTCACCATTTCTCTTTAAAAGAAAAATCATTTTTCTTTAAAGAAAAATCATTTTTCTTTAAAGAAAAATCATTTTTCTTTAAAGAAAAATAGATCGATTTTACTTTTTTTTTAAATCAGACATTTTTCTTAAAAGAAAAATGATTTCTCTTTAAAGAAAAATCATTTTTCTTTAAAGAGAAATAGTGAATAAATGCATTAATGGGGGACAAAGTAGCTCAGTTGGTTAGGTGTCGGACTAGTAATCAGAGGGTTGCTGGTTCGACTCCTGGTCGGGGCACTTTGGTCTGTACTTGGGCAATACAGTTTACCCCATATTGCTTCAGTCTACCCAGCCGCAAAATGGGCACCTATCATAAATAAGGCAGTGCTTAGAGCGTGTGCGCTATATGCTGCCAGTTGCTCTGGAAAGTCCCCCGGCGGATTGAAATGGTTTCCATGTGTACAGGCCTGCTAGGGGAGGAAGGTCGTGTGAGCGATTCGATGGATACAAGACTATAAATCGAATACCTTTATTAATGACATTCCATAGTTGCCTTTGAACCCACTACTTCGTGCCTCGGCAAGTGATCAACCCCTGAACCTATATATTCCACCACCCGGGGGGCAACCGCAAAAACTAAATGTGAACCCCCTCCCCCTTTTATGAAATCCTGGATCAGCCCCTAATTATTGAAGCTCCTACGAGAAGAGAAGAACTGTTTTTGGCCCTTTCATTCATTTCAAATTGCTTGAAATTTGGCCCAGTATATGTAGAAGATCCCATAGTAAATACCCTTAGCTATACATGTATAAGGGCCCATTTTCACTAGGCGGGACGGCGAGCGGGAGACCAGGAGACATTTCCCACAATGTACACTTTGTATAGGCTAAATTGTGAAAGTGTAGTTTCTTACTTGTTTCACCTTCCTCGGGAGCCAGCGACATTTGGCTATTTGATAATGATAGCTCCCCATACCAATTGGAAAGTGAGAAAGGCAACCGATCATTGTGGTTGGGAAAAGTTTTATTTACCCTCCCTCTAGTGTGGTTGGGAAAAAATATTTTATTTACCTCCCCTCTAGTTTGGCCAGGAAAAATAAAGTTTTATTTACCCTTCATCTAGTGTGGTGGGGAAAAAATAATATTTTATTTATCCTCCCTCTATTTTCTCTCTCCCACCCCCCCCCCTCCCCACCAAATCGGTTGTAAAAATAAAAAACATATATTTTCTCTCGCAAAAAAAGGTGAAAATATATTTTTTGTATTTTCTCTCCCCCCAAAATGATGAAATATAAAGTTTTTTTAAATTTTCGCTCCCCAAAAATCGGTGAAATTAAAAGTTTCTTATTTTCTCACTTACCCCTCCCCCCCCCCCCCCCCCCCCCAAAAAAAAAAAATCAAACAAACAAACGATTGTGTAAGTAAAAACGATTTGCACTTTCAAACTTGGTCCCTCGCATAGATTGGGTGTTGGTTGATTAACATTTCTCCCTTAAATATTTTTTCAAATTAGTGGGTCATTGGGAAGATATCACCAAAATAGTCAGTTGGTTGGCTGCCACAGGAATTAATGGGTTAATACCGCCTTGCTAATGACGTCATCACGGAATCCCCTACTGGGATTGGGATATACCTCGCCCTCGGTTTTACACTGCACAGGGGAGAGATCTCGCTCATACGGAAATACCCGAAGCAAAACACTTAACGAATCCGTGCAAAGTAATCCTTCTTTCTTTATTAGACATGTCTAATAACTAATGATCCTTGCAGCAAAAGCCAAGTCCTACCTTTTTATAAAGAAATGGAGATCTAGACTTCCTTTCAAGTACCGGTGCCAATCTTCGGGGTTTTCCGTACAAATAAGGATGATAAGGGCTTCCCCTAACTCCCTAAGTAAGAGCTAAGAAACAGCCTCTCCTTGCTTACATCATACATCGCTATGACGGAAACTTCAGTGCCTCTCTCATTCGAAAATGAAATTACTAGCCACTTTGGATTCGTTAGATCAAAAGAAAGGGCGATACAAGTCATAGACGAATTTGAAATTGCTACGACGAGCCGTTTTGTGTGGTGGCACTTTGTGAAGGACTTCGGAAATCGAGGTAAACAATATTGAATATGAGGTGGGGGGGGGGGGGGGGGGGGGGGGGGGGGGGGAGCCGTGATGCGGTCGGGGGTCGTTTGTTATAATAAAGCATACAGTTAACACGAAACGGTACAATACTGGTACGGGTACTGGCGAAACGGTACCAGTGGTATCGGTATTGTTAACAGTAAAAAACGGTACCTCTGATCTCCAAGGTTTTATCAGCTTTTTTACGACATTCATGTCGCTAACAAGTGTGGTTCCATTCCTCAATTATATGACAATTATCAATAGTAGAATTGGGGAACGGACATTTACGAAGTTAACCAAAGCAAATGATCCCCACCATGCACTGCGAACGTGCGTGGTATGTTACATCGTATCGTGTTTCCCGTCGAATATTCCAGACAGCGTGTCTATAACTCTTTCGGCAGGAATCAGCTCACAATGCATCATCGCGGCATCGGATTGGCTGTAACAAATTGTTTAAAATCTGTTGAAAACGAAGCGGTACTTAAAAACGAAACGGTGCTATTTAGAAACGGTTCTCAACAAAACGGTAAAATACCGGTTCTTTTCGAAATGAATCTCAGTTCCTATCGGTACCCGTGTACCTGTAATAGTAATGACCATGCTGGGATGGCATTAGGGTTGCATACCGGACCGGTATGCAACCCTAATGCCATCCCAGCATGGTCATTACTAAGCAGACGACTGAACAAGATGGCTGCTAAACAGTCCACTGGTATTTCATCAAATCATAACTTATTGAGGAGTATCAATTAACATATATATTCTGGGGTGCTATTATAGTCATTAAGATTGGGCAGATGATTTATAGCTTCCTCCAGAATGTCCTTGGCGGCATCAGCCAACCAACCAACACAAGGCCATCCACTCGATCTGAATTCCTATAACATGGTCTGCATAATTTGCTGGTCAGACCTTGCACTGCTCAAGTAAGTGGTAATTGGGGGGGGGGTTCGGTATAAAAGAACAAACATGATATCCAAGCATGTTTAGTATGGTAAACCTGCTGCTCAGATATTGCACTGCCGAAGTGTTTTTTGTATGTTTCAATATGTCATGGAATTTGGATGCCCAAGGGTGAGCAGTGTGGGAGGGGGGGGGGGGGGGGGGGATGTTGTTTGGTTTAATAAAGCAAATATGCCATCCAAGCATGGTTAGCACTGTAAACCTGCTGCTCAGATTTTGCCCTGCACACATGTAGATGCGCATTGGCTTTAAAATAATAATAATTGGAATTTATATAGCGTCATTTCCATTCATAAACTGTTCAAAAGCGCTGCACATTGTCATAGTCAACAACGCCTCAATGGGCGAGCCTGAAAAGGTATGTTTTGAGACACTTCTTGAAGGCCTGACACGATGTAGAATCCTTCAGGTGTTGTGGAAGCGCATTCCATAATCTCGGTGCACTAATGGAGAAAGCGCGATCTCCAAATTTGAGTCTAGTCCTAGGCCCTTTGCGTAGATGGCGTCTGGGTTTAAATGGCACAAGCAGCTCCTTGATGTTCTTAGGTGCAAGTCCGTTTAGCGCCTTGTATACCAGCAGCAGGCATGGGGTCAATTACTTTTGAAAGTAATATATTACAATTACAATTACTTTGTATTGGCCCTATTACAATTACAATTACAATTACTCTTGAAAATCACCATCCCTATTACAATTACAATTACTTTTGAAATGTACCAATTACAATTACTTATTACTTTTCTAGCTGTGGTGAATGTGACCCTTTGTCAAAATGTCATAGCTTATCTTTTATTCAGTCTGAGTATGTTTTATAACAGCTGCTTCATACTTCTTAATGTGTGTAAGGCCAGACCAATTTATTTACTTGTCTTACGAGCCCCGGCGCCAGGAAATGGGCCGTTTTGAAAAAAAAAAAAAAGTTGAAAAATACGTTTTTTTTTATTATTATTATTTTTTTAAGCGTCTGCCGACTCAGACTGAGACTGCTATCAGGATGTTTTGATCACCCCAGACATGATCATCTTAAGGAAAAGGCTTATCTTTCATAAGCCTCTGTAGTCAGAGAATAAATGCTCGTAAAACACTAAAACTCCCATTAATTCCAGAACACTTCTCCCGGAGAGGCACGATGTCATTGTTATCAGCGTTCAATTACAAAGACCGGGCCGTTCAATTACAAAGACCGGCCAGCCTATCATTGTCAGGCAGTTAATGGTTTTCACACATAAAAGGCACATGCCATACAAAGTAGAATGTTAAACAAACGCTCTCTATATCTTTACGGTGTGGGAGTGCGTACTGCTGTGAAGTGGACATTGGTTGTCTCTGGTGTTTGCGTGACCACTCATTCAATAAAGCTTCAACAATACACAATTGATAAGGCTGGCACTTGACCTGTGTCATAAAGAGTATTCAAGTGCCAGCCAAAGGGCAGGTTTCTTGTAAAGTATCCTTGTCAAATACGTACTGGTCTGGTGTATACCAGTTTAGCTGGGTTTTTTTTCATTTTTTCTCAGTCAAAATTCCTAGCAACTACCAGTTAACCAAGAAGGTATTCAGATTACTTGCAATTGCTTTTGTGAACCAGGGAGGACTGTCCCTGTTTTGATCTGAGAAGTGTATTTCCCCAGCAGAAAACTATTAGAACCTATCTCAGATTCTTTATCCAGGAAGTCCAGTTTTATCAGAAATGGACTGATAAAAAATTCTTCATTCATGTATGTGTGTATGCGCAGGTAATAATAAAATATCTAATTATAGAAGGAGCCCCTACTTAGATCTTGGTGTTGTTTTAATGTAGAGTGATTTTGTCATTTTTTATCGCATTCATATATATTCACTTATCAATACATAGTAGTAACATCAATTCATAGAACTTTGCCTTTGAATATGAAAATTAGAATAATTTGAAAAAGGATTTATATCCCTGTAGCCTTAAGGGTGGGATATTTACATCCTCGAATCTGAGGCTCTGCTACAGCATTGTTAAATGCTTGTAGTTGATTGAACCACCCTCATGAAAAAATATTATTATTATAATTGTTATAATTCCTAATTTGTGTTTCAAATGTTTCTGCAATTGTATTTTTCTTGGTGATAATAGCAAAATATGTGGTTTTGGGCGGGACAGGCATAAATAGTACATATTAGGCTGCAGGTTGTTGAGTGAACTCAGGTACAGCTTGACTGATTTTTTTTGCTGGTAGAATTCAAAGTATTTTGCTTATTTTAAATGCACTCTCATTATCAAAAACAATAACATATATATATGTGTACCCTAGGGTTGACACGCCCCTTTTTATTTGTAATTAGTCTATGTATTCTTATTTCTTAGTATGCTGTGCTATTAGTTCTTAATAATTGAAACTCTGAATACAACTGGGTGAGCTATTTTGTTTCCTATAAATATGGTAGTGATAGATTAAAATATATATACATATGTGAAATAAACTGGTGTTTATATTTGCTTTCTCTATTTAATTTTTATGGCAATGAATCATGACAATGAGCCAGGGCTGAACACTAGCACTAGCCCCGGGCTGGTGAAAGTCCCAAAAACCTAGATAAGGGCTAGTCCATGAAACCATTGCTAGCCCCACTTGCTGTTCATATCTTAAACCATTTGGGGCAGGGCTATTTGAAGTTAAGATGGGTTAACTTACTTAACTTGTATAACTCATGATGATGAGGATGATGACTAGAGTTGGTATTCATGAATCTTGGTGCATTATTTAAAAGTTTACAATTTATTTATTTCGGAATACTTGGTTCTCACAATAAATATTTCTAAAGCTTACACTTTTTTTTTTTTTTTTTTTGGAGTCTGACAGAAAAATTTTCAACCACTTTCGTCCGTAAGACACCGAAGTCGACTTTTTTTTTTTTTTTTTTTGGAGTCTGACAGGATTTTTTTTTCCGAAAAAGCTCGTAAGACAAGTAATTAAATTGGAGTGGCCTAATATGCTGATAGTTCTGAATTGAAGAGTTTAATGTAGATAAACACATCAAAAATAGAAAGCGGTTCCCTACCTGGAAAAGGGGACCTGTATTGTTATAATCCCACAAAGATTACTGACCCCAGTAATGATACATAGTTTGTCTACCATACACAAGGTGGACACTGCTTTGTTTAAAATATGTTTACTTTACGCAGGAGTTCATCTAATAAAGGGTTCATCTGAATCAAAGGTACTGACTGATGAAGGCAAACAGGGGTGTCCTAGTATTTAAGTCCTGGAGCAAAGAGTGATGCACAAATCCCTCAGTAATTCAGTACATGTATATATAATTCAGTAATTCTATATAGAACAAATGTGCACCTCGCATTCACAAAATGATTTAGCAAATGTTCCACCTAAGGAGGTCTGCTATGCCTTTGACAATAAGAGAGTAGTGTAGCTTGAGGCAGGCTTCTTAAAAACTTAAAGCCTACAGAGGTGTTTAAATTAAAGAGATATTGAAAAGTACCAAACCCACAATACTTTATACAGTATAATGACTATAATCTGATAAACAACTCGCTCACCCATCCAAAAAGCCTTTCAATTGAGCATAACATTAGGTCTCCTTGAGTTCAGAGTATGCTCAAAAATCCTCATGTACATGCATGTGCATGTGAGGATTGACAGTGTCTGTAGCTAGGAAGTTATAATTGCAATTTTAATCACCTGGGGTTTCATCGACCTAGATCATTCATGGAAATGATGATACCCCGAAGTCTGATAATATTCTTTTAAAGGTGAATATGAAGGCTATTAAACAGAGCTTGCAAGTAGCCTTTAAAGTTTCAAGGAGAAACATTCTGAGAAATAACTCATACATTTTTGGGGATGTCTTCAGGAGTGATCTTTGAGGGTTAGGGTGTCCAAATGACTCCCAGACACCCTGCTGTCTTAAACCCTGTAGGCAATTAAGGCATCCATACTTATCCTATGAGAGGAATTAAGAATAAGGATGGGCAGGTTAAACCTCAGAGCCTTCTTGTTCTCATTGGGGATTCTACAGCATTTTGCATTCAGTTCCATTGTACACCTAATGGCAGCTATTCTTATCTTTATCAAATTGCAATTAAATCAACTTCCTTTGGCCTCTGACCTAGATTGAAGTACCTAGACCTAGACAACATTACCCTTTAGGAGATGCAGGGAATACATTCTATACTGCCGTTCAGATGATTTACTAAACCTTTTCACAGACTTGTTACTGAAATCAATTCTTCACTTCAAATTCAAGCTACTTGAGACAGTGAGTGACAATCTGTATCTGTACGGATAGGACTATGGAGTCATATGGAAAAGTGACTTGTTTAGTGTACAGTTCATTTTTTGGTCATAAATGGGGAAAGTAATAGAAAAGTAATAGAAAATTACTTATTACTTTTGGGGTCAGTCTATTACAATTACTTATTACTTGAAGATTTTGACTATATATTACTTATCAGGGATCAACCTTATGGTCGTTTTAGGGGCATATGCCCCTGGATCATGTGATTTTGCTACCAGATGTTGAATTAAAGGAGCCAAGTTTGTGAATGGACATATTAATTATCAATTGGCGCATTTTTCCTTTTTTTTAACTTTCTTTATCTTCTTATCTTTACCTAATTAATAGTGCCAAAAAATGCATCTGAAAGCACATATTTTTCAAAATTTTCTGGGGGAGCATGGTCCAAGAGCCCCTAACCTGGACAGTGCGCCTCTGGCAAAATCTTACCGGCGTGGTGCACGCACAGGGATTTACTTGCTCCTAACTTTAAAATCCTAGGAGCCAAATCTGCTCCTGTCTGAAAATGTTAAGGTCAATCCCTGCTTATTACAGGGTATTACTTTGAAAATCGGTCTATTACCTATTACTTTTCTATTACCTATTACTTATTACCCCATGTCTGACCAGCAGTAGGACCTTAAATTAATTGGATGCGGAATTTGATTGGTAGCCAGTGAAGCTTGATGAGCACAGGTGTGATATGTTCATACTTCCTGGTTCTCAATACTATCCTTGCAGCACTGTTTTGTAGTCGCTGCAGCTTTGCAATCAAATCCTGTTGTATTCCAATTAGGAGAGCATTGCAGTAATCCAAGCTTTAGTCATGAGTTTGTTTTGATTTTGCTATGGAGACCCTGCTAACTGGATCTCTTGATTTTTCACACTTCATTAACATCACTCATCATGATTATGACCCTGCTACAACATTTGGGAATGCATAAATGGGTCTCATCTTCTCAAGACACCTTTCAAGGATGCAGAGGTTCATAAATATGCTGACGCAACTTTTAATTTTCTGTATGACACCTTCATGAAATGGGCTTGAATTCAATGATTGTGTGATTCATATTCTAGCTTTAACAGCTAGTCTTCTATAAGAGCTCCTTATTCTTAAGCCCTGCATCCAGTGTCTTGCCCAAGCATTGGAAAACAGGGGTTTAAAACTGAAGAGTTACGAAGATTTATAGGTAAACTACTTTTTTGGGCAGCTGGTGAAGATCTTTTAGAATTGGTGTAATATGATCATACTTTTTGGAGCGTCTTTACACTCTGGTGGCATCGTGTTGGACTTGCGGGAGCCTTTATAGTAGCTCATATGCCCAATAAACTCTGAGATGGTCTTTAGTGTACATAACCCAATGTCTTAGCCAGCAGGGCGTCTTGGTGTCTTTTGGACACCCAATCCCATAAAAATCATCCTTTAAGACACCCAAATATTTCTGTGGGTCATTTCTTAAAAGGTCATATTAAGCATATAATTGGATTTTTTCTTCCAGTATAATTCCCAGGACATTGTATAAGGATATTATGCCTTATTTCAATAATTAAATAGATGTTTGTCATTGTAATCTGAGTACATTGTGGTTGTGGTCTCCCTTGAAAAATAGAACGCCCCACAATTTAACAATTGCCAATTTTGGGCACCCAGTTTCCAAATCCTGGCTAAGACCCTGGTGTATATAATCATTTATTTTTTGCATTTTTTGCAGTGAACTGGACGTCCTGTGATGTCTATAAAAACAAGAGAGTTTTTTGGGAAGGTTTCAAACCGGGCAAAGGCTCCAAGATTCCATTTGATGGCGTCCCATTTCTGGCTCTACGTGTTTCGGACAAATGTTGTCATCTTGGCAAAGACAAGGACATTTCAAAAAAGAGAAAAAGGCAAGAGGAGAGATTTGTGAGTATTTCAACCTTGGATAACAAGTGAAGAAGGGGTGGGACCAAGTAACTTCCATTGTATCATGCCTAGAATTATTTTTTTTGTTACCTGTAACTGTCCGAAAAAAAATAGGGTAGGTGGGTAGATAATTTTTTTATTTTTTTTATTATTTTTTTTGTCAAAAATGTGTGTTTAATGCATGTTTTACGTTGATTGGGAGTTGGGAGGGCAGAAAAAACTTTAAGGTAGGGATTTTTTTGAATAAAAACTTGTAAGGCTAGGGTTACAGGAAACAAACAACTTTTTTTAGGCCTCATATGAACATGGTGGCAGGAGTCAATGATCAATCCTAAATGCATGTACCTTCTATAAATATGAAAAGGTTCCTATACAAGGGGAAAAGATTTGTTAAACTATCTTCATATAAGTTTTTAATAGTGTTTTGTTCATTCATGACTCAATTATCTACTTTGTTCGCATTCATGACAGGAAATGGTCACATAGAACTTTTGAAAGTCACTAAATACAACTTTCAACCCTCAAGAGCACGCTAAAACTCCTATATCAAGCTGCAGGCTGGTGTATTATATACTTCCTCACCTAAAAATCTCACTTTTATGTAGTCATTTCCATCAAAACTGTTTTTATACTCAGTTTTCTTCTACGAGTGGAAATATATGAAGCTGTTTCTTTTTGTGTAACACCCCCTCAGATAGCTTACTTGATTTGACCTATATAGATAAACCACCACCGGTAGATGCATTGCATTCTCAGGGGAGCAACTGGCTGGATGCACAGCCTGCCACTGTTACGGCGACCCTGGAAATGGGGTCCTCATGACTGTATGCTGTGTGCAAATTTCCTGTAGTGTTACATTACCATTTTCAGAATGACCCCAAAACAAAAACTCGCCGGTCACAGCCATCCAAAAAAGTGGGTTGCCAGGCAGTTATAAATCTGCATGAAGTCGTCAAATTCCCAGCCTATAAGGTATGTGCGAGAGACCTTTTTTTAGAGCTGTACTCACCACTCACAAACTCGAGTGGCCCGAACGGCGAACACTGGGGCAGGCTCGCCAGGCTCGATCTGAAGTGGTCAACTCGTGAGCTTGTCTATGTCAGGAACACAAACATAATACAGAAGAAATGTAAAGATTAAAGAGATATGATACAGAGGCTAATAGCTCCTACACCAGTCAGACACTATTGTCATGCAAACGAACTCTTTGACTTATCTGTACCACAACTTCCTGTGTATACCACAGGGTTATTTACTTTCGCTAGTGTGTTGTGTTGAGGGTGTTGTTGTAAAAGAGAGACAAACATGAAATACATGTATATCTTATCTTACGTTGAATGTGGCTTAACGAAATAATGTTTTTTTAGGACTGTACTGTCTTGTCTTATTTATCAGCTGTAAAGTGGAGTTTTTCATTTTGTGTTTGAGTCGAAGTCTCTGGTATTTATGACCTCATCTACATGACATGGTGTTTTAATTGGCGTTTTTATTGTTCCTGATCTCTACCACTCTGGAAAAATTGGGAATATTAATTTCATGTTAACTTAACGTAAATTCACAGTATTCTAAGCAATCAGTGATTCCAATAAATAAGATTTGGGTATACTTGTTAAAAAATGACCAAGTACAAGTAATATTTGAAATTTGAACAGGTCCATGGGTAAACTATATTTGCTTTTCCCAGGAAACACAGTTTCTATCTAAATATTATTTAACTACTGTATAAGGCTATAATTTGGAGTGCTAAAAATTTCGCATAACAGCCCTGCTGGAGGGTATTTGTGCTACTTTACATTCATGTATACAAGCACTCAAACTATTTATTTATTACTATGTAGAAATATTTTTCTGAAGGTTGTTATTTTGGTGCTATCATAGGGAGCGTGAAAATAGCAAAAATCAAATGCCTATAAAAATACCAGTTATACAGAATCTAGGTCACAGCAAATATACAACACAGCTTTTCAAAAGCATGTCATATCAGCACATCTCCTTTTTTGTTATCACAGATTGATTCCGATAATTATCTGAGGAAGAAAAGAATGTCAGAGAAGCTGCGATCAGATCTCGAGGAGGGGAGAGCAGTAGGGGAATACAGGATATATGTGGAACTGCCCAAAAACGAAGACCACACTGGCCATGTCGCAGGCGAGGTAAGTTGTAATAATTCAGGGTTGTGTTTCTTCCGGAAGAAACCTATTTCTGCTGGGACGGTGGAAGAAACCTATTTTTTGTTTTGATTTTTTCCCGTAAGATGCTTAACGGAAAATTACACCATGAATAAAACAAATGCCCAAACAGTTTATTAGAGTATTGTTTACCTTAATCCATGTCCCAACCACTGCAGCCATCCTTCATACAAGAAGTATATTGCTGTTTAAATACATCCAAACACACAAGAAATGGAGCTACTGGAGGCGGGCATTTTAGTCTATTTATAGCTTATCTGAGCTGCTAGGTATACATATATGTCATTAGCTGCTACCTTGCTGGTACACTTGTCATTATTAGGGTTTTGATGTTTTTTGTATCGATTAACTGCAAAAATTTTCGAATGATTAAACAATTCTGTACAAGTTTCCGCCACATTGATGTGATTATAAGGCAAACGATTTAAAACAACATGGTACCTCGGCATGCGCCGGCACATGTCAGGCTCACGTGTGGTGCACCGCGGCAATTAAGAATTGGTGCACCCAAACATTGTGTGACGTGCAACTGACTCGGAAACTTAAGTAAAAACAGAAAATGTTCATGATTTTCACCCAGATTTTGGCTGGGTTCAAGGCAAACTATGTAAGTTTTTATTATTGTTGTACATATTGGGCGAGTTACAGACATTTATGCATATTCGATTATGTCAAATATCTGTCCAACAAGTAGAGCTGTCTTCACCACGACCAAATGCTCCAGTTTTCAATTGATCGTTCGACCACTAGTCATTATCTTTTCCATTTTTATGGAGATGGTAATATATGTATTTTTTTTTCCAGGATGCTGGGCAGCGCCTTAGAGTAGACAAAGTCCTATCTGGGAAGATAGGTGAATGGGTGAAGGAGGGAATCACAAATGTAACGGAGGTTAAGAGACTCGCAAGTCTCTATGTCCAGGATGTGCTTTTCAAGGACGCCCAAGTTCCTTCAACCAGCAACCGGCGCTTTTTTCCAACGTCAAAAGACATAATGAACCATGTTTTCACGCATCGACAAAAGGTCAAATTCACTAAGAAAGACCAGGAAAATGTTACTGCGACAATTGAACAGTGGTTGGAAAGAAAACCAGAGGGCGATGAAATGTTCTTTCAGCCGTATTCGAGCGAAGGACAGCAGTTGATGTTCGTACACCAGACGCCATGGCAACGACACATGCTCCTTAAGTACGGCAGTGAACTGGCCTTGCTGGGGGTAACGAACAAGACAATGAAATATGCATTCCCCTTTTTCTTTGTGGCTGTGAAGACGAACGTTGACTATCAGGTGGTCGCCTCCTTTGTTGTGCAGGATGTGAATCAGGCCACGATAATGCAGGCCTTGGAGACGATAAAGGGATGGACAGGAGCGGGCTGGGATCCAAAACATTTCATGGTCCCGTACTCGGAACCAGAACTGAATGCCGTTCAGTCATGTTTCCCCTGTAAGTTACATTTCATTTGGTTCTGTCATCTATACTTAATATCTTAACTACATACATTGAATGTGTTTTATAGAATTATAAAGTGAAATAATTACACTCAAAATTGCATATGGAGATAGCTGATAGGAAATTGAATAAAAAAGTTTTCTACTCCAAGCATGTAATTGTACATAGAAAAAAGAAAAGGTATCCCATTCAGCACTACAAAATAGGTAAAAACAAGAAAAAATTCTCGAGCACTTTTAATCCTGCTCATTTCAGCTGTCTCATACATTATCAGGGACAAAGATTTCTATAAGTGAATTGCATTGCAAGCAGGCATGGTTGGTCAACTCAGAAGGGAATGTTAACAGGATGGCCCCTTGTAGCAGGTTGCATTGGCCATATGTGGATCTAGAAAAATATTTGTACTTGTCTCATACATTTTCAGGGGCAAAGGTTTTTATAAGTGACTTGCATTGCAAGCAGACATGGTTGGTCAACTCAGAAGGGAATGTTCCCATTATTATTATTCCAATTATTAAATATTATTATTAAAATTCCAATTATTAAACAGGATTGTTGTAGCAGGTTGTGGATCTAGAAAAATATTTGTACTTGTCTCATACATTTTCAGGGGCAAAGACTTTTATAAGTGAGTTTCATTGTGAGCAGGCGTGGGATCAGTGGATGTCAGATTCAGACAACGATGTAGGCAAGCAAAAGGAGGGCGTACTCAACTGCCTGAAGCTGATAGGCAATGCCACAACTGAAGACCTCTTCCACCAAGCTGTGAATGCGCTGAAAGGATGTGACATCTGGGGAGAAAATGAAAAGCTGCGGGATTGGTTAAATACCTTTTGGCTGAGTAAACCAGAGGTAAGTGAAGGAAGCATGGTCTATGATTTTGGTGAACAAGGCTTCTGACATTCAAGGTCTTAGCCAGGATTTTATAAATGCCTGTCCAAAATAACATTCACAAAATATTTGCCCGTCCAGATTTAGCTACCTTGTTTCTTCAAATTCTTATGCCTACTACATTTAGTAGCGTATTGTGTCAAAAAGGGCTATTTGCACTTCAGCCATGTCTTAGATGGTTTGTTAGGAAAATATATGGGTACGCTGGTCCAAACAAACAAAAAATGAAAATTCTTCAAGGAATTTATTGCCTGCCCAAAAAGCAATTTTTCAGGAAACTGCCTGTCCAAAAGATTGCCTGGACTGATCCTGGCTAAGTCCCTGTAATGACATTTCAAAATGGACATGGGGCTATCATCCTGACTCAATGATCCCCTCCATGTCAGGATAGGTCCCCTAATTAGGAAATTAACATGATTTTGAAATGTCGGAGTTGTGTCTTACTACAATCATCTCTCATCAGTTTCAGAGCCCGGGCACTTTTAGTCGTACATCTTAGAGCATTTAGAGGCAAACCACCTGCATTGCAAGCAAATCTTCAAGGGATTTGAGTATCTATAAAGTTTGAATCCCGCTCAAAGCATGTGAGAAAGTTGTCAATGACTTTGTTGGATAATGGTGTTCCCTTTGGTACTCAAGTTTTCTCCACCATTTACAACTGGTGAGTGACATTTTTAAGTCACAGTAAGACAGCGCTCATTAATGAAGTTCCAAAATGTTTACTCTACCAATTAAGTGAATACTGCTTGTAATTATGAGTTTTTTGAGCTAATGATTGACACCAAGTGCCTTTATGTGTTTATCATAGTGTCTCGTTCAGTTTGGCTTTATACACAGGGCATAACCAGAAGAATAAGATAATGACTAAGAATATCAACGACTCATCTGGTATGTTACTAAGAATTTAGCCACCATAGGCCTACTTTTATAGTCCTATTCCTCCTGTTTATTTGTATTCAGCTATTATTATTATTATTATTATTATTATTATTATTATTATTATTGTTATTATTATTATAATTATGATTATAATTATTGTTATTATTATTATCATTATTATTATTATTATTATTATTATTATTATTATTATTATTATTACTATTATTATTATCATTATTATTATTGTATTCATTTTAGCACTGGGTCTGGGCCTATCAGGAAGATCGGTTCCTTGTGAATGTCAGGATCAACAATGGACTAGAACGACTGAACAGGATGTTGAAGTATGATTTTCTGCAGCACCACCGGGACAAGTCCCTCTCTAAGATGATAACTGTCCTTCTTGAACAGTATCTGCCTCAGGAACTTGAAAAGTAAGCAGCTGAACATAGTGTAGACCGATACTGCAGTAGCCAGGATTTAGACACTGGGTGCCAAAAATTGCCAATTGTAAAATTTTGGGTCATCTTACTTTTAAAGGGAGACCGCAATATGTTCAGATTGCAACCACAATTATGTATTTACTTATTCAAATAAGGTATAATATCTTTGTTCAATGTCATAGGAATTATATTTAGGTGAGAAATATTCAATTTCATGCTTAACATTGATTTTTTAAGAAATTACTTCCAAAAACATTTAGATGTCCTGGAGGGTGATTTTTGAGGGCTCAGGTGTCCAAATGACCTCCAGACGCAACTGCTGGCTAAGACTATGCACTACAGATTTTGGAAGAAGTGTTCATGCAAAGTAAATACATGTTTTTGTGAGTTTCCTGTGAATAGGGCTATTTGGATCTACAATACTTCATCTTAATCCTATCATGTTGGTATTCATTGGATAGTTCTCACCGAGTTCACTAAGATGAGTACCCATGTGTCTGGGTTTCAGTCATTTTTCAGTTTTTTGTGCATAATTTTGTATTGGCCACCAGCAGCATAAGGGTTAAGGGGTTTTGGCTGCTACAGGAATGAATGCCTTAAAATGGGGTATTTGGTGACTTGTCCGGAAGTTCACTGTTGTTTCATTCCATGATTTGAATTGTAATACTTTCCTCCTCTCTTTGTAGCTACATTGACCAAAATGGACCTTCGTCATCTACTACCATTTGTGTGGATGGAGAGAGCGTCCCTCTCTTCATGAGAGACAGACCACGCCAGGTTTACCAGTACCTCAAGAGTAGAAGCATTAGCTCTGCTTTTGTGAACGATGTGGGTACCAGTATCACTGATGAGCTAGTTGGCACCTTTAGCGTGACTGGGACCGATGAGAAGGAGTACATCTTGACCCATGGCAGCGAAACGGAACATCCAAATTGCTCCTGTGATGATTTTCAACGTCACTTCCTTCCCTGCAAACATTTCTTTGCACTGTGGCAGAGGGTGGCAACAGCGAGCTGGTATTCACTTCCAGCCTGGTACAGGCAGTCTGTCTTTTTAACAGTGGACACAGCGGTGCAGATTTTGCCAGAGGAAGAAGATACAAACGCACATGGACTTGAAGCCAACTCGGATGATGAGAACGATGCGGCCCATCTTGAGTTTGATCTGAGTGAGGATAGCATCTCCTCTATGCTAGGACTTCCAGAATCACCAACGCCGACGCATCCAGTAACTACGATAAACGAAAATATCTCCTCCAAGCCAGGACTTCCAGAAACAACAACACAGATGCATCAAATGACTATGATAAACCATGATATCTCCTCCAACCCAGGACTTCCAGAATCACCAACGGCAACGCATCCAATTACTATGATAAACGACACTATCTCCTCTAAGGTGGGACTTCCAAAAACACCATCACCGAATAATCCCATGAGGACTGTGATAAACCGATGCCTTGAACTTATGGAAAATATAGAGAGCAATCTTCATAATGTTACTTCGGAGGATGTTTTAACCAAGGTAGCGAGTGACCTCATCGAAGTGGATTCATTTATCAAACAAAGTGCTTGGAATAATTCAGTGTCAAGCAAAACGACCCAAAAGCGAAAGTGCAATACAACTGAGGAGTGTGATTCAGGAAAGCAGCTTGTCAAAAAAAGCAAAGCTCTATTGCCTTCAGACAAAAATCATCCAGTTATAGTAGAACATCTTGTAGCCAAACCTGCCAACTTAAAAACTATGTATGTTTTTCATGATATAAGTAAGGGTCCTTTGGTTTTGCCAGCAGGTAGTCAAATTGTCAAGGGTCCACTTCCAGTGGCAACGTTATTGAAAACGCCAGAGGCAAAAAAGAAAGATGTGAGCCAATCAAAGTCAGAAGTAGCCAAAGGATAGGTCCTTTGGATGAATGATAACAGTCTTTCTGTTTTCTTACTATTCGGAATTTCTATTTACTCCGCAACTCAGCCGAATACAAAAACAGATTACACCAAAAACGGTCATTTAGAAAATAAATTACTTCACATCAATCTCATTGATAGTCTGGCAAAACCTTGACAGCTTTTGTCGATCAGAATATAAGATTTGCAATGTACTTACAGTACGGTGGTACATTTACTGAAACAAGCAAAATATCAGCATATGAAGTAGACATCGTCTCTGATAGCTTGGATATTCATCCTTTTACACTAGGAGCGTACACATGATGTGACACATGGACATACTGTAAAGTTTGAAATTTTAACGTGGAAGTAATATTAGCGACTTTAACAAGTGGGTCCGATTCGATAATATTGCGATCCGTTAATATTTGTTCTATTTTTTATTTCAAATTACGTATCTAGTCACAAGTACACATGGTCAGTTGATAACCATACGTATACACATAGACACACGTACGTACAACCAAATTTGAATGATGGGCGTAATCACAGTGGATCTGAGTTCCTTAATTGTAATGTACCAGTCAGGATGGGCGTTCATTGACACGTGACTGTGATAAACAGCCGCGTGCGATGCTAGATTAGCGCATAAAATCAGCGTGGTTCTAAGAAATTACGATTGCAATAGATCTATCTTAACGATCATTCGTATTGTTCATAGCTGAATCTGATAATCTTGAACCATTAATTTCACTTGTTAGGTGGTTGCCCCTTAATGAAGAAAGGTCTAGTCAGTATCTTCGGGCATGAGTGGTAGATTAGTACATGAATTAGAATACCACTACTCAGATGGAGCTTTTGGTGACGGACCAGACGCTAACAATTCGATCTGCTATTATCGTAAAATGGATCGATTCGCTAAACATAAACTCGCTAATAATTCAAACTTTACAGTATCTTGTTTAAAAAAGCATATTGAGAAACATTTTATTGAAAGCTGTTGTTCCTGTTGTTTATAGTTATCCCATTTCAAATATCTTACAAATACAACAAATATTGATGGTTTTCTTCAATGCTGTTAGATCATGCATACACTCAAGATGTTAAAGGGTTAAACCTGAGTGACTCGTCCTTAAAAAACACACTACTCTGATGAACTTTCACCCTTTCATTGCTGAGGCTACTTTCATCAAAGGCAGCACAATAATGCTAAGATCTTTGAAAACCATCTAAACCCTATCATGTGTTTTCATTGTTCATTCACTGTTTTCGTCCTATCAGATGAAAACCCATTTGCCAGGGATTCTGCCATTTTTCAGCTTTTTTCCACAACATTTTGTATTGACCAAATTAGCCACAAGCCGCACAAGGTTTATTCTGCATGCCTTTTGGTATGTCATTCCAATCACTTCTTATTGAACTCTCAAGTCCCCACTAAGTGGGTGGGTAGGAACACTATGGAAGTTCTATATCTTTATACACGAATGTGTTAACACTTATGCCACTGGTAGCTAATTTGTCCAATACAAAATGATGCAAAAACCCTGAAAAATGACTGAAACCCTGGTATATGGGTACTCATCTTAAAGTGCTTAGTGAAAGCTATCCAATGAATATCAATATGAGAAGGTTTAGATGTTTTTTCAAAAATCTTTGCAACCTTGTGCTTTGGATGAAAGTAGCCTCAGCATCAGAAGGGTTAATACAAATGGTCGATCTATACACTAAGTAAACCAAAAAAGGTACCAGGAATAGAGGTTGTGCAGGGAAAGAAATAATTTTAGAAGCTATATTCTTAGGGCTTGTGCTTTCTTAGAATTATGAATGTCAAAGCAGTATTTCTCAATTTGTAGAAAAACCTCTCAACTTTCGAATATGCCATTAACCATGGCCCTTCATTCAGTACTTTTTCAATAATACATTCAAGAAGTTTCAAAACAGAATTTTCAGTTGTACATTTAAGTTATCTATTTTTAATACGATTTGTCAATGACAAACAGCTTAAAGTAGCTAATATTAGACAAGACAAGATTGCACGCTTGGGAGCTTTTTGCCCAAATCATAAGGTCATTACTTTTAAATATTGGACAAAAATATCAACACAAACAACAAGAAACACCTTGCATATTTATTACCCAGTATATACAAAAATAATATCCAACAATATCTCTTTAAATGTACAATAAATTGCATATTTATCATCCAATCACATACTTTTGGATAAACAAAATATCCAATGAATCTCCCTCTCGACAGCATTTGCCATGTCACCATGCAACAACATTAAATGGTTGAACTTATGTAGAAAAAACATAGCATTTTAAAGTCACAAACATAAGCAAACAAATACAATTTCCCCTAAGTAAAGCAGAATATACCGTAAATTCTCAGAAATTTAAACCACCCTAAGAATCTGGGACACTTATTTTTCAAAATAATCTATAGGAAATCTGGGCCACCCTCGATCTATTGCCAGTTGCCATTTCACAAAATACGGACCTCGCTGTAAAGGTATTTTCAGAAAACATGTGCCACCCTGATTATTAAAAAAGTGTCTCAAATTCCTAAGAATTTACAGTACACATATCCCCGAGAGAGTTGTACTACACGAGAGTACAGGTAAGCTGTTATATTACTGCCACCGAAGTTCTATTGTTATCATATCAGATCAGTTAAAAGAGGAACTGACTAATGCAGCATATAGGGACCAGGAACCAAAGACCCTCCAGGTACTCCAAACGTAAAAATGTATTCAGGTAAAGGAGGGCATGGCTGAAAAAGATGGTCCAGCATAGTCTTAGCCAGCAGGGCGTCTGGGAGTCCTAAGGACACCCAAACCCTCCAAATTCACTCTTCAGGACATTCCCCCCCCCCCCCCCCCCAAAAAAAAGAAATTGTGAGGAATTTCGAAAAATGTCAATTTCAAGCATATATTTGAATATTTTTCACCTTAATATAATTACCTTGAAAAATAGGACGCCCAGAAATTTAACCATCAACAATTTTGGGCGCCTATTTCTAAGTCCTGGCTAAGACCCTGCAGTCCAGGGATTCATTGCCAACCTTACATTACATGATTATTCTATAGGATTTAAAAAAAGAATAAAGGTAATAAACCTATTTACTCACTTTTTCTTTTGTCTTTAATGACAATTTGTATCTAAATCATTTTCATATCTCATCTGTTACTGAGATGTTCCTTTTAAAGCTTTACATATGAATGTTGAAATGTCCAGGGATTTTATAGCATGAACTACTGTATACAGCTTTAATTTAAGTGCTAAGAATTTTCCTTTACAGCCCTGGTGGAGGGTATTTGTGATTCTTTAAATTTGCGCATTCAAGCACTCAAACTACTTCGATATTTACATATTGATTTGAAGGGGGTTATTTTGCCGCTATTATTGGGAGCGCGAAAGTTAAATGCCTGTAAAAATAGCAGTCGTACAGTATCTTGCTCTATCTTGCTCGTAGTGATGTTATGAAGAAGCAGGGCTACTCCTTGCACTCACAACCACGTCCAGAAGTTTCACATACTCCTCTACGTTCTCCTTCTCCACATCTAGGGAATGTATCTGAAAGGTAAACAAAATCACATGTGTAGGTTCTATACTGTATACGGCTTTAGTTAGGAGTGCTAAAAATTTCGCTCTAGAGCCCTGCTGTAGGGTATTTGTGCTACTTTAAATTGCTAATTCAAGCACTCAAACTATATATATATACAAAGCAGGATATTTATTTGAAGGATGTTATTTTGGCAATAACATGGGGAGCGCAAAAATTGTGAAAATTAAATGCCTGTAAAAATACAAGTTATTCAGTACTTGGTAAACAGTGCAGAAATACTATGTTTGAAGCTATTTGATGAGGTCAGATAGAAGAGCTGTTGTCCCAAGCTGTAGTCCTTAGGTGGTAACAACAATGAATTAACATCTATGCTTCTGGTGGCTCATTTGGCTTTACACAACGATACAAAACTGAAAGTGAGTGAAACCCTGGCAAATGGGTACTCATCTCAGAGTACTCAGCGAGAACTATCCAATGAATACCAACATGATAGGGTCTAGATGGTTTTCAAAAATCTTTGCGATTTTGTGCTTTGGCAAAAGTAGTCTCAGCCTTGGAAGGATTAAGGTATAGCAGAATTTTGGATACAGTGCCAGCCTCCTCTGATTACAGCTAAAAATGCCCCCCCCCCCTTTCAAAAACAGGCTACCTTATCTGAAATATAGCACAAAGATGTAAAGCAGAAACTGTGTCTGTACTGAGTCCAAGATTCTGCTTTTGACTTTCAAATGCATGCAAGGATTACTTCTATACTTGAGGTATTTGTTAGTCAAACAAGCCAATAAAAGGACTCCATGATCAAACACTAAGAACTATTGCTATTTCTATACTGCTATTTTGAAAGGAGTTTATTTGACTATATAGACCACAAACATCTGTCCGCTGACTATTCTTTAAAGCGTTTTTGAACATTATAGGTGGAAAGGGCGCTACATCAAATATCAATTATTAATCAATTACTGCCTAACCAGGTGCTATTCTCTTACCTGATCTCCAAATCCCTTGACGTCGATTTCAAACTGTAGGCGAATCTTGTCGTCATCGCTCATGCCCTGTGAGCCGCTGCTGGTATGGCCACCTCGCGCTTTCTTCAGACGCTTCAGACTATCCTCCATCTTCTTCACAGACGTGAGCACATCTGACGTTATGGTGAGATATCTGAAAATAGATGTACGTAGCAAGGACTTGAACCTTATGCTGGGGGTGACTAATTTTGGCATTACAAAATGATGCAAAAACGCCGAAAAATGATTGAAACCCTGGCACATAGGTACTCATCTGAGAGTACTCTGGGCGAGCTATCTAATGAATACCAACATGGCAGGGTTTAGGTGGTTTACAAAAATCTTTGTATCCTTGAAATTTTGACGAAAGTAGCCTTACCACTGGAAGGGTTAAGTAATGATCTCTTAGCATGAGAAAAAACAATATCAATGCACTGAAAACAAGTAAAATGAGAACCCTTCACTTGAATAAAATAGAAAAAAAAAATCATGTCCATTCAACTTATAACTAGCAACCTTTCATCTTCATTGAAGAATGAAGGTCCCTATACTTTTATCATAGACTTAAACTATCTATTATGCAAACTTGGATATTGAGAAGGATTTTACAAAATATTTGAAGGAGAGTCATTGGTAATTTTGTGATTAACATTTTTCCTTCCGATACTCTCCTAAGTATGCTTTTGCTTGAATGATTTCGACAAAGCCTTCAGGCAGTTTTTAGTTGAAACAAGCATCAGTGTGTGTATGTATGTATGTATGAATGTATGTATGTATGTGTGTATGTATATATATATATATATATATATATATATATATATATATATATATATATATATATATATATATACATATACATATATATATATATATATATATATATATATATATATATATATATATATATATATATATATATATATATATATATATATACTAGTATATATATATGTATATATATATGAAACAGCATATAGAGGTGCACTTACTGCTGCGTGAGATTCCTGAGCACAGTGGTGACCCAGGCCTCTTTCCTCTTTGGCATCTTGACCTCCAGGTGCTCCTCTAGGAATAGCGCGATAGGTTTCCTTACACCTGACACATAACCCGACGCCTTGCTTGGCTTCTACAAAACAACGCAACATTAATTAAACTCTAAAATTCTAAACCAAATTCTTATCAAAGGTTTCAGGGTGGTCTGATGCGGAACATCCTTCTGGTGACATTTTGTATATAAGTCAGCCCATCAGGAAATGTATGTGCTTTTAATAAGCATGTGCATTTCTCATGTCTGTCAAATGTCCCGCCAGGTGTCTTGGGTTAGTCTTTGGGCAAGAGGATTCACCCCCTATTGCCTCAGTACACCAAAGTGTGATAGCAGTATTTTGAATACTGGCATTTAGCGATTATTCTGAGTGCTGAAAGGAGTGCTAAAATGCGGGGCAGTGTGCTTACCAGGGAGTTTAGATTGATTTGTTAAACTAACAGGCTTGCTAAGACAAATGTGTACAGGGTCATAGGGACCAAACTGAATAAACATATTTAGTCAATATGTTTTGATTTATGAAACATGTAACATATTAGGAAAAAATGTAAAAAAGCACTTTTTAGTTTGATTATATGTTTTTAAAGATTTTCTTAAGAAAATAATCCCCTCAATTATAAACAAAAACCTTTACAAATGGAATTCTGTATTTGTCCATTGTCCATTTGGACACCCAAACCCTCAAAAACAACCCTACAGGACACCCACATATTTTATGAGGTATTTCTTGAAATGACAATTTCAAGCATATAATTAATTTTTTTTGCCTCAATATAATTTCCATGGCGTTGTATGTGGATATTATACCTTATTTAAATAACTAAAAGAGTATATTATGATTTCACTTGAAATTATGGACGCCCAAAATATTTACAATTGCCAAATCTGGACACCCAGTTTCTAAATCCTGGCTAGGCCTCTGCTTGACACTAAACACTAGAGACTTCATACACACCTCTCTGTTTGTTCTCCTGTACAGTCTTGGAATGTCGCTAACCAGCTTAAGGTGGACCGCACACTGGGCAGTGATCTCGTCAGTGATGTACGTATCGAACGGAGGCAGGTTTTCTCTGATGCCTTCGACGGCCTCCATCAGACTCTCCCTCAAGATATCCAGATCCTGGAAGCCCAGTGCCTGGATGTGCGGCTTGATGGTCTCATCGAACAACTCCGGGATCTTCTTCATCAAGTGCTCAGCGTCGGCTATGAGGTAGACGATCTGTGTCATTGTGATAGGTGGCGCCACCTGTGCCTCCGGTACCGCAGCAGGTTCGCCTGTCCCCTGTTTCGCTGACGTCTCTGAATCTCCGTTGGATTTTTTATTTACGATCTGTAGTTTAAAATAAATGCTGCTCTAACTTCTAAGAAACATTTCAACTTGTCTGTTTGAATTGCCTTAATCACATGAATCAGACCCCACACAGAGTATCTCAATTATCTAGTTAAAGGATTAAGAAGTGCAAAAACTTTTTATGAGAATTGCATGTACAGTAAAAAGCCAAAACGAGACCATCTCGAAAATGTGAGCACGGTTAAATAGTCCCATGTTATTGGGGATGATTGTGTTTAAAGCTGGTTTCACTGATCATCTACTTCATACTTTTTTCATCTTCAAATAGAAGAAATGGTCGTTGAAGTCAAATCTTTCAGCCACTTTCCTTATACAGGGGTCAGGCTTAGGTTAAAAACTCTGGGAGACTGTGGGACTTAGGGTTCTCAAATTACAATAGCCCCATCAAAGATCTCTTAGTCCTAGCTTTGCTAAGCCTTGCATTCCCAATGTAGTCCTTTAGTTTACTAAAAAACAAAATTGGTAGTAATATATCTTTTCACTGTTAAATTACATTTTAGAACTGAACTGAAGGACAACTGATGTGTCAACTAGTGTTTTCAACTGATCATATTCTTGATATTCCTCTGAGAAAGACCTTTAAATGTCACTTTTCTTATAGCCAGCAGGGCTACAAAGGCAAATATTTTTATAGCCCACACAATTTTCTGTAGCCTTGGGCTATGGGGCAAGTGGTTAGCCAGACGCCTGTTGTACATGTATTTGGACTAACTCGTACCTCATTTTCCTTGACCTCCTTGAGCCAGCTGACGTATCGCGCAAAGAGTTGCAGAGTCAGCTTCCAGAACCTATGGCACAGCGGCTGCAGATAGATGTTGTCACGCCAGCACTTCTGGAGGGACTCCCAGACACTCTGAGAGGCAAGCAGCATAAATCCAGAACCATCTGAAAATAATCACATAAATACATCAGAAAACTATAATCCTACCAGTCCTCAACGCTGACTCAACATGTTACTGGCCACGTAGGACCAGTAACACCTAGGATATATTGGTCCAGCAAATTTTTTATTGGTCCTACAACTTTTTCTCTGACATAACAAGAAAAAACATCGCATAAAATTCACTGAAAACATCTATTTTTATTTATTTATTTCAAAAACATTTGGGGACATTCTTGAGGGGAGGCTTGTTGACAAGAATGTCACAAAATGTTTACTGGCCCTGTAGGACCAGTTGGGGTATTTTTTGACTGGCCTGGAGCCGTTTTTGGGAAGTTTAACTGGCCTGGGGTGTTGGTATTCATTAGAAAGCTCTCAGATGAGAACCCATGTGCCAGGGTTTCTGTCATTTTACAGCTTTTTTGCATCGTTTTATATTGGCCAAGTTAGCCAGCAGCATAAGGGTAAAGGCAATAGAATCATTGCTCATATAGACAGGTGGTTGACTTACCTTGGACAGAATTAAAAGGGGTAGATAATGCGGTTTCAAAGGCACCTGCTATCTCTTGGAACCTAGAAAGCAAATCAGAAATTGAAATGAAACATTTTGCTTGTATTCTAGTATTTCAGCTAATTATCATAACACTTAAAAGGTAAAAATAAAGCTTCGAGGATACAGACAATGCTGAGTTGTGATTTTAGCTACCCTAAAATAATAGCACTGAGTAGGAGTGTGATCGGTATCCAAGGTTTGGAATCGGAATCGGTAATTTTATTTCACGATTCTTTCCGATTCCGATTCCTACCGACATATACAGGGTGAAGAATCATAGCATTTAGGTGAAAAATTGTATCAGATGCTTCACTGTTATAACATTCCTCTGCTATACTTTCTTTTTTAGGTAGTAGACCAGGTGATCTGGCGCACTGAGCTACTGACTGGCGTTGTCCCATTCCTTTGTCTGAATTTGTCATCTTATTGCACTGCAATAAGATGACAAAGATGACAAAGTAAGTGTCAATTAGTATCAACATTTTTTCTGATTCTGGAATCTAAATGATCGCTATGAGATTTTATAGCGATCTTTTCTAAGGGATCAGCGATTCCATCCCATTCCTTGGTATCGATTACACTCCTAGCACTGAGACCACTAACTCTTACAGCTTCTGATATCAAAAAACAGCAAGGCTTTGGACAATAATTTGGAAATAAAACTTCAAAAGAATACTATTAGAGTCAGTGATTGGTTTCCATTCACAAATTGTCTAAAAAATGCTTGAGTTAGAAATATTGAACCAAAATAATCAGGACATCTTGTACCATGACAGGGTTGAAAAGGTTAACTTCCTCATAAATACATTAATGCTTAGAGTTTATTCGGAGATAGTTTGGATCTAAAATACTTATGATTACAACCAACGGTTTAAGAATATTACCACAAAATATTTGCAGAGTTGTTGCAAGTGTTCTAATCAATATTTCTCCTTAAAATATTTCCCCAACTATGCTTTTGTCAGAGATTTAATCAAAATTGGCAGGCTGCTTTTGGCCACTAAGTATTAATGGATTAAAGTGTTTGCCACTAATACAAAATGCTGTGAATTTGAAGTTGGGATCAAAATATCAATACCCTTGTCTTATCAACGAAGCTATTTGATGATGTTTCCCAACTTTACCTTTAAAGAAATCTGCCTACTCTATAGGATGTTATTTTGGCGTAACATGGGGAGCATGAAAATAGCAAAATTAGATGCCTTTAAAAAATACCAGTTACTGTAGAACACACAATGTACGCGTCTGTTTATATCTATCGTACATAGCGTGTGGTTCAGCTTCGCTATATATAAAAACGCTTTACTTTTTTTCTGTACTTTTGCGCTATCAGCGGCGGCTACCGTCCCTAATATAAAGATACGCTATGATGAGAAAACTCCCCAATTAGTTTTATTTGGAACACGCGTCATATGTGTGTTCTACAGTATACAGTACCTTATCTGGAAGTAAACAGGAAGACTCCACTTGGTGATGAAGGTGTTGTAGCTAGGGTGTTCTCTCAGGCGCAGAACACTGGCCTGTGAACCACACTGCTGCTCAAACTTGCTCACAAACTCCATGCTTATGCCATATTTCTAAAAACAACAAAGGCATGGAATCTATCAAATGACCTAGGAAAAGACCAACAGGTGTATATCAACAAAATTAATATAATTCAATAAGGTTTACAAAATATAAGAACAAACAACATTATATCTCCAGCAAGATCCACATGTGTTTATCAACAGAATTAATACAATTCAATGAGGTGTACAAAATATAACGACAAATGACATTAAATCTCCAGTGAAATCTACCATGTTTAATAACTCTCTTTTTCACAACTGTAAGGGTAATTGGAAATAATGCATATACTTATATTTCAAACTGAAGAGTTGTTTTTAATTTGGAGATATTTCATAAAAAAAACAACATTCTTACATAGTCATGTTTGAAATATGCATTTACATTTAGTTTTCAAATATTTTATTGTTAATCTTTTATTGTTATCCACCAAACAATGTTTAAACGTCAAGAGACAGTCAAAACTGGGTACTTCCATTCATCATGTAGAAAAAATATTCAAAAAATTTAAGGAAACAGAAAAATATTGTGCACAAATAAATGATTGCTTTGAACACTTTCTAGGTAGATGGCACCCAGTAATTGCAGGACTTTTGAGACTCAAATAAAGGATTTTCCGACTAATGAAAAATGTTATAAATATAGTAACCGATATGTTGTACATAAATTTTTCTACTTATATTGTACTTTCATTCATTTTTTGTCAATAGTGAGGAAGGTCCTTTTTATTTGTACTGCATTTTCTCTCTCATTCTTATTGTATGTAAAATGAGATGAGAATTTTTTGTTTGTTTTGAGATGTGCAATAAACAACAAAAAAAAATGAAAATTAAAAACTAAAAATTTGGTTTTCACTAAGAGAGACCAATGAATCAAGTGTACCCATGTCCCCTTACCTCATGGAACATTTCTGGATTTCCTGGAGCAAATATGGAGGGCGTCCTGGCCTCTATATTGTTGACCACCTCAGGCCACACTGCGTTGACCAAGAAATCATATCCTCTGACCACATCACCACCCCCACTACTGAAAATGTACAAACATGAAAATGCTTTATGACACTTATTTAACATAACATGAAGGGTAACACACAAAAGGTATATTGCACAAATAAGTAATGGGGTTAGCCAAAGACCTCCAGTTATATTTTGACAGCTCAATTGTTGCTGCACACATATTTACTTTCCTACCTTACACATCTGCTTTCATACTTGTTTTGACTTTACAATAATGTTAGGCTTAATAAATATTTAAATATAAAACTTAAGGAAAAAGAAGCCACAGAATTTAAGTAACAAGCCAAACAATGCATTCAAAAGTAATGAAAACTAAATTAATCCTCAAACTGTGATATTCTACAATATCCAAAGAAAATCCCTTCATTATGAGGGATACGTTATTGTTGATATATATTTCCTCTTGACAGAAAGTTGACCTTTATCAGTCAAAATTCCGGGTAATCTGAAACAATGCGATTTTCCTTACCTATGCAGTGCTCCACCAGTGACCTCCTTGAGCTTCTTGCAGTGTTTTGGGATTAAATCCAGCACCTTGGCAAACATTCCTCTTAACCCATGAGGGTTGCTCCTGATAAACTGCTCATTGATCACCTGCAAGGCATACCATAATTTCTCAGTAATTGGGGACACTTTTCAATAATTACGATTTTTATGGGTTTCAGGGTGGCCCATGTTTTCTCAAAGTATCTTGTTGAATCAACAAGATTTACAGCTAGGTCCATATTTAGTGAAATGGCAACTGGCGATGGATTGAGGATTGCCCAGATTTCCCATTAATTATTTTGCAAAATAATTATAGTGGCCATAATTCCTAGGGGGTTCTAAATTTCGGAGAATTAACGGTAGGCATGTACATATAAGTATTATTTATATCATTTGTATTCCTGTCTTGGGGCTAGCCTAAAGGCTAATCAAGGTGACACCTAGGACATCCAGAACAATTTGTGAGGAATTTCTCAAAATGTCAATTTCCACCTAATCATTGAATTTTTATCACCTCAATATAAAACCCATGACATTCTTTATCAGCATTATGCTTTTTCATTAAGTAAATTTACATGCCTATGGTTGTAATCTGAGTATATCACATGGTCTCTCTTGAATAAATGGGACATCCAAATATTTCACCATTGCTAATTTTGGACACCCAGTTTCTAGATCCTGGCTCAGACTCTGTATTGCATCATCATTTTGAAGAAAATCAAACCCATTACTTGTGCTTGATGAATGCATCTGGGTGAGCTTAATACATGGTCTTAGCCAGCAGGGCGTCTGGGAGCCTTTTTGGACAACCAAACCTTTAAAAAGAACTCCTCAGGACACCCAATTTTTTGTGTGAAATTTCTATAAATCTCAATCTCAAGCTAGTAATTGAATTTTTTGATCTCCTTATAATTCCAATGACATTGTTTAATGATATCATGCCTTATGTTGATGAATTTATACATGTTTCTGGTTGAAATATGAGTATATTGTGATCCCCTTAAAAATTTGGACACCGAAAATTTTTACAAATGCCAATTTTAGGCACCCAGTTTCTAAATCCTGGCTAAGACACTGCAGGCTTAATACATGATGACAATATTTGATAGATTATCTCTAAATGTGTGTAACTGACCTCCTCCATGTAAGGCTTGACCATGTGCTGTCTAAAGAGCGCCTCGGCGTCCTTCATCTTGTCAATCAGGGCGTAGGTTCTCAGGCACTGCCTCAGCACCTCCACCTGACCCTTCTCAAGACCCTCCTTGAAAGATCCCTCCAGGCTGTACTGGAGGCTCGTCGTAATGTTAGCTATTCTCTACAAAAACAACAACAGCTTCTGAATACTGTAGAACAGGAAAATAATCTGAGGTGCAAATTAACCGAATTTGTGATTTTGGATTTTTCCAAATTTTTTATTCTGAAAAGAATGTTATGTTGGCTATTCTCTACAGAAACAACAATATGATGCTTCTGAATGCTGTAGAACAGGAAAATAATCTGAGGTGCAAATTAACCGAATTTGTGATTTTGGATTTTTCAAAATTCTTTATTCTGAAAAGTCAATATTAAAGGTTAATATTCTAATGAAAGGAATAATACATCCAACTCTTATTATACCGTACCAGCTGTACCAAACTGACCCCTCATAGAAAAGTTCAGCAGAATAAACCACTCATATTAGTTTCCTATTCTGCAGCACAACACTATTGTGACCACTATTTTACACAGCTAAAAACATTGCTATTCCGAAAGGAGTTCATTTGACTTTATGAACCATAAACATCTGTCCACGGACTATGCTTTTGAATATTAAAGATGGAAAGGGCGCTATATCAAATATCAATTATTATCAATTACCATTATTATCCTACTAGCAAATCGACTTGTTTGAAAAACCTTTTACAAAGCATTGGTTTTTAGATAATATCTAAAGAAGAAATTTTAGTTTTGTAGTTTATCTTTAAAATCATGCAAATGATAATAAACTGGATTGATCCAGAATGGCAGCTTATAGAATTTCAAAATTATAATTCCATAAAGGAATCCAGGAAAAAAGTCAAAATAATGCCCTTTAACAAAACTATACACAAAACCTATTAGGCTGGTGGCCAAATCCCTAAAAGAGCTCTAGAAATATTTTTGATGGCGTTTTTCGTTACAAGTCGTCATCCATGCTTATTCATCTCTACATAGGGTGGGCTTTAGCGCACGGGTGGATGACACGTCTGATTTTGCTGCGTTAGGGAATTTTGGGGCATTTTATGCAAAAAATCACCAAAAAAGCATGTTTTTTGGGATTTCCTTCTAGAAAATTCATTTTTCGAGATAGAAACTCAAAACTTGCTACAAATGTGTTCAAGAGGATGCTTCTGATATTAGAACATGTTGCGTTAGCGTGACTTCAAGGAATCCCCCGCTGTGAGTGATTTTGGGGGAAAAATCATCAAAAATGAGTGTTTTTTGTAATTTCCCACAACTTGAATGTCATCCTGTGGACTATTCCAAACTCTCAACTAAATAGTTTTGATTTAGAAAACTACCCAACAAGGTGTAGATACAGAAAATAAGTTATGTTTGAATATTTTCGTGATATGCTACGTTTTGGGGCATTTTACAGAAAAATGGCATTGAAACTAGTGATTTTAGGGATTTGCTTCTGGAAGGTGCAATTTTTATAGTAGGAAGTCAATACTTGCCACAAATGTTTTAACAAGGATGTCTATGATTATCAAATGTTTTGTGATAGTATGAAATGTATCTGACCCCTTCTGTGAGTGATTTTGGGGTAAAAACCTCTAAAATAGTAGGATTTTTGTAATTTCCCACAACTTGAATGTCATCCTGTGGACTATTCCAAACTCTCAACTAAATAGTTTTGGTTTAGACAACTAACCAAGAAGGTGTAGATAGAGAGAGTGAGTCATGTTTGCATATTATCATGACATGCTATGTTTTGGGGAAATTTGCAGAAAAAATAACATAAAACAGGTGATTTTAGGGATTTGCTTCTGGAAGGTGCAATTCTCATAGTAGGAACTCGAAACTTGCCATAAATGATTCCATAGGGATATCTATGATAACCAAATGTTTTCTGTTAGTATGAAATGTATCTGACCCCTGCTGTGAGTGATTTTGGGGTAAAAACCTTTAAATTAGTAGGATCTTTGTAATTTCTCATACATTTGAACAGAGGTATATTACATCTTATACCAAGATTCTAGTTGTTACAGAAAATTAACCAAGAATAGGCAGATAAAGGAAATAAGTTATGGTAGCCAACCTATGACATGCTAAATTTTGGGGTATTTTTCTGAAAAATCATCAAAAGCATGTGATTTTAGGGATTTGCTTCTGCAAAGTGCATTTTCCAATGTAGATATATTAAACTTGCCACAAATATGTTCGCATTGATGCCTATGGTTGTAGGATGTGTTGTGGTAGTTGAGGTTAAATGTGGCCCCTGCTATGAGTGATTTTTGGGTAATCCTTTAAAATTATGCAATTTTTTGGTATATTGCGAGGCGTAACTGTCAACCTGGAGACCATTTCACAAATTTGACAGAGAAAATGACCTAAGAATGTGTTGACTATAGAACTCAGTCATTTTCACTATAGCCTTTAATGATAAGCTATGGTTTTGGGTTTTTATGGAAAAAGTAGTAAAAATGTGAATTTAGATATTTGCTTCTAGAGAGCGTAAATTTCATAGTAGGAATTCAAATTTGGGTACAATGATACTCATTAGGATTTCTGTGATTATAGTGATGTTGTGTTTTAAGTTTCATGTGACCCCTGCTTAACAATTCAAGTGATTTTTTGGGCAAAAATTTAGAAAATAGTATTCAATGGACTATTTGATTATATCACATATCAATCTAACATTTATGCATAATTTTTCACCTTTTTGCAGAGAAAAATATCAAGAAATGTGTCATTTAATAGTCCCTTTTTAGCATTTACATTGGCCTTTAATAGGAGTTTTCCACTGTTTGCCATTCAGCATTTCAACAACTAAGATGTGCCACAGGTAGATGTGGTGTTTCATCATTAAAAATGATCCTATGTAGACCCATATAAGACTTAAAACACAGGAAACAAAGTCTTTTCACAAAATAGTGGTTTATGAAGACGTGTCTTTACCTTGAGGATGTTCGCCATTCATCACACATAAAGAAAAGTAAAACATTCTTCCTGAGTGAATGTCTCTTAGTATAAGGGACTGGGCCAGTTGATGACCAGTAAATACTCTCTAGTAGTGGCTTTAATGATGACAAATTTCAAAATCAACAAAGTGAAAAACATCTAATGTTTTCTTGCTGCAATGCAACATTGTTATTAAACAGTTGCTGGAAGGTGTTCCTGAAAAAGCCCAGCCTTCTTAAGATAATTGGGTGATTGCTGTTTTGGGGGGTTAGACACAGAAACTGAATCTGGAAAGTACTAGTAATATCATCACTAATATGAGTATATGTGCACATGTACAGTCAAACCTCTTTTAAGCGACCGCTCAAGGGAAATGTCAAAGGTGGGCTTTTAAAGAGGTGGTCTCTTAAGAAGGGGTTGATGGTCTGAGCGAGGTTATGAATTAACAAAGAATTTCCAACAATGACCAGGTATCATTGAAGTTGTTATGTTAAGCTGCGTTTGTTGAAATTTCTTCATTAATATTCTAAGAATAAACAATTCAGAAAAATAAAAGTGAACTATATCATTAATTGAGGACCCTCAGAAATGACATACTTTCAATTTTACCGATCATTTCATTATTTTATTGTGCCCTTTCCAATATACGAGGAGGCGTCTAGGCATTCAAGTGGCCATTGAATGAAGGACCATTTCCTTTTAGGGATAAGATTCCATGATCGTTGGTCCCATCAAGCAAGTGGTCGTTTAATCAAGGTAAAATATAGAGGTAATAGCCTTGGGGGGATTTGAAACGGTCGTTCAAGGCAAGTGGTCGTTTAAGAGAGGTGGTTGTTGAGGCAAGTTTGACTGTACATGACTGACTATTAATTCTTGTAATGCTACCTCAGATGTGTGAGAACAGGAAAAATGTATTTAACCAAGCTAATGCAAGCTGCATTAATATTCTGGTATAAGTATAAAAAATAGAACTGATTTTAATTATTCAAAATATTGTTGAGACTGTATGGTGGAAAATTGTATTTGAGGATAATGTACAGTGGAACCTGATAGATTACCTCTGTACATAGAGCATTTCAACAGCAGTACCTGCATACTGTAACAGCGCAATGTAACCCTGTAGCCTGTGACTATACAAATCTTTTAACAAGAGAGACGCCAGTGGCGTCAAGAGATTGTTTGATGTGTAATTTTTTTATTGTTAATTTTTTCAATTTTATGTTTTTCCGTTATTCGTATTTTAAGTTTTAGTCATTGTAATTTTTAACTTTGGTAAGTTTTTTTGTTTAGGCGTTTGTGGTGTTTGATGTGTGTTCTATTTGAATAAAGATTTGGTCGTGGTCTGAGTAATATGTTTTTAGAACGTTACTTGTTGTTTCTTTGTTAAGGTTTGTGTATATGTGATCTATCAGTGTTTGTTGTTTTGTTGTCGCTGTTGTAATGTGCTGGCATGTTTGTGTGGAAGTGCATATGTCTTTGGAAGCTTACAGATTTTTTGACATGAGGTTTATGTTAAAGTCTCCTATAATTATTTTTGATTCATTTGTTGTTACAGCTTCTAACTGTTTTAGGTCGTCGTGGAATTGTCCACCACAGTGGGAGTCTCTAGCTCCTCACCATCATGTGGACCTGACTCCCCCGCAGACCCCCACCTCTTCCCAGACGACTCCAGTTCTCCTGCATGGCGATGTGAGTTCACATGTGCCCCATGCATGAAATTAGGACTAAAACCTCCTCGCTTATCCACACGTTCTGACCAGTGAACAGGACTGGTTGTATCAGCCGACCTCTCTGAGTGTATGGATGAGCGACATGAATGATCGCTGAAGTCTGATGGATCAAAGCTGACCGGCGTTCCGGCGTCGTAGCAAGGTGAGGGTTCATCGAGCGTCACAGAAACTGTCACGCTCTCCCGCTTCTGCCGGCTGTTGTTGATCTGAGAGTTCAAGTCGTTCTTGGGTATCATGTGGGCACCCATGGTGGTAGTGGTGGCCACCCTCTCCCCATCGCTCCATGTGGTGTTCTCCTGAATAAACTCCATGAAGCTATTGGCAGCATTCTCCCCCTCCTTCTGCAGGATGTAGCTATAGAACTCTCGCTGCAGGTGGAGGTTACACGTGAGTGCCTTGCCGTCCAGATCCTGTCCCACTCCCACGGGCTCGTTACTCCCTAGTGCCTTCCTCTGGCCCTGGGAGGTCTGCTGCACCATGGACTGAGCACCCGATGTGATGCTCTGCACCTTGTAAGTGTCTAGCAGATGCACCGGGGCGTGTTTGACGTTCGGGAGTATCTGGATGTGAGGTGCACCCTGGGACTATAGTTTAGCAGGCGAGGAGGGACTGCTCCCGTTGGCACCAGGGGGCGATGTCGACAGCTGGTGGGCCTGGACCTGAGGGGGGCAGGGGGTAGTGGTGCCCTGGTACGCGCTGACTGAAGGGGTGCCCCAGAAAGGGCGACATGCCAGGGTGTCCTGCCCCGGGCACTGGGGAATGGTGCCAGGGGGGTATGAAACCGTACGGCGTTATGAGAGGTCCATGAGGAATACCTGGGTAACCCAACCGTGGTATAGGGTGGGGTAGCGCTGGTCCCTGAAGCCGTGCTGATGAGATGGGTCCCCGTGGGCTGTGTGTAGGGGTGGTGTTGACCTGCATACCCTTCCCCTGGGGTGAGATGGGTCTGGTAGGTGTGGATAGCCCAGGGCGCGTCACTGATACCACTGTATACTGACTGGCCCCAGGACTGCTGCCGCTCCCATCTACCACCGGGCTTCCACCCCGCTTGTTGTTGGGCGAGATCGCTCCTATTGGGATGGGGGACCGCACCACTGGCGGAGTCTTGACCGGAGAGGAAGGCATCTTGGGTGATACAAATGCAGGGAGATGCTGCCTGGGCCCGAGCACTGGGTTGAAGGGGTATGGGACCGGCATCGGCATCATAGGGTAGAAGCCTGTATACTTCAGGTCTGCTACTTCACTCATGTTGAGAAGAGTTTCTAGGGACAGAACTGCAGGCAGCACTAAACATCAGGTAGACTGAAGGTACATCAGAGAAATTCAATACACCATGCAACCTGAAAAAATAATCATACATACCATCAAAGCAACACAAAAATATCAACACAAAACATATCTCACCAAATGCAATCTTATATTATCACACCGACACAATATCTTCTTTAAACAGTAATTGTTTTGTTTGAGGGACAGTGAAGATTTGCATGGTTTCTATATTTTGTGCATGTGTTTTTATAGATTTGTATATTGAGTGATAGTTTTGTATTGATATTTTTGTATTTATTTCAATTTAATGTATGCTTACTATTTTGGGTTGTCAGGTGAATCAAGTTCCTATGATGCTCTCTGGTGTAGATGCAGTATGATGTCGAAGCCTGTTTCTATGAGTGCTGCCTGCAGTTATGTCCCTTGACACCCTTCTCACCATGAGTGAAAAAGCAATCCTGAAGTATGCAGACCATTAACCCTGCCATCCCATGCATTCGAATTACATGCTCTTTGGGCTTATAAGTTTGTGACCAATAAATTATAACAGTATACACTTTTCCTGTCACCCAAAACAATTAAAATCATATCTTTATCTAAAATACAACAACAGTGAGAACGGAAGGGATGGCAGGGTTAAAGGTCTGCTAACTTCAGGACTGCATACTACACTCATGGTGAGAAGGGTATATATACTGACTGCTGAAATCGCGATAAAAATATTTACTACTTCCGTTTTTTTCAAAGTTCTTTTTTTACGATTGTGGGGAACAAAAAAATTCCACAAATGGGCAGGATGGATTATTTAGAGTCTGTTTTCTTGAAGTTGAAACTTTTTTTCCGGTTTTAGTGGCGAAATTAATAAGTAAATTTAGAATTTCGCCAGGGTTCCTAAATCAACATTCCAAAAAGCCGTTTTTGCCGTTTTTTTCCGAAGTCGCCAATTTTTTTCAAAAATTACAAATATAACCAACAAGTTATTATAATAGGGTAAAAGCCCTATTTGTTGCGAACACTTTGATGGGTCATTTGTAAATTTTGACCCAGAAACGGCGACGTGACAATTTATTGAAAAAAGTATGTTTTTTGTGTGAAATGCACACAATGCATATCAATGCCCTAACCTCGCTAATGTCAAAAAAATCAACTTCCGGTTGTAGCGAAAAGCTATTTTTTCGCTTCCAACCTGAAGTTGAATTAAAAAAATGATTGGTTCAGATAGATGAGGATCTCATCTATCCAGGTAGGTAGTCATATTGTGATCGGGGGGTGATAGCTTGATGAAATTGACAGGAATCGGCGAGGTACCATTGAAAATGTACTCATCATCGATGCGTGTTGACAAATATCTCAAAATATTTTCGATTTTCCGAAACCAAAAGAATTAATCTTAATAATATAGATACTTGGCTTGTTAATTCTTTTGGTTTCAGAATTTTAGAGTTAGAGATGGCCACAAACGAAAGCTTTGAAATCGGGGTGCAAATTTCGTCAAACCCGATATTCAAAATGGCGGACCGTAACCTCGCCAATGTAAAAAATACGTGAATGAACACGTAAGTAGGAAAATACAAACAGGGATACAAATAGCCGCTCATTGGTTAAAAAACCGCGGGAAAGAGTACCACGTGGTTTGACGGTGAGGCAGTGAGACCGCTCATTGGATAATACACCAGAGACAAACCACGTGGTAAGATACCGCTCAGAAATATAAATAGGCAAAATGGCTGCGATGAAGTCGCCAATTTTTTTCAAAAATTACAAATATAACCAACAAGTTATGATAACAGGGTAAAAGCCCTATTTGTTGCGAACACTTTGATGGGTCATTTGTAAATTTTGACCCAGAAACGGCGACGTGACAAATTATTGAAAAAAGTATGTTTTTTGTGTGAAATGCACACAATCCATATCAAAGCCGTAACCTCGCTAATGTCAAAAAAATCAACTACCTGTTGTAGCGAAAAGCTATTTTCTCGCTTCCAACCTGAAGTTGAAATAAAAAAATGATTGAATCAGATAGATGATTATCTCATCTATCCAGGTAGGTAGTCATATTGTGATCGGCGGGTGATAGTTTGATGAAACTGACAGAAATCGGCGAGGTACCATTGAAAATGTACTCATCGCCATGGTCAACACGACATCATCGATGCGTGTTGACAAATATCTCAAAATATTTACGATTTTCCGAAACCAAAAGAACTAATCTTAATAATATAGATACTTGGCATGTTAATTCTTTTGGTTTCAGAATTTCAGAGTTAGAGATGGCCACAAACGAAAGCTTTGAAACCGGGGTGCAAATTTCGTCAATCCCGATATTCAAAATGGCGGACCGTATCCTCGCCAATGTAAAAAATATGTGAATGAACACGTAAGTAGTATAGTACAAAAAGGGATACAAATAGCCGCTCATTGGTTAATAAACCGCGGGAAAGAGTACCACGTGGTGTGACGGTGAGGCAGTGAGACCGCTCATTGGATAATACACCAGAGACAAACCACGTGGTAAGACCCCGCCCAGAACTATAAATAGGCAAAATGGCTGCGATGAAGCGGCAGATCGATCGATAAACAAAGTCCGATAAAAACGAACTATAAAGTAAACAATATAAAAATAATTTTGGATTTTGTTCTTATTAAGACAAAAACACAAAAGGTAATGTAATTGAAAATAAACATAAGGACCGAAAACACCGCCAATACACACAAGAAAACATGCGCTAGGGCAAATCAGATCACACCACAAGATCACTACGCATGCAGGTCACGAAAAATTAGCATAATAATATATGCGGCGCCTGCGCAAACACACTAGGGTGACGCAGCGCCATGACGACCAACACAACCCGGAGACCGACTAGACAGGATTGTGAGAGCGTAAAGAAAAGTAGGTAACTCAAAACACCCCCAAATATCTCACGAATAAAAAGAGGAATCAAAACCAAACCCAAAATAGTCTCTTAAACACCCCCCAAACACACAAACACCCAAAACGAATTCACGAAAAATGCAACCAAATTAGAGATAGGTCCGACAAGAACCCACAGAAACCTGGGAAAGACGACCTACGAAATATTGGAAATGGCTCCCACCGGCTCCCACCGATGGGTAAGACCAAAAAAAATATCAAAACTATATTAAAAGAGATGTCCTAAAGGACAATCTCTAAAAAATAATGGTAGCGCTGCTTATACAATGGGCTTGTAGGTCCATTGGGCTTAAGTACTTTATATTTATCAAAGTACACAATATGCTCATGGGATAGTTATCATAAGGGGAAAAGGTGGAAGGACTACTAAATGTTGTGGACAAGTAGTCCATCACTGGCTAGTGGAATATTTTGGTAATGTTTAACAGTGAGTGATAGGAATCCTGATTCATGCAATACTTTGGAATTTCGATCATCCTTTTTCAGCCATATTTTTAGTGATGGAGGAAACTATAGTAACTCAGTGAAAACCACTTAACCCCAAGTCAGTGATCACTTTCTCACATGCCCTGTCTGGGATCAAGGAACAAACACACATTTTAGAGTTGGGAATTTTGTTTTTTGTCACTTTTTCTACCATACCATGGTTAAGTCATGACTAACCAGTTGTAATTGGTTTAGGAAACCAGATTACCCAGCTAAAAACACTGCCTAACTCCAAGTCACTAGCAACTTTCTCACATAATGACTGGGATTTAAAAGATCAAAGTGGGTGTTTTGTTTTTCATACTTGAATGACTCACATGTCTATCAAATTATAAATGAAATAACATCTCACAGCATGATACTTATGTAACTGAGTGAGATATACCTTAGACTCTGAGAGTAATAGTAGGAGCTCTACTACTATTCTCTACCATAAATTGATATTGATGCTATTTCAATGACTCTGTTTCTTGATCTGTATGACCTGAGATGTCAGGGACAGGGTCTTAGCCAGCAGGGTGTCAGGGTGTCTTTTTGGCACCCTGGTCCACAAAAATTACCTGTTTTGGGGGGGAAAGACACCCTATCTTTTGGTCAAATTTTTTTGAAAATACTAATTAAAGTAGATATTTCAAAAAGTTTAATTCTTAAATGATAACTAATACATTTGTTGAAGAAATAAAGCATATAATTACTTGATTTGTCAATGTATATGGTCAGTATGCTGGCTTTCTTTTTCAGTGAAGGGGTTTGGACACCCTGTCTTCTTGAAACCCCATTTTGGACACCCTGTTATGAAAAGCCTGGCTAAGACCCTGGTCAGGGACCTGCATACGCGGAGCACTTCTTAATTTCTCATGAGTGCTCCATGTCCACAGGTTCCACTGTGATTGTTACGTACGTAGGTACTATCAAAAGTATCCATCTCTCATTATATTACAGCAACATGATCCAAAATCTAGCATGACTGAGGTATTAATTCAAAATTCCTTAGAATGATAGAGCCTATGAAATTACAAAAATTACATTTCTATAAGTTCTCACGTTTCATTACTTTTTCCATAAAATGCCCAAAATGATAGCTTATCATTGAAATCTAGTAAACCTAACCCAGTTCCTTCACCAACACATTCTTAAGTGATTTCTTTGGCAAAATTGGGAAATTAAGATCTTTGCATAGTCTGCAAGTTGACAGTTTAAGCCTGGGAAAATACAAAAGAAATGCATGATTTTAAAGGATATAACCCAAAAATTACTCACAGCAGGAGCTACATTAAACCTCAACTAACAAAACACATCCTTCAACCACAGGCATCAATGTGAACATATTTGTGTCAGGTTTTATATATCTACATTGGAGGCTGCATTTTTCAGAAGGAAATACCTAAAAATGCATGCTTTTGATGATTTTTCAGTAAAATACCCCAAAATTTAGCAAGTCATAGGTTGGCAAACATAACTTATTTCCCCTACATGCCTATTCTTGGTTAAATTTTTGTAACAACAATATCAGGCTAGAATCTTGGTATAAGATATGATATACCTTTGTTCAAATGTATGAGAAATTACAAAAATCCTACTATTTTAAAGGTTTTTACCCCAAAATCACTCACAGTAGGGGTCAGATACATATCATACTAACAGAAAACATTTGATTATCATAGACATCCTCATAAAATCATTTATGGCAAGTTTTGAGTTCCTAGTATGAAAATTGCACCTTCGAGAAGCGAATCCCTAAAATCACCTGTTTTATGCCATTTTTTCTATAAATTGCCCCAAAACGTAGCATGTCATGGTAATATGCAAACATGACTCACTCTCTCTTTCTACACCTTCTTGGTTAGTTTTCAAAACCAGAACTATTTAGTAGAGAGTTGGGAATAGTCCACAGTATGACATTCAAGTTGTGGGAAATTACAAAAATCCTACTATTTTATAGGTTTTTACCCCAAAATCACTCACAGCAGGGGTCAGATACATTTCATACTACCACAAAACATTTGATAATCATAGACATACTAATAAAAATCATTTGTGGCAAGTGTTGAGTTCCTACTATGAAAATTGCACCTTCCAGAAGCAAATCCCTAAAATCACTAGTTTTAATGCCATTTTTCTATAAAATGCCACAAAACGTAGCATATCACGAAAATATTCAAACATAACTTATTTTCTGTATCTACACCTTATTGGGTAGTTTTCTAAACTAAAACTATTTAGTTGAGAGTTTGGAATAGTCCACAGGATGACATTCAAATTGTGGGAAATTACAAAAAAAAAACATTTTTGATGATTTTTCCCCCAAAATCACTCACAGCGGGGGGTTCCTTGAAGTCACGCTAACGCAACATGTTCTAGGATCAGAAGCATCCTATTGAACACATTTGTAGCAAGTTTTGAGGTTCTATCTCGAAAAATGAATTTTCTAGAAGGAAATCCCAAAAAACATGCTTTTTTGGTGATTTTTTGCATAAAATGCCCCAAAATTCCCTTACGCAGCAAAATCAGACGTGTCATCCACCCGTACACTAAAGCCCACCCTATGTAGAGATGAATAAGCATGGATGACGACTTGTAACGAAAAACGCCATCAAAAGTATAATTCTGACACTTGGCCACCCGCCTATATTTCTACATGAGAAAATTGAAATACTAACCGGTTTGATCTGTTCCACCAAAGGAAGTCCACGACTCTTGTTCACATAAAACTGGAGCTTATTGAACTCAGTAGCAACTCTCTCTATCAGCTGACCACTTAGTTCCCTACAATTGAAAAAAAAACAGGAAAATTGGTTCGATCATAGTCTTAGCCAGCAGGGCGTCCGGGCATCTTTTGGACACCCAAACTCTTAAAATCGCCTGTCATGACACCCAAATTTTATTGTGATTAATTTCTGAAAATGTCAATTTCAAGCATATAATTGAATTTTCTTTACCCCAATATAATTCCCATGAAATTGCAAAAGGATATTATGCCGTACTTCAATAGGTAAGTGCAAGTTTACATCTGTAATCTGAGTATATTGTGATCTCCCCTGAAAAAAGAAGGACGCCCAAGAGTTTTACGATTGCCAATTTTGGGCACCCAGTTTTAAAATCCTGGCTAAGACCCTGGAAACACAGGATGATTGGTATGATACTAGGATGTATTGTAAGAGAAAGACGTAGGGATGATCCAGGTAACCAGCCTGACAATGAAATCTTAGCCATCAAAGAAATATCTGGCCTCTTGTCAGACTAAATATACCAGTAAAAACAGGAGTGAATATAATGTTTATTTCTTTTTTCTCAAAGCTACACTGGTATCTTATTCACAGAGTCAGTAACACTGCAGCAGTGGTGAAAATAGACAGTAGCCCACCCGTCCATTTCTACCAAGAATTTGAATGGGCTAGTAAAAGTCTATGTCTACTTGCCCAGAAAGTCTACTAAATATTCTGACCACATTAATTTAGTAAGCATCACATCCAGTTACACATTTCTTCTACATTAGATTATAACTGTCACAATTCATAAATTTAGCACAATTAACCATGAATGTTCAGTTATGAAATGGCTGTTGGCTACCATTTTGGTTATCAAAGTGATATGGACCCCTAAAATTTCTAGCGGACGACTAGACCGTTTGACCACCAAGGCTAAGCAAACTGTTTTCAGCACTGCTCAAACTGGTACATAGCCTGTACAGTTTCCCCGTTTGCTGGATACCTAGTACTTTCTCTATCTTAACCCTATATCACTCAACGCAACAATGTTGCCGTGTCCCCTGCACTGCATGAGGGGTTACTCCTCAGAGACATTGTTGCGCAGTGCGTAGTGCACTGCAGTGCATAGGGAGCAGTGCTTTAAACAAGTTAAACGAGTAATTTCCATTTTCTTTTTGTATCTTTCATTTCGTTAAATATGATTTTATATGTGTTTACAATATATCAACTTAAAAGTTGATTTTTTGTCTGATTTTGCGCTTGACGCACTGTCAATAACGCACCTTGGCAAGTTCGTCTTCGTTGAGTGGTTAAATGAGTGGGATATCATCGTCTGATTCCCATGGATCGTGAAGGGGACGATAGTCGATCCTCTTCCACTCTTCATCGGAATTATCCTGGTTTAAACTAGCCATTTGATGGCAGAAACACGGGAGAATATCAATGGTTTTGTGTGTTGCTAAGGACGCCACAACACAATGACGTCACTGGCGGGAATTCCCCATGACTTCCATATTTGGAGGGGGTTTTCCCGTAGTTTTCCCGCCGAAAATCACGGACTTCGAGTCCGAAAATAAACATTAAATAACTATAGATTACGGTTAAAAGGTGAGGGCAATAATTTTGTATCTTTATTTAACAATCATTTGTGTACCAGCGATCTAAGATCGTGGTACCCAAAATACGCCAAAACTCGCTTCGTAGGAATAAGTGCACAAATACAATGACGCAATAACTCGCTACTGAGGAAGTGCAGCTGCACTCATGTAACGCGTTATTGCGTCATTGAGTGATAAAGGGTTAATGTATAAAGCTGTAATTGGGAGTGCTAAAAATAATTTCCCTTTACAGCCCCTGCTGGAGGGTATTTGTGCTACTTTAAAATGGCACATTCAAGCAATCAAACTAAACCAAATACAAAGCAGGATGTTTATCTGAAGGATGTTATTTTGGCGCTATCACTGGGAGCGTGAAAATAGTGAAAATTAAATGCCTGTAAAAATACCAGTTATACAGTATCCACAGTAGGTAATACTGGTACATACCCTGTATAGTTTCCCTCTGTTTGCTGGATACCTAGCAGTTTCTCGATCTTATCCACAGAGTAGGTGATGCTGATTAGCCGCTGCAGACACGCCTTCCTCTCCCGAATCCTAGCCTGTTCAGCCAGTTTCTCCTCCACAGCACGGATAGACTCATCAATGGCCATTCTCACACTCTATTTAAGGAAAATGAAAACGATGTACATGTAAATGTGTGGGGAGGGTAGATTCCACATTATGTATGTGGAATCAATTTGAATAGTCTACTCAATAAGTTCTACTCAATTAGTACTGCCACTTTATGTTAAAGGAAATTGTGAAAGAAAAATAGAGGTAAATTACAAATTATTGAAAAAGAGTAATTGATTATACTATGATTTAAACAGATACTTAGTTTAGAGCTGCACTCACCACTCACGAACTCGAGTGGCTCGAGCATTAGGGCAGGCGAGCCGAGCTCGAGCTGAAGTCATCAACTCGCGAACTCGTCTATGTTTGTACACAAACGTAACACAGAGCATCTCACACATACTTTCTTATTACTGCTTATCGCTAGCATGTTTTGTTTACAAATCCCAATGTATAAAGGCAGTGTTGAGTGTTATACTGACCTTTGTACCGCTTGATAGAAAGCAATAATTAAATATAGCTATGTATTCTTATATGCAGGCACATTTTAAAATGAAATAACAATGAAACTGTTAGCAATTCTCCATCAGTAAATATTTTGGGCTGAATAATGAATATTTATTTAGAAAAGCGCGCATCCACGAGCTCATGAGCTCATGAGTCAAAATGGTGATGAGCTCATGAGTCGATCTCCCTCTGTGAGTGCAGCTCTAACTTAGTTCCAGAATGACCATCTTCTATTAAAGATACCTTTCAGATATATATATGGAAGACTAAGAATTGATTTCAATAACATATTTACAGGTTTACATTTTGGTAATGTTTCGATTTTTCTCTAAAAATAATATAGTGATTCCCACTGTACAATTATCATTTTCATAAATCACATTTCTATTTTTCGCTTGAAATTTGAAGATATTCAAAACGCATAAGGTCATTACTTACATGATTCAAGGTAGTATGACTTTTTTGGAAGAGAAGTGTATATATTTTATGATACAATACTTTCAAAATGCTTGATATACATGTACACAAGTGCAACACTCACCAAAACCTCCTCTTTGAGTTGTCCCAATGGTACAGTCAAGTTGCCAATGGCTTTATCCATGCCAACCTAAAGGTAGAACAACAGTTTATTGCCTATCCATATTTCAATTAGTGGTGTTTAGGGTTCTGATGCGAAGAGATTTTTTGTGTCGATTGTAATCGATTCGGTTCGAGTTTTACGGCCACATCGCCATAATTTTAAGGCAAACGATTTTAAACATAATGACGCCGCTGCATGTGACGGCACATGCCAGGCACATATACGGTGTACCGCAATTGACGAATCGGTGCACCAAATATGGCGCAATAGATTTTTTTGAGCCATTCCGTGTCAATTAACGAAAGTCCTGATGTTTTTGTATGTTTTGGCCAATGACAACTAGTCTGTGTGAAAGATACGTTGACACTTATCAATAAATCTCTTTATCATTTGAATTGAATTTTAACCTAGTCAGTAAGAACTTTAATAAATAATTTTGGTTCATTGATTCAGCTGATTTAAATGACATCTCTACTTCTAATATTGAATGATTCCAGCTTACCAGGTTTGTGGAAAGGTTGACGAAGTCTGCATAGTCTTTATTGATGAGTTCAATCATAGCTGTCTTCAAGACTTTCAGATACACTGTCAAGTCATCCCGCAATGTCTCCATAGAGACCCTTCGCCGACATTCCAAAACAAACTTATCCACATTGAGGTCATCCTGAAGTGAAATGAACATGTATACGATTAGTAAACATCCCCTCTCAACCTTAAATGTTACATCAAGATCATTTTCCCAAACTTCCCTGTATGCCGTACATATATTTGACGTCCAGAAAACATACAAATAAGTAAACATCCCCTCTCAACCTTAAATGTTACATCAAGATCATTTTCCCAGCAAGCTTCCCTGTATGCCGTACATATATTTGATGTCCAGAAAACATACTAATTACTGTAATTAGTAAACATCCCCTCTCAACCCTAAATGTTATGTACATCGATACCATTTTCCCAAGGTCCATGGGAAAGTTGAACACTGTCTTACTTGAAGTTGCTGATGATATCCAGACCATCAACTGGACTTTTAGTGTAAATTGTATTTACTTGTCATCCCAAATTCCCGATTTCATACTCCTTAGATAAGAAATAAGGCCAGTAGAAGGATTATTCGATTTATCAGATTACCACATACACATATTCAAGTTAAGCTCGATAGGATGGGAAGAAGCTGACACTTTCACAAGATGATTTATCCTCTAAAATTGTTTGAAGTTGTATGGAGAGCCATGTCTCTGATGTTAGGTTAAAATCAAAATAGAACACACCCACTTCTAAACTTAAACTATTTAGTGTTCAACTACTTCACTCAGCACTACTGCTTTGCAATGCTGCTCTTTACATGCTGCATGCTTCAAATATGTATTTTGCAATTTCATCCCCTTGAACACTGAAGTACTTATGCTTTATTGAAATTGATTTGCAAATAATTTAGTTTTTAAATCACAGAACTCCAAATTTCTGTACTTTCACAGTGCACACCTTAAGAAATTCTTCCTTGTTGAAACAGAGTGTTGCAGGCCCACTGGGTAGTGGATTCTTTCCTGAGTGAGATGTCATCTTGTAGAGATAATCTGTAGTGCTGGTAGCAGGCTATAGATCCAGGCTTAAGGTTTAATTAGAGAAAACTTCCATAATATTTGAGTGGCAGTGCTTGAGCCTGACAAGTTGGCAGGATGTGCACAAAACTACCTCCCAATGAAGAAGATCTCTTAGTTCCAAAAGCAACCACCCGGCAAATGAGGGCAGCACCGTGCAGAAGAAACAACACAGGAATCTGCATGTGAAGCACTTTAAAGGCTAAACATGAAAATGAATGGGACGAATTGTTCCGTTTCACTGTTATGGAAAGACAAGATAGATTTCAAATGTAATGTGATCTCTATAGGTGAAATATTTCGGTAAGTTTGCAAACTGCAGTGTTGTTTCCCTTGTCATTCATTATCGCTCACCATCATATTCAAAGAGTGTTATGATGCACACTATGAAGAATGTCATGACAGTGTCAGAGGCTTTATACAAGTCCTTGACAATATGAAAATACCAATATATGTATCTCATAGATTCAACAGAATGATAGGACTTCAGGTCGTTCAGGACCAAACTTTCTTGGATAAAAGTCATGAATGAAGTCTGATTCACTTTTCTCTAAAAAAATCTTAATTGTTACTAAAAAAATACACTTCTGTATTAACTTTTCTAATAATAAACTAATTCGGGGTGGGGGGTGGGATTGCATTGGGCAATTTACACCTGGTCTTTTGAAAATATAGTACACATTGGCGGCAAGCAGGGTCTATCATTTGATCCCCTGCTGTGACCCATAATGCAGCAATTGAAGATCTGCTGCCTACATCAATACATGTCCATATGATTTAAGTTTAATACTATCAAATAGTGTCAATATAATAAATGATAAAAATATTTAAGTGGCACTATGTTTATATAGTACCCTTTTTTCTTTTGAATAACTTATAAAAGAAATCTTTCACTTTGACATTAAATGCCTTTATTGAACCTTATTGTGCTATTGTACATTTTTACCACTCTAGGCATAACAGCCCTTGTCTCGTAATTGGAGGTGAAGATGGTGTAATACATGTATATACCTTACCAGGTACAGGAGGAAAACTTCAGGTAAATATATGCATGGATATATTTTTATTCAAAGAATGAAGGATTTTTTTTCTTTTTGAAGTCTCATATTGCAATATGAACGTTTGCAAGACTATCTAAAATTGCCAAGTTTCATTTCTTAAATTAGATTGTCTGTAGAATGAAGTTCATTAAGTGGAATGAAAGATACAGAATATTATATAATTAACTCATTCAGTCTTAAATCTCTGTAAAAGGATATATGAAACAGTCAACATTATTGGTTGAGTGTTGAAACTGGGACTTTGCCAGGACCCGTCTTCCCTGTCTTTAGTACAGGCAGTTTCCTGAAAACCTCTTTTTGGACAGGCAAAAATTTCTTCAAAGAATTTTCAATTTTAACTTTTTGGGGGTAATAACCTGATATTTTCTAAACAAACCATCTTCTAGGACATACCTGAAGTGACACTATAGGCTATTAGATGTAGTTTGTATTAAGGATATAAAGTAGATCAGTAGCTAAAATTTGGTCAGGCAGAAATTTTGGCATTGGTATTTTCCCACAGGATTTCAACCAACAGTTGAAACTGATCTATCCTATCTTTACCACTACTCACCACTGGGCTCTACATTTGACCATGTGTTAAATAAACATCTACATTTGTACACTGTATACAGCTTTAATTTGGAGTGCTAAAATTTTCGCTTTACTGCTGGAGGGTATTTGTACTACTTTAAATTGCGCATTCAAGCACTCAATCAAAGCAGATACAAAGCAGGATATATATTTGAAGGATGTAATTTTGGCGCTATTATGTGGAGCACGAAAATAGCGAAAATTAAATGCCTGTAAAAATAGCAGTTCTACAGTTTACCACTCTCTTGTCTTTCCTGTGTTTCGCTAATGTTCAGAGCTTTGGTTTTGTTTCACTTGTCCTTCAGAAAAGCTCTTCGCTTGAGACCAAGGGTGGACCTGTACAGACTCTAGCTATTCATGACGTCACACGGTTCTATTCCAATGATTTAGTGGTGGTCGACTCGAGAGGGATGCTGACAGTATTTTGCAATGAACAGATCCTCAACAGAAGACAGATCTCAGACCACTGTATCCAATGCCTTCAGGTCCAACAGGAGGCTAGTAAGTACAGCTTTATTCTGTTAGAAGCATCATTTGATAGTATAATACTATTAATCGGGGGCTCTTGTATCGTTTACATTATAGAACAAGTTGGTCACGCACTGCGCCAAACACACCTCTTGAGCGGTTCTTGTTAACAGCTTGGCTCATGAGGTGTGTCCAGGTCATTTAGCAAGACCTGCTCATTGCGTATCCGGAGATTGGCATTCGTGATATTTTTGCTTAGCGAGACTTATTGCTTCATTTCAGCTGGCAGTATCAGTATAGTGACCAGTGACAGAGGGGGGCATCTCAGTGCTGTTTCTGCATACAATGACCAGCTCTGGAGATTACGACTAAGTGATATAACAGTGCTGAAGGTGAGGAACTACACTCTATAAATATATATATATATATATATATATATATATATATATATATATATATATATATATATATATATATATATATATATATATATATATATATATATATATATATATATATATATATGTGTGTGTGTGTGTACATATGTGCACAAATCCCCTACCATAATATTTGATAGCTTTTGTAAAAATGCTAATATACATGAATTATGCACAGCTTTTGTAAAAATGCTAATTAATATGAATTGAGTCCTCCTTTGCTATAGATTGCCCAAAGTCAGCAGAATTTCTCAGCTTAAATCATTGTGTTATCTCTTTTGCTGGTTGGTTTTATGTTAATTGCAACTTTTTTCTAACAATTGAAAGATCCATTCACTAAACTTCTGAATTCTACTATAAAGGAAATGGTATAATGAATTACAAATTTTTGACCCTCTGCCTACCAGGGGTTAGAAACTCTGTGGATATGGGTTCAAACTTTTCAAAATTTCTTTTCCACCATAACTGAAATTAGAATCTAAATGTATGCTCTCTGTTTTACAGGGCATCAATATCCCACCTGTTATAACATGCCTACTGGCGGTCAGCCTAACAAATAGCAGCGGCCACCTTACAGACTACATCCTCGCCAGTGATAACTGCAGATATATTCACCTTATTCAAGATGGCAGTGTGGTACTCTCATTGAAAACTGCAGCCACAGTCACAGCAGTAAGTACCACCGTAAATTCTCAGTAAATTTGCGACACTTTTTTAATAAGTACGATTTTAATGGATTCAAGGTGACCAATGTTTTCTGAAAATACCTTGATGCTGTATCAGCAAGATTTACAGCTAGTTTCATATTTTGTGAAAGCCTTGGCTTTGATGCTAGGGGCCGACATCACATTTCTTGCCTTCTGGCGCTGTAAAAATATTGACTCCAGTTTTCAGCTAGACCCCTACACTCCTGCAATCTAAGCCTAGGGGAGGCAAGAACAGACATCAGATATTCATCAGTTATTCTTTTTCCTAGCTCAATTTTTGATATATTCAGGCAAGCAGGAATCCAGTAGTATTGGACCCTAAAAGCTGTACAAAATTGAATAATACCAGGATCAACAAGGATGCCTTTGCGTATAAGTGATTAAAAATTTCTTAGAAAAATAAAAATGAAAATTGATAACCGCTTCTTAACCCATTACTGCTTTTAAAAGAGTTCCTCCAGAAATTGTCATCTGGATCTATAATACTATTGACAATATCTTTGGAATTGAAAATAATTTTACCAATAAATTGCTTTGGGCTTAAAGATTTCACCATAATTTTCAGGCACTTGACCACTACAAGCATTAATGGGTTAATGATATATTCAAATGCAGTTGAATGTGGACTTTAAAAAAAAGGTTATTTAAGGATGGAAATTAATGTTAGATTACATGTGTGATTCGAGTGTTTATATTTTTTTAGATGTGCAGTGGAAAGTTTATAACACCAGAAGAATTTGATAGTTCTCTTGCGAATGGTAGTAGTTCACATGAAGTAACACAGGTGGCGCTTGGCACAGATTCAGGGGCCATTTACATTTTTCACAATTACGAGGTAAGTAATATTTTGTTTATTTTGGCACTGATGATCTAATACTAGGAATTAGAAGATTGAGTCTCATAGAATCCATGTGCATTTAGGCTTTTTTTATATAGTATTGGTCTACTGTAAATTCTCAGTAATTTTGGACACTTTTTGATAATTACAATTTTTATGTGCTGAGGATGGCCCAAGTTTTATGAAAATACTGACAAAGCATATTAATAGTTGTCCATACTTTGTTAAATAGATAACAGTGATAAATCAAGGGGGGTCCATATTTCCCAATAATTATTTTGCAAAATAATTACAGTGGCCCAAATTTCTGAGTTTTTACGGAAATCTGAGTACCCACTGGCATTGTTTTATCTGAAGTGGATTAGCGTCAGGGCTCAGCCAATAAAAGTCCACTAAGTAAACTGCACCATGTTATCACGTTTTTCTAGCCTGGATAACAAAGTGGCTAAGGTCAACCATGTGAGTTTCATAGTCTTTCATTATTCATATGTTAACCCTTATGCTGCTGGTGGCTAATTTGACCAATACAAAATGATGCAAAAAATCAGAAAAATGACTGAAAGTCTGGTATATTGGTACTCATCCGAGAGTGCTCAGTGAGAGCTATCCAATGAATACCAACATGGCAGGGTTTGCTTTAAATGGTTTAAATGGCTTAAGAATTTACTGTATGATGTGTACTATTCTAGGTTGCATATGAGGAGTATGCCAGCACCCAGCAGCCAATCAGTCAGCTAGCCACCCTACCCGCCACGGAGACCCAGGCCACAGACTCCCTGCTCTGTGCCGGACACTTCAACGCTCTCTCCATATATCACAATGGAAAGGTAATATTTTCCATATATTACAATGGAAAGGTAATATTTTCCATATATCACAATGGAAAGGTAATATTCTCCATATATCACAATGGAAAGGTAATATTTTCCATATATTACAATGGAAATGTAATATTTTCCATATACCACAATGGAAAGGTAATATTCTCCATATATCACAATGGAAGGGTAGTATTCTCCATATATCACAATGAAAAGGTATTATTCTCCATATATCACAATGGAAAGGTAATATTCTTCTTCTGTACTAAGATAACATACAGTGGAAAGGTAATGCACGCTTATTCAGGGGAAGAAGGTATTGTAGTTATGGTGGTTGTGCAAAATTAAACTAGACAATTTTTAGTGATGATCTTTCAAGCTGTAACATGAAAAATGATCTAAAGAACTACAAATACCATAGAATATAAAGATTTTTTTTCATCCAAGAAAAAATGATAATAAAAACTATCAAACTTTGAGGTTTCTGAATTTCTAGAAAGTGTGAAACAGAAATTGTGAGGCCTTTGACCTTAGTTGAATAGCCCCTTAAATTTTCTTGTCACCTCTTCTAAATTTACTTTTACCTGAGATGAATAGAAACATGGTTTGTTCGCCACTGACCGATTACCATAGGACCCATTATGAAGCCCTGGACACCTAGTCTCACCGAATCTAGTCTCAGTGTGACGTCACTAGGAGAAGGAGACAAAGACCAATCAGGATCTAGGACTCTCCTATTTGTTTAAATTATAGAGGAGGTTGCTCAAAACGCACCTTGTGGGCGGTTCTTGTCAATACCTGGGCTGGAGGTCATGTCTAGGCTTTTCAGTGCGATCTGCTGGTTGCGTATATGGTGATCGAGATTCGTGCTTATACATCCCAACTGCTTTATGATGTTGAAATAATTAACTGATTTCATTCTCACACTTATTACTGAGTACTCACATACTATTAGTCTACAAGATCAAATTATTGGGTTTACAGTGAAACTAATAAGCGATGCATATTTTTCAGGAAACAGGTCGATATGAGACACCAAACTGGATCAACAGCATGGTGACAGCTGATGTGGATGGTGATGGTCAGCTCGAAGTGGTGGTCAGTTGCCTGGACAATACTATTCATGCCCTAAAACTGGACTATGTGTGACCATCTCTCACAGGATATGATTGTATATTTGGACAGGGTTTAACGTGAAAATGAACTCTTTTTCTCAGAGGCAGTTTTGGGATATCCTTTAAGTTATGTTGAATAGTTGTATCAATACTGAAAAGTATTGAAACTGCTTAAGTTTTGAAGAAGAGTCAGATCACTTTTGTATCAAAATTAGCTAGAAACTATAGCTGAAGTTAAGTATTATCACTGAGTATGATTTTGCAATAGGAATTGTCAACACTATTTCGAGATGTCAAGCAAAGGTTTTTCGGTAGTTTGAAATTACAGGTTAAATCTAGTCTATCATCCCTATTTTCTACCATTTTGTGCTATGTTATGATTAGCCAGTAGTTTTTGGTGAGGTGAAATAGAGTGCTTAGGAATACCATGCACCGCCTAACCTAAAGTCTGTTTCCATTGAAATGAAAATTATAACATACAGTATTGTGTATATTTCTATCAACTGCGTATGAATTGATATGAAAAATTATAAATATGGCAAAAGGTTGTTTTCTTCCTCAAGCAGAGTTAGAGGACCTAATCCAAGCTGATATTGATTCAATAATTGTATGCATAATTAAAAATACATTTAGGTATCAACCATCATACCTTGTGTTCTTAAGTCACCACATTCCACCATGTTACTTTGAAATTGTAGGTTGAATGTAGTCTATCATCCCCTTTCTACTATTTTTTGCGAAGTTGTGATTAGCCAGTAGTCTTTTGTGAAGTGAAACTGAGTACCTAGGAAAACCACCGCCTAACCCAAAATCTGTTTCCATTGAATTCAAAACTATAGCATACAGAATTATAGCATACATCGAGTGTGGATGAATTGACATTTATAGAAATAACCAGAAAAATGCACAGGCACAAATAAGATATTAACCCTCATAGTGCTGGTGGCTAATTTGGCTATTTCAAAATGATGCAAAAAACCTGAAAATGACTACTAAATGGGTACTCATCTGAGAGTACTCAGCGAGAGCTATCCAATGTATACCAACATGATAGGGTTTCGATGGTTTTCAAAAATCTTTGCATCAATGTACTTCGGTAGAAAGTAGCCTCAGCATTGAAAGGGTTAAATACAATCAATGGAGATAAAAAAACTCAAATGTTTTTATAATCTGATTTATTTGAATTTCCTCAACTGAATACCCTGTTGACAATGCCTTTTCTATAAAAAAGTACCCATCTGTTTTTGAGGTGGGCTGATTTTGTACGCTGAATAATCTGCCTTTATTTTTATACATTTGTTGTACAAATAAATAAGTATGTATTCAAAATGACCTTTGTTGATTTATGATTTAGGATTGTATCATGTATATATCATCCAAGCCTGAAAACGCACCCCAAGGCTGTCTTAGCCTTGAGGATCTTTACGAGGTAATCCAAACCATGGGTTCTGAATATTATTCATTTTGATTACTTGTTGCATAAAAGTGGACTAGGTATCATTTTGTAATGTTTCTTTGTTAAGTTTTGCTTTAAAAATCTGCTTGATGGGGTTTCTATTTGATTGGTAATTTCAAGTGCAGATACATTGCGCTCATCCATATCCAATGAATAGATAAGTAATAAGTAGGGATACTGATTATTACAATGCATTAAAAATGTGTGTTATGGGTATTTTTCATTGAATAGACTAAACGACAAACTTAGATTCTCTTCTTCATTATAATTTGTCATCTATGCTGTATATATTATATATCTCATATTAAACAGTCTTTAAATGAATCTGCAGGTCTTAAACTAGATAAATTGGCATATTGTTATTTTATGAAAAGATAACAACATAATAATTTATAAAGAGATAAATAGTAATGATAGTAAAATAATAATAATAATAATGCTAATAATAATGACAATAATAATAATGATAATATTAATAATAATAATAATAATAATAATAATAATAATAATATCAATAATATTAATACTACTAATAATAATGATGATAATGATAGCAATAATAATAATAATAATAATAATAATAATAATAATAATAATAATAATAATAATAATAAGGATGGTGATGATAGAGATTCCTACATGAAAGGGTGAAAATAATTATAGCAGCAGCAGGAACAACAGCAACAACAAAAACAAAAAATAAAACAATCACAGCAGCATGCAACCAGGGGCACCCAAGCATTTTTCACATCGCCTGTGAATTGAATATATTTAGCATATGTTGAACACAGGTGTTTTATTCTTTCACACAAGGATTAGATTGCACTTTTCTCTGCTGTAGGCAGGAACTGGAACCTACTCTTAAAAGACAATCACACTCCCTTTTTGTCATGTGGCCATCCCTTATTGGCACCCTTTTCACATTTTAAGCAACCTTAGGGTTATGTGTTAGCTTAGACGACCAAACACAATCCAAGGTGTTAGGATCTAAATTTTCTTTTTCAATATTTTTTCTAGTAGTATTATTTTTAAACAAGAAACACTTTTGATTTGTACACAACATAATGCTTTTCTTTTGTGTAGTAAAATTTTGGAATCTAATTTTCTGTAAAAAAATATGACATTTGTGTTTTTATTAATCAATTTTTCTTTTTAAATTTATTATTATTATTTATTTTTTTTGCTTTTGATGCGGCCTTTACTTCGAGGCCCAGTTACCTTCTGATTCCTTTGTGATCCGGTTCACGAAACGAGCGCACCTGCTTCATCCGGGTTCTTCACCAATCACGCATGCGTACTGAAGTATTTCTATGGAGACCAACCAAGCCGTCGGTGAATCCAGATGCTAATGGGTGTTGACTGTTTACATTTAAACTGCAATCCGTGATATACAAACAGGATTATCGGCTACTTAAGTAATCATCCCAGGGGGGCAAGGTGTTAATTGAAAGGTTTGTATTGTGATAGCGCAATGTTCATCAAGTTAAATCGTGGAGAATGCCACTGCATTGACTTTACCCGACTTGACGTCTTGAGAAGTTGACGTGATTCACTTCATGACATGACCAGTGATGGTCTTCAAGTCAATTAAAAAGGGATACCATTTTAACATTTAAAAGACAGATGAGTTTTGATCTATTCCCCAACTATTTTCAGAGTATCAATGAATTCATGTTTACCCTTGTCCACATCTCTAGGCTCATGCTGGGTGGCCTAAACAAGGTGCCCCCCCCCCCCCCACATCAATAAATAAATAAATAAATAATAAATTTAAAAAATGTGATTGAACTGAAATCAATTAATTCAAAACTGTTTACAAGGACTCTAAGTGGAAGTCTGATTTTGAGCTCCACACTTGGAAGCCTAGTTGGTGGCTGTTCCTGGTGGCCTTCCTCATTGGTAGGAGGTACTTGTATGGTTGCCAGTGACTTGGAGTTAGGTTTTGATTTTCGTCGGGTCCTCTGGTTTCCTCCACTACTTAGAACTGGCTAGTCACAAATCAGCCACAATATGGCACAAATGTGACGAAAAACAAAATTTCAAATTCAATACGTGTCATATCAATGACAGTCCTAGTGTACAGTGGTCTCCTTTGAAAAAAAGGACACCCTAAAGTTTTACAATAAACATTTTGGGCACCTAGTTTCAAAATCCTGGCTAATACCCTGTACTAGACAGTTTACTATCTTGCACTTCATGACTAGGTGAGCATCCTTCCTCCTGTCACTTCAACACTTATAGCCTAGGGTTTCCAGGAGCTGTGAGACACTGGCTGTCCTGCCCACTTTAGGCCTAAAAAAAAGTTGTTTGTTTCCTGTAACCCTAGCCTAATAGGTTTTTATTCAAAAAGATCCCTACCCTACAGTTATTTCTGCCCTCCAAACTGCCAATCAACGTAAAACATGCATAAAACCAAAATTTTTGACCAAAAAAATAATGGAAAAAAAATGTTTTACCAACCTACCTACCCTATTTTTTTTAGACTGTTGCAGGAAACAAACAATTTCTTTTTTAAGGCCTTAAAGCAATGCCTACTTTCTGTTTTGTTCTCAATTGAGCATGTAAAGATGTGCATGCTCTTTGCTTATGCTTATAAATGTATGTTTTTATTTGTAGAATGGCAGATGCAGACCTGCCCACCCCAAGGGGGCCTGAGCCTGTCACGATTACAGTGCTGAGAGCAAGGGATCTGGTAAGTTGCGCACATTCATAAGGAAGCAAAAACAGATTGAAGTTACAAAATGCACTTAAAATAGCTATTTTAACTCTCCACAAGGTTCTTTTCTAATTTATGATCACTTCCAGGACGAAAGTTCTCTTTAATAATTGAAAAAATAAAAGATATATTGCCATTATGACTATATTCAGAGACTAGGTTCCATTTCAGATGGATGAGACTTATGTGTCAGGCAATAATGTATACACACACGTGCAACATAACATCTGGCCCCGTTGCAAGTTGCAAGTGTATTCAGAAAAAAACGGCAATGGGGCAAGCTGAACAAGACCTTGACTTGCCCTGCTTGGCAAGTAATGTTTTGGGCAAAGTTCAATCTCACCTTTGTTTTTAAACATAGTGGCGGGGCAAGTGGAAGTGCCGGCAGGGCAAGTCAACTTGAGGGGCAGCTTGCCACACTCAGAAGATAATGTTTTGCAACCTATGTTGCACTCTGAGTCACATCAATTTATCATGCCATATTATTTCCATTCTTTATTTCAGCGGGGGCAGAAAGGTGATACCCTCAATGCTCTGGTGAAGATCGAGTTTGGGGAGAGGGCTTTGGGAGAGTCCCCCAAGGTGGAATGCAGTCCCGACAATCCAGCGGAGTTTAACCACAATTGCACCCTGCAGGTCACCTTTGAGGATCCCATGTCCCTGGACGAGCTCGCCTACAGACCTATCATAAGTATGTTGTGACTCATTGCTCTTGCTTCTTTCTCAACAATGAACAAAAGTCTGGACAGAATGTGCCTTTTAGCTTGTTAGCTTTAATGTTACTCTTCTATAGTGAGCGTCCGATTTATCGACAACTCAAGGAAATCTTGTTCCCCCTTTTCCCAGCCGAAATGGGTGAAATTTTTTATTTTTTATTTCCTCTAAAGTTTCCGTGTCCGTTGCTGCACTTTGCTGCACACAATGTTTTGGTATATTGCTTCTCAATTGCCGTGGTACACCGCAATTGTGCCGGCGCACGTCGAGGCGCTATGTCATATCTAATTGTTCGCCTTAAAATCATGTCAATGTGCCCAGACAAATTACCTGAATCAATTATATGAATTTTTTTCAAATTAATCGATGCAAAAATATTCGTCGCATCCGTACCCTACTCTTCTATCCCCCAACTAAAAATAGATAGATAGTCATAAAAGACCATTTCACAGTGATGCATCATGTTTTGATCTTGATCGTCCAGTTTTTCCAAATTTAGATAGATAATTAGAAGAGACCATTTGATTTTGATGCTCCCGTTTTCCAGTGACTGTGCTTGAGGTGCTTCCCAAGGAAAAGAAGGCAAAAGAAGAGAAGACCATCAACCTGGGCCAGGTGTCTGTGGATCTCCTGCCCTTGCTGAAAGGGGAGACCAAGCACAAGTACACGCTTCCCATTCACGCCTTCCCCTCTTCGCCCATTGATAACCTACCCCCAGAACACACAAAGGTGAGCGAATAAGCATTTCCATTTCAAAAGTCTTAAACTTGACAATATTGACTCTTCCAATGACAAGTTACTTTTGTCAAAAGCACAAGGACACAACAATTTGAAAAAAAAATCTTAACCTTATCATGTTGGTATTCATTGGATAGCTCTAGTTGAGCTCTATCAGATGAGTACCAATGTGCCAGGGATTCTGCAATTTTTGTACATTCTTTCAAATAATTTTGTTTTGTCCAAATTAGCCATCAGCAGCTAAAGCGCCTTAAATTTGGCAAAAATATTATACATAATCACAATCAATCTATATTCCTTTAACTAATATATATATATATATATATATATATATATATATATATATATATATATATATATATATATATATATATATATATATATATATATATATATATATATATATATATATAAATATATATATATATATTTATATATATATATACATATAGATACATATACATACATATACATACATAAGTATATATTGAATAACTAAGGGAATTGTGATGGTTAAAAGAATAATGCAGCTATTGCCTATGAGCTAGCTAGAGTTCTATTTTCTACTCATGGATGTCCACAAAGAAATTATGTAGGCCAGCCTCCGAGTAGATAATGAAATATTCATACGTGCACTCGGTCCTAGCTTTAGAAGTTACCTCAGTCATGCGAGCAAGCAGATGGATTAATAACTATGATAGGCTTATTGTAATCCGCCTTCTGGTAACACTTATGCTGCTGGTGGGTAATTTTGCCAATACAAAATGATGCAAAAAAACTGAAAAATGATTGAAACCCTGGCATATGGTGTTCATCTTAGAATACTTGGCATGAGCTATCCAATGAATACCAACATAACACGGTTTAAATGTTTTTCAAAAAATTTTGTGTTTTGGACGAAAGTAGCCTTAAGCATTGAAAGGGTTAATGATATTGACACATTCATTATCAGGGTTTAGTCGTATGGAACTGGAAAAGTATTAATAATTAAATATTTTATACAGTTGGAGGATAAATCTATCAACTGTTTAAACCAAATATGATGCTCTTTCGTCATATTTGTGTTTTGTTGGCATTTGGATTATTGTGCTGTGACTTTGATGGATTTTCTATGTCGAGTTCATGGCAATTAAGATGCAATCCCAGTATGAATCAAATGATTCAGCCATCAAGTAAATGATTGATTTACTGGTGCACACTGAGTTACAAAGGAGTTGGAGTGGTTCAACAAACCTGGTTTCAGGATTCAAACCAAAGTTTTTATAAATAAAAAAAATAGTAAATGAATTAAGTAAATAGTAATAGTAAATGAGTAGATAACTAAATGGATAATAAATGAATAGATAGTAGTGCTCAAACAATCAATTGACACAATTGAATGTCCATGGCGAAGGCGATCGACTTGTTCTACAGACATTTGACAAAATCGATTATGCTCACATCATCATTTGTTTCAAATGTTTGTGTCTCTGAAGGTACCGTGCAAACAATGTGCACAGTAATGTTTACCAAAATGGTGATCGTTTGTTTTGCTTTTGGCAATGCATCAATGTGGCCAGGAAATCGACCCAAATCAATTAATTATGCAAAAGAATTCCGATTAATCGATGCAAATGTGTTTTGCAATCGAACCCTAATAGATATATAAGAATACAAAAAATAGATAAATAAAACTAGATGAATAATTTCTTTGATGTTACTTTAAAACAAAACCTCCTCTATCAAAATAAGCATCCTATTATTATATACAGGTGAACCTGGATATGACGGACCACTGTATGACAGATTTTTGCATATGACGGACAATATGCTTGGTCCCAGTCCGATGCATATCAAGTATTTGTCATATGTATACGACGGATTTTGCATATGACAGACCAATTTTCCTGGTCCCATTGAGTCTGTCATATCCAAGTTCACCTGTATTTGCTATTATGCTGAACTTTACTTAAAGCTGCCCGATCTCTGTCTTGTTTCACAGCCGGAGCTGGATGTGGTGATCTCTGTGAATGAGCCGCTGATTACCCCATCAGAGCTGGATGAGTACAACCTGATCTCCATCACAAGCGAGTCCCTCTACTCGCCCCCGGAGGTCTGGACCACCACAGGACCACAATTCATCTACATAGCAGCCCTGCCGTTACCCATCTCCGGAGATGTAAGTATTTCCCATCACGAATGTCCTCAAATGTTTTTGTATGAAATGAAGATAAAATAGATAAAAATAAATATTGTCAGTGAGTTTTATGCAATGTTTTTCTTGTTATGTTAAAGAAAATATTATGGGACCAGTAAAATTTTGCAAGACCAGTAGATCCGAGGTGTAACTGATCCTTTAGGGCCAGTAACATTTTGAGTTAGCATTGCGGCTTGTAAATCAATTATCTATTTTTCCTGGATGCTTATCTTGTATCACATGTTGAAAATAGAAAATAGCGTAAATATAGATATCTTTTTATTCATTGGAATTTGTGACTTGGAGAGAAGAGGTAACAGCGAATATTGGTAGAAGGGCGTGCTCTAGTCTACAAAATATTAAATAATGGGGGAGGACAGGCAACCAGTAGCAAAGGTTTGGGGGAAGGAGTTGGATAGGTACATTGAAATTTAATCTAGTAACCCGCCCTACGCAGTTACAAAGTCAAACTCACCTTTATCAAAATCAAATCTATAAATATGTATACAACCTACTTTTCTTATATCACAAGTACGTGCTTTCAGGATTTGATCATTTTATTGTTGTGAAATTGTTTTCCTTTGCTTTTCTTTTCAGAAAGAGAATACTGTGGTATTTGCGGGCGGGGCCCTGAAGCCTGGTCTGGACAAGGAGGTGCCTAATAAACAGAAGAAGTGGGCAGTTCCTGGTACTGCGCAGGCCAATGCTGTCTTTATTCCTGAAAGGTAAATACAGGAATTCCACGCTGGTGCTCTTTGTATTAGAGGGTGGGGGTTATTTTGTGTGGTGGAATAGATGTTCCTCTTGAGTGGAGATGGAACCTATAACCCAACTCTTTAACCATGAGAGAGTTTTTAGTAAGAACATTTCAATTTCACACACTGTTATAGAGTCACATGTTGTTCTCTTTTTAGCTTTATTATCCTACTGGGGACATTGATAAACATAAGAGGTTTATACTAAGAACAAGAAAAATCTGCATAATTTCACACTGTAATGAGTCACATATGTTGCAGGGCTCGAAATTAAGAGGTGCTGGATGCCCAGGGCTCCCTTGAATTCTCCTGTGGCTCCCTAAAATTTCTGCAGGCCCAGGGCTCGACGCTAAGGGTGAACCTATGGCCCCAGGCCAGTAAAAAATCCCAAAAACAGCTTCGGGCCAGTAAAAAAAGACCTCAACTGGTCCTACAGGGCCAGTAAACATTTGGAGACATTCTTGCTAAAATGTTTCCCCCTGAGAATGTCCCAAATTGTTTTTGAAATAAATGAAGATAAAAGTTATAAATATAAATGTTGTGGTGAATCTTATGCAATGTTCTTTCTTGTTATGTTAAAGAAAAAATGTAGGACAAGTAAACATTTTGCAGGACCAGTAGATGCTAGGTGTTACTGGTCCTACAGGGCCAGTATCATTTTGAGTTAGCGTTGAGGCCTGAGGCCCCTGATGCCCAGGGCTCCCTTGAGTTCTCCTGGGGCTCCCTAAAATTTCTGCAGGGAGCCCAAAAATGCACTGGTTTCTATACACAACACCTTTACGTAGCTTTTGAAGATGCCTGAAAAAAACACACTCAATTTCAAGTCCTGTGTTGTTCTATTTTAGCTTTATTCCTACTGAGGACATTGATGAAGAGAGTGGCGACTACAAGAGCAAGGAGGACCGGGAGCACCGGGTGATGTCGGAGCAGGAGAAGAACAGGGTCACCTGGAACACAGAGAGACGGTGCTATCTAGACGCATCAGCAGTGAAAAGGTACCGTAAATTCTCAGTAATGTGGGACAGTTTTTAACCCATTTACACTCAGAGCGGCCAAAAGAGACCTGAAAATTTTGGAAATATTCTAGTCTCAAAAGCATTTTCTTGAAGATATTTGAAGGAGAAATGTTGATCAGAAGCCAAACAACAACTCTGCTTCAAATAATTTGTGAATTTTTGCTTTATTCCCAAGTTATTTTCAAAAGTATGAAAGTAGCAGACGATACTTTCTAAAGGAACTCTGAGTGTGAATGGGTTAATTTAATTTCAAGTTACAATACATGTAATACACAAGGTTGGTAATATTTTTGTTAAAATAGTCGGCTATTATTTAATTGGTGTTCCTTTTTTGATCATACATACACTGAGGGTGCCTCTAAAAACCCCGACTGGGGAAAAACACTTATACTATTTTTGTCATGAGAGTGGAATTTTGTGTATACAAAGAGGTATACAGTGGTAGACTTATAAAGCACTACATTTGATTCTCAATTGCTGTTTAAATGATATTGATATATTGTTTAATTATTGTTTCTTGGTAACTTATTGATACACTAAGGGTCTACGGAGATTGACACCTAAGGTACACAGCATAACATGCTACTTTTGTTTTGTTTATTTGGAATTGGTATTGAAGTTACTTATTTGTCGCATTGTAATCTATGTTAATTACTCCATGGAAGGTGTACTTCCTCACATATTCTATTATGGTTATTTATTTTTGTATTGTGTATTGTGTCGTAAAGCTGGTCACTTCTTAAAATGGCATCATATGCCCACTTCCTTAAGTTATTACTTACATTACAGTGGTGTTTCCTATCATCCACTGAGAGATATTTATGTTCATTTACCCGTTATCAAAAATTAATCTTCACTATCCAGTATGTATAACAAGCTTCACTGGAAAAACACTCTCACCACACATATTGACATTTCTAAAAAAATTTTTAAGTAAACTTTAGTTATTATAGTTGGTCTTTCAAGGAGTACTTGAAAAGGGCCCAGTAAAGAATAAGTCACCGGTCATTACATGTTATGATGTCATATGTTTTTGTACTTAGACTAGTTCTGGTTGCTTTTCTCCCCAACAAGACCCCAAGTGGGGAAAGTGTCACCAAGCTATGTTCTTCTACTATGTATTGTGTATTATGGGTTATAGTTTTTATAAAAGTTCTCCTTCATGTCACCAGATATTCCTCTTTGAGTCTTCCGTTCCGCCATAGAATATATGGATAGTGATACGCTCAACATCTTCTCCGCCAACGTTAGAGGGTTTAGGCAACAATTCAAAAGGGTTGATTTTTTTGACTACATCAAGAAACTACACCCAGATATTCTCTGTCTGCAGGAAACCCATTTAGTTAAGAAAGATCTTAATACTCTCTTAAAGGATTGGAACGTAGAATACATTATCGCAGGCAATTCAACAAACAGCAGAGGGGTAGCTATACTTATTAATAAAACCTTTGAATACACCATAGTAAACACTATCAAAGACCCAGAAGGAAGGTTTATTATATTAGAATTATCTATACCTAATCTGATGAATATTTTTTTAATAAATATCTATGCCCCAAATGTGGATAGTCCAGACTGGTTCTCGAATATTTTTGAAAAAGTTCAAAAGATAACAAACAATTGTGAAATTTGGACTGGTGATTGGAATGTGGCCCTCTCAGAATTGGATATCTATAATTACCCAAAACTTAGAAACATAAACTCTAATAGGGTTGTTAATGACAACATGTTCAAATACAGTCTCATTGATATCTGGAGATCTCAGAATAAGGATAGAAAGCGATTCACATGGCGCTCAGAAAAACCGTGCAGAGCTTCACGCCTGGACTATTTCTTGATTTCTGAGGACATCTTAGCTCTCAATCCCAAGGCTGAAATCATGAACGCGTATAAAAGTGATCATAATATCATTCAACTTTCTATCAAACAGAGCTCGCAGAAACGCGGCAAGGGTATTTGGAAGTTTAATAATGCTCTTTTGGAGAATAACGACTTTGTTAAAACTATAAGATCAGAAATTCAATTAATACAGGAAACTTATGCCCTACCAGTCTATAGTGCGGATCATATTGCCAGCGACCATGGTGAAACTCTGGAATTAACAATATCTCCAATTCTCTTTCTGGAAACACTCTTGTGTCAACTGAGAGGAACAATCATAAAATTCTCAAAGAATTTAAAAAGAAAGGAAAGGGAATTGGAGGATTCTCTCAATAACTCTATTAAAACTACTCAGGAGAAAATTGACTCCGGACTTAACAATATTGAAAATTTGGATTCTCTTAGAGAACTATCTCTGAAACTAGAGAACCTTAGAGAGAAAAGAGTAAAAGGTAGTATGGTCCGCTCTAGAGCTAAATTAGTTGACAATTGGGAGAAACCGTCCAAATTTTTCTTAAATCTGGAAAAAAGGAATTTTCTTAACAAAAACATCCCCTCTTTAATAGACAAAAATGATAAAGAAATCTTCAACTCTGAAGATATTCTATCTTTACAAAGAGACTTTTATCAGGATCTCTATTCTTCAAAAGAGACAACATTGCTGGAAAACTCCAAATATGCCCATCTTTTAGCAAATCTTCCAAGAATAACGGACAACATGAAAGAAAAATTAGATGAGAATTACAACATAGAGGAATTAATTTCTGCTATAAAAACTAGCAAATTAAATAAAGCACCGGGCCCTGACGGGTACTCTAATGAGTTCTTTAAATTTTTTTTGGATGATTTAAAATTCTGGATCTTCAGGTATTTTGAGGAAGGTATCAACAGAGGATATATGTCGACAAGTGCCTTGGATGGGATAATTACATGCATACCTAAGCAAGGAAAGCTAAGGAACGATCTCAAAAATTGGAGACCTTTGACGCTTCTAAACTGCATCTATAAATTTTTCTCATCCATGGTTGCAAGTAGACTAAAAAACATCTTGCCTGAAATTATAAACGAGGACCAGACTGGATTTATCTCAGGGCGTTTCATAGGGGAAAACACTAGGATGGTTTATGATACCATAGATCATTGCAATACATACAATAAATCAGGGTTATTATTAATACTAGATTTTTCTAAAGCCTTCGACACTATCGAATGGCCATTCATCTCACAAGTTTTATCACTGTTCAACTTCGGGGAAAATTTTTCTGATATGATCAGACTCTTTCAATACAACTCAACGTCCCGAGTAGAACAAAATGGGTTTCTCTCTGATCCAATTACATTGTCCCGGGGCTGCAGACAGGGTGATCCCCTCTCGCCGTATGTGTTCGTGATGTGTGCGGAGATCCTATCACATGTTTTGAGGGAATCGGGGGACTTCAAGGGAATTATGGTGCATGACAAGGAATTCAAAGTATCGCAATATGCTGACGATACCACCTTGATGGTAGCGGAAGACCTGAATAGTATTGTCTGTATTATCAGGATTTTAAAATGGTTTAAGAGTGTGTCAGGACTTGATATTAATAATGACAAGACCAAAGTGGTAAAAATTGGGGCATCGAGAGACAGCAACATACCATGGCAGGGCAAGTTTGGCTTTAAATGGTCTGAAACATTCGAGATTTTGGGAATTCACTACAACATTAAAAAATTTAACGAAATAACAGAACTCAACATATTCAGGAAAATGGGTGAAATCAAAAAACTGATCAGAATTTGGAGTAGTAGAAATCTTACCCCTTATGGGAAGGTGACTATAATTAAATCCCTTTTAATTTCCAAAATCACACATATGTTGCTGTCTCTCCCTAGCCCCAATGTACTTTGTATACAGGAGATAAATAATACCTTTGCAGATTTTTTATGGTGCGGCAAGCCTCCAAAATAGAGGAAGGAAATTCTTGAGGGTGAAATAAAACATGGTGGTTTGAAATTGCACAATATTGTTCTATTTGATAGAACACTTAAACTAAGCTGGCTGAGAAGATATTTACGCTCAAATGGTAAATGGACTGCTGTCCCAGACGACTTCGATTTAAATGATATGTTTGTGCTTGGTTCTGATTATTTGGAAAGAACAATTGAAGCTACTGAGAATCAATTTTGGAAAGATGTCATCAAAAGTGCATCATATTTGTGGCAGACTGATGCAGTATTATCTCACGAAGTCATAAATAATACACCATTGTGGCTTAATCCAAATTTGGAAATCCCGATCAAAAGGGAATGGTTTCAACGAGGCATTAACACCATTGCCGATTTAATGGGACCTATGTTTCAAATTCTTCCAATGGATCAGTTTAAAGAAAAATATCAGGTCAAGACAAACTTCCTTGAGTACAACATCATCAGTATCAAAATCAAGAAATTTTTAGAATGGAAAGAAATTCCATTATACAATGAACCATATCCAAGAAATAGTGTTTTAAATGTTCTCCTTAACCTTAGTGTTAAGGGATGCTCTAGGTTATATACTAAAATGAAGGATTCATTTGACCATATACTGTATAATATATCTGACAGATGGAGCGAAGCAACTGGCAAAGATTGGGGCACTATTTGTTTTAGCAGATCCTTCACTCGCCATGATTCATATATCAAAGATACCTATCTGAAGTACATTCAATTTCGAACTCTCCACAAGCGCTTTTATACCAACGAAAAACTCTTCAAAATGGGAATTAAAAATTCAAATTTGTGTGGCATGTGCCTCAAAGAAGTAGATTCAGTAGAACACATGATGTTATACTGTGAATGTACAAAAGGGTTATGGAATCTCATTGAATCATGGATAAAGGAATTAGGTATGCCAGACTATCAAATAACAGAGGAAAAGATAATAGTGGGCGATCTTGAAAACGCATCTGCCATAAATTGCATTATCCTTGTCGCAAAGAAAGTTATTTACAACTGTATGAAAAAGGAACAAAAACCATGTATATTATATGTAAAGAATGACACAAAGAAATTTTATTTTCAAGAAAAATACAGACTGTATGTTAAAAGACAAAATAATGTATTTGACAAACAATTCAGGTTACTAGCAAATGTGTTTGACACGTAATATTTGTATATTGTACATTACACATGATTTATTGAATATTGTACCGATCTGTTGACATGCTGGAGGACAAAATAAAAACCTACCAAAAATTAAAAAAAGTTATTTTCAAAAGTATGAAAGTAGCAGACGATACTTTCTAAAGGAACTCTGAGTGTGAATGGGTTAATAATTATGATTTCTATATGGTTTCAGGGTGGCCCATTTTCTCTGAAACTACCCTGTTCAGATCGTGGGTTGCTAAGATTTCACTTTATTATTTTGCAAAATCATTAAAGTGGCCCAAATTCCTAGGTGGTCTAAATTTCCGAGAATTTAAGGTAACTTCTTTTGGCATGAAAGATGCTATCTAGACGGTGCTATCTAGACAAATCAGCAGTGAAAAGATAGGTTTCTTTGGCATACTGCAATTCAATGGTTCATTCATTGTATGAATATATGATGATACTTAGTAAACTAATAGGAAAATTAAAAAATCTGTTTTCACAGAGAAAAAGGTTTTCTATTGTCAAGGGTGTCCAACTGTCGCATTGTCGCACGCGATAGGGGCTTCAAAACGTGCAACAAACCAAACACTTAAAGAACTTTTTAACTGGAAAATATTTTGGAAAACATGACCAATTGAGCATATCAGGTATTTCACCTAAATTATATTTGATACAAATAGTATTTAAAAACCAATGAACTCCATTTAGTAATACTGTGTATTGATTCATCTTGGTCTTAACTATTGCAATAAGGGCTAATGAAGTATTGCCACTAGGATACAATATTAATAGCTTTTATCGAAACATGGTCAACAAAAATTGCTGTGCTCCAGGGCTTATTGACTGTGCTCCGGGACTAAAATATGTGGACACCCCTGATTGTTATTGGTATTTTGGGCTGAACTCTATTACTTTTTCTGTTTTGCAGTTTCCAGGAAAAGATAGCAAAGAATAGATTTTGGCCTGTGGAAGTGTTGAGGATCCCACAACCAGTTGTAGGAAAAGGAAAGAAGGTAACGACTTAATTATTATCATTCCAAGAAAAAATAGTATTTTCATCAGTTTAATCTAGTGATTAGGTAGGAAAGACTTGAGCCTCTGATACATAGAAGTTTTCTAGAATTTATTTGAATTATCTTTTGCACCCTTTTATTCATTATTAACTTCCTTCTAATTCAATTCAAATAAGTATGCAGTGCTGTAGTCAGTAAAAGGTACCATGTTTTATGTTAATTTTTCCTGTGTGACTTAACTTATAGTATATACTTAACCCATTCTCGCAGAGAGGCCCTGAAAGTGTTGGAGATGACATTGTTCCCTTATCTGAAAAAAATCTTCCTTAGTGTTCCTGTGCTTTTGAAAAAAGTTTGGTTGAAGAATGCTTTCTCATAAGAGGCTGTTGTACTTCCCAAGTTCAGTTATAAATTAGCCACAACCACATATGAGTGTTTTTTTTTCTTAAAGTACAAATTTGACATAACCACTAACAAGTGTTTTATCTAAAAATATGACTTTGCCATAGCACTTAAAAGTCTTAAATATCTTATATTAGAGGGGCCTTTTATAGAGGCACTATCTTAAATATTGTCCTTTCTTTTATGAGCTGTTAGAGATAGAACTAATTTTGTTATTGCATAACTCAGTAAATGCATTTTTTTGGCTTGCATTTTGATATTGTACAAAGTTATCATGAAACGGGTCTTTTTAACAGCATCTGCCAAAACGACTTTCAATTTCGCAAATGATTCTGGTACAGTATTTGTGTGATGTAGTATATGATGCAATAGTGTACATGATACATGCTTCTTTGGCTTAATCTTTGGCCTTTGTGGCACCACATGGGGCAACATACATGCTTGGAACTTATGATCTTAGTTCAATTGCTGTATGATTGATACACAGCTCAAAATATCCTGTAAGCTCACTTTCTTGAAAGGGTTTTTTCCTAATCATGCTGTAATTTATGAACCAAATTAATGATAGATCTTCCAATTCTATTTGAGAGAATTGATCATGATAAAAATAACAATTGGTCAATAGGCATTTATTGCTAAATTAAACATATTTCTTTCAATATATTTCTCATCCTAAATGTACCAATTTAAACCATTTATGTGAGTTTTCCTTGAAATGTATCACCTGCATCTGTAATATTTTGAACATAACTCATTGAATTAACATAAGGCATAAACTTTCAAAATATTTGAAAGGTTCTTGTTTGGATTCTGATTAATTTTATTTCTTTGAATATTTTCCGAGAGTTGATTCTGTCTGAGAAATATAACCTAAAGACTCAGACCTTTTTCTGGTACTACTCATCTGAAATGTTTATGAAATAAGCATATTGACTGTATGGGTAGTGTCCATTTTTAAACTCGCTTTGAAAATCTTTTGAAATTTTTCACTTTCTTCTAACTTATTCCAAAGTATTCCATGGTTACAATACCTGAATTGTCATAAATATTCTACAAGTTGTTTGTTGCTCCATGTAATACCACCTCAATAAACTACATGCAAGGCATTTAATTGGACGTATAAATACTTATGTATAAGATTTTTTTCACCATTCATATCATAAGTAAAGTTTTTTATTGAGAGCACAACTCGGATAAAGGCCCACTTCTTGCTTACAATGAGTATAAGGATTAGATGTTCTTCTTTTCAGGGGAAAGTTGTTCCAAAGGTTTGTTTGCATCTGTAAACTATGGTGTACAAATAGAAAAAAATCCATGGTAAAAGCTGTAGTTTAGTTGTATCAATCCATCTTCCCCCACAGTGTTCCAGTATAAATACAATAAGACTTTCGAATGCTCAGTAGCCCAGTGGTCCGACATATATGCAATTACTTTGAAAATGCTACTATAACTATAACTTAACTATAACTTGCTGTTTCAAATTCGAAATTGTTCATCTGTCATGTTAAAAAGATGCAAAACAATGCAAATTTGTCACGTACCCCACCTCGCCACTCAGGTAATTAATATGTTAAAAACAAAATAAAGAGTCAATTCCGTACTTATACTGGAAAAGCATCTTTGACTTGCCTTTCTATTGGACTTATCAAGATGTCTCAACTCAAATGCTCTATCTTTATTGAACATAGATCAAATGAAAATTCAAACTGCATTGCTTTAAAAGATACCCCACAACATTTGATAATATATAGCTATAGTATCTATTCAGAAAAGTTCTGTTTTGATTGTCTTTCTATTTGATTAACTACAATTAACCAATGCCTTTACTTAAAAACATATGCTGATACCAACATTTCAATCTCTGACAATTAAGTCCAATCACACTATAAAGTTGCTGTTCTGCTGAGGGAAGATGGGACAAAGGTTAACTATTAACCATCTAGCATGAAAGCCTGAGCAGCTTTGAGACACGGATACACGGTTGACCAATTCCTCCATATACTGTATTAGGGGCAATTAGGGTACCTCCCACCAATCATCAATGCCTGAACCTTCCCCCTGTTTCCCCCTCCTTGTCAGCCCTACCCCTACCCTGCCCCCCCCCCCCCCCCCCCCCTCCCTGGTGTAGGCATCATGCTTTTATTTCAGGGCAGCAGCCTATTTCGTCTCTTAAGGATATCTTTTAGTTCTTCTTAGACAGGTGTTGGTTAAACCCATGGTTTAATACTTGAGTAAATTGCATTCTTCTTGTAGGTGACAATAAGTATTTTTTCTACTTTAAAAAAAATAAAAAAACAAAATCCTTAATCATTGTCCTTCATTATTACTATTCTAAGGTGCATATTGAAAATTGTTTACCCAGTTGAAATAAACGGAATCATGGTCATGACATAATTTCTAAAATAAAGATCCTGTGAGGAGTAGAAATATAGACAAATGGTTAATGTGAATTTCTGTCGTAGAATCTCTCTTGAACATTTTGATCATGTTATTTATAAGTTATATCCTAAGAATTTAGCTCATCAATTTGCCAAGAAATGTACAGATTGCTTTTTATTAACCCATTTATGCCCTAGTGCCATTTATGTCAGTCAAAGAGCATAACGAAAATAAATGCAATATTAAAAAAATATATATGATGAATAATTGGTGTTTTCGAGGAGAGGAAACTCAAATTTTGTTCATTTTGACATCATTTGCATTTATATTAGAACACTAAGGTACTCTGGCCATGTTTGGGCTAACTTTGAATTCGTTATATTTTGGGGGTAATGGGTTATTGACAAAGTTACCCTGTATATCACAACTTTTCTTCTGTGCCAATTGCCAGTACTTTATAGTGTTAAGGCCACTCCTTTATACAAGTTTCTCTCTATGTTGATTTTTGATCCCTACCCTTCCCCATACAATCAGCAAATGCATATTCCACAACACCAATACCCCTCAAATCAATATATTCAATAAGTCATTGATTCATTTTTTGCTTGGTATCTTGATCTTTTATAGGAACCTCCTCTACAATTTTGTTTTTTCCCCATGTGCCTCTTCCCTTTCAGTACATATAAAAGTGTGTTTTGCTAGCAAATGTTGATTGGCATTGCTGGAAATAAGTTAGGACTAACAGCCAAATAATTTCCTTCGGGGTTCCCACACGTCAATGTGGAAAATCCAAAAAATAGCCATAATTCTAAATATAGCTAATGAGGTTTTGACTCAGGCCAACCCTTTGTGTGACCTTTGAAGTAACCCTACCAACACAAGTGCAGAGTTTTTTTGGCAAAGGCACAATATATTTGAAATTCCATAAACGATTGACAGTTTTCTTTTACTTATGTGCATCTGCTGTATAATTGTGCACCATGAATTAGGAATTCAAAATTCACCATCCCCAAAAGTAAAAAAAGATTTTTGTGGCTATGTTTTTTTCAGGCACAAGCTGTTAAACAGCTGCCAAACAAGCAGCGTCCGGTTGGTATTGAAACTAAATATGAGAAATCATCTTTTAATTGATGTCATTATTGTATATGTGCATGTTGCGTGGGATTTCTAAATATGTCTCTTGTAGCTTTGTGAACATGTTGACTATCATTCTGGAGTTCAGCTTGTGACGGATGTAGTACTAGTCATACATATTTTTTTTTGAACTTGTCAATAATTCTGAGTTATGTCAGGATAGAAATATGAGTACATTTTTAATATGGCTTTATATACATAATTGCATATAGGTGTTCTTGTGTTCAGTTTTGGATGATTAGAAGTGATACTTTTTTGTCATGTTGTTGTGTGAATTTTTTATGGATTTTTAAAGATTGGGGTAAAATTTCAATAATGTTTTTAGAAAAGCTATGAACAGTCAATATTTCAGATTTCCTAAATTTAAATATTACTGGTATTTTTTAGAAAAGCTATGAACAGTCAATATTTCAGATTTCCTAAGTTTAAATACTACTGGTATTCTCTAAACTAGTACAAAAGTATATGTGTTTCTAATAATAAGCATGGGTTTTTTAGATATATTTATAAATGTATGGTCTTGTACACTAGTAAGTGGTTAATATAGTCTAGTGTATTCCTATGCAAATATTTTCTCATTGTTTATAATGTTACATATACTATGTTATTATCAGAAAGTATCTCCTGTAAGTTCACTTATACATTCTCTTGTATGTAGCAAATAAATGGAAATTATATTTTCTATTTGTTTCCATGCAAGATCTTATTTAATGCCCATGCTGACACATGGTGCAATTTGATAAATGCCAACAATCTAGACAAGTATAAAACTCAACAAAGAAAACGATTGTCACCTCAAAATAAATGACAAACTGCAAACTGTAAGTGATTATCACTTAAAAAGATTTTTTGTCCACATACTTTGAAATGTTTTTAAAAGAAGCCAATTTTTTTTTTCAAAGATACATATGTCATATTGCTGATAAAGGCAGAAACACATTTTTCAGGTTTAAATTCTGATTCGGATCATTCACTTTTTTCAGGATGATGAGGGACATATCTTCTATCATGGGGTAGTCTTCCTTAACCTGGCGCCGTTACTTTATCCTGGTGGTGAGTTGATGAACTCTATATTTCCTTAGATGAATAAAAGAATGGATATGAAGCAAGAGACCAATTACTATATGCGCTATACTGAAGGCCTGGTTGTGCCAGGGGTTTCGTATCTGACCTAATTGTGACGTCACTAGAAGATAAAGACCAATGAGGGCTCTGGTATCATTTACATTACAGAGAAACGTGCGCACCAACATGTGCAGAACACAGCTTTTAGGCTATTCGTAGCAGCCAGCTTGTTCAGGTTGACCAGCTGGTTTCATATCCAAATGTTTTTATTTATGTAAGATATTTCATTCAGTGATTTTTTTCCAACACATTTTTTGTGTATTATCAAGCAGACAGATATTTCATCAAGACCCCAGTGCTTCTTTATTTAAGGTCACCACTGCCCGGTTTAAATCCCACCCAAGGCATGTGAGAAAGTTTCCAGTGACTTAGGGTTAGTCGGTTGTTTTCACTGGGTACTCATTTTCCCTCCATCACTTAGGACCAGCTAGTCATAAATTAGCCGCAACTTGGCAGGAAAAGTGATGATAATCTAAATTCTTGTATTAAGGATAGCTTACAAATTCAAGATTTTAGAAAAATGGGTTATAATAATGTATAGTTACTTGGAAATATGGACCAGAAATCTGAGGGTGGATATAGCTGCACTGTAGTGCCCCCAGGAATTTTAGTGCTGCTTGGCATACCCTTTTGCAAAGATGATGTACTATTAAAACACACCTTTTCAGGCTCGCCCACTGAGGCGTTGTTGACTAGGACTCAAACTATGACAATGTGCAGTGCTTTTGAACATCTTATGAATGAAAATGGTGCTATATAAATTCCAATTATTATTATTATTATCATTATTATTATTATTATTATTATTATTATTATTATTATTATTATTATTATTATTATTATTGTTATTATTACTATTATTATTATTATTATTATTATTATTATTATTATTATTATTATTATTATTATTATGTAAGATTTGAAGCAAATTATAACATGCATGTGTGAACATCTCCATTTTCACCTTAAAGTAATGGAAAAAACTATCCTGTGCACTTATGACACCAAAAGTGAGTATCTATAAAACTTTCCTTGCCTTCCAGTGAAGAGAATAAGAGGAGCCTACAAGATCTACGCCTACACCGACCATGAAGTCCTGGAAAAGGTAATCTCTCAATTAAAAACTTAACACTTGCAGCTGCCAAAAGCAGCCTGACAATTTCAGTGAAATCTTCTTTTTTTTTAAATCATTTTTTTATATTTTTTTTTAGTGAAATCTTGCAGGCAAAATCATTAGTTAGGAAGAGTTAGGAAGATATTTGATGGGGAAATGTTAATCAGAATATTACCAACAACTCTCCTTCAAATATTTTGTAAAACTAATCTTATTTCCAGAGTTATTGTCAAAAGTATCATAGATCCAGAAGACAATGTCTGGAGGAACTCTTGAGCATTAATGGGTTAAAACTTAACCAGATACTCAGCTAAAGTGTATCAGTTTATTTTACTGAAGTCTAAATACTTATATTATTATATGTTTGTAGCTCTAAGAATAGGCATTTGAGATTTAAAAAGTTTAGTTTTTGTACGTTGTTTTCCTGCCTAAAAAGCATTGCTGTCTTTAGGAAAGCTTTTGCACTACATTTCTCCAGAGCCATCCATTTTGGGATCTAGTTCAGGAGACGAACTTTTGAGCATTCAAGATTTCATATTTATTGAAAATGTTAGTCGTCTTAAGAATATTGTACTACAACAATTCTAAAATCAAAAGGATTTTTGTAGGCACAGATCTCCTCCCAAGAGCAATGTTGTACTTGCTGTGAATATTGATGATACATGTATAATGAAATACAGTAGAATAAGAAATTGATCCAAGGAGCAAATCAACCAAATTTATGATTTTGGATTTTTCAGAAAGTTAATATTCTAATGGCAGGAATAATGCTTCTGACTTTCATTATTCTTAACTGACCCCACTCGGAAAAGTTAGGCAGAATAAACCACTCAGATTAATTTCCTGTTCTACTGTACATATTGCATTATTGCATTGAATTAAAGCATAACTTGTGTAATGAGGACAATATCTTTTGAGATCTACTTATGCAAAAAAGAGGATAATTTTTGCAGTTGGAATAATTGTGTTTTCTGTTTCACCACAATGTTTTAACTGTTTTTTGTCCTCTGTTTATACTTCATTGTTGAATGTACCGTATATGTGGTGTTTACATATTTACTCTCTGGAAATGTATGTAATAATCTAGTTTTCCTTATACTAATCAAACGACTGTTTTGAGTAGTAGAAATCTAAATGTAATTATTATGGAGCTGATAATACCTGGTGGCCAAAATGAATGTGAAATCCTATATTTCATATGTTACCTTTTTAGGAATTTTCATTATCATTGCTATCATAACCAGAAATCTTTGAAGAAGTATTGCCTTTCTGTTTATAATTCTAATTTCTAAGCAGCATAATACTGCATGGACATATTTTTGAAATTGTTTCCCTATGGTACTTGTTTACATGCTATTATTCTTATCAGCATTGTCTCCAAAATATGGAAGTTAAACATCTGGGATTGTTTCTGTACTAATCTGTTTGGTGTATGTCTGTTTCTTTTCCTACTCACTAGACCGAACACGAAAAATCGGTGGCCCTAAAATCTGCAGAGATTGCCCTCAAAATCCGTCATAATGCACTAAAAGTTATTAACCTACCCCCGGTTCCGAAGGTCAAACCGGGCCAGGTTGACGTAAAGGGCAAAAAGGGGGCTCGCTCTCAAAGTCGCGTGGGTACGAGTATGGGGGGCCGCAAGAGCGTAATTAACGAGGGAGGGGAGTCGTCGTCACGGGCGCCCAGTGTCGTCTCGGGCAAAGACAGCAGCATGAGCGTTCAGTCGCGCTCGGGCAGTGTCGCGGGCGGGCAGATTAAAACGGCCCATCGCAGGCGGGGACGCAAGGCCGTGGCTCTGCCAATGGGGGACCTGACGGAGATCGGAGAGGATGAGGATGATGAGGATGAGGAAGGGGTAATCTCCAGTAGATCCAGACCTTAAGAAGCACTAGGCTTGCTAGAGCACACCAGTTGTTATTACTAGAAAAGCCTCGATGTTGTCTTGGAATGTGGTTGTTTCCATTTAGATTACTGGCTGTGATATGTGTAGAGAGTACTTGTTAGTGTTTTCGAAAACAAAAGAAATCATCTAGCAGGAGTAGATATAGTGGTCCACTGCAGCATGCGCTGCAGCATGTGCAGAACACAAATTTTGGGCTATTCGCCCCAGCCAGCCTGTTCAGGTTAACTAGCTGGTTTCATATCCAATTGTTTTTCTTCATCTAAGATTTCTTTTCAAAGCATCTTTCGAAAGATTTAAGTTATTTTCTAAATAAACATTTCATACAGGAGTAACTGTTCAAAGGGCATGAGTATTTAAACAGTGTAGATATGCATCATTCTATCATTTAGCACTTATATAAAACCCTTGCTGCTTGTGGTGATGGCGAGTGATAAATAAGCATTATATGTGATGCCAGCTGCTGAATGAATCTGCACAATCAACATGAACACACTTAAATAACTTTAACTTCTTTTTTTTTTTTTGGGGGGGGGGGGGGGGGGGGGGTAACCCATACATTTCCCTACAGCAGCTCTAAACGAGTGAACTATTTTTTTCTAAAAAGCATGTACTGAAGAATTTAGAAGGAGAACTGGGTTTTTTTAACCTCATTTATAATTCTCTTACAACATTTTGTAAAGCTTTTCATATTTTTATCTAACTATCTAAGCCCGTATGCTGCTGGTGGCTAGTTTAGCCAATACAAAGCAATGCAAAATACCTGAAAAATGACTGAAAACATGTCAAATGGGTACTCATCTGAGAGTACTCACTGAGAGCTTTCCAATTAATACCAACAAGACAGGGTTTAAATGGTTTTCAAAAATCTTTGCTTCCTTATGTTTGGACAAAAGAAGTCTCAGCATTTGAAGGGTTGGCATCCAAACCTAATGTGTAGAGGAACTCTGAGTCTAAGCATGGGGTGATTAGGGCACTACATACATTTCTCATTATACTTTAACTGAATGAAAGTGGGAGCTTGTTAGGGTTTATTAACTCAACTGATATTCAAATGAATAGGTCAGCTATATACATTAGTTCTGATTTAGTTAGTACACATATAGACTGTGAATGTTTTCCTATTTTCTGTGAACTGAAATCTCCAAATATCAAAGTAACATACTGTATCATTAAAGGGTTTAGCTCAAACGGATCACAGTGATATTAAATTATCCACTATTTCTAAAGGCATCTTTTATGGTAATTCATATCTAAAAAATGACGTTGCAAATGCAATCTGTAGGAAAGTTTAATAAAACATTATATTGTACATATTATTTTGACCCCTAGTCAAAATATTGATTATCAATATATTGACAAATGGTAAAAATTACAAATTATTCATAAAGCACTGACCCCTGCACATTATAATGGTACACATGTCAATGTCGCTATGTTGTTATGCATGTATTTGATTATGTTCTATAGTAGTACAGCACATTACTAAAATAGAGATATTTGATATTTTAAGGCTTGGAATTGCCAAAATTGCCATTATCTGAGGCATGTATTTGATTGTGATATACAGTAGTACAGCACATTACTAAAATATAGGTATTTGGTATTTCAAGGCTTGGAATTGCCAATATTGCCATTATCTGTGGCATGCATTTGATAATGATATACAGTAGTACAGCACATTACTAAAATAGAGGTATTTGATATTTCAAGGCTTGGAATTGCCAATATTGCCATTATCTGTGGCATGCATTTGATAATGATATACAGTAGTACAGCACATTACTAAAATAGAGGTATTTGATATTTCAAGGCTTGGAATTGCCAATATTGCCATTATCTGTGGCATGCATTTGATTATGATATACAGTAGTACAGCACATTACTAAGATACAGATATTTGATATTTTAAGGCTTGGAATTGCCCACTTTGGCAGAAAAAATATAAATGTGCAAAACAGAAATTTCACTTGCCCATGATAGCTTTCACCTATGTTGCATTAATGTCTTTGTAAGGCATGACAATTAGTCAGTTATGGTGGTAGAAACCGTAGAATAAAGGGAAATGGCATGATATGTATGGGTTTTGCATGATAAACCTCAGTTAGTAGAGGGCATTCCTCTGTTGAAATGAAAGGGCATGATATCCACGTGTGTAATTAGTAATCTTTTGGTATTCTTTAAGATATCCTTCTTCTCTATTCATTATTTATTCAATTATTTACGATAAATATTGAACTTATCTTGATTCACCTTTAAGTTAATTCTTTAAAATTGATAGATGTTGCCACGTTCATCTATATCTGTTTTCTGTGACGTGAATTATATGTTTTCACAAATAATAATTTATAACAGAACATGCATTGTAATCATTGTAACACAAATTCCCCTATCACCTTATGAAGTGCATACATTCTAATTTATTTTTAGATTATAGATTTCTTTTAATGTCACATTCCACTTTCTGTGAAAATTCGTGTTTTTATGTTAAATCAAATTCCACTGACAAAGTCAATTAGTATGTCTTCTTTGGTTGTGACTGTGCTAGTGTTAGGTTCGCAATCAAGTAGATAATTGATCTCTCAATTGATCTTGTGATAGAGATTTGATCTACTATGGGTAACTTTTAGTGTCAGGTGCAAATCCCTATAGGGGGAAATGTGTATTCAATTTACGGTACTTTGATTATAATTTCATATTTTACTTTTTCTTCAAGCATATAGATGTGTATTGAGAAGACGAATCCCATCTATATCACAAACAAAAGCTCCTGCTGAATATAAAGGTTATCAATCCATTACCCCCTAGGGTAATATGAGCATATTTTCCTACCACCTTGTTACCTGAGAACACAGTTTTGTTGTTTTTATTATTTCCTTGCATTTTTCCGTGTTTGTTCGTCGTTTCAGACGGGTCGCAGGGGAGGCATGGCGGATGAGGCAGCGCGCCTCGCTAGCGGACTGATGCATCGCGGCGGGGGATCACCGTTTCAAAAGAAAGGGGGCAAGGAGAAGGAGGACAAAGGGGGGAAAGAGTTGAAAAAAGGGGTAAGACAACAGCCCATGAAACTGTACATTGCCTACTCTTTTAGATAAAGCTTTTTGGAGCTTAAAGCTATCACTTTTAACATGCTACTCTTTCTTCTCTTATCATCTTCAAATAAACACTTAGATATATTAAGCATTCAGTTATTGTGTTCATTATCAAGGTTGTTTAGGTAAATAGGTATATGAATACTGAAGTCAAGCATCAATGCGCTACTGCAAAGTGTATATTTTGGCCTTGTTATATTATTCAAATATTCAAGTGTAGATGTGTAGAAGTGTAGGTTGGTAAGGCATTTTTGTGTACTCGTCACAGTTAGCACATAACAATGCAACATTGAAACAGCCCTGATTAGTGTGTCATCATTTACTTTCATATTGCTTGGTAACATGTTCTGAGTGACTTGTTGCTAGGTGACTCCATGGCAACCACAATGTTATGCCGTTTGTTTCATTTGCTATGTGCTTTATATGGTTTTCAGAAATCAACAGCTCCTCCTCCTCCTCCTCCAATTGAAGAGGTCTGTAGTTTGGGAACCCCCTAAAATATACCCCAAGTTTTCACTAATTCAACCCTTACCCCTATCTAATCCCTTTAATGTCCATGTGTGCTTGCTCTAATATCATTGGATTCCTAACATTGGGCCAAGAAAAAGTACAAGTAGTACTAGTATTTAAACTGAATGGATACACAAGATAGATTATTAGAACGTCTTGAAGAAGAGATTTTTGAGACAAAGCATTTTTGCATTTGGAATTTCCTTTGTTGTCACTTTTTCTGCCATATTGTAACTAGCCAGTTGGAACTGGTGGAGAAAACCACTGCCTAACCCCAAGTCACTGGCAACTTCTTCACATGGTCCGGTTGGGATTCAAACTCAGACAGTGGTGAGAGACAGCTAGCAGTCAGTGGCAACGCCTTAAACCACACGGCCACCAGGGCAGGCTCAAGCATTTTTGCAAAGTTTTGTTGTAGCCTGAATAATGAAATTCAAAACAGCAAGATTCAATGATCTATATGAGGAATGAAACACATTATTCATCCCTAGACATAATTATTGTTTATAATTAAGCATCTTCAGACAAGACAATACATTAAAAGGAGAGCTCTTACCATTCAAAATAACAGGTAATGATATTAATGGAAAAAAAATAAGTCACCATTTTTGGTCGATTGATAGAGCCCAATATGCTCAATTACCTCTAACTGTAAAATGTAGTAAATGTAGATTGTGTGCATACTTAGTAGTGGTATAACATATAAATGTATTGCTTGAATATGCTCATGTTTGGATAATCATTTTCAAAGCACTTCTAAACTACATTGCCCTATTCCCCTCCCAGATTTAAAAAAAGTCATCTATTTAACAAACCCCCATTTGTCCTAGATATGCCATTTTCTAGAAATTCTTTCTAAAGCATGACTTTTTTTCATTATTAAATTGTGTTATGCTAGCAGTCTTATCAGTAATATTGCACCTTTCACCAAAATTATATGACAGTATGTATGCATCGTGACCTTTATATTCTAACCTATGCACATTTGGTATTTTAGCAACAAGTGTTTTAATAATAGAGAAATATAAGAAAATGATGATAATTTTACAATCCTTTAACATCTGGGGCATCACTACAGTTATGTTATGGTATCATCACTTAAAGGGCAAACCTGAAGAGAATGCAGACTGATGGGATTACTCAGTTAAAGACAGGTTATCATTAAATTAAGAAATAAGATGTTTGATGTATTATAGATGGCGAAAAGCTTTAAGATGCCAGATGTCAGACCAGTGTAATTTCTCTTTACAAATTTTTGTTTATGTCCAAAATTGAATTGCAGTCTTATCTCAGGTTAAATGTTATAATTTTGCAATAGTATAAAGGGTACCTATAAAAGTTAAAAGGTGGAATAGCCATGCACTATCTCTAGGTGCATGGCCAAAGTCTTAGCCAACAGGGCATCTGGGAGTTATTTGGACACCCAAACCCTCAAAAACCACCCTTCAGGACACCCACACTCTTTTGTGAGGAATTTCCTAAAATTTCAATTTCAAACATATCATTTAATTTTTTCAACTCAATACATGCCCATGGCGTTGTGTATGGATATTAAACCTTATTTAGAAAGATAAATAAATAAATACATGTTTATGGTTGTAATGCAAGAACATCATGATTTCACTTGAAAAATTGGAAGCCCCAAAATTTTACAATTAGATTTGGGCACCCAGTTTCTGAATCCTGGCTAAGACCCTGTTTGGCTATATCTTTATATCTTATCTCTTTATCTTATTTCAGCAGTCGACAGTGATGAAGGGAGAGTCAGGCTCTGACGGGGAAGGACAGGCCCCCGTCAATGTGGAGGGACTGCAGTACGTAGAGGCCAAGTCCTACATCTGTCTGGAGATATGTCTACACAGGCCACTGGTACCCAAGAGGCCACCAGAGGAATTGGCAAGGAGGTAAGGAGGGAGGGAGATAGATAGAGAGAGAGAGAGAGAGAGAGAGAGAGAGAGAGAGAGAGAGAGAGAGAGAGAGAGAGAGAGAGAGAGAGAGAGAGAGAGAGAGAGAGAGAGAGAGAGAGAGAGAGAGAGAGAGAGAGTGAAGAAGAAAAGAACAGTTTTTGGTATAGACTCAATTCAATCAAAAAGTGAACTTCAAAAGGGAAGCAATGACTCCAAAATGTAGTCAGAGATGGCAAAAATGTTACAGCTTTTCAGTCTAGTTGAATAATAGTCATATGACTCAAAAAAAGAGAGACCATGAGAAAAAATCTGTATTGGTTGCATCGCATAATTCTACTTCTGCTGTGTCATTGAGTAAATCAAGAGAAAGGGATTATGCTGTCAATATTTGTTTTAACATCTTTCATTTCATGAATTTCTTGTCCATTTTCCAGAGTTGCAGAGTATATTCCACCCAGACCTCTCTTCCCCAAGAGAACTGGAGGAGCTGAGAGGGTAAGGACTACTATCTACTCTCTGGTGTGCACACAAACCCTTATGCTGCTGGTGGCTAATTTTGCCAATACAAAATGATGCAGAAAACCTGAAAAATGACTGAAACTCTGGCACATGGGTACTCATCTGAGAGTACTCAGTAAGAGCTATTCAATGAATACCAACATGACAGGGTTTAGATGATTTTCAAAAATATTTGTGCAATTGTGCTTTGGACAACAGTAGCCTCAGCATTGGAAGGGTTAATTATCCTTTTTGCTGCTGAGGTAAATTCTGTCCAATGCACAAAAAAGCAAAAAAATATATATACATATATATATGAAAATCTTCCTAAACCTGTCATGTTGGTATTCATTGGAATTCTCTTACTGAGTTCTATCAGATGAGTACCCATTTTCCAGGGTTTCAGTCATCCAGGTTTTTTGGCATCACTTCCTGTTTCAGACCAAATTAGCAATTGGAGCAGCGAAAGGGTTATTCAGCATTAAAGTGCTTATGTAGCATTTCTATATTAAAAAAAGTTCTTAGTTAGCCATCATTAATCAACTTATTTTCACATACTCCCAGGTTTATAATAGTATATAGCAAAACCTTCTTCCCCTAGCAACGAACTATATTAGGCTTAACCCTTGTCCTGCTGAATTGCTAGATGTAACCTACCCTGCCAACTGCATTGTTGTTTGTACCCAGGAAAAAAATTGACCATTTGGGGTTTTAGGGGCACAACTTGAAATTTTTGAGGAGTTATATACCCGTAAGTTGCCATATCTCAAAATAAAGGTCTAGTTGGGGTCTTCAAAATGGAGCTGCTTTGGGTCATGTACAGGCTCTGTGCTCTGTGGGGGTCCTATAGACTACCGTAATTTCGCGTGTATAAGACACACTTTTTTACACTAAATTTTACACTCAAATAGGGGGTGCGTCTTATACACAAAGCTAGAAATCTAGGGTGTTATGAGTTACCAGGCCACTCGGAGATCGCCAATTACAATTATAATGCGGCGGCCAAGACAATGCCTATCAATGTGTGCCTCGTCATTGATGAATTGTAATTACCGAACCACTCTCTGCTAGAATTTACTGATTACAATCCATGTGACATGCCTAGGACAATGGGTAGTGAGTACCAACACAGGGTGATACGCATTGATGTCACGGTGATGTCACATTTCACTCATCTCAATTTGCGTTTTACTGGGTTTCTAGCGTTATTCATGAGGAGTTGATATCCTACAATAATTCCCAAAAGGGGGTGCGCACTATACACAAAGCTAAGGTCTATACATCATTTTAAAGGCCTGGACAAGGGGTGCGTCTTATATACGGGTGCGTCTTATACACGCGAAATTACGGTAACTCACATAAATGGTCATTAACAGGTCAACAAGTGCATACAGATATTTCTTGGCTACATCCTGTAGGTCAGGTAGTGTCTCCCAATATTTATGGGTTTAGCAGGCCAGGGTGAAGATTACACATAGTCAAATACATTTCTTTTTATTCAACAGGCTGTCAATGATTTCCATAACCAGATAGGCTCTGTGGCCAACCTGATCCTTGATGAGTTCAGAGAAAACTTCGGAGAGGAATTCCGATCTGGAAATGTGACACAGAACCATGAATCTATTGAAGCAAAGTGAGTACACATATCAAATATCAATTCATTGAATTACATGGCGCGGTAATTGTTTTTACGTCACTTTACAAACCGTTCATAGAGGTCTTTCAGTTACAGAAACAGTTACCATAGACAGCCTCTACAATGCCGCACATTTAACCCTTATGCTGCTGGTGGCTGATTTGGCCAAATATGAAATTATGCAAAAAACCTGAAAAATGACTGAAACCCTGGCAAATGGGTACTCATCTGAGAGTTCTCGACGAGAGCTTTCCAAGGAATACCAACATAACAGGGTTTGGATGGTTTTCAAAAGTTTTTCGCATTTTTCCCCCATGAACGAAAGTACCCTCAGCATGGAAAGGGTTAAATATAGCGACCAGGCCAACCCACTAATGGAGATCCAGTGGAGACTTGGACCTGTGACCAAGAGGATGAAAATATGACAACAAAGACAATCATCTATGGAAATCATATTGTGTTGGTTGTTGAATATTAATTCATGCATGCCATTATTTGAAACATTTATTTTTTGCATTGCTAGGCGTCAGAAGCTGATCTATCAGTTGAATTCGTCTGGGAAATACTTTGCCTTCAAGGAGCAGCTCAAGCACGCAGTGGTGAAGATAGTCAGAGAGAAGTACCTGAAAACAACCAACTTTGAAGATAAAGATCAGCTCCAGGTATGGAGGAGATTATTTTCATGACCAAATGAAATGATCGTCACTTTTGTAAACGATCAATTTGAAATTGACAGCGCTATTATATTATCATCACTAAGAGAAATGATCATCACTTTTGTAAACAATCAATTTGAAATTGACAATGCTATTATATTACCATCACTAAGAAAAATGATCATCACTTTTGTAAACAATCAATTTGAAATTGACAACCCTATTGTATTATCATCACTAAGAGAAATGATCATAATTTTTGTATATTATCATATTTCTTGGTCCAGTATGATATATAAATTGCCTTTATTTCAAACTGTCGTTTATAACTTCTTACTTGAATGATTGTGCATAACTTTCAAGAAAATCAAAAATGATAATCTATAACTAATCATTGACACAATGTATCTGTTTTCTGCCAGTCTGACTTGAAAGCTGATCCAATATAATAATATGCATTTAATTTTTGCTAACTTTGCGTATCCCATGGTTTGCCAAAATAACATCCTTTAAATGAATATCTGAATAGTGATGAATATATAGTTTGAGTGCTTGAATGCGCAAATATAAAGTAGCAGAAATACCCTCCAGCAGGGTTGTATAGCGAAATTTTTAGCACTCCAAATTTTCCAAATTAAAGCCATATAGAGTTGTATTTTGCACCTGTTTCAGGCGTTTCTGAGTGAGTTGTACGTATACCTAGTGGATGAGATGCATGTGGCGCTGAACAAGACCCTCTCCCTAGAGGACCAATCACCAGTCCCCGAGCCGCTCACAGACTCCGCCCAACTCAAGCACTTCGCCAGGGAGGCTGAGGTCAACGAGAACTTTGATCTCGCCTCAAAGTATTACCAAGAAGTAGGTTATTTCTGTTACCCCATTAATGCTTAGGAGTTCCTCCAGCAATTGTCGTCTGGATCTATGATACTTCTTACAATAACTTCAGAATTAGAAATGATTTTACAAAATATTTGAAGGAGAGTTGTTAACAATGTTCTGATGAACATTTCTCCTTCGAATATTTTTCTACGTGTGCGTTTGCCGGCAAGATTTCATGAAAATTGTCAGGCTGCTTTTGGCCGCTGTAAGCATTAATGGGTTAAATACATTGTTTATTATTACTTGTCTACCTTTTATAGCACCTTTGTCTTTCATGCTTTTGATCTTTAAATGATGTTATAGAAATAGAGCATTCACTTTTTCTCCAACATATTTTACACGAGGTAATTCTTTATTTTCTTTAATTCTTGTAAATCTTTGTATGTATAAGTATTTTATGTCTATTTAAGTCCTTGTTTATTATCACCTGTATACCTTTTACAGCACCTTCCTTAATGATACGTTACTTATCCCTTAAGCTGGTGGTGGCTAATTTGGCCATAACAAAATTATGCGAAAAACACTGAAAAATAACTGAAACCCTGGCACATTGGTACTTATCTGATAGTACTCCGTGAGATCTTTCCAATGAATATCAAGATGACAGGGTTTAGGTGATTTTCAAAAATCTTTGCATCCTTGTGCATTGGACGAAAGTAGGCTCAGCATTGGAAGGGTTTAAGTCCTTGTTTATTGTCACTTGTCTACCTTTTACAGCACCTTCCTTAATAATACATTCCTTTATGGTGTCTTACATGGATTTGATTGTTGTGTGATATTTAAAGGACAATTACACCATTAATAAAACATAGGCCCAAATAGTTTCTTAGAGTATTCTCTACTTAAACCCAAGTTCCCACCACTGCCAACCTTCATACAAGAAGTATATTGCTGTTTAAACACATCCTAACACACAAGAAATGGGGGTACTGGGAGCGGCCATTTTAGTCTATTAATAGCTTATGTCACTCTATTTGGTACCTATGTGTCACTAGCAGAAAAGTAGCACGTTCCTTTATGAGGTCTTTCATGCATTTGATCGTTGAGTAATACTTAAATTTGTTATAGATATAGAGCATACATCTTTCTCCAATATATCTTACATAAGGAAATTATATATGTTCACTCACTCAATTTGATGTTCACTCACTCTCTTATGAGAGTGTTTTTTCTTCTTGAAATAGTCTTGTAGTATGAAGATTTTTTTCTTAACTCATAAATATGGTACTAGAAATTTGCTTTATATAACAGCCCTGATTAACTCTTTTTCCAGAGAATTGCGCGCAACAGGAATGATCCAGAACACTGGTTTGATTATGGGACGTTTAACCTGTACGTAAACGACCTAACAAAAGCTGAAGAATGCTTTAAAGAGTGTGTCTCCATCAATCAAAGTCATCTTCATGGGTAAGAGTAATACAGAATTCTTACATTCATAGTCCGCTCTTTGTTTGTTTGTGTGCATGTTTACAAAATGAGGCAAAAACCTGAAAAATGATTGAACCCTGGCACATGGGTACTCATCTGAGAGTACTCAGCGAGAGCTACTCAATGAGTACAAACATGACAGGTTTTAGTTGGTTTTCAAAAGAATTCTGTGCGTCCTTGTGCTTTGGAGAAAGGAGCCTCTGTGTTATAAGGGTTAATACATGTACATATCTTCTGGGTTGAATGTGTTTAATTAGAGAGAACACTTTTAACCCATTAATGCTTAAAGGTTCCTCTAGAATTTTTTTGTCAGGGAATTGAGAATGATTTTACAAAATATCTGAAGTAGAGCTTATGCTAAGGTTCTTAAATGAACATTTCTCCTTCCAATATTTTCTTAGCTATCCTTATGCTTGAAAGATTTCATCAAAGTTGTCCAGCTGGTTTTGGACCCTGAAAGGGGCACACCCTATTGGCTTGCTCAGTGGTATGCAATAGGAGCTGGTACCTCTCAGGGAACCCTAAGAAGGGGATGCGTGGATCTGTCTATGGATACCATGCACCTAAAAGATTCCTTGGTCCTCTTTGGATCTGAAGGCTCTGCTTTTACTCTCCCACTTTTTCTTCTCTTTCACTTAGAATTATTATGCTTTGTCATAGTTCTTAAACAATGACAAAGGGCCACTTTTTGGTAATATTATATGGCACTTAATGGCGATTGTGTGCCAATGTGCCTTTAAACCCTCATTCATTCATTCCAGCTGGTTTTGGCAGCTGTAAGGACTAATTGGTTATCAACCATACCAAGAAGCGTATTTGAGAAACATCCTAAATTTCACCATGATTTTTCTAGTAGATTTTCACAGCTGTGATGTACTGTATACAGCTTTAATTTGGAGTGCTACAAATTTGGCTTTACAGCCCTGCTAGAGGGTATTTGTGCTGCTTTAAATGTACGCATTCACACACTGAAACTATATATTTATTACTTCAGGCGAACCTGGAAATGACAGACTTAATGGGACTAGGAAAATTGGTCCGTCATATTCAAAATCCGTCATATACATATGATACATACTTGATATGCATGGGACTGGAACCATGCATATCGTCCGTCATAGACAAAAGTCTGTTGTACAGTGGTTCGTCATATCCAAGTTTGCCTGTATATAGATATTTATTTGAAGGATGTTATTTTGGCACTATCATTTGGAGCGCAAAAATAGCGAAAATTAAATGCCTGTAAAAAAAACCCAGTTGTACAGTATTGTGTTATTTCTCTGCTTCAGGCTGCTGCTGTATGGTGTTGTGGCCGGCATGTTAGAGAGACACGATGCTGCAGAGACATTCTTCGAGGCCGCTACCTGTGTCGAGCCAAGGAGTATATTGGCATGGACCATGCTTGGTAAGTCTATCTTTTTATGCCATTAATGCTCTTGACATTGTCGTCTGGATATTTGATACTTTTGGTAATAACTTGGAAATCAAGAATGATTTTACAAACTATTTGAAGAAGAGTTGTTGTGCATGGTGATCTGATGAACATTTCTCCTTCAAATACGTACCCAAATTGTTGTTTGACTGAAAGAATTCACCAAAATTGTCTGGCTGCTTTTGGCCGCTATGAGTACTAATGGGTTAAGCAGGTTATCCTGACATAGTGGAATTCTAAAGGATTCCCTATGTATAGGGGGACTTTTAAAGTTGCTCAGTTGGTTAGGTGTCGTACTAGTAATCAGTAGGTTGCTGGTTCGATTCCCGGCCGGGGCACTTTGGTCTGTCCTTGGGCAAGACAGTTTATTCCATATTGCCTCAGTCGACCCAGCTGCAAAATGGGAACCTAGCATAACTAAGGCAGTGCTTAAGAGCTTGTGCGCTATATGCTGCCAGTTGCTCTGGAATATCCCTCGGGGGATTGAATTGGTTTCCATGTGTACAGGCCTGCTAGGGAAGGAAGGTTGTGTGAACATTTCGGTGGATACAAGACTATAAACGAAATACCTGTACCTTTATAGGTGTTTCACTAATCAATTAAGACCATTTATCTGCAAAGGGCTTGTTTGCCTTATTTGGTCTGCCTTCTCTTTTATTGCAGCTATCTGTGTATTTGTTTTAAAGTGCTGTATACATTTATTTATATCATTAGTTATCCTCACTGTAAGAAAGGGATGGCCTGATGTATGTGAGATACTGGCAGCCATGTCGCATGTTACGGCTTAACTTCCACAGACCACAGGCCGTATCCCTTTTTTATAATGGGGATATACTGTAGAACACACAATGTACACATCTGTTTATATATAGCATACATAGCGTGTGGTTCCGCTTCGCTATATATAGAAAGGCTGTACTTTTTTTTCTGTACTTTGGCGCTGTCAGACAACTCCCCAATTCGCTATATTTGGGACACGCGTCATATGTGTGTTCTACAGTGACTAATGATATTCCATTCTATTTCATTTAGCAAATGGAAACCTTAATTATATGTTTTCACTTAGAAACTGGTCTATAGTGTTTGCTGTTGTGTGGTGCCTTGCAGGACTGTTCTATGATGGCATTGGTAATGACATCGGTGCCGAGATGGCTTTACTGGAGGCGGAAAAGCTGAATGTGGCCAACGCAGAGGCCTCAGCTATCACAGATACAGGAGACGAGAAGGAAAACCAGAAAGAGGCTAGTGGTGACCATGGCAACGAGAATGCAGTAGCGGCAGCAGAAGCACCAAAGCGTAAGATATTTTTTGTCCAACTATTGCAAGCTATGTACCTCTGTATAATGGCATTGTATTGTTGTTATACCTATATTGAATTATGCTTCAACCCTTCCAATGCTGTGGCTACTTTCATCCAAAGCACAGGGAAACAAAGATTTTTGAAAAAACATCTAAACCGTGTCATGTTGGTTTTCATTGGATAGTTCTTGCTGAGTACTCTCAGATGAGTATCCATGTGTCAGGGTTTCAGTCATTTTTCTGCTTTTTTGCATCATTTTGTATTAGCAAAATTAGCCACCACCAGCATAAGGGTTAAACGAATATATCAGCTCAAATTATGTAGTTCAAATATCTTTTGAGTCTTTAAGTTTAAATAAAACAAAGTTTTTAAGAATTCTACTCAAATTTTTCTTGGTATAGTGTAAAATATATTGCATATGGTATTTTCTGAATTACACATTTTTGTATGTCCATGAATTCAAAGCGTAATCTACATCCTGATACAATGTTTTACTAAAGTTTAAAAAAATCCTTTTTTGGTATATTGCAATGAGATGTCTCTCTTCCTGGGTGTTATCTATCCACATTTGCACTTAATGACCTCTAACTTATTGGACACACTGTCTATGAAAAGATGTTACCTTAATTAGTATGTGACCTTATTTCTTTGAAAATATATTCAAAATTCTCACTCTGTTGTTCGTATGTTACTTAACTCTCTACTGTTTGTACTACATGTATTATCCTTAGTCGCCACATAAAGTTTAATTGTGACACCCATAGTTAGACAAAGAAAAAGGTGTGTTTAAGTTACAGGCTGATAAAAAATGTTTAATTGGGCTTTGATTTTGGAATTCCATTTCACATATTAAATGTTTTGAATCATTATCAAATATATAAGTTCAGTCGGATCCAAATTTGAAAATATATGAAGTTGGAGAATATCATGAGGAAAAGCATGAATATTGAAGAAATTTACCAAGTTGGAGACTATAGAAGTTCTTGTTTGGTACTCTTATTTGGAGGGGTAACTGTAATCACACCTTTGTTTTTGTGCTCCCTTATGGTCGTGACTAGATGTGTGTTACCGTAAATTCTCAGTAACTTGGGACACATTTCTATGGGTTCCGAGTGGCCCATGTCTTCTGAAAATACCTTGCTGCTGTGTCAGCAAGATTTACAGCTAGTTCCATATTTTGCGAAATGGCAACTGGCGATAGATTGAGGGTTGCCCAGATTTACCGATAATTATTTTGCAAAATAACAATAACAGTGCCCTAAATTCCTAGGATGGTCAAAATTTCGCAGAAATTTATGGTAGATTTCCTATTAATTATTTTGCAAAATAACGATTTTGGCCCAAATCCTAGGGTGGTCTAAAAAACCCTGAAAATTCATGGTAGATTTCCCATTAATTATTTTGCAATATATATATAGTGGCCCAAGTTCCTAGGTGGTCTTAATTTCTGAGAATTTATTGTAGATTTACCATTAATTATTTTGCAAAATAATCATAGTGGCCCAAATTTCTAGCGTGGTCCAAATTTCTGAGACTTTCCGGTAGTGAGTGGCGTGTGCACTGTGTTGTTGTCAATGTTGTGTATTCAGCACTGCTGTCCGATCTGGAGGTTGGGGATAACGGGCCGGCCATCAAGACCACCCCTGCCACCCCGTCAGGGGTCAGCGATACCACAGCGGGCACGGCGGGGGCGGGTACAGCAGGAGCAGGAGGAGGAGGGGGCAAGCAGCTGCCCGCTTCAACGGGAAGTAGCAAAGATTTAGGGCCCACCCCCTCACACTCAAAGGGGAGTCGCTTGGAGAGAAGGGTGTCTATAGCAAATAAGAAGCCAGGTACAGTCATGTTTTTTGAATAAAAAATATTGAAAATCTGCAAATTTTTACAGTCAAATTTTTTATATCTAAAAGTTAAAAGGCTGTAATTTTTCCTGATTCACAGAGAATCATTAATTCACATTGAAGCATTCTTAAGCGGAATCATTATGAGGGAACTTCAACTAACCTCCATTGGTCTGATTCCACACATTTTTGTAATGTACATTTTTTCATTTGTGTCAGGAATTTATTTATATTTTCGAATACTGAAAAATCGACTTAACAAATGAATTTTAATATTGGATTTTTAGCCCATTTAAACCAAAATGGGTAATTTGTTACATTTCCTCCATGGCCCTGTGTTGCTTAGGTGTGTTCTCTTGTTCCTATCTAAAATGTTGTATGTTATCATTCAGTGTTATCTTTAGCAAATGAACGTTAAGTACATGTAGACCATTAATGCCATAGGACTGAATTGTAGAGGTAGTAATAGGGAAGATCTGAGAGTTGTGTGAATATGGGTACAAGTCAAGAAAGATGATGAGAAACTCGGTCCGTATGATCGTAGGTACAACTACATGAGGCCCAAGTTTAACCCTTATACTGCAGGTGGCTTATTTGGCCAATACAAAACAATTTAAAAAAAATGAAAACTGATTGAAACCCAGCACATATGTACTCATTTGAGAGTTCTCAGCGAGAGCTATCGAATGAGTACCAACATGACAGGGTTTAGATGGTTTTCCCAAAAATTTGCATCCTTGTGCTTTGGACGAAAGTAGCCTTAGCATTGCGAGTGTTAAATCCCTACCATCCAGTCCTGTATCTTGACTTGTATCCATATTTGCATGAACTTTCTAATCCTCCTCCTATGAGGTCATTTAGAACCCAGCACTTGCACACGTGTGCTCTTTGGCCTATATCTATCCTTCTATCTCTTCCATTCTCTGCCTATCTGTCTATATGTACTCAACTGGAAGTCAAATTACCACTTAGAAAACTTTGACCCACTCATGCTCTGGGTACGGTGGTGATGTGCTATTAAGGAAATGTCTTGAGAAAAATTCAAGATAATACTATATTCATAGAATACTATATTCATATAATATAAGTAAGTATGTTTGCTGTGTTTGCATTGTTATTGTTATTATTGTCATTATAATTATTATTATTATCATTATAATTATCATTATTACTATCATTATTATTATTATTATTATTATTATCATTATCATTATTATTATTATTATTATTATTATTATAATTATTATTATCATTATTATTATTATTATTATTATTATTATCATTATTATCATTTTCATTGTTATTAATATAATTACCATTATCATTATTATTATTATCATATATCATATAGTATTATCATTTTCATTATTATTATTATCATTATTATTATTTTTATATTTATTATTATTATTATAATCATCATTATTATTATTATTATTATCATTATCATTATCATCATCATTATTATGATGATGAAGATATTGATGATACGATGATGATCATCATTATTAGCATTATAATATTGATAGTTTTCTCATGTTGTTATTAGCATCATTGGTTGCCATCTCTATTGTTTAATGTATTACAGGTGTGTCAGGAAGCCAGCATAGAACACGGAGCATGGAGAGTGCTCCATCACGCTCCGGCAGTCGTCAGGCGGGCCTCTCGCCTGGTGCACAGTCTCCCCACGAGGGGGAGCCACCGGAGGATCTGCCTCCGCGAGAGCCGACGCCCATTCCCTCAGAGAGCATCTTCATGCAGTGTGTCGAGTTCCTCCTTGAAGCGAAGGCCATGCCGGTAAGTCTCTTACGAAGATCTGTTGCCACATCCCTAAATCACAGTAATACTTTATAGGGCTCAAATATTATAGGAATATATTTAATCATTCTCTAAGGCCAATCCAAAAATTTTTGCTTCAGAATTTCTAAAAAATTTTTTTTAATTTCACGCTTTGTGTAGTTCTGACGACCCTTTATGAAAAAACAACCTACTCACCTGCAAAAAGGCCTTGTCTTTTATATTATCAGGCCACTTTATTTAAAGAAAACATTCAAAATAAACTTAAATAAATCATGCAATCTCAGTCTATCACATACATCGTCTTAACTGGCAACCATTTGGCACCGCTCCGAGGTCGCCGCACCCATCATGCATTGTGCATGGATGTCAACATCCTGCTTCTTCCGATGTAAATACTGTCTTCCTGAATGAGAATTTTGAAGTTTCAAAAAAAAAATTGCGCCTGACTAACTTTTTTTGAGCATAACGATCTGTTAGACCAAAAATCAACTGAGACTGGCCCAACTATAATATAATTTATGGACCTTTAAAATTATAAATATTATTCCATTAATTATCTTTTTAACTATTTAATTATGGAAGGAAATTATAGTCAATACATCAATTAATTTATGTCAATATGTTTTTATGTCCTCCATAAACTAGAATTAACTGTGGTACAATTTCCTTTGTAAGGTGGCAGAATGTGTTTTGCCTGTAAGCTAAGTATACATATAACAATAAGCCTTTTATATCATCTATACATATTTCACTAATTTCAAATTTTATATCATAGCACACTTCTGAAACATTTCTCAACATTTTCCTCCTTCATCTATGTTTAACCCATTAATGCTTAAGGGCTCCTCTACGAATTGTCGTCTGGATCAAAGATACTTTTGACAATGATTTTAGAAATGATACTGATTTTTCAAAATATCTGAAAGAGAATTGTTGGTAATTTTCTGATTCTGATTAAAATCTTTATTGGGAAGGGGGCAATGATCTTTGGTGGAATTAAGGAATCAGTATTGTAGGTTCAAGACCCAGGGTTCTTGTAGATGAATTGAACATTTATTAGTACTGTTTTGAAATATTCAGAGAGGTGATATGCACAGAGATTGGCAACCACAAAAAACCTTTGGTCTTTCCTAGGCTCTTCTACCCCATACTCTACCAGAATACTCAAGTGGTAGATCACCCTTTATGTCCAACTGTCACATTGTCGCACCAGTGTATGACCGCTAGGGGCTTCAAAAGGTGCGACAAACCAAAAACCAAAAACAGTCAAAAGCACTGTAAAACATGATCAATTGAGCATATCAGATATTTCATTTGAATTATTTTTGATGCAAATTGTATTTAACCCTTGTGCTGCTGGCAACTGATTTGATCAATACAAAAAGGTTCAAAAAAGGTACATGTGTACTCATCTGAGAGTACTCAGCGAGAGCTTTCCAATGAATACCAAGATGACAGAGTTTAGGTAGTTTAAAAAAATCTTTGCGTTCTTGTGCTTTGGAAGAAAGTAGCCTCATCATTGGAAGGGTTAAGGGGTTCTACATCCTACTCTACCCGACCATGAATACTCTAGTGGCAGATAACTCGTTCGGAGCTGCCTTGTTGATGTGAACGATGATAAGTGTGGACACCCTTCACTGCAATTCCTTACGGGAATCGTGTTACACTGGCCTTCCACTCTCTGTCGTATATACCTCTCTGTATTGCTATATACAGTATTTCTTTTATCCGCTTGATTATCTTTACCTTTATCATTATTTGTCTACTGCACCAGAGAGTGTACTTTGAGTTCTGTATGTCTTTGGCTGCACCTAGATTCTAGCTGATACCATGGATGGGAATTGTGGATGGGAATTTGAATGGAATCCCAATTATGCTATAGAATTTCACTTTCTGAGATAAGCATATTCAAATGAACAACATTTTATTGAGGAATTTGAGTTGCCACAATTAATTTTCTATCACTCTGCTTTGTTGGTATTTTCAGAAAATATGGGCCACCCTCCACCCATAAAAGTCACAATTGATAAAAAGTGTCTCAAATATTCCAGGTCCCAAAAATATCCCTTTTTATCCTTTTACAGATTGATATCTTAGAATTGTAAATAATGATGTTAACTCACTTTGTTATCAAAATTTATAGAATCTACATGCTCTAAAAAGGCACCCTCATGAAATTGGCCCTTGTATCGGTAGCACTTTAACTCTCCTCTGTGAACCACTCTATCATTTGCACAAAGTCCTTACTGTGAAGACCTTTATCCTCCACGCTAATACTCCCTAAATAGAACCTGTACTGTCTGAACATACCTTTGCCATAATCCAAGTGTAATCTTGTATGAATAGAACATGGTCATGATGTATTGGACGCCACAGTCCAATTACCATAGGACCCAGTATAAAGCCCTGGACATACCTAATCTTGCACAATCTGGTCTCAGTGTGATGTCACTAGGAGACAAAGACCAATGAGGGCTCTCATATGTGATTATGTTGCAGCCCAACTTCTGATCCAGCCCATCTTAAGATGGGCCAAGCCCAAATTCCGATCGGAAGTTGGGCTGGATTTTGCTGGCCCATCTTAAGATGGGCTACCCAACTTCCGATGACCCAGATAATACAGCAGCCCAGCCCAACTTCCGATGGCAATGATTTTTTATTAAGTGTTCATCTAGAAGTTTATAGCTTTGTTGGAATATTTGTTTATTGAATAAGATGTGAATTTCATGAGACAAATTACTTGCATTTTATTGTTAAATCTTTACATAAACACTACTGAATACTTCTGATTATGCTGAAATTTGAATATAAGTTGATTACAGATTCTCTCCTCTCCTTTTGTAAAAAAGACTAGAAAAACAAAACAAAGAAATAATTATTCAAACACAACAGATTAATTTACATGTGTAATGTTTATTATTGTGCTGGATTCCAGCACCTGTTAATTGCAATCGTGATTGATTACATTCTTTTCTGGCTTCTAGAATGAGTTAAAAAAGTTGTATATGCCCTACAATTTTTATACCTGTCTAACAAAATAAGTATCTATTACATTATTTATAATAGATGTCTGTAAAAGTATAAACATTTCATAATAATTAGCCAATTAAGGTAACATGGTACATCTATATTACTTTTCTTTATCTACATTCAGGATGAAGGGCTTCTTTCTGACACATCTTAATAAAGGTCTCAATTTTAAAAGTTCAACGACCGGTTTTCTGATATACTCATTGCTCTTCAATATTAAAAAAAAGGTTTAAAAAATAATTCAAAACTAAAACATAAATATTTCTCTCTTCCCTATTTTACTATTGACTACCAAAAAGATAACTTTCTCAACTGCTTCATCCAAAGTATAAAGTTGGCCAATCCAAGATCATAATGTCTAAATCTTACTAAATTTGGATCTGCCAAAATTTAATATATATGTCGTTTAGGTACAAGTACCAATTCAATCTGCATACACCTTATCTCATATCAATTACAACTTGAACCATGTATGTTCATTTCTTACTACCTCACCTCATCTAGATACCATAAGTGCCCTACTCTGATGAATCTTGATAAAGAACACAATGTTTTTGTAAATTCTGACAAGTTTTTTGTCTAATACTACTGTCTTGCCAGTCACATGAACCTCCTCAATCAATGCATTTACACTTATTTTGGCACACACATGATTATATAATTATGTCAAGAATTTGCAAGGGGTTAAAGAATATCTAAAAATACTAATAAAAAAACTTAAAAGACAAGAAAAAAAATTCACCTTTCCCTTTTTGAGTCATTAGAAAAATACCATTGCTATTCCTTCATTCAAATTGTAAATGATTCATCATCTAGCTTATGTAATGTAAGAGCAAACAACCCATAAATAACAAAGGTAGTAGTGTGCAAATTATCTAATTGAATTAACTTTGAATTACATTAAATCTGAAAAAGCTTAAAATTCCATATATATGACTCTTTAATTTGTTGTTAAAACATGATTCTTTTATTTCGTTTTTCTGCTTACAATCAGCAATAATGTTTTGAGTAATCAGGTTATTCTAGCTACCCATTTCAATTTATTTCTTGGACTAATATTATCTTGTAATTTAAAGTGGATGCCCTATGAAAGAGTTGAAAATTCCATATTTATAAGAGTGCAAAAATTCATATGAATATTCATGAAGGGTTACATCCTGGTATCTATAATGATCGGAAGTTGGGCCAAGCCCATCTTAAGATGGGCCAGCCCAACTTCAAATGACCTACATCCTGGTATCTAGAGATCGGAAGTTGGGCCAAGCCCATCTTAAGATGGGCCAGCCCAACTTCAAATGACCTACATCCTGGTATCTAAAGATCGTAAGTTGGGCCAAGCCCATCTTAAGATGGGCTAGGGGTCATCGTAAGTTGGGCCAAGCCCATCTTAAGATGGGCTACCCAACTTCCGATCGTAAGTTGGGCCAAGCCCATCTTAAGATGGGCCAGGATCGGAAGTTGGGCTGCAACAATTACATTGTAGAGGAGGTTACTCATGCACATGCGCAGACACACCTCTTGAGTGGTTCTCGTCAACACCTAGACTAGGAGTCATGCCAAGGCTATTGAGCGAGATCTGCTGGTTGCTCATCCGGTTATCGAGATTTGTGGTGTAATGTTGTGATGACTTTTTCAGTTCACAGAGCGGGCCCTGGCTCATGAGCTGGTGGACAGGAAAGGTGGACCCAGCGCTCAGTACCACATCTCACTGGCAAGACTCAAACTGCAGAAGAAAGAGATGTTTGAAGCAGAGGAGAATCTCAAAGAAGCTCTGCAGTTTGACCATCAGGTATATTTCAGATTGTATTGTGGCATTTTACTTTTACTTTTACTTTTGTTATGGCTATGACAAAGGAGATGCTGATGATGATACCTGTGTAAAAATGTAAAGGCAATAAGAATAATAATGATGATGATACTACTACCCAATACTACTACTAATACTACTACTGTTGCTGCTGCTGCTGCTGCTGCTGCTGCTGCTGCTGCTGCTGCTGCTGCTGCTGCTGCTGCTGCTGCTGCTGCTGCTGCTACTGCTACTACTATTACTGCTACTACTGCTACTGCTTCTGCTGCTGCTGCTGCTGCTGCTATGATAATAATAATAATAATAATAATAATAATAATAATAATAATAATTGTAATAATAATAATAATAATAATAATAGTAATAATAGTAATAATGATAATAATAATAATGAAAATAATAATAATAATGATAATAATAATAATAATAATAATAATAATAATAATAATAATAATAATAATAATGAGGATGAGGATGAGGATGATAATCATTATCTTATTATCCTACAATGTTATCTGAAAATGGCAGACAATGTATGATATAAAAAATTTTCTGTTTTTTTTTTGCTCTAAACTATTTTTATTAGGATATTTTCACAATAGGTATTGTTCTATTTCAGAACCCTGATGCATGGGCAATAATGGGGCACCTGAAGTACCTGGTCGGGGAGACGGAGACGGCCAAGGACTGCTACGAGAGAACGCTCTCCTTTGTTACGGATGCATCAGAGACTCACTCTATCTACCTGCGCCTCGCATCCATCTACCTGCAGGAAGGAAAGGTAAAACTACGCCTGACATGTACTTACTGGAAATTCTCTCTGATTTGGGACACTTTCTTTATAGTTACAATTTTTATGGGTTGAGGATGGCTCAAGTTTTATGAAAATATTGACGAAGCAGAGTAATAGTTGTCCATTCTTTGTGAAATTGCTACCAACGTAAAATAAAGGGTGGTCCATATCTCTTACAAAAAAGAAGGGTAACATTTTGTGCAACGTGTGTGGCAGAAACTAGGTTGTTCTGTGGTATAAGTGTGTCTATTGATTGGTCTATAACCTAGGGTCCACCATGTAATTACCACATAACCGTGGCACTCATCTGGGTACTCATCTGAGAGCAATGAATACCACCACGACAGGGTTTAGATGGTTTTTAAAAATCTTTGCGTTCTTGTGCTTTGGATGAAAGTAGCCTTAGAATTGGAAGGGTTAAAGTTATGTAAGAGAGTGCATGTATTTCTAATTGTTTTGTGATTTTTCAGTTTAAGGAGGCGAAGAACACGTTCCTGCTGGCGTGTAAGCGCTCCCCCTCATGTGTGTCCTGGTTGGGTGTCGGCATTTCCTGCTACAGGGTAGGTCACTGCTAAAACCACTTTTTTCTGTTTTAGAAATAGTCCCTAGTGGATTTTGGGCCCATCTTTGAAAAAAAAAGTTGAAAAGTTATTCCTTAAAAGCAATATGTGTGCATGCGTTATAATAAAAAAATAGAAAAATATGTATACATAAAGTTTCCAAGTTGCTTAATATGCATTCTGAAAATAAAAAATTATGTTTAAGCTTGTACAACTGGCTTTTCACTTTTTTTTAAAATCCCTCTCGCGTTGATTTCCTGAAACAAAATCTTCTCAAAACAGAAAAAATGGCCTTAAGTCAATATAACAAGGGCCTTTATCAATTACATCATTCCTGCTAGCCATTATCACCAATAACGAACATACCTACAGTAATGCATCAAAGTAGGGCTACAAATATTTGCCATTCTGCTTTCTCTTCCGTGCAACCCTACTAGTTAGTCTGGTCAAGTCAGGATTTCACAATTGTCAGGTTGATTGACGTAGATAGTTGAAAGTCATATGAAATTCATAAAGTTTTTTTTTCACACGGTAATCAGGATGTCTAGTTCATTGTTTTTGACCTGATAAATGTAACATGTTTAAATTAATTTTCAGACATTCAAACACCTTGATGTAATACTAGAACTGGTATTTGAAAAGCTGCAAGACTTGAGCATTCTGGTTCTGTTATGCATACGTTTTCTGTGTTCTGAATGGTAACTAGGAAGTGTCTGGATGACTTTATGCCCTAGCTACTTAAAGGGGAACTAAAGCCTCACATACATATTAGCTTATGAAAGTAATACACTTCAAGAATAGGATGCTGTCCTCCTTTTTCTCTCAGTGATCCCATGAGAGGAGAATTTTGCATATTGCCATCAGCCTGCCCAGCCCCTGCTAGCAGCCATGTTCTCCAAGCAGGGGCTGCCAGGGGCTGGGCAGGCTGATGGCATTACACACAAAATTCTCCCCTCATGGTATCACTGAGAGAAAAAGGAGGACATCATCCTATTCTTGAAGTGTATTACTTTCATATAAGCTAATATGTATGTGAGCCTTTATTTCCCCTTTAAGAAGCTTATCATACTGCCCTGCAGCTCCCCTCCAAACTGAATTTGAATATGAGCGGTGTAGCTGAGAGACGTATGTGTTTTGTTTTTTCAGCTTGGAGAACTGTCGGAGGCTGAGGACGCTCTGTCTGAGGCCAATATTCTCAATAACAGCGATCCCGAGGTGTGGGGATATCTGGCCCTCGTCTGCCTCAAGACAGCCAGGCAGGTGGAGGCAGAACAGGCATATAAATATGCCATAAAGGTCAGCAATGCTATATCATACATACACTAGAGCACACACACACACACACATGTATACAAATATGCCATAAAGGTTAGCAAAGCTATTTTATACACAAACTCAAACACACACACACACACACAAACTCAAACACACACACACACACACACACACACACACACACACACACACACACACACACACATATGCCATAAAGGTTAGCAAAGCTATATTATACACAAACTCAAAGACACACACACAAACTCAAACACACACACACACACACACACCATACAAAGATGCCACAACGGTCAGAAAGCAACAGTATACTCAAACTCAAACACACACTTATACACACACAGTCACACACCATACAAACATGCCATAAAGGTCAGGAATGCTATAGTATACACAAACTCAAACACACACTCCTTTGACTGTCATTCTATTTTTCAGAACATATTTCTGCCCAGTCATTTACTGAATGCATTAAAAGTAGAATAATTATATTGACGAGAAAATATCTAAAACTGTATTATAGTTATTATATATGTGTACAGGAAGCACCAAATAACTACCACACAAAATATTATATTCTACTTATAAATTGTCAGATTTTTGCAGATGCTTAACCACTTAACCCTTATGCTGCTGGCGGCTAAATTGCCCAATATGAAATAAAGCAAAATCTTGAAAAATCACTGAAACCCTGGTATATGGGTACTCATATGAGAGTACTCAGAGAGAGCTATATCGAATGAATACCAACATGACAGGGTTTGGATGTTTTTCAAAGATCTTTGCTTTCTTGCGCTTTGGACAAAAGTTGCATTTGAAGGGTTAATATGTTCTTGCTAGTACCTGGATAATGAGAAGATGGGTTGTTGTTCTTGAAAGTAATGTTTCTTTTATGTTTCAGGTGAAACTGGCGGACCAGGAATTGCTGGATGAGATCCACACTGTGCAGGAAGAGGTTGGCTTCGGCAACCCCCAGTTATAAGCCAAAAAAGAAAAACGCATTATATATCTAAAACATTCATCCTTGTACAGTACAGACATTCAATTTCCACACAAGTCGACTGGGCATCCGCCAGTGTCTGGTTGTACAAACACCCATAGATAACATGTCAAAAAATAAGCCAAGCACATCAATGACCTATGTAGCTTGCGAATTAAAGCTACATTCAGTTATGAGGTCATCCATGCATCCATGCCCAGGATACTGGGTGGCATACGGGCATGTGGTTATGTATTCTGCCTGGGCTGCACATGCATTTAGTGCAGGAATTAAATATCGGCACTGTAGCTATCCCAGACTGGCCTGAGAGTTTCAGCTTATATTTCCATGACCAAAGCAGTTTCCCATAAACATTTCAAGGAAAATTCTTATTCAGAACCCAACCCACAGCCTACGCTTAACTGTTTTTCAAATTCCTGCTTTCTTACAGAGTTATTGTTACAATAGATATCATAGATGAAGATAATTCAGTCAAGATGAATTCTGATGAGTTTTTTAGGGGTACAAGGTAATAAACATAAGGCAGATAGTGCATTACAATAGGTATACTCTTATCACTATACTGTTTAAGTATTGCTTGTATTATATCTCTTGAATCACAGCAAAACCATGGCCAATCCAATTGACAAGACCAGAGTTATAAACCTTCTGACAGTACCTCATATCTCCATTTACCGATACTACCGTAAGTGGCAACACCAGAACACAATTTTGGCAGTATTATTATGGATAGTGGCCAGTCCTTTAATTTTTTGTGATGTCCACTACTGTATATTTCTGGCCATGCATCATTCTAACTCTCATGTTAGTATTCTTTGAAAAGCTCTTGCCGAGTACTATCAAATGAGTACCTATATGCCAGGGTTCCCATCTTTTTTCCACTTTTTCAAATAATTTTGTTTTGTCTAAATTAGCCACCAGCAGCAAAAGGGTTCACAAGTTGTATTACATAGACACTTAAGGGATTTTTACCTATCACAGACATTAACGTTTCAAATGAATATGTATACAAATTAGGCAAAAATAAATAGAAATAAAATAGATAAAGTAGAAAATACATTGACTAGTTAAAAAATCAATGACATCTATTTCAAATTTCAAAAGGACAGTCCTTTGCATGTTAGTGGTGGGAACTCCGATGAGTTCTTTTGAAAGGTCTCAAAACATGATTGCATGGTCCATGTTTGGGTTAACATTTGTGAATGATACTTAATGATACTGACAATGTTTTTATGTATAAATAGACTTAATGTAAATAATGTGAACTGTCAAGGTGTAAATACATGAACTATATGATTTGCATTTGTTGAATAATGACTGACTTTGTTTTGTATATAAATGAGAAAGAATAAATGTTTGAAGATTGAAACATCCTGCGTACTTGTTTTCTTTTCATCACCTATCAATCATTTTCATGTTTCATGTATATGGTGCATATGCATGCGCACTATTTCTTTTAAATTATAAAACATGAAAAAAATTGATAATAGATAAACTCTTGTGTTCTGTGTTACTTTTTAGCTGTTTTTGTGAATTGGATTTTTTGATTTGCTCCTACATTCAGCTCTTGAAAAGTAGTGTTCCAAAGCTGCTATTAATAATAATATAATAATGATAATAATAATAATAATTGATATTTGATATAGCACCCTTACCACCTGTACTGATCAAAAGCGCTTTAAAGAATAGTCAGTGGACAGATGTTTACAGTCCATATAGTCAAATAAACTCCTTTCGAAAAAGCAATTTTCTCAGCTGTGTCTTGAAGTTTTGCACACTATCAGCAGCCTTGATGTTGCTCATTCCAAAGGCGTGGTGCACAGGCACTGTCACCAAATCTTTTCAGATTAGTGTTTGGTATCTGTGATAAGTCCTCAGTGTTTGATCTTAAGAGTCCTTGTAGTGGTTCGTTTAACCAACAATGTTGAGTCACAATATGACCCTCGCATGAAGGAAACGGAAAACTTTGTCTTACGTAATTGTCTCCTCCAGAACCTTGTTACCTGCTAGGATTCGTAAATGTATGTCATTGTGAGATGCCCATTATGGATACTAAGCAATACAGAACAAATAGGACTACATAAACCCTTCCAATGCTGAGGCTACTTTCGTCAAAAGCACAAGGATGCAAAGATTTTTGAAAACCATCTAAACCCTGTCATGTTGGTATTCATTTGTTAAGGTCACGGTGAGTACCCATTTGCCAGGGTTTCAGTCATTTTTCAGGTTTTTTGCATCATTTTGTATTGGCCAAATTAGCCACCAGCAGCATAAGGGAGTTGGGATATTTTGATCAGGTTCCTAGTTCCAATATCTTTGTAATATATACCTGTAACTGATTGCTGAAGAAAGCCCGGCAGAAAATAGTGTCAAAACGTGGAAAAAGCATATAACAGGGATTCACTTTTTTATTTAACTACAACTGCTATTATTTTAATTCCGAATTATTGGAGTAGGGTTGAAATTAACATTCTTACAAGTCTTTGACTTCCTGATTGTTTGTTATTTAACATTGGTGTAGATTTCTTAAAGGTATATTAAAAATTAATGACCCTGGATATGTACGCGTTAGAATTTCTCCTTACAACCAAACAAATTAAACCCTAGGCTCAGCGTGATAGGCTGTTCCCCAGACATTGAAAGAAAGCTTCACCACTTTACATCCAAAAAAGAACCCTCCCCATACAACCATGTACCTAAATGGTCTATAGTACACCCCTGATCTCAGCATACCAAAAGAGAACCCTCTCGTATACCCATATACTTAAGTGGTCAATAGAAGGACCCTGATCTTTACTCAAATGGAATCCTCCCCTTTCACTTATATGTGCAATAGTAGACTCTGTTCCATATCAAAAAGATTCCCTCCCCAATCTTTAAAAGTAGACCCCAGATCTATACCGAAAAAAGGTACCCTCCCCCTTAGCTTAGTATGTGATAGTATACCCTTGTGTGTACCAAAAGGTACCTCCTCCTCTACCTAGCTGTGTAAGGCCTAAAAAAATAAATTGTTTGTTTCCTGTAACGGTCAGAAAAAAATAGGGTAGGTAGGTCAGTAAAAAAATATATTTTTTTATTATTTGGTCAAAAATGTGTGTTTTAAGCATGTTTTACGTTGATTGGGAGTTTGGAGGGCGGAAAAACTTTAGGGTATGAATTTTTTTGGATATAAACTTGTTAGGGTATGGTTACAGGAAACAAACATCTTTTTTTAGGCCTAATAGGAGACCCCTGATCTATACCAAAAAACCCTGATCCCTAATCTATACCCTTCCCCTTAGCTTAATATGTAATACTAGTAGTATACCCTTGTGTATTCCAAAAGGTACCCCTTCCTCTACTTAGCTGTGTAATAGCAGACCCCTGATCAACCTCCCCTATACCTTCATGCATAATAATACCAAAAAGACAAGATGAGCCCAATGTTGTTTGTTTCCTTCCTATGGATTCCTCGCACAAACTCTTTTTTTTCGCATAAGCCTCATTATCACAGCTTCAGCTCCGGAGGATGAGCACAACACTATAGCAGCAACAGCACTTAGTACCATACAATTGCCTGCCACAAGTTTACAAATCAACTAAGGTTGATCTTTTATGTATCATCAATAAGCTATATGCAATGTGGAATAAAGACAATATTTTTAGAATAAGAAAGAATCAGAAGAAAGGGCCGTTGCGTGTAGGCATAAATAATTCAACATCTACCTTTACCATAATCAATTTAAGGTGATGAGTACCATTGCAAGCGAGTAAAAGCCCCATCCCAAAACGCACCTCACAGCAGCATAATCATATAGCAAGGTGTATCTACAGGTTCCTGAATGTTATCAGGGAGAGAATATCATAGTCAACCCATATTCTAATTCATTTCAATATTTACAACTTTTCACTCAAATGACATATTCTCATTACTTACGCAGGTGATGGTCACTACAGGTTCACAGTTACCTTAGGGATATCATTGACTACGCCCAGTAAGAAGTAATTTTTAAATCTTTTACTGCTAAAGATTTGTATAGGCCATAACATTGAAAATTTTAGTGAGGTTTCTTGTGTGTGGAGGCATAGGAACCCCTTTGATAGTAGTGGACATACCTCGCTGATCACTTCTGAGCACTGGGAACAAAAGACAGTTGCACAAAGATACACCTCGACGATTTTAAGACAATGGCTTGTGGTCAGGATGCTATAAATACGTGCTAGCTATGAGCACGTGAGGTTACCAAGTGTAGTTGGTGTGGAGATTTCTAACTAGAATTTTCAACGTTATGGCCTGTAAAAATCTTCAGCAGTAAAAAATCAAAAAAATACTTTTTATTGGGCATAGTCAATGATATACCTAAAGTAACTCTGAACCTGCAGTAACCATCACCTGCGTAATTAATGAGAATATGTCATTTGAAAGAAAAGTTGTAAATTTTGAAATAAAACAGAATATGGATTGAATAATGACAGGTGGCGATGATATTCTCTACCTGATAACACTCAGGAACCGGGAGATACGCCTATTTATAGGATTATGATGCGTTAAGGTGTGTTTTGGGACAGGGCTTTTAACTGGCTTGCAATGGTACCCATCACCTTAATCCCATATGGATTACAACGAATCTTGACAAATCAAAATTCCTTACTGCGTTCTTCAAAAAATCATGTATGTGAGAATGATGATGACGACGACGACGATGACGGCGACAACAACAACAACATTATTATTATTATTAATAATAATAATAATAATAATAATAATAATAATAATAATAATGCTACTACTACTACTACTACTACTACTACTACTACTACTACTACTACTACTACTACTAATAATAATAATAATAATAGTAATGATAATAATGATAATAATAATAATAATACAGGTAGTTCCTGAGGATGATGCTACTACTAGAATATATCATAATTGGCAAACGACTTCACACAGTCATGCTAATATGTCTCAATGAAGTCTTGCTGGAGATTTTATTGGACATTTGATGTTAAACCGTATGGTCACCATAATCTTGCTTATCCATTTCCATTTGTTTGGTAGTCGTGAAAGTTTTTTTATATGGATTTACTACGGCCTCGGCGTTGTCGTATTACCATTTATAACAGGCGCTCAGTGCAATCTTGCTTGAGGTATCTTCAGCGGAGATTGCACAGTAAGAATTGAGCAAGAACTTTTACTAGTTATCGCCCCACTGCATTCTTCTTCAAAGTTCTTGTATGTGTAACTAAGGCTTTAATAAATACGTAAATGCAATTGCCTGATTGTAGGTTTTAATTCGTGTTTTGTGACGATATTCCGGAAACAAATCAGAAGTTAAAGTGATGCTGAACGTCAATAAAACATTAATTATTTGGCATTCATTAATATAGTATAATTTGATTTTGCACAAATATTCTACAGCACCTAAATGTATGTATGTATGCGTATGTATGTATGTAAATACGTGTCACTGTGTAGAAATATAAAATGGCATTTTGCACGTGTAAGCATTTAACTGCATGCAAACATGCATTTATTAGTTCTCTTTCCCAATTAGATACATAAGTGTTATATATGCAAGTTAGCGTGTACGTATGCATGTCACGAACTGGTGTTTCAATACATTCAGCGTCAATAGTCTATATATAAGCTTATGCAGCAAAATAGGGGGTCCGTGGGAATGGCATGTTAATTCTTAGAGACATTTCAAAAAAATAACTTGGAGGCACACTTTGTGAATTCCTTATTCAAAATCTGGCAAGACCCACAGAGACTCCAAAATATCTAATATATGTTCATGTATGCTATATACCCTTCTTACATTCATGGTAAATAATGAAGAAATTCGAAGAAAAATAACTGTTTTGATTTATTGGCAATATTTTTACCATATTGGAACATTACCTTAAACTTTACATCTATTGCCTAAAATACCTTATGGCAGGTGGGGATATTATTAAGGGAGTGTTTTCTACTATAAAAGTCACTTTTGATTATGACAATTTTTTTCGCTGTTGCTTTAAAGCATAAAACTGGACATTTTCTTCAAAATGACCTTAAGCATTGACCTTCGACCTTGAATTTATCATATTTTACGTCATTATATAGGATAAATAATATCAAATGAATGTATTTTTACCCTAAAATTCACCTTTTATCGATATGTACTTCAATTGCTGTTCATCTCAGCACAAACTGGGAATTTTCAATAACATGACCTTTGACCTTGACCTTTGACCAATGAAGATATATTTTTTTAATTCCTCATTTTCACACATCCCACTTAGCTGATTACTAGTATTTCGGACAAGTAAAGTTGACGAAAATACTTCTTTCTCGACAAAACACGCACGTGGCTACCTTCTATTCGAGTGGCCCTCGGTAGGTTACGTTCATACCATATATCATTATTTAGATGTGAATAACATTTCCCCTCAATATTTAGGATATTTAACACACCTGCAGGGGTATCCAAATCTTGAAGTCCTGGACCATAGACAATTGTGGGTGGGCGCTGTGCAACAATCAGTTTAGATATTGCCACCAGGTGACACTACCATATTATCCTTCAATAGTAATAATAAAGGTAAAGGTATTCGATTTACAGTCTTGTATCTACCGAAATGTTCACACGACCTTCCTCCCCTAGCAGGCCTGTACACACGGAAACCATTTCAATCCCCCGAGGGATATTGCAAAGCAGCTGGCAGCATATAGCGCACAAGCTCTAAGCACTGCCTTATTAATGCGAGGTACCCATTTTGCAGCTGGGTAGACTGAAGCAATATGGAATAAACTGTCTTGCCCAAAGACAGACCAAAGTGCCCAGGCACCTAGATCAATCAACACCTAGATCAATCAATAGGTGGTATCAATGAATGAAGTTCATATTTTTTCTAATACTCTGCATTTGAAAATGCAAGTGAATCACCAAGTGAATTCATTTGGTCATGCTTCCCGAAAATTAAAGAGTTAAATAGTGATTGAAAGTTTTGTCTTGTCGCACGTTTTGAGGCTTCTGTCGCAGGCTGGTGCGACAATGCGATAGTCGGATACCCTTGCATCTTCTCTTCTTCAACGTATACCATGTAAGATACAAAACACACCAACGAGGCCGTGGCGTATGTGACACACCCGAGGTGTTGCGAGGCGAAGCCTAACAACCGCAAGGGATATCATATACACCACAGCATCCTCAGGTCTAGATACTTCGTACCACAAGACGCTGACGTCCACTAATCACGGGATAAGAAAACCTAGCTGACTCAAGACCCTTGGGAAACGCCTTTGTGGTTTGTTACCCCTTAATAGGAAATGTAATAACCCAAACCCTTAGTTGTAGGGTTGTCGTAATGAACTCGACCAGAACACATTTTATTTGTGCTTGACCAATTCAAATCGGAATCGGATCAGCCGGTACCCGTTTTCATGAAGCACCTAAAAGTCAATCGCGACGTTTAGGTGGACTGGTATTTCTTTCTCGATGCTCAACCAATCATCAGATAGATTTTATGACGTAGTTTTGGCATGATAGCAATACACACTGGTCACTCAGGTGAATGAATGGACTGTCCACAATGGAGTAAATATATTTTCGAAATTTCTGAAAGTATCGCATTGCACTCCTGTCGTATTTGTCGCTCTGTTATTACCGGTAAGATGGGCGATTGCATAAGTAGATGCTGTACCAGTCAGCCAGATTTGTCTCTTCAAAAGGAGGACAGTATGACCTACTCCGAGCCCGAGGTGGGGGATTCTGACACACTGCAGGGTAGGTAGTTCTAAAGGACATCCATTTTACTTCTAAGCATGTATATTATACCAACTCAAAACTGAGTTTACCATGATTTAGTTTTATTATCGTTCTCTTAAGGAGGATCGTAGTTCCTGACTGACAAGAACCTTGAGCTTATGTTTTTCTGAGTTCTTAGACGCTTTAAACGCCTATGTGGATACCTAACTTTAATCAAAGACATAGATTGTATATATATATATATATATATATATATATATATATATATATATATATATATATATATATATATATATATATATATATATATATATATATATATATATATATATATATATATATATATATATATATATATATAATATATATATATATATATATGTATATATATATATATATATATATATATATATATATATATATATATATATATATATATGTATATATATATATATATATACATATATATATATATATATATATATATATATATATATATATATATATATATATATATATATATATATATATATATTTATGCTCTAATTACTTACGGATGGATGACCATTCTTGTCGCCATTTATGATCAGCCGCAGAAAAAAAGTAGTATTTAATGATATTATACAATCAGAGGAGAGACAGTTCAGTTGTATGCAATTGGTCAATCTTCCTTGTGATACTCTCAGCAATAAGTTGCCAAATTTCGAGCAAATCCATCTTAGACATGATTTGATACCCAAAAATGCAAGTTTGAAGCAACAGTGTTTTTGGTGAAATTCAATATGGATAAAAAAAATCAGAAAGTATTTGTATCTTGTTCCTCAGCTAGCTTGTCTTAAGTTTGGCGTTAACTCTGGATTTGGAATTTCGACTGTCGTCACTTTTCCTGCCTATTTGGGTTAAATCATGACTAGCCGGTTGCAAGTGGTGGAGGAAAGCAGAGAACCCGAGGAAAACCACCACTCAACCCAGTCATTGTTAACTTCCTTACATGCCTTGAGCCGAATTTGAACCCAGGCTAATGATGGCCTAGAAAGGCACGCTTGGCCTGCTTATTGGAAAAAAGGTTTGGACTGTAACATACGTAAACATCTTAAAATGACCACTTGTTAGCAGATTAATCCCATATTTAGGTACCTTGAAAATAATATGACAATTCAAATGGAATGATATAAATAACAACTTCCCCCGTGTAATATTAGCGCTAAGCGAAATCGACTGCTCGCTCTTTTATTTAACGCGCTTTCGTAAAGCAGGCAACATCGGCTCGACGCTGGCCAAGGAAAGAAGGGCTGTCCAGCCGGTGTTGCCTGCTCAGCGGTCGACCTCTAGATGGGATATGGGAATTTCGTTCTTCGTCACTTTTTCTGCCATATTGCGGCTAAGTCGTGACTAGCCATTTGTGATTGGTGGAGGAAACCGCAGTTACAGGGCAAAAAACACCGCCCTAACCCTACGTCACTGGCAACTTACTCACATGCCCGGTGGGATTCGAACCCTTTAGATGGGCCCTGAGTGACTTGACTTACAACGCTATCTGACTTAGAAAGGAAGCTGACCGCCAGATACGTAGAAGCGTGCTGTAATCTTCAGATCAATTTACCGACTTTACCTAGGCAGACCAGTTTTAAGAATTGCACATACTTTCTAGTGCCTGTCGAGTTACGGCTGATGAATACAACACGAGTTTGAGGTGACAAAAAAGAACCTATGATCGTCTTTGCTACCATCGAACATTGTGAGGCATAGCAATAAGATAAGCGCTCAACAAATGCTTTATCTACGATGATGCAGGTGTGAACGGCAGAATAAAATCCACTGTTTTTCTGGAAAACGGCAGAAAAAGAATTGAATATTTTTCTGCCGTTCACACCTGCACCATCGTATTTATCCGGTTGCTTCATGACTTATTTAGCCAAAAGCAGTTTACCGTTCAATTTCAGTTCCAATAGATTGAGATCAGTTTAGTGTTTCTCATGTATAGTAATCTTATCTATTTGACAAGCTTATCAGAATGCATTATGCAAAAGGACAGCTTTCCATGTTTAACGACATCTGAAATTCGTTGTTCTTTCTTTTTCAGAAAAAGATACAAGCCATGAAGCCGATCCCATAGGACCGCCGAAACCGGTCAATTACCATAAAGGACCCGTACCCGCTCCCCCTATAAGGGTTGTCATGTACCACGCTATGGTATCAAGGGAAAAAGGGGAGTTCCCAGCAGAGAGAGAATCGTTCAGGAAATCCAAGGGCCCTATCCCTCTAACTTTCATGGCCTCGCCTGTTGGTGACGATCTATCTCCCATGGTGACACCAAAGAGCGGCAGGACGGAATGGGTACGTGCGCGTAAAAAGACGAAAATGACTATTTTATTTTATTTTATTTTATTTGGTCTAGTTGTATATAACATAGCATTTTGCACTTAAAAAATCGTATCTAAAGGCTTAGATGAACAACCATCTTAATACAAGCTAAAGGTGACTAGATGGAGAGTCATTTACTGCTGTGCAATAAAATTCTAACCAGACACAGGATATATACACTAAAAACACTAAAAGTTAAAAACTTATTTCCATATCATAGTCAACTAAAGAAAACTCTGCTTTCTCTTAATGTCCATTCCATCATTTTGGCACCTATTTTTGCCCAGTCATTTACTAAAATGTCTTGTTGGTAAATCAGTTATATTGACACGACAGTGTCATATTACAAGATGGTACAAGTATCATATTTAATGGCATATCAACCCCTCAACTCTTCCTGTCAGGGCATTACGTCATACCTATACATTTATTTTGTACTATCTGCACGACATTAGGGATGAATGGAATGATGGTATTGTTAGATATCCTTGTTGTGAATATGGTATACGGCAAGATGTCTGCGAGAAGCCAGCAGGTATCGCACAAGGCCTGTTTCTGATGGCACGACGGCCTCGTGCGATACCTGCTGGCTTCTCGCAGACATCTTGCCGTATACCATTTTCACAACCGTGATACTGTAGAACACACAATTAACGCATCTGTTTATATATAGCGTACATAGCGTGTGGTTCCGCTTCGCTATATATAAAACCTCTGTACTTTTTTTCTGCACTTTGGCGCTGTCAGCTGCGGCTACCGTCGCTAACATAAAGATACGCTATGATGCGCAAACTCCCCAATTCGCTATATTTGGGACACGCGTCATATGTGTGTTCTACAGTAACTGATAATATCGGTGGGACAACACGTTGCGGTTTTAATCTGTCGATTAATACTTCTGTTACAGGTGAAGCTGGGCGATAAGGCATTGCTGGATCAGATACAGGCTATACAGGGACAGGTAGGTTTCGGCATAAAAGTTAAAAGCGAGAAAAATTGATACATAACACGTCTAAGCCATTCAGCAACAGATATATATATATATATATATATATATATATATATATATATATATATATATATATATATATATATATATATATATATATATATATATATATATATATATATATATTTAAAAAAAATTAAAATCACTCGTGCACATTGCATATGTTTATATTGGATTTCTACAAATGCAAAGCTACATGTTCTAGTGCTTGTCTTCAATGAGAGGACAAGTTTTTTTAGTTAGTTTGTAAAGTTATACTTTTGTTACGTTTCAGGTGAAACTTGCTGACCACATATTACGGGATGGGAACCTTGCTGTACAGGAAGAGGTGGGCTTCGGCAACGAGCCATTTATTTGAAAAAGTGATACATAACATGTCTATTCAGCCACTAATTTTGCTGAACAAAGCATTTTTTTCTTTAATATGTATTATGACCAAACCAAAAAAAAAGTTTGTCGTAAGAACAAACAAAGGTTAACTTTCAGTACATCATAGTTCCATATAGCTGTATAAAGTAGTACCATGATTTAGGCAATATAGGTGTAAATATTGGGCTGTTTGACTAATTTAATTACTTTTTAACACATTTCTGCACAGTCAGTTATTGAAATGCATTGCAAATGATTGACCTATATTACCCAACGTACATAAAACTACAGTGGGTTTTTGCTAAGCCATTATGTTCCTGATGATAATCGTCTCATTGTGGTATAGGTGTTAACTCCGTATAATAATACTTGTTATGTTGTTAGGTAAAGCTGGCTAAGCAGGAATTGGAGGAGAACAACGTTGGTGAACAGGATGAGGTAGGCTTTGGCATACACGTTATAAACTGGAAAAAAGTAGTACATTGCATGTCCAAGCCATTCATCTAGTACCAAAGAAAAGTTTTACCAATTTTCAAAAATAGGACAAATTTAAACCAGTAAATAAACCATGACTCATTTTCTTTCATCATCCTGCTTTATCTCTGTTTTATTGTCAAAAGTACCGTAGATGAAGATTATTCGGATTTTGAACTTTGTTACAGTTAAGAAACAGACTGCACTACTAATACTACTGCTACTACTTATATCCACAGGTATACTCTTTAAGGTCTTACGACACTTTTAGAAATCTCAGTTTAATTTTCCTGAAATTTTGCATAAGGAAAGAACATAGCACAGTGATACTCAAAACAACTTAAAATCATGGGGTCATCAACTTAGTTTTTTTTTCACAGATTTTTGAAAAATTAATGCAATTTATGTCACAAACATCACTTTCTCCAAAATTGGTGTCTTTCTTTGCTAGATTTATCCCTTCAGAATACTGACACTGCCTCAAATACTGTTTTGCCATGTTGAAATTATTTTTTTGCTGTTTCAAAGGAATTATTGGGCAAAATCAAGAAATTCGAGAAACGAGTTTCTAACCCAAAATTGATAAAATCAGAATTGCCTAGTTTAATTTTCACCAATTTTTGTCTACACTATCTACACAATGCTCTTAATAAGAAGACACAAAGAAAATGATAGGTCATCAGGTTAGTTTTCGAACCACAGATGGTCAAAGTTTGTGAAATAGGACATTTTGGGGGCAAATTTTCATGAAAATGTTAGAAAAGAGTTACTCAATAGTTACTGTTAATGCCCATACTTATATAAGATATTGTTAAGAAAGGGAACCCCACTTTATACACATGGATTATCACACATTATTCCTGAAAATGTGTCAAAACAACACATTCAATGAATATGGAAATCACTGTAGCCCAAAACAAAAAACTCATAGGATACTATTTATAATAGGCAGGTATAATCAGTATTGGTACATATTCAATAAAATTCAATTTCTTATCAATATTTCCAGTGACGTCAGGTAAATTGTAATAAATTATTTTAGTTTGTCCAATACCCAATAGGTGTCACCGGTATAGAGTATCGTAAGACCTTAATACAATCAATACTTGAATAGAATTACAGCTTGTTGACCACAGCTATAGTATGACCAAACCAGTTGAAATTTGTCACAAGAACAAATACTAGATAACTTTCAGTATATCATCACTTCTTATATTGACATACGTGGCAACATAATTGTGGCAGCATCGTAATCAACAATAATGGTTTGTTTAATTGTTATTCCAGTATTTTTGAACATCTCTCTGTCAGGTCATTTACTGAGATGCTTTTACGAGTAATATAATTAATTTTGAAAAGAACATATATAGCTCTATATTGGAATTGCTTTCATAAATAAGTACACCGAATACATGAATAACTGGCATAGACAACAACCCATTAGCATCCTAAGTACACACTGGCTATGGTATTGGATTATGTGTTTTCTAGAAATAGGTAATCGTTGTCACTATACAATTTCTGTTATGTTTCTGTATGTCTATGCGCTCATGGTCAAATGTATTATCCCTTTAGTCTCTCCTGTTTTTGTATTTGTTTGTTTTTCGTTTTTCTATATGTATATTTTTTCTTCCTAACAAGATGATCAATTAAGTACATATGATATTGCGTAAACCTATATTGGTATTGGAGTTTTACAAGTGTGCTACTTTTCTTGTGTTTCAGGTTGAGGTGGCTAACCAGGAATTGATGGAACAGGACATTGAAGTAGAGGAACAGTTGGACGTTGGCAACCCGCAGTTATATGCAGGAAATGATTAAAACCATTGTTAAGCAACTGACTAAACTAACTTCAAAAGTTGTACTCATTATTACTATCAACGTAGATATGGAATTCTATCCCTTGGGTCTCAGCATAATTAATTCCCGAACAATACAAATTAGTAACAAAAACAAGCATTAGCTCACTGTCAAGTCATCATAACTCCATATATCATTATTAAACGTATAGCTAAATGAATACATAAGGAAGAAAAATGTATCAACAGATTATACTGTCACTTTTTTTTTTAACAATATGGTTCTTGATTCATGATTAGTATAGAGTTACGGACGATGCTGACAGCAAACTAGATCTAGTGTATATATATATATATATATATATATATATATATATATATATATATATATATATATATATATATATATATATATATATATATATATATATGTGTATATATATATATATATATATATATATATATATATATATATATATATATATATATATATATATATATATATATATATATATATATATATATATATATATATATATATATATATATATATATCCATAGATTCATTGTAAATAGCGTGAAGTTGTAAATGTATAGATTATAGGATTTGCTTCTGATAAAGACTGAAAATTGTATATACTTGATAACGAATAAATGTTATAATGAACATTCAAACATTACATTCTGTTCCTGTGTTTTCTTTTTATCACCTATTGATCTATTTCATATGCTTATATTATGAGTGTTTCTGCTTTGCCCTATAGGTTTCACTACTAATCGATGTAATGCCCTGTGTGACTTTGACAGGCTGTTCCCGAGGTACTTACAGAATGCTCGACTGGTCTACAGCAAGCAATTCCAGACCTATACCATAATAATCACTGATCCACACCACACATCTTCTCCTTTACCTATATGCTCACGAGTGGACTCTAATCTATACCAAAAAGTTAAGGTGTGGCCATTTTTTCCCAAGTCTTACTGATTCAGCGGACGAATGTTTCGACTTATTGAAAGATGAAATCGCCATATTCTATACTGTACGTTTTCAGTCACAGTTGTTCAGCTGAGACAAATAAGAATAAAAGTGAAAGTACGATTGAAATGGCAATGGAAGTTTCATCGAGTTTCTGTAAAAGTCGTCAGTTGAATGAACGAGTAAAATAACGGATCGCAAAATTCGCCCTCGAGGTTAATCCTAATTTCGAGAAAAGCTGATTTTATTTTTCCAATATTGACAGTTTACCAGAAGAGGAAACGAATCAATTTGGAATTTCGTCACTTTTCTCTGCCATATTGCGGCAAAATCGTGCAAGCGACTACCTTGGATCCGATCATTGGTGTATGTGATATACGCGAAGCATAGCCGAACAGCTCTATGAGTGATATCGCATACCCTATAATCAGATCAGGAAAAACTTGGCAAACTCAAGACCCTTGGGAAATACAGTTTGTTGTTTGAGAGTAGGCCGAGAGTATCTGGACTCAAAAAGTCAGCGGAATGTCATAGATTGCACACTTTTCGAGGTAAAACTATGTGGTTCGTAAATGTTGGCTAAACTGCGGTATCTAATATATCTTAACCTATGAACCACTTTCACCAATCACTAAATCCTATTTTCTCGATGCCCTTGTCTTATCAAGGAATCGCACATATCGCTCTAGGTCTTATGAATAATAATGATGATAATAATAATAACGATAATAACAATTGTTTGACTAACAATTCCCTCTCCCTCAAGTATAGAGGGGCACATTCTTGCATGCATTTGAAAGTCAAGAGCAGAATCTTGAACTCAATCAATTTCCTGATGGGCAGCCAGTGAAGATCTTTACGAACTCAGGTGTGATGTGATCATACATTTTGGAGCCACTAATCACTCTTAGCAGCATTGTTTTGAACTTTCTGGAGCCTGCATAATAAGTAGTTCATCTGTGATTCCACAGAGAAGTCCATTACAATAGTTAATAAGCTATACCCCAAAGTCAACAGTTCTCCGCAGTTACTGGAAAAAAGGAAGTTATTATACCTAACCCATTGATTTGCATATTTTCTCCTATGCTGAGGTATAAGGCGCACCTTAGTATCATGTAGATCCGAGATAGGACGATGGTGTTCCATTTCGAATTTCCCTTATCAGCATTTTTTCTGCCAATTATATTTTATGATATGCGTCTAAGCTGTGCATGGCCAGTTGTAAGGAGTACCCGTCAGGGCATGTGGGAAAGTTGCCAGTGACTTGGGTTAGGCGGTGGCTTTCGTCGGGTACTCCGGTTTCCTCCGCTAGGAGGCTAGTCACGAATTAGCCGCAATATGGCAGAAAAAGTGACGTTAAACGAAATTCTAAATCCACCAGAGGGGCATGTGGGTGGGAGATCCCGTTTCGCTGGGGGTTCATGGCATCACGCTGTCACCCCTTAATGCTAAGTGGAATAACCCAAACCTTTTAAATATGAAGGGTTTTCATAATGAACTCGACCAGGCCACGTTTCTTTTGCGCTTGACCAATTCAAATCGAAAACGCATCAGCTGGTGCCCGTTTTCATTAAATAACTTGAAATTAATCACGGCGATTGGATCGACTGATCTTTCCTACTCTCAATGTTCAACCAATCATTAGACAGATGCTGTTGTGTAGTTTTGGCACGAAACGGTCACTAGAGCTCGATAGATCTAACTGCACTGGTCAAGCATGGACAATGTGCTGAATGGACAATGGAGCAGATAGTATTTCGAGTTTTCTGACACTACTTCATTGCATTCTTGTCGTATTTATCGCTGAGTTATTGCCGGTAGAATGGGTGATTGTATAAGTACCCGTCACCCGGCTTCATCTCGTTATATGGCTAACAGAATGATCTACTCCGACCACAGAGAGTTTGGCAGACCGCAGGGTAGGTAGTCTTTAACCCTTCCAATGCTTAGGCTACTTTCGTCCAAAGCATACGGATGGCAATATCTTTGAAAGCCATCTAAACGCTGTCGTGTAGCGATGGTATTCGTTGGATAGCTCTCGCCGAGTACTCTCAGTTGAGTATATATCCATGTGCCAGGGTTTCAATCATTTTCCAGCTTTTGCATCATTTTGTATTGGCCAAATAAATCATCACCAGCATAAGGATTATGACACCAGCTGTACTGAAGCTTACAGTTAGCGGAAAGTCAAATCACCCACAAGGAATTAATAGGCATACTAGTATGCCGAACACACCGCAACACATTTCATTGGTGTTTATGTATACTGCTGAGGGATGTTAGCGTTTAGATTGTGTTTAGAAAAAATCTGAGAGAACAGATATGAAATTTGAAAATCTATGAAAATTTAAAATGAGATTGCTTTCCCTCTGTTTTGATGCTTCTTCCATAGTTGTGGCCTGGGCATATAAGAAGTTTGCCAGTGACTCTGGTTTAGGAGGTGGTTTTCGCCGGTTACTCCGGTTTCCTCCGCCAGTTACAACTGGCTACTCACGATTTAGCCGCAATATGGCAGAAAAAGTGACGAAAATCCAAATTCAAATTCTAAATTTGTGAAGTTTGACAATCCTGGTCGATGGTTGTAGAATGGAGTTCCCTTTGATAGCAATATGCACGTTTCGTGTTTAGTCCTCTACTCGCCACACCTTACACCCTGCCTGGAGGGTACTTTGCAATGCCTATTGTTCCATGTTCTATGTTTTTTTGTTCTTTGTTTTTCTTTTGTTCTCTTTGTAAACTGTTTTGATTTTGTAAATGTATCCGTATGATTTTGCTCCTAGTGAGCAGTCAATAAACATACAATACAATTGTAATCTCATTGGAGGCTCTTTCAAGCAATACATTCTCTGTGAAGGATGAATACCGGGTAGTCGTAAAAGCATGGTACAGGCAAAAACTAAGTTTAACATCAGTGTATCACAAAAGTTCCCTCCCAGCAGGGTGTCAGAACCAAGATGTGAGGGGTTAAAAACTAAAGAAAGACTTAAAAAAAAATAGAAATAAACAAAACATACATAGTGTTTTCAAACGTTCATCCTTTCCGTTATCACCAGATTTAACAAATGAAGAGAAAAAGTCTATAGCTCCGTTCATATTCTATATAAATGCTTTTGGAAGTAAGAGAAAGTACTTCTTTCAATTTTTAGATGGACTTACTTAAGAACAACGCCAAAAAGCAAAAAAACACAAAAAAACGTTGGGCTCATAACTAAGAGGGTACAGCCTAAACTACATGCATAACTTCAAAATGACCCCCACATTCACAAATCAATCCATTAAGCACTTATAGAATCATAGCTCCTACTGCATGCCTAGTTTTCAGTGACACACATGAATATATAATTGTCGTTGCTATCATCTACTATTTTGGGATCTTGAAATAAAATTAGCACTTGGTTTAGCCAACGCTCCAACAGCAGGCAACTTTTAAATCCCACTTTCCAATAAATTGAGATCGTTGTCGAGGTCCTATTTCATAGTACTCTTTTCTATCCGTACACGCTTTTCCAGAATAACAGTTCAAAAGGACAGCTTTCATAGTTTTACACAATTTAACCCTTCCAATGTTGGGGCAACTGTGTCAGAAGCACACGGATTCAACGATTTTTGAAAAATATTTAAGCCCTGTCATGTTGGTATTCATTGGATAGCACTTCCTGAAATGGGTACCTATGTGCCAGAGTTTCAATTATTTATCAGGATCTTTATATTTTGTAAACTTGTTTTTTACAGTAAA